>OZ005652.1:211084796-212284796 GCA_963930645.1 Salticus scenicus | reverse complement strand
TAAATTTTTACACGACAAACAGTTTTTCAAAAAGTACTTTAAATTCTCTACAAACAATTAATGGATGGAACTTTTTTCTTTTCAAGAAATGATATTTTCTTTAGCTCTAGTAATCAGTTTTATTATATGTTAACTATTATACAACCATTATTCAAATAAATTTTATTTGATAGAATAAACACACACACACACACACATATATATATATATATATATATATATATGAATAATTTAACAAATAAAATGAAATAAACCCCCAAAAAACACAGAAGTCTTCTTCAGGGAGGCCCTTCCGTGGTGGGGTTAAAGAGAAGTTTCGGAAAGGATAGTAGCAATTAGCTAATAACTATCCATAGCCCCCAACTTCTCACCAAACAGAAAAACGCCTTTAACAGAATAGAAATCTAGCAAATCTGAAATAGAACAAATCGAAAGTGGAAGACACTGAAACATTCGGTTAAAAGTTAAGACGAAACAGTTATTTTTCAAGGATTTTAAGTGATTTTTTTTATAATAATACGTAAAACAGAGAAAGCTATCGCTAAAAGTTGCTTTGCCAAACAATGTTTTTTTAAATAAGAAATTTTTTAAACGAATATGTGTATGATATAAAATGATTTAAAATTAAAGATTATTATAATAAAACGTAAAACAGAGAAAGATAGCGCTAAAAGCTGCTTAGCTAAACAATGTTTTTATTAAATAAGAAACTTTTAAAACAAATATTTATGTATAGGAAATTAAAATACAGGTTGATTCAAAATTAGTGTGACCAATTTTAATAACATGTATCTATTTATGGTAAATTTTAATCGCTTTACCACCAGTTTTATTTTAAAAGTGAGACGTTTAAATTGTCAATATAGCTATTTTTATTACTGGGAGTAAATTATGGCTCCGAAATTAGATCCTCAAACCCGAAGTGAAACTTTAAATCTTTTTAAAGATGGTTACTCAAATTCTGTTATAAATAAAACATTTAAAAATTAGAAAAGACATTTTTCTAATAGATTACAATCTGAATTTCGAAAAGAAATAAAATTTGGCTGGCAATAAAAAGGTCCAGGAAAAAAATGTGGACGAAAGGAAGTCCTTCATGAAAAAGAAAAAAAAGAAACTCAAAAGACTTATCACTGTAGAAAATCCTCTGCCTCAAAGAACTTTAGCAAAGAAACTACAGGTATCGCAATCGACAATTTGCCCTCAGATAAAGGAAATTGGCTATAAAAATGTAAATAAACCAGTCTGTCATCAAATATCTGCAAAGACCGTGAAAGAACGAAGAAAACAATCTTGACCTCTATATTTAATGTTACGCTAAGTTAGATACAAAACATGGATAACTTCTGATGAAGCACTGTTTCATCTGTCATCCTTAACTGGCAAAACAAGATACAATATATTTCACACGAAAAGTGTCGCAAAGACGTAGCTGTTTTGCAAAAAGCAAGTTGGCCGTCAGGTGTTATGGTATGGATGAAAATGTCCTCTCAGTGCTTAACAAAACCATATTTTGTAGAATCAAAGGCTAAAAAAAAAAACTATTTGTGCTAGATTCATCAAAATTTGTACAGTACGTACGTCGGTGACTTATAACATGTGTATAAATTCCCAGTTCAATCTGATAAGGTATTTAGACGTTATCGAATTTTAAATAATTTTCCATAGGCCATAATGATAATTTTTTTTTGGTCTTCTTAAAAAAAAAATCTATAAGTGTTAGATTCACTAAAATCACTAGAGTTGGTGCTTCGGTGACCTATAATATACATTCCAACTTTCAGCTCATTAGAACAAAGCGTTTAACGCTATCGTGTTCACTCACTTACATATACGCATATACATATACACATACATGCATACATCTCTGTAAAAATAGCAAATACGACCGTAGGGTACTTCAAAATGTGTAGATACACCAAAATCTCAAAGTCGAATTTTTGATATGATTACAATACTTTCTTTACATATGTATGTTTGGAAACTAAAAACAATATGTGCAGGAAATGGATTATATAAATGAAGATTAAATTTCAACAATGTCACATAGACATGGCAATATATTATTTGGAGAGGGGGGGGAAATGAAGCAACTCTCAGTAAACTACTAATGAAACTACTACAAATTTCACGAAATTTTATGTTTATTTACACTTTACGTAAATTGAAATCTATCAAATTTTGGTGCATATCGCTTAAAAGTTGGTGCTGCTATGATGTACTTTCCTGCCTGAAGGAGAAGACTTTTATTGTGTATAAATGTACCAAACTTTATGTGCAGAATATTATTGGGAAAATTGCAATGATTAAACTATAGAGTAAAACTCTGCGGATAGGTAGCGCTTCTTTCTGCAAATTTCTCCATTTACGTGAAAGTTACATTTCAGCATCTATTGTCTACAAGTGTACCAAACGTTATATGTGAGACGGGTGTAATGAAAAATCTAAGCTAATTCACATCGGTGGATAGACGTTGCTTTTAAGCAGCCCATTACAAAACGTATGTATAGAAGAAAGGTTTGTGATCTCAACAATATAGAATTTTTTTGTTGTGTTTTATAATTTTCATACACACAAGCGTGACATATCTTAAAAATTGTTATTATTATTATTATTATTATTATTATTATTATTTTTTATTATTGTTGAAATTTGATTTAACCCAGTAAAACTACACGCATAAAAAATACTCATATCTCAAGTAGGAATATAAACATTAAACTTTAAGAGATATTCTTATAAAATGTAATGATCATTTTAAAAATTATATATTTATATATTTTACTTTCACATTTAAATTTTTCCTTAATGGAGTATGAAATAAGTTTTATCAACATTTAAATGTTGATCATTTAAGTACTTTATAAGTGCATAAATGAGATAATAATGCTAATATAATAAATCATAATTATAAAAAATAAAAGAGATATTAGTCTTTATTACTGCGTTCAGGAGGCTTTTTTTTTTTTTTTTCTAGATGACATTCTCTCTTTAAAACCAAATATATGTTAGTTTCATTTTTATTTTGTAGTTCATTTCTGGCTGTATTTCAGATCTTTAAGAGCACTTATGACGTCTAAAAAAGCAGTAATAGCAGTCTTTATAGAACTTTATGAAACTATATTAAAATATATAGAAAGAACCATTAAGAGTAATATTTATTTATTTTATTCTTATCTTAAATATAATGGAAGAAACCTCAAGAAAACAAATTGTAGGAAATAGGAACTATTATTTGCTACCATAAAAGTTTTATTTTATTTTCCTATAAATATATATGTAATTTTTTTTTTCCAAATTTGCTTTGAAATAGTTTTTACATATCAAACATAGGTAATTACTTTCAGAGTTAAAACGTTAAATTTTGATGATGATGACAATAATAATTTAAATATGCGCTAAATGCACTATAAATACTGCAATATATGCATAAAAATTCTTAAATTTATGTTCGAAATTTTTTTATTATACATATTATTTTCGTGTATTTTTGTTTTCACAGCTACCATGTTTATTACAATAACATGAAACGAGGTATAAAAGAAAGTACTACTCTAAGTTATTGTAAAAGTTTAAACTATTTATTATTTCAATTGTAATTATTTACATTTTTACACTGTGAACATATTTAAATAATTTGTAATTTCATTTTATTATAATCAATTTAACCCATTAAACGCCGCTATATGAATCCCTCTGAAAATTTACGAATTTTCGTATATTTTGGATTTCAATGTGCATTTCTAATCATATGCAGTTTAAATAATTAAATAAAAAAGAAGATATGATTTTTTTTTTTCTAAAATGGGAGATTTGACACCTGATTGGAGTAGAACACATATTGAAAAACTGCAAAACCCTTTTACATTACTTTTCTTGATCCCTGTTTGTTATAATTTAAGAAAAGAATTGTTTTGTTTCTTATCCATTCTTTTAAACCCCTGTAGTCGAATGAGTTATTTTTGCTGATTTTTTTTTCTTTGCTGGTATGCAGAAAAACAAACATCTTTGTTTGAATAATTGAAAGAAAAAATATAAGTTACATTACAAACTTTTTGAAGAACTCATATTATCGTGATAAACATGGTGATTGTTAAATTCACAATGTATCGACTCCTTTTTTTTTTCTTTCTTTTTTAATCGAAAATCACATGGAAATTCTATACAAATTTGTTTATTTATTAATTTATTTATTTATTATTATTATTATTATTATTATTATTATTATTATTAATGACGCATGTATTGGAAAGAAATAACTCAACACTTTGAGGATTTCAAGATGAAACCTCCTGAAAATTTATCTTTAACCCTCTGAACGCCTTTGAAAACGGCAAGATTCTTATGTTGTTTTCACTGCACATTTTTTTAATATACTAAAATAATGCCTATTTCAACTTAAGATGAAAATGAACAGTGCACACTATTATAATTCTTACGACTATTATTTAAGACCTTTGAGGCTTGAGAAATAAGCTATAATTAATAGTTACATAATTTTGAATTATAAAAGTATTTTTGGAAAAAGAATAGTTGAGTAACTTAATATATCCGTCTGGGAGGTCAGATGATTAATAAATTTCCAAAGTATATTATGACCCCATCGGTGGACAAGCAATTTTGCGTCCAAACTGCTAGATGAAATAAAAAAATCAACTTGGTTAGAAAATGTTAAAAATGTAATTTTTTGATATCACAATGCTTTAGGTATATCGCTTAAAATATGGCTTTTCCATTTTTCCTTACTAAAATGTTAATGATTACTTACTCAAATAAAATATTTCAAATAATGTAAGAAAATGTATGAAGAATAAATATATAATTACTTTAAAGCAACTATACGCTACATATTGTCTTAACAATTTTAAATTCTTTTTTTTTTTTTTTTTTTTTTTTTTTTTACAGCGGCAGTTTTTCATGCTCTATAGAAATATTTAGAGATTTTTCAGAAATTTCTAAAATTATCAATATCAGTTTATTTTTTCGGCAGTTTAAAGTAAATAAAATAAATCTAAAATAGTTATTCATAATTTTAATAATGTAGCTATCATTTATTGTTAAAGTATAATTGCTTTGAATAGAAAATATTAATTTTCTTCGTCATTTAATAAGGTAGAAAACTTAAGGTAGAAAATAAAATCAGATTATCAAAACAATTTTATTTATTTTATTTTATTTTATTTTATTTAAAATATTCTTACTATTAAATCCTGTTGTATTTACTATAGTATTTGCATGGATGAGTTATGTTAAAGAGATTAATTTTATACATTTAAAAATATTTAATTTTTTTGAGAAACATTCTTTTCTACATACTTAAATTCTCCCATAATTGTATAAAATTATGCTGAAAACGCAAAATATTTATCTGAAAAATAATTTTTGTTTGTCAGTTTTTACAAAAAAATTATTAAATAGATGTCGGAATTTCTTAAGTTTAGTTTCAAAATGAACTTTCTTAAACAAGACATCTAAAAATTTAAAAAATGATACGTTAAGTAATAAAATTCACAGAAATAATGGTATAATATAATATATATATATATATATATATATATATATATATATACAGGGTAGTTATAAGTAAACTTCGCTTATTTCAGAAGGCTCTAGAGCAGGTTCTATGGCTCCAATAGAATGTAGTGGAAGTGATGAGCTCAGCGAAAATTGAGTATGTATATATATATATATATATATATATATATATATATATATATATATATATATACTAGCAGACCCGGCCACGCGTTGCTGTGGCTATGTTATACGTTGAATTATAATGTAGTAAAATATTCAATATATTAAAATTATTATTTACGAATAAAGACCATCCTTGATAACATCCTTGATCTTAGCAGATTTAGCCCGCTTCGCTGGTCCCTATTTTTAAATGATTCACTATAATTAAAGAATTCTCAAAATTGCATTAATTTTTAACATGTGAAAAAAAAAAGAGAAAAAAAAAAAATCTGATCGGGAAAAATGTTCGACACTCATAATGAATCCATATATTATCGAAAGGAAAATGATATAAAATACAAAAAAATCTTCTCTCATTGGTGGAATAATCTGTTCGGACCCCCACTGCCTGCGGCAGTGTATACCTGCGCAAACCATGCGCACCGTTTCTTCATCCACCGTTCCCGCCCTTCTTAATAACTCTATACTTTCGAAAATATCCGCAATCGATTTATCGGGCCTTAAAACTTAATAATACTAATTTTCAAAGTTCTAACTCTTATTTCTATTATTTTGCCCCTTTGCCCTCCCCCCTCCCACTATTCTAAATAATTTTACAAATTCGAAAATATCTACAGTTTATTTGTAGGTGTCAAAAACCTGTATGCACCAATTTGAACGATCTAACTATATTTTTATTTTTTGCCCCTCTGCCCCCCTTCCCGCCCCTCCTAATAAATTTACAAATTCGAAAATATCCGCAATCGATTTGTTGGTATCAAAAATTCTATGCACCAATTTTGAATGATCTAACTCCATTTTTATATTTTGCTCCTCTGCCCCCCCCCTTTCCCGCTCCTCTTAATAATTTTACAAATTCGAAAATATCTGCAATCGATTTGTACGTATCAAAAACTTCTATGTACCAATTTTTAGCGATGTAACTCTATTTTTATTTTTTTGCCCCTCCGCCCCCTTACCCGCCCCTCCTAATAACTTTACACTTTCGAAAATATCCTCATTCGATTTGCAGGCCTCTAAAACCTCTCTATACCAATTTTGAACAGTCTATCTGCATTTCTATTTTTTTTTTTTTTGGTTGTTGTTGTTTGTTTGTTTGTTTGTGAAATCACGTTTTGGCCCCTCCCCCCCCCTTTTGGGAGGCGAATTTTGCAATAAAAACTATCCTATCTCTCAAGTTGGACCAAATTGCACACAGTGTCCAAATTTCATTAAAATCGGCTCATTAGTTTAGGAGTTCATCGCGGACAAACATAATAAATTTTATATATAAAGATATATATATATATATATTATATTAAATTATAAAGTTTTGATCAATGAAGCACAAATAAGTAAAAAACAGGATTAATTTCACTGTATTATCTTCATTATAATATGAATTCAATTTACACTTCAGTCTAAGTAATACGTGGCCGGCTATGCTAACACCAAAAATTTAAAAAGTGGAAATAATTGAATTATACGAAATTTATTAATAGGTTAAAAAGTTGAAGATTCTTTGTGTAGATGGCAGCACCAAATATATTTCAGCTTTCATTTCAACCCAGTCGAAAGGTATCGACATCTGTTAAGTGGAAATAATTGAATTATACGAAATTTATTAATAGGTTAAAAAGTTGAAGATTCTTTGTGTAGATGGCAGCACCAAATATATTTCAGCTTTCATTTCAACCCAGTCGAAAGGTATCGACATCTGTTAGAATCATTTGGAGTTAACAGATAATTGTGACTGTCAAATAATAACAGACAAATAATTAGCAATAAATTAAAATTGCGACTATCATTTGAGATTTAAACTATCCTATCTCTCAAGTTGGATCGAACTGCACATGGTGTGCGAATTTTATTATAATCGGTTAAGTGGTTTAGGAGTCCATTGAGGACAAACATTGTGACACGAGATTTATATACATTAAGATTAAATTATAAAGTTTTGATCAATGAAGCACAAATAAGTAAAAAACAGGATTAATTTCACTGTATTATCTTCATTATAATATGAATTCAATTTACACTTCAGTCTAAGTAACACGTGGCCGGCTATGCTAACACCAAAAATTTAAAAAGTGGAAATAATTGAATTATACGAAATTTATTAATAGGTTAAAAAGTTGAAGATTCTTTGTGTAGATGGCAGCACCAAATATATTTCAGCTTTCATTTCAACCCAGTCGAAAGGTATCGACATCTGTTAAGTGGAAATAATTGAATTATACGAAATTTATTAATAGGTTAAAAAGTTGAAGATTCTTTGTGTAGATGGCAGCACCAAATATATTTCAGCTTTCATTTCAACCCAGTCGAAAGGTATCGACATCTGTTAGAATCATTTGGAGTTAACAGATAATTGTGACTGTCAAATAATAACAGACAAATAATTAGCAATAAATTAAAATTGCGACTATCATTTGAGATTTAAACTATCCTATCTCTCAAGTTGGATCGAACTGCACATGGTGTGCGAATTTTATTATAATCGGTTAAGTGGTTTAGGAGTCCATTGAGGACAAACATTGTGACACGAGATTTATATATATTAAGATATATATCAGTTAAAATTTTTATCAATAGGGGGCGTTATCTAATATCTAAGGCAATTTTTAAAGATTCATTCTATCAATTTCAGCTAATACAGAAGAAACACTTAAAATTTATTTTGTTTTTGGCAAAAAATCTGCAAAAATCGAATTAGATATCGACGTAACGTGACCTATTGACGGAAATTTTAACACTTTTTTTTTTTAGATTTTCGCAGAGCACAGTGCCACCTAATTATTTTTGTCAATAAGTGGCGCTGTTCTCTGCGAAATCAAAAAAAAAAAAAGTATTAAAATTTTTGTCTATAGTTAAAAATTTGTCATCACTATCTAAGGCGATTTTCTGTAAATGTAAAACTAATTTTGTGTGCTTCGTCTAGATTGACCGAAATTGATAGAATGAATCTGCAAAAATCACCTTAAATATTCTAGCAGCGCCACCTATTGAGGAAATTTTCTACAAAACTTTTTCGATTTTCGTAGAGCGCATCACTTGTAGTACATGCTAGTGAAATTTTGTTTCGTTTGGAGACATAAAACCGATTCTATAACCTTCTAAATAGGCGAATTTTAATTAAAAGAACGCTGTATATAAAGAAATAATACAGAAATATAAAAAAAAAATATTTCAGGTCCGAATAAACCAAGTATGCTAATTCATTAGATGAAAAAAAAAATCGATTCACTTTAAAAATGTAAGCAGCGACGCAATTCTTGTGATAAATATTAGTAGGCTACGCCCGCTTCGCTGGTCAATGAATTTTTTAATGAATTTTCAAAAGACTTGAATCACCGTTTATTTATTTATTTTTTTTTTTTAATATCACATTTTAAATAAAAACTTTAAAAAAAAGTAACAAAAATGCCTACATTGAAATCGTTCTAAATCTTACTTCTGGTACCCGTTGCCTATGTCCCCCACTCTTTATACAATATTAAATAAAATATTTCTTCCGTTTCGAATTCGTTTTGCTTCCACAGAGGATCAAAATTGTGATGGTATGTCTCCGGTCCACCTATAGGGGTAAATCTCAGACCGCCGCCAATTGTCTGTTCCGCAGCACTGGTGTGAAGTAAAACCCATGTAGCCAACTATGCACTCGTTTTGCAACAATGCTGTATGGTCTTTTGCGAATGATTCTCAAGAATGAATCAGCAATTGTTTACAAATTTAATAGATTATGTATGGAAAATAAGTACGATGTAATTTAAAAATTGCAGCTCTTAGAACTTTAAAACTGATAATTTATTAAAAATTATTCATTATTCTTTAATTTTAGACTGTTTTTTGTTTAATATTAGACTCTTATTTTAAGATAAAAGCAACCAAATGATGTTGCGTCGTGAAACTTTGCAACGTAATATCTTTAAATCTAATAACTTGATGTGTATAGCGTCCTCACAAAAAATGAACAGTTTTTAGAGCTCTTTTAAAAAAGTATAACATCTATGCAGTATCTTTTAAAAAATTTCATCAGTTAAAAAAAAAATGTCCGACTTTCATCACCAAAATAGTTAAATCTAGACCAATCAAAAATAGGAGTGGTCCACCCGAATGAGTTCCGCCGACAAACTCTTTGATTTATTTATATATATTATATAATAAATATTTTAAACTAATCGTTATAATTTTACTCCATTTATTCCTTCTGTAGGTAACGGAAGTAATCTATTTCATCAAAAATTTAAGTATCGGGTTTTCGAGTGATTTACATATTTATGGTTCCCTAGGTCAAAAAAATTGGTTTTTGGAAATTCATTAATGTGTGGTGTATGAGTGTTTATATATATGTAAGACTGCCTAATTATCATATCTCTAAAACGAAAGAAGGTAGAACAGCATAACTTCAAATATAAGACATATCCTGTATACAGACGAGTTCATCAACTTTTGATGAAAATTGAAAAAACGGAAGTGTAATATGGAAAACCGATAATGTGGCCATATTTAAATTTAAGTTCATATCACTAATGAATTTCTTCAAATTTGCTATGTACATCCCGAGCTTAAATGCCCTTTCGAACGTAATAGTTAGATTTACTACGTAAAAATTGTTACTAATCAGATTTCGTAGGCCAATTTTAGGTCTCAGAAGCAGGTGTCTTAAAAAAAGGGGGGGGGGAGAACACGCTATATTAACACCCTTTTAGATGTCCCTTCGTATGTATTAGTTGGTTTCCATTGTAAAGAAGAATTTGGGAAGTTTATTGAAAACCGGGAATGAGACGCTTAGTCGATATCACAAAAACGGCTCAAATGATTTTCTTCAAGTTTGCTGCATAAGCACCATGTTAGAAGTTTTTCCGTATGCATTAATGAGTTAATACAGGAAAAAGTGATAGGTATCCTAATTAGGTAGGTCAGTTTTATATCTCACAAATAAAGATGTCAAAAAACAGGCTTACAGATTTATTTATTTTTTTAACATATATAAATTTTGCGTACAAAGTCTTCATACAGTTTGTATTAGTTGGTTACTGCAGGTAAATAATTAGGAGTTTAACTGGTTATATCAGTTTTATATCTTAGGACAACACTGTCTCCGAAACCAGCTTGAAGTATGTGTGCTAATGAGCAATGGAAGACGTGTGGTTGTTACACACAATTTTTTTTTTTTTTTTATCACTACAATGAAAATACAGATGAAAATTATAATTTTAAAAATTGATCTAATATTCCTTACGAAATACTATACTTGTATACTGAAATTTTATGATGTCATATCCTAGATTATATTTCATTGTTTATTTCAAACAATGCTATTTTTATTAAAGTATTTATTTATTTTGATAAACGATAAAAGAGGTCATTCTCTCTTTTTGCAAAGTTGCAAGGAAAACTAATATGTCAATGATAAATGACAGTGACATTTTTGCGGAAAGAAACTAATATGAATGATATTCCATTTGCTAAAAAAGGAAAGACAATCAAAAACATTTTTTTTTTTTACTATGATGATTTATAATAAATAAACCATATTCATAATAAATAAAATAATTTTAAGTAACAGATAGTTTACATAACTAACCACTAGCAGGCTACGCCCGCTTCGCTGGTCACTATTTTTAAATGAAGTACAATAATTAATGAATTCTCAAAATTGCATTAATTTGTATCATGTGATAAAATAAGAAAAAAAAAATTCTGATCGGGAAAAATGTCGCACCGGGTCCCCACTGCCTTCGGCAGCGTAGACCCGTGCGCTGCGCGCACGTATTCCTTCACTATCCTTATGACTTCTCAAAATTCAATGTTATTACTCATAAACTTTCATTCTCAAGAAAAGGAATTAAAAAATATAACATTTGGCATCGGGAAAAACTCACACCGGGACGCCACTGCCTTCGGCAGCGTAGACCCATGCGCGCTGCGCGCGCACGCTTGAGGATATACGTGCGCTGTACACGCATATTCCTTCTCAACTCAAACTTTTATTATTAAGAAAATAAAATAAAAAAAAAATCTTTTATCATCGGGTAAAAACTCGCACCGGGTCCCAACCCATGCACGCTGCGCGCTTATTCCTTCCCCACCGTTCCAGCCCCTCCTAATTAACTTGCATATACCAATTTTGTACGGTCTTACTCAATTAGCTAAGATGCAAAAGAAAACCTGATCAGGACACTGTAAATTGTAAATCAGGTGAAATCTCGACTTCCACTTTCGATAATGTAAAAGAACTTTAAAATATCTTTCGAATGATGTATTAGAAATAATTTAATCATAATTAGAATATGAAATATTGAAATTTAAAAATATTACAGCGCCATCTGGCGGTAGAAATTTCTGTAATCTATTGTTTCATTCCAGTTACTTATTCTTACTCAATTAGCTGAGATGCAAAAGAAAACCTTATCAGGACACTTTAAATTGTAAATCAGGTGAAATCTCGAATTCCACTTTCGATAATATAAAAAAACTTTAAAATATCTTTCGAATGATGTATTAGAAATAATTTAATCATAATTAGAATATTAGTTCAATATTACAGCGCCATCTGGCGGTAAAAATTTCTGTAATCTATTGTTCCATTCCAGTTACTTATTCTTACTCAATTAGCTGAGATGCAAAAGAAAACCTGATCAGGACACTTTAAATTGTAAATGGGGTGAAATCTAGAATTCCACTTTAGATAATATAAAAGAACTTTAAAATATCTTTCGAATGATGTATTAGAAATAATTTAATCATAATTAGAATATGAAATATTGAAATTTAAAAATATTACAGCGCCATCTGGCTGTAGAAATTTCTGTAATCTATTGTTCCATTCCAGTTTAACAAAGCTTTCAAATGATGTATTACTCATGAAATTATTTTAATTAGTAGATGAGATACAAAAGAAAACCTAATCAGGACACCTCAAAACGTGTAAATCGGGTGAAATCTCGAATTGCATTTTTCGATAATGTAAAAGTACTTTAAAATGTGTATCAACTAAAATAATCTTTCAAATGATGTATTACTTATGAACTTTTTTTAATTAATAACTGAGATACAAAAAAAAAACTGATTCAGGACACCTCAAAACGTGTAAATCTGGTGAAAACTTTCGATAATTTAAAAGAACTTTAAAATATCTTTCGAATGATGTATTACAAATAATTTAATCATAATTAGAAATTGAAATATTGAAATATTAAAATATTACAGCGCCATCTGGCGGTACAAATTTCTGTATTCCACTGTTCGATTCCAAATCAAAAAAGCTTTCTAATGATGTATTACTTATGAAATTATTTTAATTAGTAGCTGAGATACAAAAGAAAACTGATTCAGGACACCACAAAACGTGTAAATCTGGTGAAAACTTTCGATAATTTAAAAGAACTTTAAAATATATTTCGAATGATCTATTAAAAATAATTTAATCATAATTAGAAATTGAAATATTGAACTTTTAAAATATTACAGCGCCATCTGGCGGTACAAATTTCTGTATTCCACTGTTCGATTCCAAATCAAAAAAGCTTTCTAATGGCGTATTACTTAAGAAATTATTTTAATTAGTAGCTGAGATACAAAAGAAAACTAATTCAGGAGACCTCAAAACGTGTAAATCTGGTGAAAATTGTCGATAATATAAAAGAACTTTAAAATATCTTTCGAATGATGCATTAAAAATAATTTAATCATAATTAGAAATTGAAATATTGAAATTTGAAAATATTACAGCGCCATCTGGCGGTAGAAATTTCTGTAATCCACTGTTCGATTCCAAATCAAAAAAGCTTTCTAATGATGTATTACTTATAAAATTATTTTAATTAGTAGCTGAGATACAAAAGAAAACCTAATCAGGACACCTCAAAACGTGTAAATCGGGTGAAATCTCGAATTCCATTTTCGATAATGTAAAAGTACTTTAAAATGTGTATCAAGTCAACAAAGCTTTCAAATGATGTATTACTTATGAAATTTAATTAATAACTGAGATATAAAAGAAAACTGATTCAGGACACCTCAAAACGTGTAATTCTGGTAAAAAATTTCGATAATTTAAAATAACTTTAAAATATCTTTCGAATGAGGTGTTACAAATAATTTAATCATAATTAGAAATTGAAATATTGAAATTTTAAAATATTACAGCGCCATCTGGCGGTACAAATTTCTGTATTCCACTGTTCGATTCCAAATCAAAAAAGCTTTCTAATGATGTATTACTTATGAAATTATTTTAATTAGTAGCTGAGATACAAAAGAAAACTGATTCAGGAGACCTCAAAACGTGTAAATCTGGTGAAAACTTTCGATAATTTAAAAGAACTTTAAAATACCTTTCGAATGATGTATTAAAAATAATTTAATCATAATTAGAAATTGAAATATTGAAATTTTAAAATATTACAGCGCCATCTGCCGGTACAAATTTCTGTATTCCACTGTTCGATTCCAAATTAAAAAAGCTTTCTAATGATGTACTACTTACGAAATTATTTTAATTAGTAGCTGAGATACAAAAGAAAACTAATTCAGGAGACCTCAAAACGTGTAAATCTGGTGAAAACTGTCGATGATATAAAAGAACTTTAAAATATCTTTCGAATGATGTATTAAAAATAATTTAATCATAATTAGAAATTGAAATATTGAAATTTGAAAATATTACAGCGCCATCTGGCGGTAGAAATTTCTGTAATCCTCTGTTCGATTCCAAATCAAAAAAGCTTTCTAATGATGTATTACATATAAAATTATTTTAATTAGTAGCTGAGATACAAAAGAAAACCTAATCAGGACATTTCAAAACGTGTAAATCGGGTGAAATTATTTTAATTAGTAGCTGTGATACAAAAGAAAACCTAATCAGGACATTCTAAAACATGTAAATCACGTGAAATCTCTAATTCCATTATCTACGGTAGTTTTATTAATGGAAGTAAAAAGAAAAATAAATATTTTTTATTTCGCCAAAACCTATATATATACCACAGTAGTCGGGTAATGGAAGTAAAAAGAAAAAGTATTTTTTAGTTCCTTCAAATGTATTTTGTTGCTATGGAAACTCCTATCGTCTATTGAAAGATAGATTACGTGTTAGAATAAAATGTAATTAGCAATTAAAATGTAACTGCTTTGTTTATTAATGAAATTTGATGAAATTTTAACTGCAGGTTGTTTTTGTGCTGAATAGGTTGTATATTAAGTGTTGTGTACGAAAAAGAAAATTTGAAGCACTTTGAAATTTGCAATTTTTAACCCCAGTTAAAGATCATGTGACATTAATGACTTGCACATGTTTTTTTCCGTTAGAGACAGCCGTTAAAATCGTCTGCTGAATGCTGATAGAATGCCTCTTTTTAAGCAATAAGGATTTTTGGTCATTTTCGCGATCGATATGGGTCAGCATTTTAATTAATATCTCCGAAACTAATTAAGATTTTTAAATTCTGTTTCGAGGAAAACATCGGAAAGGCTCCAGAGCATCCGTATGTCAATTCTTGTACTTCTGCGTTCAATAGGGGATGAACGTATAAAAGAACAGACAGACAGACAGACAGACAGACAGACAAACCTTTCCATTTATTATTATAGATAAACGGTAGAGAAACTCTTGTTTTTGGATCAAATTTTCAAAACTTAATTTATACTATATGCGTTTCAAGATAACTCGAGTAAAAAAAAACATGTTTCCAGCGGATTTCTATGTTTGTGTAAGTGTGCCTGTTATTAGTATATTTCAAGAAAAAATTGCAGCATAAACTCCAAATTTAGTGATATTATTTGGTATTATATAGTAAAACTATACTATAACTTTTGTTGGGATCAAGCAAATGATTCCTATACGGCGGCATCCAAGAGATATGAAAAATATTACGTTTATGAGCAGAATTTCTGTTAAGTACAGTTTAATGTCTATAATCTCCATTGAAACAAATGAATCGAATATGTAATTTTTGTATACGTAAAAAAATATTTTGAGTAGAATATGGTATGAAAGAATATGGTATGAAAAACATTTATAATTTGTTTAAAGAATCATCTTTGTTTAAAGAACTAATAATTCGTATATAATAGGGCCAAACTTAGAAATTGCTGGAAGTGCATTTGTGTTTGTGTTTTTAATATTGGCTAAATAAAAGTACAGAATGGGGTTAAAAAATTTAAACATAAATTTCGAACATAAATCGGAACATAAATTTAGTGGTGGTAGACAATATAGCGTGTACATGAAATTTTATAGACTATATATAGAGCTACCTAATATGAGAAAACATTCTTTTCTATTAAAAGTAATTAAAGGAAGTGCTTTATTATATTTTAATATGATAAAAAAATAAAAGCTGTTGTAAATGATTATTACTATCTCATACCCATACGTTAGACAAACTATTGTTTAAAATCTAATTTTCATAAATGATTTTGTCTTTACGAGTTTTGAGATCCCCTGAATACGAAACTAAATTAAGCAGTTTATATTAGTGCATGACTTTTATACACATAACTTTAAAACAAATAATAAGATGGGATTAAATTTTAGTATTCTTTAATGTTTGATAGACTTCAAAGGGTGGTGCATTTTGAAGTTTGAATAACTTTAAATAAACTTTTAAATTTAATATCATATTTAGCTTATTTTTAAATGTAGGTACTATATTTAAATGGAGATTCGGGGAGGAAGGATAGCCCCCCCCCACCTCAAAATCACACAAGATTATCTATAAAAAAATTACTGCCCCTAAACATATATTTAATTGTTTTTAATGTGGTTTCTTTTACAACACTTGCTGTCATACCTCTTAATAAGAAATCTCTATTTATAGTAATGCATTGCAAGAGAATGTCGTGTGAGTGCCACACTACAATATTAAAAATATAATGAAGCCTGTATTGATAAGTAGCAAGATCATATTTTTTACCTTTCAAAAAAAAAATTAATGCTAAGAAACAAATTCTTTTAAAATTAGAGTTTAAACAACAACTTTCAAAATTACCCATTTTATCAGACTGGATAGAGTTGCATTTAACCATTTTAGTATTTTTAAATTTGATGACCATTTTATATAAATACGGTTGATATTCATTTACATCAAATACTACTAGATATATTAACTTTATAATATATCTATATATAATTTTTATATATCTGTGTATATCTCTCTCTCTATGTATATATATATATATATATATATATATATATATATATATATATATATATATATGCCGGGTGATCCGTCACAGAAAAAATGAAAAATACATTATTTAAAAAGAACTGACTGCAACTCTATGTGATTTCACTAAAATGTACAGAAAAACATGGGATTTTTTGCATATATATAAGAAAAAATATTAATTACATTTTTCACTAACATATCACGCTGTAATCATATTATTATCTAACATTTTAAACAAATGCGCCTGGTCAAATGACGCCATATCGCGAATTCTGAATCTCTTTTAGCAGAATTTACGTAAGATCTGACGATCATTATAATGAATGACGGCAATATGACGGCAAATGTTCAATGTGACAACAGTGAACATTCGTAGTCCATGGCTACGTTGTTGAAGGTACTGCACCACTGTAAAAAATAATTTTACAATTAAAGCGTCACCTACGGTGAAGAATATTTAAACTGATTTTTTAATGAATCTTTTGTTATTTAAAAAATTCCCATATTTTTCAGTGCATTTCAGTGAGAACCGCATAGTGCCACGGCCAATACATTTTTATTATTATATTTTTAAATTTTTCTGTGACTTTTGGATCACCTTGTATATATATATATATATATATATATATATATATATATATATATATATATGGTATATATATATATATATATATGTATATATATATATATATATATGGTATATATATGTATGTATATATATCACCCCTGTATATGTATATATATAGTATATATATAAAAATGAAATTAAAGAATAGAACAGGGATATAAGGCAAAGTCAAAAATTCAAGAAAAGGGAGGCAAAATCAGTTTTCGTCACCTAATCAAAAACTGTTCTCAAAACAAACGAGTTATATGTATATATATATATATATATATATATATATATATATATATATATATGCGTGTGTGTTCTCGGTGAGAACATCAACGTAATTATTCATGCTATATAAGTTATTAAACATTTATTGACAATACAAAATCTAATTACTTGAATAGAAAAGTTGTTGTAAAGGAAAGTTTTTTTTTTCTCTAACAAAACAAAAATATGCTACAGGGAACTTTCAATCCACGTGTATCAGTTACTCAATATTCTAAGTATATGTACGGAAATGAAAGCGCAGAATGACAAAGAAACACACAGAAAATTAAGATAGAGAAAACATGCTTGTAATCACTTTTAAATATATTACAAATGTATTAAAAATGTTTAAGACAACTAAAAATGCATTTTTAATATTTTTCATTTCTATTGCTAATGTAGATGAATATTTTTTGTATTACTTGGAAACCAATAATTAATGCTTATTATACAATATTATATAAAAAATATATAATTTTCTTCTTATAAATTATCTATGTAATTTCATTATGTAACGCACGCACTAGAAGTGTTAAATTATGCTTTGTAGAAAATCCTCCCGTACAATGTAGTTTTTTAGAAACTTAGATGTCCTTTTAAAAAACCAGAAAAACGATTTGCATCATTTTCCATAGGGAACATGTTATATTAAACTTTAATAACACTAGTTTTCGGAATTTTAGCAATATTTAATTTAATTAGAACTGAAACTGACATACAGCCAATAAAGCAAAAAGAAATCGTAAACAATTTTAACTTTGCTGGAAAATGTTAATAAAATGCTTTAATTAAACAAATACGATTAAATGTACACAATCTACCAATAAGTATTTGGACACTTTAGAATTCAGACCTTTTCGTCAAATATCTACAAAAGGTCTTTAGAAATCATCTTGAAACTTTGGCAGTGTAAATAACATGTTATACCACATATATTTCAGCAGAAGTGTTGTCCTGAAGAGAAAAACGGGATCCGTAAAAATAAAAGAAAAATCAAAGTGTTTTGGATCACCCTGTACGTTTTAGCTGTAGCAAGTGATTAAGAAGATTTTTCTCATTAAATGTATAAAGTTTTATCAGGCTACCACATATATTTATGTAGATATAACGGATTTTTTAAAAAAATGAAAAATAAATCAATTTTTTTAATTATTGCACTTAGGTTATTAGACTCAGTTTAATGACAAAAAAAAAAAAAAAAAAAAAAATCATAATACATTAAGCACAAAAAACTGCAGTCAAAACGAAAGATGTTAAATACCTTACGAAATATGAGCATGTTTACTAAATGATTTTAACTACGTATGCGCTAGCTTTAAAATAATTTCATTTGCATAATTTAATAGCCACAAGTTTTGAACAACTTATATGAAAACTCGAAACAAACATCGTGTAAGTTCAAAAAGTTATGAGCAATAGAATGAGCATAATTACAGTTCTTCCAAAATAAAAGCTAAACTATAAGGGATTTTACTTACATTTTTATTTTGATTCAATCAACGCGCAATGATATTAGATTATTCGCTGACTGTAAATTAATATTGATAAAAACCCCTATCATCTTCCTTTTTTTTTTTTTTTTTTTCTGAGAAGAAACGAAATTCTATTCGATCTATCTCTCGTAACTTTTAGAATTTACACGATATTTGCTTGAGATTTTCGTATAATTTGCTCGATACTTTTATTTATTAAATTATGCAAATGAAATTTTTTTAAGCAAGACCATGCGTAGTTAAGAATCATTTAGTAAAAATGCTCATGTTTTGCAAGATATTTAGCATTTTTGCATTCTGATTGCAATATGTTGTGTCTAATGTATTATGCTAAATTCCTAAAAATGGCTTTGCACTGGGTCTAATACCCTACGTGTTATAAAAGTGGAATTTTTAATAATTTATATGAATAATGAAAAAAATTCCCATAATCACATGCTACAGTCAAACTGCATTTAAAGCATTACTTTTTGATCCAAAACTTGTCGATTTTTGTTTAATCTTTTACTGGTTCTCTTTTCCTCTTCAGGACACAACTTTTGCTGAAATACACTCCTTCTCATATTTATAAGGACACTTTATATTTTGAAATAACTAATGTAAAAACAATTGTGAACAAGATAATACTAAATACACTTAATATATCTAGCATTCTAAAAACCAAAATTGCTATATTTTTTTAATATAAAACAAAATTAATAAAAAATAATGCAAAATGTGTTTTTCTCCACGTTTTCAGATGTTCATAATTATAGGGACAATCCAGATTTTTTCGATTTATTTAACTTACTAGCGGATAAGTTACAGTTGACATGCGGATATGTTAAGTACTGGGCTAGATTAATTCATATATAAGCCTTCAATTTTTCTTGGACGGATATTACTGATAATTCCTCGAAAAAAAGAACGTTCAACTAGGGAAGTATGATAAATGTGTTTTTTAAGTGGAAGGATAATTTCAATCCGCCGAATTTCTAATGAAATTCGAAGGTCTAAAATTGCTGAAGGAAATTTGATCAAACGTTGAACTGCTGGTTCGATAGGAGAGAGATCTGATGCAAATTCAGGGTTGTTTTACAGAGATCGAAGACGTATAATTCCTCTTACTGTTCTACTCATAATGAATGCTGCTAAAATTTGCTCGTAATTTTTAACGAAAGTTTAGGGTCCACATTTATGCATGTTTAAAATTATTAATAATATGTTAAAATGAATAAAAAACCTGTAATAATCAATCAGCATTTAATGGGGGAAAGAACGTCTGTGTTAAAGTTGAATAAAGACAATATTAAATGGTAAAATGTTGCATTTTCGGATGAAAAACATTCTATTCTTAATTAACAAAATGATTTTAACAGTTACTGGCACGATCTGAAGATAGCTAAAGACAGAGCAGATTTTTTAAAGGCAGATATGAATTGGGCATTTTAAAGGTGGATCTATGGTGCTCTGGGGAGCTGCTTCTACTGAAGGCAGAATGAATTTAGTAATTTTTTCTATTATTATGAACATCAAGATAATATCCGCAAATTTTAAACTAGGAATTATCAGATTTTTGTTAGATTTTCGGGGGTAATAATATTTTACTCAACAAGACTTACATTTTTGCTTCACTTCTAGAGCAATAGGAAATGGTTTGAAGAAAAAAACTTCTGTATTATTGCCTTTCCTGTGGCCTAAAAGTTGAAAAAAAAACTTAACTTATCAGATTTGAAAAATGCATGCAAGTGAAAAGCAATTTTAAACAGTTTAAATGTATTCAGAATATCATCTATGCTGTATGAAATGGTATTGAAACTGAACATTAAAAGAAAATGTATATATATATATATATATATATATATATATATATACCAGAGAGAATGTCTGACTGTTTAACCCTAAAAAGAGACCCCATAAAATATTAATTTAAAGAATAACTGAAAAAAATTACTAAAATTCGAGCTGTCCTTATAATTGTGAACACCCGAAAAGTCATCTTTTTACCATATTTAAAGTTTTTTAAGATAGAAAAATGATAAAACTTTTTAAATATAGTCTATTAATGAAATTCAAATTAATTAAAAATATATTTGTTTAAATAATAGTGTTCAGTGTTTAGTTAATATAAAAAAAACGGGTGTCCTTATAATTATGAGAAGGAGTGTATATGAGTATAATATATTCTTTACACTACGGAAGTTTCAAGATTATTTCTAAAGTACTTTTCTAGATATTTCACAAAACGTCTCAAATTCGATAGTGTCCAAATACGTATTGATAGGTAGGGGAAGACGGGGTAATAAGAGACAAAAAATATTAATTAAATCTATAATATTAATCAAAATAACTTGAAATAAATGTCTCGTATTAATTTCATTAAAGGACTGCTCTTGATTTTTTAGGTGATTTTTGAACTTAATTTTTTGCTAAAATCTTTTATTAAATTTTCATTAAATCCTTGTTTCTAATAACCCCACGCGGGGTAATAAGAGACCAGTCTTATAACTGTCCATATATAGCAATGTAAAATATTTTGAGATAATTAAAGATATCTGGAAACAATTCTGAATCAGCGAATAGTTTTAAATTTTTATTATTTACATCCATTCAAAAAATATGTTTGCTCGAAAATTAACTGTCATAAATGTGTTTGTGAAATTCATTTCTTTTAATATTAGGTCCTAAATAATATAATATTGTACTTAATGATAGTTCTACATAATCAACATAACCTTGGGATTAACCAAAAACATCAATATAATTTCTAAAATGGGCAGAAAATATTTTACCCATTTTCTAAAGTGTAGTCGAAAATAGGCAAAAAAGACGTATCTTTGAAGTGTATACAAGCGAACAAAATGTTATAAAATATTTTTCTAGTAATTATAAATGAACTTATTTATTATGCAATGATGTATTAATGACTAAATACTAACTAATACACATACTAAACATAAATGTACATAATCATATCAACTAAATATGGCCTAGCCTAATGAGCCTAGCCTAAAACTGCTTTTTGATTTAAAGTGAAAAAAAATATTCTCTTGGTAAATTTAGACTGGGCCTAACATTAGGTAAAGTCTTCGTAAACTAGTCAGGCAGAATTAACAGGAACTACAATTATGGGGGACACAGGAATTAACAGTGGGGGTAATAAGAGACTCATGTCTCTTATTACCAACACAAAAAATAAAAATGGGGTAATAAGAAACACGCATAGAACATGTAAATAAAGAATACTTTCAAGGTTTTAAAAAATTGTACATCAAAAGTCATAGTCTTGGTCAAAAGGTTACACATTAATAAATCCCAAACATCTTACTTACAAAAAAAAAAAAAAAAAAAAAAAAAAAAGAAAGAAAGAAAGAAAAAGAAAGAAAGAAAAAAGAAAAATTTAGAAAAAGTTACGAACTTTCGGGGTAAGTTCAAAGTGAAGTTTTTTTTTCGTCGTATAAAAATAATTCAAAATATGTTATAAACTTTTCAATAAGTATATTGTAGTAAAGAATACACGTGATACTAAATATTACATATTTTTAATGCTGTGTAAGTATATTTTTTCATGGGTTTTTTGACTGCGTCTCTTATAACCCCTGTCTCTTATTACCCCGGCTTCCCCTAGTGTATATTTTTTCACTTAATATTATGATCGTTTTTTAAAAAGACAAAAGAGTAATATTGTTTTCCTAGTACAGTTTTTACAATGTACTAAAATAATATTTCAACTAAAAATTTAAAATATACCCCTGCACCCGAAGATAAATATTATGAATGTAATTCTTTCTATTTCTATTTCAAAACATGCTAAAACCTCAAGCTCTATAGTAATACAATTTCAAAATATAAAAAATACTGTGAAAAAATGGCTTGTCAGAAACGAATACTATATAGATCAGAAGCGGTCAGATGGATAAATTGCTGATTATTAACCCCTGGATTTACAAATGAAATGACTCAAAGTCCCATCTATATGACTCACCAACAGTAGATAATTTGTCTTGGACATCCGACTTCTCAGTCACCATCTTCCAGTTCATGATTTCCGGGTGTCCCATAAGTCTGCAGACATTTTAAAAATTCTCTAAAATTAAAAGAATCTTTAGAACTGACGTGGCTTGCCAAAAAATTATTCTCGCGAAGGAGGATTTTTTTCGTCGATAGAAGGCGCTTTACGTAAGCAAATCACACATTTCTATGAAAAGCTATATTTATTTGCATGGAAATATTTACTAACATATAACTCCTACAGTGCAGCCACATATCCGAAAACTAGCAGTGAGGACGCGTCCAAAATGTTGGAGAGATGCCAACTTGTCTGACAGTTAGAAATTTGGAAAACATCCAGCACTCTTTTATTGCTCATTTTCTCTAAGTCAGATGACTGTCACCCCTATTTTAGCATTGGACTCGTTGAGTTAGTACTTGAGCAGATGTTTCCATGGTTTCATCAGGTGTGGTCGAAAAATATTCTTTGTGCTCGGCACCACAACAAATTCCTGTTTACAAACAAGTTACAATGCAGTTAACTGCAGCTTCAGTCGGTGATTCTTAGCTGAAATAAAACATCTTCACAAATAATGCTTTATCCACCAATTCAGCATCCCAATTAAAACTTCATGCATGACAAGTAGGGGGGAAAACAAGAAATGAGCTTTTAATTGTGAAACTGTTCAGTATTTAGGACTCTGTATTGCATATTTCTAGTTGTGTGTTTGTTTTATGCTTTCTTTAATCATAAACAGAAAGGAAAAAAAAAAAAAATTTCTCTTCACGAGAAAATTTTCCCCACAAATCGCGTTAATTTATTATTTTTTTTCATTCCTACACTTTTTATGAATTTTTATAATATCTACAGACCTATTCGATATCCGGTATTTTGCATTTTTATGCAGTATGGTTACATGGTTACAACACTATCGAAAACATATTCGCAGTAGTTGTCATGTGTAATATGTATAATGTTTTGTAATTTTATGTGTAGACCTGTAAAATATAATGTAAAAACCTGTTATGTGTAAATCAGTATAATATATCTTTATTTAAATTGCATTTACATCTGCATCAAATATTGGAGTTATTCGGCATTCCAAATTTTCGCCCTTTCTGTGCACAAAGAGAAATTTTCATTACTTATATTAATAAATGTGTTTTATTTTATTGTAAGATTTTCCTGGCGCATTCACGTGTTTTATACAATTGTGGTTTTGCAGGGTCCCCCCCCCCCCTTTTCTTTTCATTTTAGAACTCTGCTGTAATAAAGCAGGTAAATGAAACTTAGATCTGCACTTTGCATTAAAAATTATGATTATACATAGCGATTTCTCCATAACCAAGAAAAAAAAAAAAAAAGTCAACTTACTTTTGGTATATTCTTGTGCAAGGATATTATATTAACATTAATAATTATTACTATTTTCAAATTTCCTTTGATAATATTTTTATATATTGATATCGCAGAGAAGGTTTCTCTTGGACGAAACTTTTGCTATGTATTACTTATGTTTAATATATAAATATTTACGCTCTTTATGATCTGACATATCAAACTTCTTTATACTAACTGACACGAACATGTGATTTCTCATGATGAATGTCTCAAACTTTGGAAAAGATGGTCATTCATCTAGTAAGCAACATTTCCAGCAGTAGAAGGTTCATGATAAATGGATCTCACATTCCTAATGAGAAACGGAGATAAGTAAAAATCAAAATATCACCAGATTATTATTAGATCTTTTCATTTGAATAAAAATATGTATATATATGATTTTAGAAATGAATCGAACTTTTTCCTTCTTTTAATCTTTATTGAACATTTGGTCCTTTATTATTCCTTTTTTCAACCCATTATGAGGAAAATTATAATATGTATTTAAAAAATTGTATTATTGTATTAAGTCAAGTTTATTAGGCGATACAATAAATAAACTTTCAGTGGTTTTCATGTTTTCCAAGTTATATATATATATATATATATATATATATATATATATATATAAGCAACTAGCTAGCTTTAGTCTTTTCGCTAACACTATATTTAATTGATTTCTCGAACTTCCATATTACGTGCTAATGTAAAATCACAAAAATTAAAAATTTCAAAAATATTTTAGTAAAAATGGTCAAAACATCGGTTTCTATTCCCAACGAATAAGAAAGCAGTTTTGCCGTCCGCACCAAGCTGAGTGCGAGTCCCTACTGCCTGCGGCATGCGTGCACAAATACGTGCGAAGTAACCGACTTATTAACGCATGAAAAGTGTTGGGTCTACAATACATTCGGCAGTGTATCTACAGTCGGTAAGAAAAGTGTCCGAACACTAGCAAACATTCCTATGTAAAAACAGTACACTTCATACGGTTTTGTTAAATAAATACTTACCGAATCATGTTCTTAGTCAGTCTAAGATTTATTTAACAAAACCGTATGAAGTGTACTTTTTTTACATAGGAATTCTTGCTAGTGTTCGGACACTTTTGTTACCGACTGTACCATCTTCACTATGTTGTGTTCCGGCCTTT
Source organism: Salticus scenicus (assembly GCA_963930645.1). NCBI lineage: Eukaryota > Metazoa > Arthropoda > Arachnida > Araneae > Salticidae > Salticus > Salticus scenicus. The sequence continues at coordinate 212,259,058 of OZ005652.1, read as the reverse complement.
TTTTCGTGAGGTAGCGCCATCCTCTAACCACTCAATTTAGCGTTATATTCACGAAAGTAAGTCCATTTAATTCCCAGGTCAAAAATCCAACCCACACAACAAAATTCACTTTACTGACGTAATTTGGAACACAGTCACGTTTGAAAGTGTGTATTTTATCCTCCATCTCGCGAGTGAAGTGGGGATATTCGCAAAACTCCAACAAAGTTCTTATTGCATAACAAATACGCACAAAACCAAAACTCTCCAACCTGAGCTAATACGGGGCAGAGTTAACCTTGAAAACACGTTTTTGCCGCCACAATTTTTAAAGATGGGAATGGAAATTCCGAAAAATCTCCTTATAGTGCATGTCGGAGACACATAATTAACCCAAACACCAAAAATCTTACTTTTACTTTTGGTAATTACTATATTCTGTTATCAATGGAAGTCTTTTTATATTTTGACATAAATCTCGATTTTACACATTTTATCGATGATTTAGTTTCAAAGATTTAAAAAATATTTGGCTTTTTCCAACATAAAATGTGAAAATTTTCTAAATATTAAGCTTCAAAAATTTTATGTTTTAGCACGGTCCACTCAAATTTTAAATATTATAGGTTTTTAGGGAGGTTGCGGGGGGGGGGGGGGAGGACTTATATTATGATAATAAAAGCAAAATTCTAAAGTATGTACAGACTAAAGTCAGATTCTATTTATTTTACAAAATTTATTACAGTTTTCAGGGTACATCATATTCTCTTTTGGTATTTTAAGTTTAAAATATAAGCGTGATTTATTTATTTATTTTGTTCTTTTTCTATGTATTAACTGTAAGGAAAAGTTTTGTCGTTGCGCGGCACTAAAACAGAGAGTTTGGACACGAAACGAAGCCTTTTAATGTAATCCAAAGAAGGAGTCTGATGAATTCCAAGCTTGAAACCCACTTCTGTGGAAGTTAACATGGTTTTTATCCTGATCATACTGTAACACTTCGTCAATGACACCGGATAGCCTTCCTGATCTGGGCTCATCTTTCAAAGAAAAATCCCCCAAACGAAATTTCACAAACCATCTTTGGCATGTTCGAGCTGTTACTACGTCATCTCTAAACACGTCATACAAGTTTTTTGTTGCTTCCATCGCGTTATTCCCTTTTTGGAACTCGTACAACATACAATATCTTAAGTGCACTTTTTCTTCACCCATGATGACAGTTCTACAAATTTGAGAAAACCGACTAAATTACGAAAACTGTGTGTAAATCATCAATCATACTCTAACGTAACTGTTTAAACAGATTTCAGTCGATAATTGACAACGCATAAAAGTGCACGTGTTCAAAAACGACAGAACTTGTCTTTACACCTAATAGTTATTTGTACTATTGTTCATTACACATGCTACTTTGTTGTGTACTGATATGTGCGCCGAGCGAAATTCTTAGCCCAGACAGCAGCCGTAATGTATTTGTAAATGTATTAACCGAAGTAGCACGGGAACGTTCTGTGAACGTCTAATAACGGTTACAGTCGTTCAAACGTCATTTTTCGTGTTAAGAGAACGTTTGATTAGACGTTCAAAAATAGTATTACTTAGAACGTTCTGAAAAGATTTGCTTTGTACCATCTATAAAAATTACAAGTCTAGTTCTATGGAAAACGTTCAAGTGTATCACCGCCGTAACACGTTCTGTCACAGTGTGATTATAACGAATATGACAAAATACATTTTTTTTTTTCAGTTTTTTATACCTTATTATCAGGTTCAAATTTTGTTGACTTGTAGAATAATCATTGAAATGTAATAGAGATGAGGTGGGAAAAAATTACAAAATTTTAAACTTTAATTATATGTTATTATAATCGTTATAATTATTTATAATTTTATTTAAGTTTTATATTGTTGAATTCTGTCAAACACATTACTCAAGATTACTTTTGCAGATATTCATTATTATTTGCTTCTTAACTTGTTAATAAATTAAGTTACGAAAAAGTAATTTATTTTATTTATTATTAATATTATTAATATTAATATTATTATTATTATTTTGTATATACCAAGAAAAATGTGTTGGATAATTGCGAAATTTTGATCTCCGGTTTTCCATGGGTTTATGCACTCTTGATATACCCAGAACACAATTCTACCATTCTTTCAAAATGCCAGTCTGTTTTTTTTTTTTTTTTTTTTTTTTTTTTTTTTTCTGTGTGTGTGTGTGTTATCACAGTTTTGTGAACTCTGTATCTCACAAACCAATGGACGGAATTTAACCAAGCTTGATGTTTAGTTAGACTTTAAACTAATTTGCTAAATATAAGGAATATTTAATTAGATATTGATCTAAATATCAGCTTTGGTGCTCATTGGCCTCTGGAATGTATAACCAGATAGGGTTCGCTTCTATTCTGTAAATTCTCCCTTTTATGGGAAGATTATATCTCAGCTTCGACAGTGCACAAATGCACCAAACTTAATATGTGAAACAGATATTATGTAAAAGTACGCTGATTTAATTCGGGTGCATATATTGACCAACTGGTGGCGCTGCTCTCCTGCAATTTAATCCCGTTAACGTAATGGCAATAATTAGTTTTTGTGATATAAATAATTATTAAAAAACTGAACTTGGTATGTAAAATTAATATCATATAAAACTTTGCAGAATAATTTTGCGTGCATATCGGACAACTGGAGGCACTGGCATGCTGCAATTTAATTTTATTCAAGGGAACGGAACGCAATAGCTCATTTTCTATGATTTATAAATGTTCTAAATTTGGTCCGTGAAATAGATATTACGTAAATTTTACTGATTCACTTCGGGCACATATCAAATGACAGGTGGCACTGTTACGTTTCAACTTACGGGAAGCCTGTATCTTACCTTCTATAATACGAATACTTATCAAACCTTGTATGTGAGACATATATATAATGACAAAATGTGCTGCTTCAGTTTCCGTATGTATCAACCGACGACGGATGGTGCTGCTATTGCTTTCTGAGATTTTTCAGATATCTCTATTTCAGCATTTCTTGGTGAAAAATGTACAAAATTTCAAATATAAAAATGTTAATTATAAAAACCTGTGTTGATTAAATTTTTATGATTAAATTAATAAATTTTAAAATTTCATGCTGTATCTCACGAACTAATAAACGTAATTTATTCAAACTTGGTTTACTTGGACTGTGACCTAAATTGGTGGCAATTGTATTTGTTAATAAATCGTTCAATAGGTGGCGCTGTCATACCATTATTTTCAGAATTTTTAATATGTCATAATAGGACAAAATTTCGTATAAATGTACATGAGTGAGCACTGTTTTTAGCTTTTCCATGGAAAATTAAATATGTATATATATATATATATATATATATATATATATATATATAAACTTATGTTAGTAATATTTAATTAAAAAAAAAGTATGGGCAATTTGTATAGTTCGCTATTATATTAAAATTTTCAATATCCTTGCCAGAAAAGTCGTCTATACTTTTAAAGCGGAAGGATGAACCCTAAATCCGTGATAATTTAAAACAAAGTTATCGACTTTTCACATTTTTCATTATGTAAACTACATTTCTTAAGATACATATTTTGTATACTATAAAATTGAATTTTTTTGGAAATTTAGTGTTATACTTGTTTGAATGAAATTCGTATACATTTACCATGGAAAATAATTTTGATAGATTATTTTAGCAAATAATATTTATGATATCGACCAGCGCAGGAAAATATAGAAGAAAGTTTTAGGATGCCCTCAATATACCAATTTTGGTGTGAATAAACGGGTGTTGAATAAATTGCTTAATCAACAGAAAGTTTCGCCACGTGTAAACGACCGTCTGCAGTTGCGTTGTTGCGCAGGAAGTTGGTGTTCGTAGGGTGGAATCCAAAGTCCAAAGCTTTTGACTCTAACTACTGCCTGCTTACTCATCATATTTTGTATTTACTTTACATTCGGATTTGAATTTAACTTTCGGATATTTGCTACAGCTCAAGATACAGATAAGTTCACTTTTCTTTTTTGTAACATTTTGCATACGTAATGCATTGAAATCTTACAAAATTTAGTTTTTGGACACTTTTGTTACCAACTGTACATGAAATACATTTTTAGCACATTCAAAGAACGTTCAAAAATTGTTTACATAACGTTGTGAGAACGTGCGTATAGAACGTTTTCAGAACGTTTCTACACTATTTTAGAACGTTTACAGTACGTTTACTAGAACGTTCTGAAACTGTGTATAACGTTTTGAAAACGTTCTAAAAACGTTTAAAACGTTCTGAGACCGTGTACATAGAACTTTCTCAGAATGCTTCTATAACACCGATGGTGATAGTTACACGTTCATTGAGCGTTATCTGAACTGTACTATTGTACGTCTTCAAGATAAACAGATAGACGTCTATAACACGTTCAAAGTGAACGTTCTTAGAACGTGTTTGCAGAACAATTTTTGAACGTTCAGAGAACGTTTCGTTGCTTGGGAAACAATTTAGCTACATAGACAATTTTTTTTATTTGTACATTTTTCTTTTTTTTTTACAATTTTTTTATAGGTTTTGATGTTATGTTTTGGTTTTACTGTTTTTTAAGGCTAAGTACTTCCTAGTTTTAAATTCTTTATATATCGATGGAGTATTTTATAACAATACTTTTATTTATTTATTTTTTTTAAATTATGTAACACTGTAAATGGAACTTCACATTTTATGCTTTTTATTAAATAAATAGCTAAATTAGCGTTAAGATGGTTAATATTGAAAAAAAAAAAGAAAAAAAAAAAAAAAAAAAAAAAACAAGCAATTATAATAATTAGAAATACATAGCAAATATTTTAGTCAAAAATAATTAAGTGCTACTTTTAATCAGGCAATAAAGTATAGGCTTGATTGCAGCGTGAAAACAGCATTGCTCTAGCATTTAACGCTAGATTTGATATATATGTAAATGAATTATTAATCGTAGCAAAAACCGAGCAAAAGATATAAGATCACTGAAACCACATAGACCAATAATGAATGAAATTATAACAAATTTAAACAACCTGTGGAGACTGATTGTGATGCAGAAACATTTATTTTTGATTTAATGATTTTTGATTCAATTTAATTTTAATCTAACCACAAATTTATTTCCAGATTATTAATTGCAATTTTAATAATTTTGTCGGTGCGTAAAAACAACATGGAACTCAAATCAAAAGGTACAAACAAGCAATGAGAAAATAAACAACCAAGTCAGTATTTTAATCAAAATATTTTTTCTATTAGGAGAAAATCAGAACTGTGTAAAAAAAAAAAAAAAAAAAAAAAAAAAAAAACTCATCAGGGGTGGCCATTTAACCGTTGAGCACCGATGTGCGACTTCGTTTGTTAGCAGCCTATAATAGCAAATTGCTAACGGGCAACCTATCGTACAAGAAATTAATTGAAGTTAAAATTGAAGAATAAAGTGGAATAAATTATTTAGTTCAAGAAATCAGAGAATCAAACAGAAAAAAAAAAAAAAAAAAAAAAAAAACATAAAAATCAAACATTCACAGGATGATACATTTGGAGTCACATTGATTATAACAGCAAAATAATTCAAGGGTGGTTGTACACAGTAGATGAAGAATAATGATACTAGACAGCAACAAGGTCATTTATTGTTAGATTGGCATGTGTTTTAGTGTTTGATTACTAAATTTAAAAATAGTTCAAAACTCAATAATGAAGAAACTGAACTTTTTAAGTAAAATTAAGAAATATATCTTAATACAAAGTAAATGCAATAGACCTTCTGCTTTATATATATATATATACATATATATATTAAAAACCTTTTCAAACATTGAATAGATGAAAACAAGAAACATTTAAAAAGATAAAACAGAAAAATTCAAAAAGAGATTGCGACTATCAAACATCCATAAATGGAAACATGCAAATTCATTACGTATTCAAGAGAGCAGAATGAATGTTGCATGTAAAGTAGGTGTTATTTCTGTCTTGTTATATGCAAATTGCTAAATATTTACAACAAGCTACCCCCAATAACACCACCAAAAAAGAGAAAATTAAAACTGAAAAGTTATGAAAACCTTATTAAAATGAAACATTTTGATTCATGCAGCAATATACAATATTATTAATGGAAATACTAATAAAAATAGTTAAATGAAATACTAGTAATAATTAATAAAACTAAAGTATAACATACATTACACCTGAAAAACTTGTATAATAAACTTGCACCCATGCACGTAAAACTAGAACACGAGACATACATGTGGCTGTATACAGTTAGATTCACAGTTAATTTCGGAATCGTATTAAATAACTGAACGATTAATTTATTTTTGAATTTGTATTAATCAACTGAACGATAAAGTTGAGTGAACTGTTTGATTTTAATAATTAACCTAAAAGTGATAATTTAAAATTAAATTTTGATTAAAATTGAGATTAACTTAATGTACGATATTGCATAAACTTCAAAGTGTCATTTTATTGAAACATAGAAATCAGACTATTGAGATAGTGACGCTATCTTGTGTAGTTTAGAAAAAGTAATAACCCTAATTTTTTTTTTTTTTTTTTTTTTTTTTTGATAATTATAATTATTTATAATGTGTGTGTGCTGAATAAAATCTAATCAAATGCTTTCATGTAAAATTCAATTTAGAGTTAATTTAAGAGCACAATGCAATATGTAATGAAAATTGGGGTGAATTTATGAATTAATTTATTTTTTAAATGTAGATTTGTTATATGTTTCTTTGGACAAATTAACTAAGTTAAATTTCAATAATATAATAATAAAGGAACACAAAGCAATATGTAATTTACTAAACAGTTATTTAATATTGAGGTTAATTTACTAAATAACTATTTACTAAATAATTATTTAAAATTGAGGTTAATTATAATTTTTTTAATGTACATTTGATAAATGTTTCTTTGGACAAATTAAGTTAGTAGAGAGTCAGTAATTTAATATTAAAGTTTATATAATTACAGTTTTTTTTTACTTATTATTTTAAATCTATAAAGCAAACACACATATAAATACGCGAGAATCACAATCCCTCCCAACCATCCAGCCTAACAACAACACCCATCCTCCTTAATCAAGCATCTGCCCACCCATCCTCCACATTTTTTATTGTCTCTTATTTTTTATATAATTTTTTTGATAAAAATGCAAAAATGCACTTTTTTTATGTAAACACCATAGACAAGGTAAGATGATTAAATCAGAAATATGATTTAATAATTGAATTTACTAGAAATTTTGGATAACCATAAACTCTAGCATGATTACAGATAGATTTAACATTTTTACTTTTATGTTTATTAGAACAAAGATGTTTTATTCTCTAGAGGAAGTTAATTAGAATATTTTCATAGATGGTTTTATGTAAACAAGATTTGTAATGAGTAAATAGATTAACTTTAAAAGAAAATTCTTTTCTCTTATCATAAATATCAAAATCTAAACATCCATTTTCATTATAAATTTTTAAATCTAGAAAATTTATTTCATTGTTTATCATATCATGTTTAGTTAATAAAAGACTATAAGGATAATTATCTATGAAGGTGTTGGTATTACTATCATTAAAGTATAAAACTATAATATCATCTATATATCTATAAAACATTAAGTCATTACTAATAGAGAAATTTCTTTCATAATAATAAAGACACAAATCAGATAATAAACTACTAGCTGAACCACCTTGTGGAATACCTTTAATACTTTGGAATATAGTATGATTGTACAGAATAAAATTATCATGTTATATGAAATTTAACAAAGTTTTAAAGTAATGAATCGATATTTTTTCTTTAATACTATGTTGGTGTTCATTAAAAAGAATTAACATAATGTAAGTCATGAATGACTATATTATTAAATAAATCATTAAAATCAAATGTACTGATGTTTGTAATATTATTAAAATTTTTTATTCTATTTACAAGTTGAAAACTGTTTTTTACACAATGCTTATTGTCATTGTTTAACGTTAAACTATAAATTTATTTTAAAAGTTTTAATAGAAGATTACAGGCAACAGCATTATATGCATTACAACCTATAGTAACAGTGCGAAATTTAACAGGAGTTTTATGAAATTTTGGAATAATAACTATATATGGATAGTTGAAATTTTTACATTTGAGTTTTAATAATTTATGAAAGCTAAGAATCTTTTTATTATTAATTTCAGTGGTAAAGGTGGTTTTCTTAAAATTATTACTATTTAAAATAGAGTTGTCAAGGATCTGTTTATAAAACTTTTTACAAATAATGGCATAGTTGTTTGGTGATTTATCTACATAAGTAATAATAAATTTATTTTGTAAAAGACTGATAGATTTATTTAATGTTTGATTTCTTTCATTTTTAATGAATCTAGAATGAATAATAAGCTGATTTTTTAGAATATTTAAAGAATTAATCTTCCAAACATTAAAGTATTCTAAAGGTTTGTTATAATCAATAGCAATTTTATAAATAAATAAATCTAAATCTAGAGAAAACTGACTTAAAATATTATATATGTTACATTTTGTGGAAAGTCTAAATTTAGTGCCATAATTCATAAGTTTATATAAATAAACATCATTAACAATACTAAGATCTCCAGTAATTATATGTCCATGTGTGGTGTCAACATATTTTTTGTATTTAGGGTCACTACAATAACAAAAAGAGGAAGCAGGTGCATTTTTTGAAAAATTATTATAATTAAAAATTCGTCGACCTAAAGTAAGTGGATATTTAAAAGATCTGTAGATATTTACACTTTTAATTGGGAAGACATTAAATTCATTGTTAATAATAGACTGAAAATTGACATGATTAAAAACAGGATAAGTAAAATTGATTTTGAAAGAAGGCTTAGTGGAAAGTTTAATATTTAATAAATTGGCACGATAATGCAAAATATCAAAAAAAGTGTCAGAGAATTGTCTTGAATAACAGTATTTCTGAAAAATTTTAAAGTAAGTATTAATTAATTGTTTTTTATTTTTGAAAATAAATTTTCTAATTTCTAACCATTTATAATTTAAATCATAAGAAGCTGCAAGTTGATCAATTGAAATTTTAGTCATGTCACTGTCAATTTTAGTGTGTGTGTTTTTCCTAAGACCACGTCGACTTCTGTAAGTTTTTTTAAAAGCCATAAAATTTAAACGAGAATAAATATTGTTATATTGATCATACTTAGATAAGTCAGAATAGACCAAAATAGACTTCTGATACACTTGTTGATTAAGACCATAAGGGTATGTGGTATTGAAATAAGAGATAAATTTAGATTTCATAAGTAATCGAAGATTGACATTAGTAATTATTTCCAAAATTTTAACAGTGACATTCTTAAAATCATGTATTTTAAAGTGTGAGTATTCAACATTATGTGACAAGTGAGAGTGAGAATTTTGACATTTAATTTTAGACCTATGATCATTAAGTCTTAAATGTAAATGGTTACCAGTTTGACCTATATATTCCATATGACACTTATTACATTCCAAAGAATAAATAACATTATAAGCCTTACAGAAAATTATCAAATTGGAAGCTTTTTTGATTTGTGATTGATCAGCATAAGGACAAGTAAGACACCTAGCAGATCTACAAGTTTGAAAATATAATCTACGACTGGGACTAGAAAATAGGTAACTGTTTATCGATCCAGGGAGATCCCTATAAATCTCCCTGTACCGAGCATTAGGCCTAGTAATACTAAGGACTATTTTGCTAGTATCTAAAAATTTGCTAAGTACTACCTTTTTGAGTTTTTTAAAAAGAAAGTAACTAAATAACATAGGGAAATACAATTTTAATAAATTAAAATTATAAATTCTATACTATCTAAGAATTATATAACAATAATTGCCAAAGGAATGAAGAAATATAACAAAAAAAAGAAAAATTCAATACATGTTTAAATAAGTTTAATAAGAGAAATTCAATACTTGATTAAATAAGTTTAGTTAAAGAAAATTTGATATAAATTTTCAAATGAAAGAAAAATTTAAATTGTATTAGAAATCCACATTAATAATTAAATAATAAAAAATTTGAAATTAAGATACAACACTTGATTAAATAAAAATATAGATCAGAAAAAAATGGAGTTATAACTATATAATAAATAAATAAATGAATATAAAACTATATAATTCTGGAGTAAATAAATTAACCGAATTTCATTAGATAGAAAATAATATACATATTTACAAAATTCCTTAGATAATTGAACAACAGCAAACCTAAATCTAATAATAAGAGAAGCTAATACACACTTTAACAAAAACTAAACCAATATAGATATTTCGTATGGCAGTTAATGCAATTTTGAATAGATGACATTAATACAATGTTACAAGTTCTTAGAAGTTAATATACAATGCAAGAAAAGGAAAATCAATTCAACATAAAGTAGGTATTTTTAGAACTAACAATAATACTAATATTGTTGCGCAATTGCAGCATAACAAATCATGTATTAGTGAACTAAATTTATTAAATAGATTTTGCCAAACATGGTCAATACTAAAATAACAGAGATTGCAATATTTTGCATGTAGAGAGAAAAATAAAATCATTCCAAAAGATTCGCGCAATAGCAGCGTCATAATTCAGAATGGAAATATATTGAAAACCTTTTCAAACATTGAATAGATGAAAACAAGAAACATTGAAAAAGATAAAACAGAAAAATTCAAAAAGAGATTGCGACTATCAAACATCCATAAATGGAAACATGCAAATTCATTACGTTTTCAAGGGAGCAGAATGAATGTTGCATGTAAAGTAGGTGTTATTTCTGTCTTGTCGTATGCAAATTGCTAAATATTTACAACAAGCTACCCCCAATAACACCACCAAAAAAGAGAAAATTAAAACTAAAAAGTTATGAAAACCTTATTAAAATCAAACATTTTGATTCATGCAGCAATATACAATATTATTAATGGAAATACTAATAAAAATAGTTAAATGAAATACTAGTAATAATTAATAAAACTAAAGTATAACATACATTACACCTGAAAAACTTGTATAATAAACTTGCACCCATGCACTTAAAACTAGAACACGAGACATACATGTGGCTGTATACAGATAGATTCACAGTTAATTTTGGAATCGTATTAAATAACTGAACGATTAATTTATTTTTGAATTTGTATTAATCAACTGAACGATAAAATTGAGTGAACTGTTTGATTTTAATAATTAACCTAAAAGTGATAATTTAAAATTAAATTTTGATTAAAATTGAGATTAACTTAATGTACGATATTGCATAAACTTCAAAGTGTCATTTTATTGAAACATAGAAATCAGACTATTGAGATAGTGACGCCAACTTGTGTAGTTTAGAAAAAGTAATAACCCTATTTTTTTTTTTTTTTTTTTTTTTTTTTAATAATTATAATTATTTATAATGTGTGTGTGCTGAATAAAATCTAATCAAATGCTTTCATGTAAAATTCAATTTAGAGTTAATTTAAGAGCACAATGCAATATGTAATGAAAATTGGGGTGAATTTATGAATTAATTTATTTTTTAAATGTAGATTTGTTATATGTTTCTTTTGACAAATTAACTAAGTTGAATTTCAATAATATAATAATAAAGGAACACAAAGCAATATGTAATTTACTAAACAATTATTTAATATTGAGGTTAATTTACTAAATAACTATTTACTAAATAATTATTTAAAATTGAGGTAATTATATATTTTTTTTAATGTACATTTGATAAATGTTTCTTTGAACAAATTAAGTTAGTAGAGAGTCAGTAATTTAATATTAAAGTTTATATAATTACAGTTTTTTTTTTACTTATTATTTTAAATCTATGAAGCAAACACACATATAAATACGCGAGAATCACAATCCCTCCCAACCATCCAGCCTAACAACAACACCCATCCTCCTTAATCAAGCATCTGCCCACCCATCCTCCACATTTTTTATAGTCTTTTATTTTTTACATAATTTTTTTGATAAAAATGCAAAAATGCACTTTTTTTATGTAAACACCATAGACAAGGTAAGATGATTAAATCAGAAATATGATTTAATAATTGAATTTACTAGAAATTTTGGATAACCATAAACTCTAGCATGATTACAGATAGAGTTAACATTTTTACTTTTATGTTTATTAGAACAAAGATGTTTTATTCTCTAGAGGAAGTTAATTAGAATATTTTTATAGATGGTTTTATGTAAACAAGATTTGTGATGAGTAAATAGATTAACTTTAAAAGAAAATTCTTTTCTCTTATCATAAATATCAAAATCTAAACATCCATTTTCATTATAAATTTTTAAATCTAGAAAATTTATTTCATTGTTTATCATATCATGTTTAGTTAATAAAAGACTATAAGGATAATTATCTATGAAGGTGTTGGTATTACTATCATTAAAGTATAAAACTATAATATCATCTATATATCTATAAAACATTAAGTCATTACTAATAGAGAAATTTCTTTCATAATAATAAAGACACAAATCAGATAATAAACTACTAGCTGAACCACCTTGTGGAATACCTTTAATACTTTGGAATATAGTATGATTGTACAGAATAAAATTATTATGTAATATGAAATTTAACAAAGTTTTAAAGTAATGAATCGATATTTTTTCTTTAATACTATGTTGGTGTTCATTAAAAAGAATTAACATAATGTAAGTCATGAATGTCTATATTATTAAATAAATCATTAAAATCAAATGTACTGATGTTTGTAATATTATTAAAATTTTTTATTCTATTTACAAGTTGAAAACTGTTTTTTACACAATGCTTATTGTCATTGTTTAACGTTAAACTATAAATTTCTTTTAAAAGTTTTAATAGAAGATTACAGGCAACAGTATTATATGCATTACAACCTATAGTAACAGTGCGAAATTTAACAGGAGTTTTATGAAATTTTGGAATAATAACTATATATGGATATTTGAAATTTTTACATTTGAGTTTTAATAATTTATGAAAGCTAAGAATCTTTTTATTATTAATTTCAGTGGTAAAGGTGGTTTTCTTAAAATTATTACTATTTAAAATAGAGTTGTCAAGGATCTGTTTATAAAACTTTTTACAAATAATGGCATAGTTGTTTGGTGATTTATCTACATAAGTAATAATAAATTTATTTTGTAAAAGACTGATAGATTTATTTAATGTTTGATTTCTTTCATTTTTAATGAATCTAGAATGAATAATAAGCTGATTTTTTAGAATATTTAAAGAATTAATCTTTCAAACATTAAAGTATTCTAAAGGTTTGTTATAATCAATAGCAATTTTATAAATAAATAAATCTAAATCTAGAGAAAACTGACTTAAAATATTATATATGTTACATTTTGTGGAAAGTCTAAATTTAGTGCCATAATTCATAAGTTTATATAAATAAACATCATTAACAATACTAAGATCTCCAGTAATTATATGTCCATGTGTGGTGTCAACATATTTTTTGTATTTAGGGTCACTACAATAACAAAAAGAGGAAGCAGGTGCATTTTTTGAAAAATTATTATAATTAAAAATTCGTCGACCTAAAGTAAGTGGATATTTAAAAGATCTGTAGATATTTACACTTTTAATTGGGAAGACATTAAATTCATTGTTAATAATAGACTGAAAATTGACATGATTAAAAACAGGATAAGTAAAATTGATTTTGAAAGAAGGCTTAGTGGAAAGTTTAATATTTAATAAATTGGCACGATAATGCAAAATATCAAAAAAAGTGTCAGAGAATTGTCTTGAATAACAGTATTTCTGAAAAATTTTAAAGTAAGTATTAATTAATTGTTTTTTATTTTTGAAAATAAATTTTCTAATTTCTAACCATTTATAATTTAAATCATAAGAAGCTGCAAGTTGATCAATTGAAATTTTAATCATGTCACTGTCAATTTTAGTGTGTGTGTTTTTCCTAAGACCACGTCGACTTCTGTAAGTTTTTTTAAAAGCCATAAAATTTAAACGAGAATAAATATTGTTATATTGATCATACTTAGATAAGTCAGAATAGACCAAAATAGACTTCTGATACACTTGTTGATTAAGACCATAAGGGTATGTGGTATTGAAATAAGAGATAAATTTAGATTTCATAAGTAATCGAAGATTGACATTAGTAATTATTTCCAAAATTTTAACAGTGACATTCTTAAAATCATGTATTTTAAAGTGTGAGTATTCAACATTATGTGACAAGTGAGAGTGAGAATTTTGACATTTAATTTTAGACCTATGATCATTAAGTCTTAAATGTAAATGGTTACCAGTTTGACCTATATATTCCATATGACACTTATTACATTCCAAAGAATAAATAACATTATAAGCCTTACAGAAAATTATCAAATTGGAAGCTTTTTTGATTTGTGATTGATCAGCATAAGGACAAGTAAGACACCTAGCAGATCTACAAGTTTGAAAATATAATCTACGACTGGGACTAGAAAATAGGTAACTGTTTATCGATCCAGGGAGATCCCTATAAATCTCCCTGTACCGAGCATTAGGCCTAGTAATACTAAGGACTATTTTGCTAGTATCTAAAAATTTGCTAAGTACTACCTTTTTGAGTTTTTTAAAAAGAAAGTAACTAAATAACATAGGGAAATACAATTTTAATTAATTAAAATTATAAATTCTATACTATCTAAGAATTATATAACAATAATTGCCAAAGGAATGAAGAAATATAACAAAAAAAAAGAAAAATTCAATACATGTTTAAATAAGTTTAATAAGAGAAATTCAATACTTGATTAAATAAGTTTAGTTAAAGAAAATTTGATATAAATTTTCAAATGAAAGAAAAATTTAAATTGTATTAGAAATCCACATTAATAATTAAATAATATAAAATTTGAAATTAAGATACAACACTTGATTAAATAAAAATATAGATCAGAAAAAAATGGAGTTATAACTATATAATAAATAAATAAATGAATATAAAACTATATAATTCTGGAGTAAATAAATTAACCGAATTTCATTAGATAGAAAATAATATACATATTTACAAAATTCCTTAGATAATTGAACAACAGCAAACCTAAATCTAATAATAAGAGAAGCTAATACACACTTTAACAAAAACTAAACCAATATAGATATTTCGTATGGCAGTTAATGCAATTTTGAATAGATGACATTAATACAATGTTACAAGTTCTTAGAAGTTAATATACAATGCAAGAAAAGGAAAATCAATTCAACATAAAGTAGGTATTTTTAGAACTAACAATAATACTAATATTGTTGCGCAATTGCAGCATAACAAATCATGTATTAGTGAACTAAATTTATGAAATAGATTTTGCCAAACATGGTCAATACTAAAATAACAGAGATTGCAATATTTTGCATGTAGAGAGAAAAATAAAATCATTCCAAAAGATTCGCGCAATAGCAGCGTCATAATTCAGAATGGAAATATATTGAAAACCTTTTCAAACATTGAATAGATGAAAACAAGAAACATTGAAAAAGATAAAACAGAAAAATTCAAAAAGAGATTGCGACTATCAAACATCCATAAATGGAAACATGCAAATTCATTACGTTTTCAAGGGAGCAGAATGAATGTTGCATGTAAAGTAGATGTTATTTCTGTCTTGTCGTATGCAAATTGCTAAATATTTACAACAAGCTACCCCCAATAACACCACCAAAAAAGAGAAAATTAAAACTAAAAAGTTATGAAAACCTTATTAAAATCAAACATTTTGATTCATGCAGCAATATACAATATTATTAATGGAAATACTAATAAAAATAGTTAAATGAAATACTAGTAATAATTAATAAAACTAAAGTATAACATACATTACACCTGAAAAACTTGTATAATAAACTTGCACCCATGCACGTAAAACTAGAACACGAGACATACATGTGGCTGTATACAGTTAGATTCACAGTTAATTTTGGAATCGTATTAAATAACTGAACGATTAATTTATTTTTGAATTTGTATTAATCAACTGAACGATAAAATTGAGTGAACTGTTTGATTTTAATAATTAACTTAAAAGTGATAATTTAAAATTAAATTTTGATTAAAATTGAGATTAACTTAATGTACGATATTGCATAAACTTCAAAGTGTCATTTTATTGAAACATAGAAATCAGACTATTGAGATAGTGACGCCATCTTGTGTAGTTTAGAAAAAGTAATAACCCTAATTTTTTATTTATTTATTTATTTATTTTTTTTTTAATAATTATAATTATTTATAATGTGTGTGTGCTGAATAAAATCTAATCAAATGCTTTCATGTAAAATTCAATTTAGAGTTAATTTAAGAGCACAATGCAATATGTAATGAAAATTGGGGTGAATTTATGAATTAATTTATTTTTTAAATGTAGATTTGTTATATGTTTCTTTGGACAAATTAACTAAGTTGAATTTCAATAATATAATAATAAAGGAACACAAAGCAATATGTAATTTACTAAACAATTATTTAATATTGAGGTTAATTAACTAAATAACTATTTACTAAATAATTATTTAAAATTGAGGTTAATTATATATTTTTTTTAAATGTACATTTGATAAATGTTTCTTTGAACAAATTAAGTTAGTAGAGAGTCAGTAATTTAATATTAAAGTTTATATAATTACAGTTTTTTTTTTTTACTTATTATTTTAAATCTATGAAGCAAACACACATATAAATACGCGAGAATCACAATCCCTCCCAACCATCCAGCCTAACAACAACACCCATCCTCCTTAATCAAGCATCTGCCCACCCATCCTCCACATTTTTTATTGTCTTTTATTTTTTATATAATTTTTTTGATACAAATGCAAAAATGCACTTTTTTTATGTAAACACCATAGACAAGGTAAGATGATTAAATCAGAAATATGATTTAATAATTGAATTTACTAGAAATTTTGGATAACCATAAACTCTAGCATGATTACAGTTAGAGTTAACATTTTTACTTTTATGTTTATTAGAACAAAGATGTTTTATTCTCTAGAGGAAGTTAATTAGAATATTTTTATAGATGGTTTTATGTAAACAAGATTTGTGATGAGTAAATAGATTAACTTTAAAAGAAAATTCTTTTCTCTTATCATAAATATCAAAATCTAAACATCCATTTTCATTATAAATTTTTAAATCTAGAAAATTTATTTCATTGTTTATCATATCATGTTTAGTTAATAAAAGACTATAAGGATAATTATCTATGAAGGTGTTGGTATTACTATCATTAAAGTATAAAACTATAATATCATCTATATATCTATAAAATATTAAGTCATTACTAATAGAGAAATTTCTTTCATAATAATAAAGATACAAATCAGATAATAAACTACTAGCTGAACCACCTTGTGGAATACCTTTAATACTTTGGAATATAGTATGCTTGTACAGAATAAAATTATTATGTAATATGAAATTTAACAGAGTTTTAAAGTAATGAATCGATATTTTTTCTTTAATACTATGTTGGTGTTCATTAAAAAGAATTAACATAATGTTATGTAAGTCATGAATGTCTATATTATTAAATAAATCATTAAAATCAAATGTACTGATGTTTGTAATATTATTAAAATTTTTTATTCTATTTACAAGTTGAAAACTGTTTTTTACACGATGCTTATTGTCATTGTTTAACGTTAAACTATAAATTTCTTTTAAAAGTTTTAATAGAAGATTACAGGCAACAGTATTATATGCATTACAACCTATAGTAACAGTGCGAAATTTAACAGGAGTTTTATGAAATTTTGGAATAATAACTATATATGGATAGTTGAAATTTTTACATTTGAGTTTTAATAATTTATGAAAGCTAAGAATCTTTTTATTATTAATTTCAGTGGTAAAGGTGGTTTTCTTAAAATTATTACTATTTAAAATAGAGTTGTCAAGGATCTGTTTATAAAACTTTTTACAAATAATGACATAGTTGTTTGGTGATTTATCTACATAAGTAATAATAAATTTATTTTGTAAAAGACTGATAGATTTATTTAATGTTTGATTTCTTTCATTTTTAATAAATCTAGAATGAATAATAAACTGATTTTTTAGAATATTTAAAGAATTAATCTTCCAAACATTAAAGTATTCTAAAGGTTTGTTATAATCAATAGCAATTTTATAAATAAATAAATCTAAATCTAGAGAAAACTGACTTAAAATATTATATATGTTACATTTTGTGGAAAGTCTAAATTTAGATCATTAACAATACTAAGATCTCCAGTAATTATATGTCCATGTGTGGTGTCAACATATTTTTTGTATTTAGGGTCACTACAATAACAAACAGAGGAAGCAGGTGCATTTTTTGGAAAAATTATTATAATTAAAAAACGCGCGCGCAGTCTGCGTATCCCTTAAGTTGTGCGCGCGTAGCGCGCACGGGACTGCGCTGCCGAAGGCAGTGGGGACACGGGCCGACTTTTTACCCATTCATTAATGATTTTTTTTTTTCAATTTCTTTTTTTAAGACTAAAAGTTACTGTAAGTGATTCATTTGAAATATATATATGTGTGTGTGTTTGTGTGTATACATAAATATATGCACATACACTAAACGACCAAAAAAAAAAAAAAGAAAGAAACGCACTGCAGAAAAAATGATTTATACCTTTTTTATTTGTAACTTTAAAATTAATGGTTGAAACAAATAAAACTATGATGTTTGCATAATACCAAAGAGATGAAATGACACCTATGTACATTTTCGATTTAATAATTCGCTTTATTACACTCTACGAAGTACTTCATAAAAATCTACATAAAGCTTTCTTCTTAAACATATTGCAATACCCATATGCTTTGTATTCTATTATGATTTATTATATGAAATAAACAAGTTACATTTTAATATATGAAATAAAACTATTTATTTGTTAGATCTAAGCAATTTTTTAATAAAAATATGTATTCTGCATTGGGTTAATTCCACCTTTATATGGAATTACTGCTTTAATACACAGTGGCATAGTACTATATTTTTTTTTTTTTTTTTTTTTTTTTTTTTATATAAATCTCAAACATTTAACTGTGCTAAACCTTGTAATTATTTTTTCTAGTTCTTGGAAAGTCGTAGGCTGCAAATTTCGAATCCTTCTTCCTCTCCCCAAAGTTTTTTATGACTAAACATTTTCGAGCGAATTGAGATTAGGACTGTTTCCAAGTCTAATAAAGAAGAAATTCTAAGATATTCTTTGTGGGATTTAATTTAGAGTGAAAAAAAGGTATTATTTCTTACATGATTATAGGTCTTCATGGGAATGGATATGTAAATTTAACAATTTGATTCAAATTAACGTACTACAGACGCCGGATGGGAAAGTACACTCTCATCTTGAAATGCTCTTTGTAGAAAAGTCCGAAATACCTCCAAAATAGTCGATCAGGCGCCACTCTTATAATCACCATGTTTTATTTTGAGTTAATTGATCCCTTGAGCATGAAAATTTGTCTGATTCTTTGAAAAAGTATGCATCTCCGTACCATAATATACGGAAAATGTGTCACTGTTTTAAGAGAGCAATTTTCATTAAGTCAGTCCCATTTTTAACGGCCTAGTCGTTTCTTTCATCAGCTCGAAATAAATTAAGCTTGAATCATCAGAAAAACTCAGTTCAGCCCGATAATTAACTGTTTTTTTTTTTTTTTTTCTTTTCTTTTCTTTTTTTTTTTTTTTTTTTTGGTCAACTGATGTCATTTTTTTTTTTTTTTTTTTTTTTTTTTTTATTATTATTATTATTTGCCCTTAATAATGGCTTTTTTCAGTTCTTGTTTTTAACCTACCTTGTTTAATTGCTTCCGGACTATTTTTGAAAAAAGTATTTTGCTATACACTTTTTTTTAATCTTTTTAAAGTTCTCAACATGATTCAAATCGATTTTTAAACATTTGCTTTTTAACTTGCGGTTATCTTGCTTAGATGAGCAACGTGGCCGTCTAAAGCCAAATTTCCATTTTAAACGGCCAGAAAATTTTATATTTTGCTAAAAATAATTTTAAAAATATTTCGTTAACATTTAATCCTTTTGTCATCTCACGTATTAAAATATTTTTTTTTTCCATTCAAAAATTAATATTTTTTGGCATCGCTAACTGCTTTATTCTAATTATTTTTGAAATAATTTCTAAAATTACAATTTTTCTGACAATTGCATTTTTTTTTAACACTAGACTCAATGCTAAAGTGTATGTGGTGGACAACATGATAAAATATTTTCGAAAATTTGCTTTTTAAACGATAAAATTGGCAGTTGTAGAAGGTAAAAAGGAAAATATCCAAGTGCGGATTTTTTTGTCACTTAGTGTATATATATATATTCACAATACCACCTAGCCATCTAGCCAAATACCAACCATCCTCCAACACGAAACATCTGCCCACCCAACCTCCCTCTTTTTTATTGTATTTTATTGTTTATAATTTTTTTAGTTAAAATCCTCAAAAGTGCACTTTTTTAAAAATAAATGTACTGAGAGAGATATGGTTATGGATATAAAATAGAATATACGAAGTTTTTAGGGAAACACATTTTAGCAGTGGCTGTGATCAATTTATTAATATTCTTGTTTTTATACTTTGAAGAGCATAAATTATTTATTCGAAATAAGTGGTTAGTGATGATGTTTCTATATACCGAAAGATGCAGACATTAATAAAAATGTGTAAACAAGTTTATTTTAAATCTGAAATCTTTTCGTTTGTCACAGATATCTGTGTAAATTTTATTACCATTAAAGATTATTTTTAGATCTAAAAAGTTAATTGATTAATTATTTAGAATATTTTAAATGAGCTTTAGGTTAGATGGATAATTAAAGTAAAAAGTATTTTCTGATTTCTTGTTAAGATAAAATACAATAATATCATCTATGTAACGATAAAGCCTGACATCACCATAACAAAATTGCTTTTCATAATAATAAAGGTATAGATCTGCCAAAATACTGGAGCTACATCCCTCTTGTGGGTGTCCTACTTTTTGAAGAGAAATTTTATTGTTGTTGAAAATATAATTATTATGGATAACAAAATAAGAAATGATTTGAAATTTTCTTCTTTGAATTGCGCGGAAGATTATTTTGAGTTTTGTATACATTAAAAAGACCGTAAATTATGTTACTTAGATATGATAACTCAACATTATTAAAAAGATCTTGAAAGTTAAAAGTCATAATATTGTCTATTTTTTCGAGCGATTTAATGTATTGAATTAATTGAAAGCTATTTTTAAATACATGCAGAATATATCATGATTTTAAATTCTATGATTGTTTTGCATTAAATGCAGTTCTTCACATCCAGGAAAGTAGTTAAAGTTTTATTTTGAAATTAAGTGCAAAACAGTGTATGACGCATGCATGTAAACTGAAGAAGCCAAATTAAAAATTAAAAACTAAAGTTCACTATAATAAAATGTAAAAGAAGAAAAGTATATAAAAGGACAATTTTAGTTGATCTGGTTGTAATCATTTTTGTTTAATATATTTAATGCAGCGTAAAATAAATAAAGTAATAAAACGATACAGATGGGCAATTTAAATAAATATTTTGTATTTTCTGTCATGTATCGTACAATTAGATCCAAACGACCTCTTGGAAAGAAAAAAAATGCTTTTTTCATCTCGATTCTAATATCGTTGACAGACACTTTGTTTTTCAATTTTTACATTATAGCGGAAAAATATATGCTGTTTTATCACTCGGGGCAAAATCTATTGTTGTAGACTTTTCATTTTTCTTTCTAAGTTCTTAACATGAAATGCCTCACTGTTTTCTAAAAGAAAACAAAAAATAAAATAAAATAAAATAAAGATTTTTTATTGTCAATAAACATTATTAGTGGTACGTTTATTTTTATTACTTTATTTTATTATTATTATTTTTTTTAAATAAATATTTTGTTGTTGGTGCAAAAATTAAAACAATAGTATATAACTCCCCTTTGGCATTTCAATAGTGACATTTATTCTGATGCAGCAACAAATGGAAAGAAATAAAAATGAATAAATAAAAATCCGCCTTGTAAATAATTTCGTGATTTATAACAAAATAAAATTTCATGATTCATAACAAAAAATTAACGAATTATGTCTTGCTCTCATTTAATATTAAATTTAAATTGTACGTATCCAATATAGTTTTCATTAACCTTAATCGTGAATTTTATTCAAAAATACTTTATCTGAGAACGCTTGTTTTAAACAATATACCCATTAAATTCATACACGTAAGCTTTGAAATGAAGGCAGTAAATGTATAAAACTATTAGTCTATTAATATTATGTACATTCTACTTTATGGGAACGAGGATAGATGAATTCACACAATGGGATAAATAAGCATGAAATTTATTGACATGAATGTCCCACTTGTTTTCTGTGATTATGTTCATATGTTAATGTATTTTTATGTATTTTCATGTACATATTTTCAAAAGTATTTTAAAATTATTTTAGAACTGGGGAACGGAACTGTTCACTATATTTTATACCGTCTCTTCAACTGAACTGGGACTGGGGTGTGCTATCTAGAAAGACCAGTAGAACATATATGTCCCACTTCTACACTTTCCGTTACACTTAATTTTTGTTTTTATTTTTGTACAATATTGTTATTCCTATTTTATTTGACAGACTAAAACTCTATCTTATTTTTTCAAAGGAAAATACTTGTAGTGGATGGGTTAAACTCCATTAGGGACCCAAAGTTGTGGTTTTTATTGAACAAGAGAAATATCAAGATTGTGAAATTTTAGAACATAATTTGACGGTCTATTAATGTAACAAAATATCATTTAAAAAAAAAAAAACTGATTATTTTAATATTATTTACAATAAAAAATTAAATAATAATAATAATAATAATGATTATTTCAATTTTATTTACAATAAAAAATTAATGTCTCTCAAAACCTAGTAACGAAAAGAGAAAAGTTTGGTTTAAATGTTATCTAAAGTCCATACAAAATATTAATGTTATTAGAAAATATTATGAGCTCAAGTGCAGGGAATAGGGAAGTATAAAAAGAATAAGAGTAATAATAAAAACTGTCTGGTGTGCTTCCACTCATTCAATAAGGTGGGGAAAAAAATAAGTTTTCAGAGTAAAAGAAGAATTTATAGCTTAATCTATCACCGATAGAAGTTCTTTAAGATGTCTAGATAGCTGAATAATGCACCGTAAGTGGATAGGCCCATCCTTGAATGATGGAGATGGCTTTATTTCAAATCAAGGTAAGGTAATATAAGATCAGGTGAAGTATTATGTGGCTCATCAGCTTGTAAGTGCAACATACAATAAGTCGTTGTCAATCACTTTGTGTATAACAATTTTAAGGTATTTTCACCTGCTAAATTTACAGAACATCGACCTATAGTAAGAGCCTTTCTTATATCCTAAAGAAAAGTCTGGTTGATTCTGAAATATTTACAAAAAAATCTGGTGTGAAACAACCACACGACTCCCATTACCCACTATTACTCGTATTATATGCATTTTTTTTTTTTTTTTTTTTTTTGGGGGGGGGGGGAGATAATATGATCAGAAGAAATAAATGGACCTAACGAAGTACAAACCTAAAAATTTTCTGATATGAGAAACTTAGTACTCGTGTAAAGACACGTAAAACAATGTTTACATAGCAAGTTAAAAAATAAGAAATAAAATGGTAGAGTTATTTTATGAAACACCAATTTTCGATAACTAAAATTAATCTACCTAAGCAGTATAGCTGTTAATTTTCCTGTAATAACCACGCAATACAGGAGAAAGGATATCTAAAATAAATTTATGTAGCAATTTTCAAGAAAAGCTTTAGGAACTTTTTTGAGGTACCAACATTTACCAAAGCTTAACATACTCAGTTATTGTCCGGAAAGCAATAGTTGTATACAAAAGGATATTTAAAAGGGAGTTAATATGACGAGTTTGAAAAAAGTCTGCATAGCCGATTTTAAAGGAACGCACTTGCGAGACCTGAAATTGAGCTATTTATACAGATCGACCTTCCTGAAGTAACTAACTATGTCATTTGAAAGGACATCTAACAGAGTGTTTACATGGTAACTTTGAAGAAAATCGTTAGCGCAATTTTTGAGACACGGAATATGGTCCCTTTTCCGGTTTCCGATGACCCCCTTCCGGTATTCCAATTTTCACTAAAATTTGGAAAATTCATTTGTGCACCAGACATGTGTCAATTTTGAAGGTTCGTAGTTCTACCTTTATTAGTTTCGAATATATGATAGCCAGAAGATTCCCCACATACGTACACACATCCTGAAGAAAAGTCACCGCACTACATACATACACCGCATACATACACACACACTGACCAATTGCTAAAAAATACTTGTTTAGAATCAGGAGGCCTTGAAATATCTAAATCAGGTGAAAACTCGATATCGAATTTTTGGACCGTATACAATACTTCCATTACCTACGGCAGTAGGGTAATGGAAGTAAAAATCTTGTAGAAGGATATTACGCGTAGGAACGTCTGCGTTCCCTATGTTCTTACATTTTTTATAACATTTTTGTAATTAGAGTGATTTTATTGACGCCCTAAAATAATAAAGAAAAAAGATATTGAGAGTCTGTATAAAAAACATTTTAACAAAATGTCCAAAGATTTAAAAAAAATATTCGGGTTTGCGAGATTAACCTTTGTAGAATAAACTTAAACATGTGTACTCTTGAACAAAAAATATGTCGTTTTTCTGAATGTTTTAGCCTCAAATACATTTTACAATACTCAGAATTTTGAGATCTTGTTTTAATACTTTTAGGGTGCCAATAGAAGTATTCTTTTAGTTAAATGTTAAATAAATATTTTTTTGCGTTTTTACTATCCGTATAATATTTCTCTAACATGAACCCGTTACGATTAAATTTTGTCAAGACAATATGATAGTGACGTAGGTGTTATTGGATTGATTCAACCCAGTTTCGATTGATGAAAATAAAAGCATTTTTTCGATTGCTATATACATTTTTCGGCTACAAAAATATAATCTAATGCACTTGATTTTCTTAAGAAATTGAAAAAATAGTTAGATGAAATAGTTAGATTTTTTTTTTTTTTTTTTTTAATAAAACTTTGCTTATAGAAATTTTAATATTTTGTTTTATCATATTTTAAGGCGTTAATAAAAGTATTCTAAAGTATTCTATCAGTTTAAAAAATACATTTTGCATACATTTCCTTTATTAGAATCAAAGTATATTTTGCGACTTATATATAAGAAATATATATAAATACGCAAATGAAAGCCTTATAAAAAAAAAATCATTTCATAAATACTCTTTTAATCGAATTTATTCAATTTTTTTTTATTCATCGAAGATTCATCTTAAGCATACAGAGACATGAATAACAAAAATAAATAAATAAATAAATAAACCTTTGAAAAAAACCTTCTGAAAATTTATTTCTGAGAAACAAACTAAATATTAAGAAGTAAGAAAAAATACAAAAAATATTGTCTGTTGATACTAAAAATATACAATTCAACAGCGTAATATACAAATAGTATAAATCAGCAAACTGCAGAGCAATGTCATTCGAGCACATTCAAAATCTATAATAAAACATTGTGGCGAATCCGAGTGGGCCATGATTCTCTAATGTAGATTTTACTTAATCTTAAATATGAACTTAGATTAACTTAATTACGTAATGATGAAAGCTCGAGACAAAGTTAACAGATAAACAAAGTTTATTTAGCATTCAAAATTAAGGAGGACGTTGAGCTAACGTAATTTAAATAAATGACCTCAGGAAATCACTTTAACAAGACATAAAATAGGAAGTTGCTTTATCTCACCCACGCTGATCCTTTTGACGACTGCTCACGGCTACTTATCACTTTTCTCACTTTAGAGCGTCGAGCGGATTCCCGACACGACAGACTCTTTTATTTCTTTACTCTACAAAACTACACCTCTCTACCGTCATTCGCCTTAAACTATCACCATCAACATTTCTCTTAACTCCACACTAATCAGCTACCCCTTCATCACCATACCACTACATCACAGCCTATATCTATATCTAGCAATTCACTATCTTTCCTTTTATACTCCATTCAACAACTACCTTTCATTTCATTTCAATCAAAACCTTTTAACATCTCTTCTACTCATCTAACACCGAGATCCTAATTATTTTACTGCTGCACAATGCTGACATAAAACAATCTCGACCAAGACTTTCGCCGAGTCCCTGGCGACGAAATAATCTAACCGTCCCAACTTTTAGTGACGGTCCATAGCTCGACCTCACAGTCCCCCTCCAAGAAAAAAATTTAGTCGGGAAAATCCCCAATGGGTTTGATCGAGTAAATTTAAACCCTAATATAGTACATAGGAGTGAGTGCAGCCACAACTTAATTTGAAACTTTAAAATAAGTTAGAAAAAATTTAAAGTGTAATTTGCTGAGCAATGAACTGCTTACAGCTTCAAATACCATGGCGAATAAAAAACACTTTAGCTTAAAACCGGACAAACCTCGAACAAAAAAAATAAATTTAAGTTTTAAATTGAATTGAGGGCCTTTTACAGCCGGAAACTACACGGAGAAAAAAAAAACGCCTCAAATATGTTATCTCAACTATACAATGGGGCGTACATTCAACTTTCTGTTATTCCAGAAAGGGAAAAAAACTCAATTTTAAAGTGAAGTTGAAGGAGGATTAAGTACAGGGGGGTTGCTTTAATAGACTAGCAACATGAAGAAAATTTTTATTGAGAAAAAAACTTGAAATTCTGTCTGAAGTAAGCCATCCTTCGAAACTTATGATGTGGAATTTCGTGATCCCTCAGAGCCAGTCTAGGCTTAACCACATCAGCTCGTAAAAGTAACTTTAGAGTGCAGATTGAAGAACAAGTCAGTCAGAAAACTTCAGGCATCAGAATAACACTTTCGACATCAGATTAGATCGTCAGAGATATTTCTAAAACAGAAACTTCTTAAAGTATCAAAAATATAAAAACTACATTTTGTAGATAGATAAACGAGACAAATTGTCTCTGAATACATAAAATAGTTTATATACAATAATTTTTTTCTCCTGGGCTATAGCATGCGAAACGACAAAAAATTAATTTGTTAGTGATTTTAGTTTAAAGTTACGCGTGATTTATGCATATAGCCAAAAAAAATATTTCCCCACTCAAACACATAGATATATATATATAGATAACTTTTAGTTGAATACAAGAGTTATAACGATAAAAAATATTCATTTTATACACTTATCAAAGTTCATTTTAGTTATATATACAAATACAATATGCATAGAAATACGAAAAAAGGGGGGGATATTTACAAAGGTTAAAAAAACAGTTTATATTACCAGCTTTCTGCAGGTGATGGCTACAAGGTAAAAGAACTTAATACATACATAAAATATATTAAGAGAGAACTAAAATGTTGACATTTGAAGCAGAAACATAATTTTGGAAAAGAAAGTTCATGTACTAATTTAAATTTTACAGTTTTTCTTTTTAGAAAGTCCTGCTCTTTCATACAAAAATAAGAAGTCCGAAAGGCTTCAAGGCATGTCTTACATTTTGGTACAGCTCTGATAAACAAATACTTGAGAAAAAGTAAAATAAGAAACGATACAACCTCACCCAGGGTTTCCGCTGTAAGAAAATTAGCATGAAATATGAGAGTCCTGCTGGACATTGCACTGGCCGCAGAAATCGCAGGGCTGGAGGCTTGCAGCAGGAGGTCAGGCGTTGCGAGGTCACATTCCTGGGCTGCGATCGAACCCGGCACGCTGTCGCTGTCCGCAGCATCAGAGGACGATTCCGCTCGCTCTCTACTCATGAGTGTTGAGGTCTTGGAGGGCTTACGAGCTTGAAAACAGTTCAAAGAAGTAATGGAAATCACATCATTTACTTTTAACTTTGTAAAGAAAGTTTTAGAAGCAGCGTCACTTAATATATCATTTACAGGATTTTCAGCCAAAATACGTGACTCTGTCAACTTGACAGTTGTGGAATATAAATTTAATTCCTTAACGTAGAAATGTTTTAATTTACTTTTATTCCCTACATTTTTATGTAAATTAGCTACTCGCTTATGAGAAGCATCGTTGTTTAAACCGCTATTTTCTGTTACTTGTACCACAACATTTTCATTTTGACTAATAATTAAATCTGGTGGCTGACCAGTTGTAAAACATAAATTTAACTCATTTGCTAAAGGTCGAGTACCAACATTAATGTTAACATTTTCTGCGACTATTGTTCCTGTGTCATGAGAGAAATTTCCGGAATCGACCGGCCTAGCATTTGCATGAGATTTATCAATAAAAATAGCAGAATCTGCCCCCGACTTGATAGTTTGAGAATTAAACTGTAATTTATTATGAGGTGCATTTAAATTACTAGAAAGGTCTCTTGACTTAACAGTTTGAAAACATAAATGTGATTTATTGATGAAAGGATTAGCCGCTACATTTAATAAACTTTCATTCTTCTCTAAATTTGAAGGAAACGGAGAGTTTGGATTGTAAACGCATTGAGAAGAATTTAAATGCTGCAAGTTGACTGAAGAAATAGAAAGAGAATTTAAACATATATATTGTACTTTGGTATTATTAGAGTTCGGTGGATCTCGTGCAACATTTTCAGATTGATTTAAATCGCTCGGTCTTGGCTGGGAAAAGTGAGCTTGTTGCGGTCGGATGAAATTATTATTTTGAGGGGGGTTGAAATTTTCTCGCTGTTCGTTTTGAACACTGACGGGTTCTTGCGAGCGATTAGACTTATCCGCCGGTTTAATAGCGTGACGTGCTTGATATTTATCGAGAATTTGAAAAAGAGTATCAACAGATGCGGTTGGCTTTAACTCGAGGTAATCTTGAATTGGCACCGTAAACAGCGGATGAACAATATCAAATATTTCTAAAAAAGATAAATTCTGATCGAGTTGTTTAATTAAATCGAGCTTACGCAGGAAAAAGGTTGTCGGTTTATCAAATACAGACATTTTCTGCGTATAGAGTTCCTGCCTTAATCTTGCTCTATCGGCACTTAAGGAAAAGGTGTTTATAATTTTGATTTTTAACTCTTCATAGGTGGGATTTTGACCCAAAGAATGACATGCAATTAGGGTCAAGCCACATTTTAGGTTCTCCTTTTAAGGAGTATTTTAACCATTTACATCGATCAGAAATATCAATATGACATACATCAAAATAATTCTCAAGTTCTTCAAAAAATTTAAGTACATTATTTGAGCCGGTAAAATAGACTCGAGCGGGGGGGATGTCGAACTGAGTTGGGCGCCACTGTAGCGTTTCCGAGTGGGCTATGATTCTCTAATGTAGATTTTACTTAATCTTAAATATGAACTTAGATTAACTTAATTACGTAATGATGAAAGCTCGAGACAAAGTTAACAGATAAACAAAGTTTATTTAGCATTCAAAATTAAGGAGGACGTTGAGCTAACGTAATTTAAATAAATGACCTCAGGAAATCACTTTAACAAGACATAAAATAGGAAGTTGCTTTATCTCACCCACGCTGATCCTTTTGACGACTGCTCACGGCTACTTATCACTTTTCTCACTTTAGAGCGTCGAGCGGATTCCCGACACGACAGACTCTTTTATTTCTTTACTCCACAAAACTACACCTCTCTACCGTCATTCGCCTTAAACTATCACCATGAACATTTCTCTTAACTCCACACTAATCAGCTACCCCTTCATCACCATTCCACTACATCACAGCCTATATCTATATCTAGCAATTCACTATCTTTCCTTTTATACTCCATTCAACAACTCCCTTTCATTTCATTTCAATCAAAACCTTTTAACATCTCTTCTACTCATCTAACACCGAGATCCTAATTATTTTACTGCTGCACAATGCTGACATAAAACAATCTCGACCAAGACTTTCGCCGAGTCCCTGGCGACGAAATAATCTAACCGTCCCAACTTTTAGTGACGGTCCATAGCTCGGCCTCACAACATTAGTAGTTTCTTTCGTACAACAGTTGAGCGACCTCTATAAATTTCAATCAAGCGGATTTGCTTTTATTTATTTATTTATTTATTTTTTTTTTTTTGAAAAGCTACTTAGAAAACATCAAATTTATTATCTACTTAAATGCATTATATTCCTGTAGCATTTTATATATTTTTACGTATATTCTTTTAGTTTTGGTATTTTTCAAACCAATGAAAATAAATAAATAAAAGGGTTAAGAATATACTTATGCATTTTAAAAATTCAAATAAATATATTTTTAGTGGAATTTATTCTTTTATGGAAAACTTTCAACTAGGGGTTCTAAGACCAATTTCATTTTTAACGTATGGAATAGTTTCAGAGACTTGGCTATCAAGAAAAAAACATTGCAACATTTTCTCTTTCTCTTACACTTATATCATGGAGAAAGTCCTGTTTTTCAGTCAAATTCTTGCAACTAATTTTTTTTATTTAATTCGAGTTTTTAGGTGCCCTGAAACAAAAAACTGGTTTTAGTTAGTTCTGCATTATCGCCATATATTTAAAAATATTGGCAAACAGCACAAATTTGACATTCTATATTTGTATTTTATCGTGTTAATATTTAAAAAAATTTGTTGAGATCTAATTAACGGTTCGTGTACACACTTATGCACCGTTGCATTTACGCATGATAAATTTCGTTTCATTCTGGCAACCATGTCTTGTTGTGTAAATTTTTTTATCAATGAGTGTATAAAGGTATAAAAATAATTCCGTAAACCGCTGAAATTATGAAAATAATTGTTCATATTAACTCCATTCTTCAATTTTTATTCTTAGAGCAGTCATTTAGGACGTTGGTATGTTATTATTTTTGTCCTGCAATTTTTTGTCTGTAATGTGTCATACTTATAATAATACTTATTTCTTTAAAGTATGAAACAATTTTTGATTGTTTCTTACAATTTATATTATTTGTTTACAAAGCGCTAATTTTTATTCAGTTAATACCAATTTTTGAGATCAATTTAGTACAATTAGTTTGGAAATTACTAAATAAAAAATTGCCTATATACCAAAGTACTGCATTTGTATTTTAAAACCTACTTTTTATATTTTTGTCTATTTTATATTTTATATTTATATTTTTGAATATATATATATATATATATATATATATATATATATATATATATTTGTGTGTGTGTGTGTGTGTGTTAGATAATTGCTTTATGTATCATATTAAAAAAGCATGTTTGAAAGGAATTTTTTTACCTGATTTAAGAATAATATAAGTAATTGACTTACGAATAAAAATATTTGCAAAAGTAATAATAATAGGTCTATAAAATATAAATCATATTGATTTGCGTGGCAGTTTTCTAAATCTTCTATTTGTTTTCATTTTCAATTTATACATTCACCAAGTTATTAAATCAATAAAACGTACTTAAATGCATGCACATTGTGGTCACAATTAAACTTCAGAGTACTATTTACAGTACTCTATAGATGTAACTGGAATGCGGATTGAGTCAAAAATTTGTATATAGGTAACTGAAAAGATGAGCTCAGAGATTAATAAATAAATAAATAAAATTTTCTGCTAGGTGGTACACTACAGTCAAAAGGCTTGAAATGGTATGCAATAAAAAAAAACTCTGGTCTATTTTAACATTTTCAAACATTACTACATTTAAAACTGTTGATGATGATGATGTCGTGTCTATCAAAGTGCAATTAGATGGCTCCGAAGCTGTCGAAGACAGCTTTAGCAACCTCGACAGCCCTATCTGTATAAAGTAGGTCTACTGGGTCTTCAAAGCCGATATTAAGAAATTTGGCCTGGATTGCTGGGCAGCTGAAAATGTGTTGGGGAGACAGTGGGATGTCGTCTGGGCAGTGAGGACAAAAGTTGGTGTAACTACGCTGCCCGTCCTCAGAAATCCTCATCCCCTTTAAATGGTTTGTCCTCAGTCTGGTTAAAATAGTTGATAAGGCTCTATCACAGTTCAATTCCGGAATGGAGTTTCGTTTAACTTGTTGACCGATTAGTCTTCGGCCAGCGACGGCATTGGCGTCAACGAGGGTTAGACATTTGGATGGCTGAGGAGAATTACGTGCAGCCTTTGCGAGCTCATCGGCCTTCTCATTACCGAAAATATTTACATGAGCCGGTATCCATTGCAAGATGCAGGATCTCTGGGCAGCAATGATTTTGTTTGTGAGCTCAATGATCTGATGGCTGAGTTGACATTTGCCCTTCTGGATCGCTTGCAATGCTGATCTGCAATCTGAGAATATGATGATGCCTTTGGAACTCTGGTCCTCCTTAGACAGATAAATCTCCAGAGCACATTTGATGGCGACGAGCTCGGATGTATAGTTGGAGGCGATTTTCCCAACAGGAATACCGTGGCATTCCTGCGCTCCGTCTGGTTCGATGAAAAAGACACCTGCTCCTCCTCTATCGAGATTAGAGTCAGAAGAGCCATCTGTGTAGGCGATCGTCAGATCTTGATTTGAGGTCGTGAGTACTTCAATGGTATGGTCGCCTTTCTCTTTAATTATTGTGGTGGGATCTTTCTTGGTACAAGGTTGTAAGAGATTTAAATAGATTTTTGTTTGGGGGAGAGGGCACAGGATGTTGTAAGGCTCTTTGGAAATTTTGAAGGTCTCATATTTGAGGTTGATATCATTCCTGATATCTTGGTCATGTTGGAGGGTCGAGGATCTCTTCAGCCTGCAATTTCCACTCCACGCTCTAAAGGTTCTACTTGAGATATGGCGATCAGCAAGGGTTTGGATTTTGTTGGTAAATTTAATGGTTGTTAATTTTCTTCTGCTTTCCAAGGGGGCAAGGCCACATTCCTTTTCAATTTTGATGTTATCCGTTGATGAAACAGCTCCAGTGATGATTTTAGAGGCCCTGTATTGAATAGCGTCGATCTTTTCTTTAACAGTAGGCCTTGCCGATGCCCATATGGGTGCTGCATATTCGAGAATAGGCCTGACGATAGAAGTGTAGGTATTCTTGAGAGTTTTTGGACTAGATCCCCAGGAAGCACCACAAAGTCTTTTGAGGATGTTAAGCTTTTTCATTGCTTTATTTGAAATATTTTCAAGGTGTTTAGAGAATCTTAGCTCTCCATCTAGAGTTAGTCCAAGATACTTGGGGTTAGAAGTTTGTTTAATTTCTGAACCAAATAGCTTTATAATAGGATGGAACGAGCTTCTATTTTTTCTATCTGTTGAGAAAACACAAAAGTTTGTTTTGTCTGGATTAATTGTGAGCTTAAGATCTTTTGACCAGGTTTCAATGCCTTTCATACAGATGTTAAGAGCTTTTTGTGAAACTTTGAGATTTGAGTGGGTGTGCCAGACTGCAATATCATCGGCATAACAGGCAACTTTGATTTCTTTACTGATGTGGGGGTCTATCGTATTCATGTACAGAAGGAAAAGGAGAGGGCTAAGTACGGAGCCCTGAGGAACTCCCGCCCAGGTATGGTGAGTAGTAGAGAAGCTGCCATCAACTCTAACTTTAAAGCTTCTTTTTCTGAGAAAGTCATTAATCCAAATTAGAGCATTTGATGTAATGCCTGTTTCGTGTAAGATGTTGATCAGTTTCTGTCTCCAGACTGTCGAAAGCAGCAGAGAGATCAAGAAGAACCATGGTAGTATTTAAAACTGTTAGTTTTACATTTTGCAAAGGTTTTTCCGATAAAATTTTACAAATAACAGAGTGATTAGCCACTCATTTTCCACTCCTTGGACGACCTCTTCCCCCGATCTTAATCCGGATGATTTTTAGTTACGTTTTTATTTAAAGAATTTGGTTTATCATGAATATAAAACGTGTAAGGAACTGGTTAAAATAAATTCAATAAATTTCTTAAATAAAGTAAACTATGAAGCATTTTTTTTCTTAAAGATGCACACACATTCGACAAAAGAACAATAAACAAATAATTTACAAAGAAAAACTTTAGTTAAGAATTAATTTAAAAGATTTGTTATGGCGTTCCATGTTTCTTCTTTTCCATCTCTCTTCTTCTTGTTGCCAACTTCAATAATACAAAGAGAATGTTCTTTTTAAACTTTTCTTCCAATGGAAATGTTGTAACTTTGGCCGAATTAAAAAACGTATGATGTTGCATGAGCGGCACGTCACTGGCTATCAGCTGCGGTCAGCTGTCGCGCATCGGGTGTAGTTTATATAACTTAATGGTGGGGCCCACATTAAACAATATACTTTACACATCTAAACAATCTCTAAAAAATAATAAAAATGTCTGTAATTAATTAATAAAAACCTTTGACACCTATAGTTACAATGACTTTTGCCTTGATTGATCTATATTACAGAAATTAGTATACAACATTTTATAGACATAGGACATCACAAACATCCATGCCCGCACCAGGATTCGAAACCGGGACCTGAGGACCCAAAAGACAAAGCCCTACCGACTGAACCACCAGGCCGGCGATATTAAAGATGTTGGTATTGAAATATTTAGCTTGTTTGCATTTTGGTATATGTCCCACTAGAGGATTTTTATTTTATTTTATTTATTTATTTATTTATATTCATTTATTTATTTTTATATTACTTTATTTATTTTGCAGAATCTTTGAGTTTAATCTTTGAATTGTCTACATACAAAGTTTCGACTCAATCCACATTTTAGTTTCTTCTACAAAGAGAGCGGAATAGGCCAAGTTTAATTGTGAACACCCTGTATATGCAATTTTATGCTTTTAAAAAATATTTGCCGTTTCTAAACTGAAATTTGTGCAGCATAAATGAATATTGCATATTTATATACATTAATAGACATTTTTATTCAATTTCATTAAAATTACATTACTTGAAAGAACGGATAAGCATACATCTAGACGCAAATAGAATTTCTACGTAGATTTCCCCAAATAGTTTCGAATGAATTTTTTAATGGAAACATTATTGTGAAACATGAATGATAAAAGTAATCAATATAAGCTTACAGCTAAAGTGTGTTCAATTTGAAATTAAGTATTATGTCTCACGTAAGATATTTTTCTTTAATCTATTTATTTCCTTAAAAAAATATTTATAATTTTCGCATTTTAGTTCAGTCTTAGTATACTCTCCTAAACTTTTCAAAATGCCTCGCCTAAAATTTAATTTACCGAATACGTACATTCTTAGCTTTAAAAGAAATTTAAATTAACGCCTTGGTTATATGAAAGTATTTGATTAAAAATACGTCCAATGTTGGAACTTTGTGTGAAAGAATTATAGGGTGTTGACATTTTAAAACTGTTCTAGTTACTCGTTAATAGTGAATTTATTAAAGAATACTTGTCAAATAAAAATAACACTGTAAATGTAAACTTTGTTAAAAAGAAAATATTTTGAAACATAAATATTATTTATTTAACGATTAAACATACGTTGAACTTTAAACAAAGTGTAAACGTTATTTGATTTTAATTAATTTTCTTTTTCCAAAAATGTTGATTCATGTTACAATATAGTACTATAATTTAAAAGCATTAAAACACTACTATCTTAAAGGATGTTTTGTGAGAATAAACAACTATTCTTTTAACTATCAACTATTCACATGTAAATGCGTATTCAAAAGTTGACTGATCATTATATGGTAAAGAAAATGATATTGTGGATCAAATTTTAGAAACTGGTTTTTTGATATATTTATATGTTTTGAGTCCCTCGAATTTGAAAAGCAGAGTTTAGAAGATGATATGTTTGTCTGTGCGTCTGAGGGTTTTTTAGACAGTTATAAGCATAACTCAAAAACACATTCCAAAGTAGTCCAAATTCGGTGTTCAAAGTCTGCATCATAGCACAATGTTGCTTTTTTTTTTTTCAATAGGACAAATATATCGCCGACAAGGGTTATTAAAAGTGGGAAAAAATTTTATCTTTACGTTTTAACATCTTTAGACAACTTCAAACAAAATAAAATAAAAATGCATTCTCATAAGCATAAGATTTCATATATAATAGAATATAAATACATTAATGGCCTGTTTATAGGGTTGTACAAAATATTTTGAAGTTATCAAGAAGTTATCTGGAAGTTTCTCAAAGTATACTTCAATTGGTGTTATGCGTTTCTCTTATTGAGTTAAATTTAAATTTATGTAAAGAGTATACAATTTACAATCAATATACGGACAAACCCGAAATTCAGCGAATTGATTCTTTTGTAGTAGATTTAATTGCAGAAAATGCTTTAGAAAATTATACCATTTCCAGGAAAATTGCTCAGGACAGATAGTTTTTTGTTTCTTTTACTCAATATATTGTGTTACAGTCAAATTTTCAATAGGATAATTGTGCTATAATTACTCGTTTTCAGATCCTCTGAATCTTAGTGGTAATTAAATCTTAGAGGTTTTTCCCCCTATTATTAGCGAAATTCCCCAGATAAACGAAATAAACTCAAGTTTGGTATTTTAAAAATTTTAATGTAAGATATATACTTCACATTTTTGACTGTGAAAGAACATTCCGTTTAAGTAAAATTTCTCTCAATAATATAAAATAGAACTTTAAATTAAATAACAGTTTTATGAATTTCACGAATACATGCAATATATTCAACCGTTGGTTGAGTATTGCAGTTTTTACTTCGCACACAAGTATATGCGAAATAAAACTTTTTCTATAACAAAGAGAGAAATTATTAACAAATAAGAGAAATTGCTATAAATGTCCCGCTACATTATTTTGTTTAAGAAAAAAAGGTTGTTTTTAACATTGTTGCAATACTTCGGTTAAATTAAAATAAACCTACATTTTGTGAGTGCTTAAAAAAAAAAAAAAAAAAAAAAAAAAAAAAACTTAATTTTTCCAGTAGTGTATAAAATGACTTATAATGCATTTTTTTCCTTAAAGATATAATTAATTTTTAACTGTTAAATAAAAGTGCAGGATACTTCAATCTTGATACCAATTTTTCCATATTATCTCAGAATTCTTCATGTACCGTATTATTCAAATTATGGAAGAAGAACTTATATGCCTTCTATGTAAAAGGATTGGCGGAATGACATCCATATTTGGATATACAATTTTCTAATTACTCGGATTTTATATCTAAAAGTTAAACATATTACCTCATTTTGTAGCTGTTAGTGTTGAAAGATATTCTGTGTTTTTTTCATAATGTGAATGCCATTTCTTTGGTATATTTTGTAAGTATTTTTTGCCAGTGAAAATATAATCTCTCTTATACTATCATCACATTTTGACAAGTAATAATTTCGCGTGGAAGTTCTATTACCATTACAAATCTTTAACAAACAATTTTTCATTTTATACAATAATAATTTTTGAAATGAAGCATAGGTGTGGCAACAAACCATAACCATCTGGAATATAGTGAGGCAATAGTAATTACGAATAAATTTGCTGATCAAGAAACACCAAATGCGCATAGTAGCAATACTGCATGTACAAAATCTTGAGATTTTGGTATTCCTTGTTCAAGAATTTTGAGAATATCATGTAATGTTTTATGAGATT
This sequence comes from Salticus scenicus, assembly GCA_963930645.1. Lineage (NCBI taxonomy): Eukaryota > Metazoa > Arthropoda > Arachnida > Araneae > Salticidae > Salticus > Salticus scenicus. The sequence goes on along the minus strand of OZ005652.1, from coordinate 212,221,439 downwards.
AGGCATCTTTGAACAGTGAAAATATCAACAAACAATTACATAGGCCTGCAAAATTGAAGTTTTTGAAAAATGCAAGGGACGTTTTCGCTGATTTTTTGCTAATTGGTGAGATGATTTCGAAAATGAACTCTATTTATTTAATTTTTCATCCCGTCAGGATTTTTTGTAAAATATCGACATATATATTTTTTTTTCTCGAACAATGTACAATCTCTATCTGACAAGAGTGGTTTTGTACATTTAAATCTATGTAAAATGATCGATTCTTGGCGTAACAAATTGATTTTTCAGCAATAGATTTATTTTTTGTAGGTTTAAATGTATGAAAACTACTGTTGCTAGATCGCACGAGCCGTCTCTGGTCGATAGAAAACGAGAAGTTCCCTTAGGAACTTTTTACATCAAATTATGGTGCAGCTTCTAAAATAAAACAACGATCATACTATTTAGTTTTTTTTTTATTAAGGTAAGTTACATAAAATAGACGATTGACCTAGTGGAGCATATTATGTATGTGTTAAAAAAATCGAATTAAAATTGAATTCTTCAAGAAAACGTAACGTGATAGAAATTTTTCATTATATATTTTGAAATCAGCACTAAAAAATACATAAAGTCCAGCTTTCTATTATCCTGTATTTTTCATCGTAGGTCTGTGTTATTATAATTTTATTTACAATAACTTGAAAAAGGACTATGGATAATAAACATACCATGCTAAATTTTACACTGAGGAAAAAATATATATATATCGCTTTCATCTAGAACGAATAGGTGGTCTTTTTCTAAATCTCTAAACTAGAAATACAGATTTCCGAGCTATGAGTATAAGGCATGCCAATACACCGAGAAAAAATTCTATAACTGACATTTAGAATCTAAGTAGCGGCTCTAGAAAAAATACTTCCATGTCATCCTTATATATTTCTTATAAAAAATTTTCTAGTCCCCTTCGAAAGCGTAGAGACCTCTATTAGAATTCTTGAGCATTTGTCTATACTATCGAGGACAAACCTATTTGAAAATATCTGCAAATAAATGTGCATACAAGAGGCGGGTTTCAGCAGCTATAATCTTGGCTTACGACCCAATTCTAGAAAATCAATCGAGAATTTCTCGTAATACAAGATTCAGAATATTCAGAATATTGTTTCACCCTCTAGAAATGTGTAGATTAGAAATTCTCGACCATTTTGTCTATCCTGTTTATTGGCGTGCTTTATGCGCATAGCTCGGAAATCTATATTTCTGGTTTAAGGATATAGAAAATTACAATTTATTCATTCTAGATGGAGGCGGTATATTTTTTTTTGTCAGTGTACGTGTAGATTTTACGTGTTTAGTAGTTTTTTTCTAAAACGTATGAGAAATATCTGATAATTGCAGTCTAAGAGGTTTGGGAAAGGGATTCTTTTTTTTTTTTTTTTTTTTTTTTTCTTTTTAACTGTTATTCAAAAGAGAATAATCTATATACATAAAAACCATAAAATTTGTTGTTTTGTAACATAAAGGTGTTGGTAATCATGCGGAAGAAATGTTTTTGAATCCAAATGAAAAATTAAGCAGTACAAATCGATAAAGATTGTTCAATTACTAATTCGCTTTCTTAGTTACAGGCTACAGTCGGCAGAAAAATCATTGAAGCACTAGCAATAATTCCCACTTAAAAGATGTGCACCTAATACTGTTTTGTTAAGTGAATATTTATGGAGTCATGATCTTAATCTTATGATGTTTATAAAAAAGTAAGTTGATGATAAAAACTAGCGATCAATCTAAATAAATATATTTATATATATATATATATATATGACAAGTGTGGATGTATGCTTTAATTATTTTGCTGACGACTGTATTTGTTTCTGTCAAAATTTAAAATTTAGCGTAAAAATTGGTTAAGAATGTTCAATATCAAATTCTCTCTTTAGTAACTAAGTATTTGCTTCGCTCATCCTGATAGATATTTTTCTTTTATTATTTGTATAAAATTTGGTTTCTTTGAATAAAAAACAATTTCTAAAAACACTAAATAATTTTCTGGTCCAAATATATTGATTTATAAATCGTTTCAAGCATAATTCCTTATAGATAAGATACACATCTCTAGGGTATTTGTCTTTAAAAATCCAATTTCATAAAGCTAAAATGGTTTAAATATCTTAAATACTTATTAAATAAAATATTATTAATTTCAGTGGATAAGAAAATAAATTTAAACACTTTATGCCTATTGGTTAAAATAGATTCCATAAACAAATTTTCTAGTATAAATGCTTGAAATTCTAATTATCTGAACTGTTAAACATCATAATTTCTAATCGTTTCTTAATTTTCATATGTTCAAACTGTAATGTATCTGAATTTTAGTTATATAAACATTCTTTCAGTTCATTTATACAAAGACACTTATGTGTCTTATATTTAGACGCGGGAGCTGACTTAAATTCTGCATACTTCTTTCAGCCATTTTTATGTTTAATTTGGTATTTCGGTAACATTTCTGCCTGAATTTAAGACGCGTCTATTTACAGTATATTTTCAATAGAAATGTTTGAGAATAAGCAATTTTCAAAGCCTTAGAAAAATGAGAGGTATTTGTTGTTAGTAAGATATTATATATAAAAAAGATCCAATTCATAAAATTTATATACTTCAATGTTTAACATGTCTTGTTGTTTTTAATAAGCGTTCATTTAATTTTTCTAAATTTATCAAGGATTTTATTAAAACTCGACATGGGAAAAAAAAAATGCACCTTAAATCATGACGATATCTTATACTATTAAGTGAGCAATATTTGTATATATATATGTGGGATGGCCAACTTTCGTGTGCGTTAAACAGAAAACTAATACTTATTTACTATTAATTATAAATTTAATAAAAGGTTAAAGTATAATATACATATTTACAAGACGATAATATGAATTAAAATAGTACTGCTGACCAACACATTCACATTTAAAAAGTCAAAGTTCACTTTCAACAGTTTACTTTAGCACAGTTTTTGTCAAAAGAAAACATAACATAGCTTTCGTTTTCGATTGCTTTAGAAAAGCACACGGCATGATACAGAACATCGTCTCGGTGAACTTTCGTCGTCAGCGAATCAAAATCCGTACGTGCACACGTCTCAAAATTCAACCCCCTCGATGAAGATGCTCCCGTCGATGAAGATGCGTGCTCCGGAAGTGACGTCTGTCTGACATCACGGCTGTGTCATTCCGCTACGTGTGAGTTCATCGTCGCGTCGAAGATACAGCTGCGGCAAAGGAAACTGGGCAGTTTTGGAATCAAACGTTAGGGGAAGCAAGGTGCCGACACTACATATATATGTATATTTCACTGTTCTCGAAAACGGTAGCTCGGACAGTCACGTGATTTAACACAAAAGTGCCCTCCGAAAGGTCATTGTGCACATCGAAGTCAGATTTTCGAATTTTTGATTAGTTTTCTTTTAATTAATAAAAATATGAAAATAAAACTCCCCATTTCTATAATGACGCAGAATGGAGAATCTTAGGAGAGATTTGATTGGTTTATTTGATTTCATTAATTTGAGTGTATTTTACATTGAACTACAGCTACGTTATGAGGAATTACAGGAGATTTGATTTGTTTATTTGATTTTCAATGATTTGAATGTATTTTACGTTGAACTAGAGCTACGTTTTGAGGAATACGTGAAATTTGATTGGTTTATTTGATTTTCATTGATTTGAGTGAATTTTACGTTGAATTAGAGCTACGCTTTGAGGAATTACGAGAGATTTGATTGGTTTATTTGATTTTCATTGATTTGAGGTAGGGGTGTCTAGTGATGTTTTATTGGTTTTAACATGCTTGACAGTAATTGCTGCGAAAACGAGTTTCGTCCGTTTTCAGATTCCTGCACAGCGAGGTAGAGATGTCCAGTGATTTTTTTTTTTTTTTTTTTTTTTTAACATGCGTGAAATTGATTGCCATGGAACCGAGTTTCGTGCATATTCAGATTCATGCACAGCGTGTTAGGGGTGCCCAGTGATGTTTTTTTGGTTTTAATATGCGTGATAGTGATTGCCGTGGAACCGAGTTTCGTGCGTTTTCAGATTCATGCACAGCGAGGTAGGGTTTCCAAGGATGTGTTTTTTAGTTTTAACGCGCGTCATAGTGATTGCTGCTGAACCCAGTTTCGTGTTCTGAGATTCATGCACAGCGAAGTAGGGGTGTCCAGTGATTTTTTTTTTTTTAACATGCGTGATAGTGATTGCCGCGGAACCGAGTTTCGTGTGTTCTGAGATTCATGCACAGCGGTGTAGGGCTGTCCAATGATTTTTTTTTTTTTTTTTAATGTGCGTGAAGCGTATATACGTGCGTTATACTGAATGCTGCGAAAACGACTTACGTGCGTTCTCTGATTCGAACATTCATCGAATAGTGACTTTTACTGTACGAGTAATAGCTTCGACTGTATCCAGAATATTTGAAGAATTAACATTTTTCTGTTTTCAAGAATATTCGTTTTAATAATATTTTTGTTGTACGGATTCGAGTTTAAAAAATGTTTGATATGATGAAGGAGATCCCATACTAAACATGTGAAGAAAATAGTCGCCAATCGAAATATATTTATCTAAACTTTTCAATTATTCAATTATAAAGGAAACCTTTAAATATTGTGCCCAGCGAAGCGGGCGAAGCCTGCTAGTGTATAATAAAGTAAACAATTTGTACATTTCGAAAATTAGAACATTAGAAAATTTATTAGTAAGTATTTCTCCTTAAAATTAAATAAGTAAAGTTGAAGTTATTTATTTAATATTATTTTATTTGGCTATTTAAACATAACAAGATATAAAATACTATATACCACTATTTACCAAAATTGTGAAATCAAACAAATATCGATTTATAATAACAAGGCACAGCAAATAAGAATAAAATTGAGGAGTATATGTATAAAACGTCTGAAATAATTTTTATTTACATCTAGTTTAAGCATATGTTTTTTTTTTTTTTTTTTTTTTCTTAAAAGTTATGTTTAAAGAATAATATTTAGGTACATTTTTATTTCATCAACTAAAATTAATTAATTGAATAGAAATAAACTAAGAATAGATAATATTAAACTTATCTCTATTTTTAAATATTTCCCCAAGCAGCCGTTTAATTAGTTTTAAAATTATTGAAGATATTACTTCTAAATAAATGATATTTTTCATCACTCCCAAAAAAACTAATTGTATGGAAGATTTTTTTTTCTTTCAAGCTATATTTATTATTTTTAATGTTATTCGGATTATTAGAAAATATAATCTTATCCTAAATTCCAAATTGAAATTTACTTTTTCTGGAAGTATTTCATTAATAAAATAAGAAATTTCATTTATGCCGATGGCATAAAAATCCTTACAGTTCTAAACTTGGAAAACCATGTTCATGACATTTTCTTCCTTTGGGGTTGAAAATAATAACATTAAGTTTTATAAGGTACAATTTTTTAAAGAAATATTGACTGAAGGCATAACTAGAAAGCATTATTAAAATTAAAAAATTAAAAAACTAAAAAATAAATGCCTATTTTTTTTTTTAACAAATATGCTTGCGGATAAATGTGAATGACTTCAAAATATATAAGTTTAATTGAAATTTCTAGAAATATTTCAATCAAAATTGTATTTAAAATGAATGAAAAAGGGATAAGTTTATTTTATTTTTCACTTTATTTCAAAGTATATATTTTAATTGTTTAGATTAATATTGGAAATATAAAAAATACTAATATATATATATATATATAGTATATACTGGGTTGTTATAATTAAAGTTCGCCTATTCAGAAGACTATAGTGCCGGTTTTATAACTCCAAACGAAACAAACTTTCCCTAGTATGTAGTGTAACTGATGAGCCCTGCGAAAATCAAAAAATAAATAAATAAATAAATAAAATAAAATTTTCGCAATAGATGGCGCTGTGACAATATCTAAGGCGATTTTTGCAGATTTTGCAGTTGATAATTTTTGCAGATTCCAAACGAATCCAAACGAAACGCAAAATAATTATTTTGTTTTTACGAAAAAAAAAAAAAAAAAGTAAAAGTCGCTTAGAATATCAGAAGATTGAACTCATTTTTGTTTCGAAGATCACAGCGCCATCTACTGACGAAAGTAATTAGGTGTCGCTCTGCACAAAAAAAAAAAAAAAAAATGAGTTACATTTTACGTCAATACGTGGAGCTGTGCCGATATCCAAGATGATTTTTTTTTCTGGGTGGACAAAACATGTTTTGTGTATTTCGTCTGGATTGACTGAAAGTGCTAGAACGAATCTGGAAAATTATGAACTGAGAAATAATTTTTCCTTTATTTTGTTTTTTACTAAAAATCTGCAAAAATCGCCTTGAATATTGGTGCAGCGGCACTTAATGACGAAAATTTTATTTTATTTTATTTCATTATATATCTATATATCTATATATATATATATTTGTGTGTGTGTGTGCTTTCACAGAACGCATGACTTGTACTACATACTAGTGAAATTCTGCTTTATTTCAAGTCATAGAACCGGATTATACACTGCAAATAAAAGGGTCTTAAAGTAAGACATAAAAACAACTGAAACGGCATTTAAGACACGTAAATGTCTTAAAATATACCTTAGACGTTATAGATATTTTAATTTAAGACAGAAATATGTCTGAAATATCAATTCAGGCACAAAAATGTCTTAAACACGTAAATTCGCGAATTTTCAGACAGCAAAACGCGTTTGAATTTTCAGACACTTTAGAAATTCAGACACTTGCATTACTTAGAAATTTTTTCATACGGAATCTACTTTAAGAAAAATGCTTATCCTACTTCTTTCCACATTCAATAAATAAATTATTATTTTATATAATGAGCTTTTAAACCACTTAAATTATGGTAACTCTATGAAATTATATTTTTATGGAATAATACTCTAGGGATGTGAATTATATTTGCATGCTATTATCTTTAACACAATTCATAAACAACATATTTAGACACAAAACTTATTTTGTTCAAAAAAAAAAAAATCTTTGTCTTTAAAGCTTTCTTATATTAAAAGAAAAAGTGTGGAAACGGATGTATCAAGTCATTTGTATTGTAGAGAAGAAACTGAAATTATAATTGAACAATCATGAATAATTTGTGCATATATATATTTTTTCTTTCTCTCTTCTTATTATTATTCATTTAAAAACTTTTTTCTTTCACAAATTCACCTACATCTAAATGTAAAACTACAAATTTTCCTGTATTCATGATTACAGTTCGTTTTTATTTAAATATCACTTTAAGGAAAGAAATCGTTATCATCGAAAGATGAAACCTTCACATACTTGTTATGAATTATTAAAAAATTCTGGTCCTCTAAATATTAAATTTAAGATAATATTTATTAAGTTTAAAATACCATACTATCAATAGTTTTATGGGAAAAAATTAGAAATAAAACATAACACTGCGATTAGTTTCACGAATACTGCAGTATATTATACCATAAAAACACGTTTTGCTGTATTCGACGGTAGCGTGATTGGTAAATGCTTCACTCCGACGATGCTTGGCTCGAGGTTTCGGTTCCCTTAGCCAGTTTGAGTTCGAATCCCGACGCTGGAAAATGGGACTTTTTTTTTTCTTTCTTTTTTTTTATATAAATATTGCATTAATGCTCTAAACAATTCTAAAATATATTTTTAACAGAAAAACATAATAGTACGCCATATTTATTTATTTATATATTTATTAAAAAGCCTTAAAAACGGTAGTATTTTTAAGCCTAACATGGCGGTGTTTTTAAGCCTAAAACATGGCGGCGTTTTAAGACACTTGCAATATCTTAATTTCTGATGCAAAAAAGTGTCTTAAAAAGTAAGACACTTTTTTTTCACTTAAAAAATGACCATCCATTTAAGACACTTTTTAAACTGAATTTAAGACATGTACGTTTACAGTGTAGTTTTTATAATAACCCTGTATATATATATATATATATATATATATATATAGTATACAATATAAACGTATTTATGTCAGTTGATTAAAATGTAGATAGTGTTTGATATTTTTTGCATTTATTCATAAAAATATGTTTGTATAAATAACACACGTATTTAAACATTGTAATGACAGAAAATCAGAAAGAAAAAACTTAAATTAGAAACGTATCAATATTATATTATACTTATTTATATATGAACCTTTTCAAATGTATGGCTGTAAGACATAAAAACTACAATAATGTATTAGCATGTAACAAGTAAAAAGTGATGAAAAGTAATCAAGAAAAGAAAAAAAGCATAATTATAATCAAAACTCTAACAAATCATAAACTGGATTATTGTACGAAATCTGAGGCAAAATTCTGTATATTTGTACTTAACACTAAACAATAACAGATCATTTTACCCAATTTAAAGATAAGGGAAACATGAAATCCAAAAGTTACACAACACAAAATTAAATACATAAAAATGACTTTCTTATTTATAAATTGCACTAGTAGGTTTACCGGACGCTGCTCGGATTGAAGTACTGTTTGTAAAATTTTTGAACTAAAGAATAAACAAAGTAAAACATAGTATAAGATGAAACTAAAATTGAATTAAATAAAATAAAAACTTCCAGCTTTATGATATTGCGTCTAAACGTTTTGAATAAATTCCATATTTTCGATGGATTTACGCGTTTTAAGATGTTCCGAACAAGATTTGACATTTTTTAGAAGATACCTGTGTGTTACCAAACATTCTGGACGCTTTATCTCATGAGCTAATGAAAAAGGTTTAATAAAACTTTATATTTCGTTTGATTTTGAAATAAATTGGTGCTTATTACATATTTACATATATACTGTCTAACAGGTTTCACTGCTACTATGCTGTTATATTTTTCCCTTTATGGAAAGGCTGTACTGAATTTTTATAGTGTACAAGCATACAAAAATTAATGTGAACATAATAATAAACTATGGTCATTCTACTTGAGTACATACACTGCAAAAAAATAACTATTACCAGCTGCAAGAAACTCTCTGTGATTGGAGAAAATAATTATTTTATCCAATCACAGAGAGTTTCTTGCAGCTGGTTGCAGCTGGTAATAGTTTTTTTTTTTTTTTTTTTTTTTTTTTTTTTTTACAGTGTACGTGACTGAATGCTGTGAGAGTTTAAATAGAAAAAACCATATGATAAAAGAACATCATAAAATTTTTCTTCGTCGCCATTACTACCCAGTGCTCAAAGTTCGTGTGTGATAATTTACCGTATATTTATACATATATATATATATATATATATATATATATATATACATACATACATACTATCTGACATTAAGTATTTGGACACTTTTGAATTTAGACGTTTTATCAAATATCTAAAAAAGTTCTTTAAAAATCATCTTGAAACGTTGGTAGTGTAAAGTGCAGGTTATACATCATATATTTCAGCAACAGTTGTGTCCTCAAGAGAAAAAGGGACCAATAAAAAATTAAACAAAAGTCAAAATGATGCATCCTGTAAAAATTAATGCTTTAAATGCGCTTTGGCTGTAGCAATTAATTAAGAGAAGTTTCCTTATTATCTGCTTACATTTGTATGAGGCTACCACATATATTCAAAAAAATATAAGGTTTTTGTTAAATTGCAAAAGAAAAAAAAATCACTTTTTTAATTATAACACGTAGGGTATTAGGCCCAGCGTAAAGACATTTTTAGAAAATTATCATACTTCATTAGACACTGCATACTGTAATAAGAATGCTGAAATGTTAAATATATTACAATATATGAGCATTTTTACAAAATAATTTTTAACTAAGTATGCTCTAGTTTTTTTTTTTTTTTTTTTTTTAATTCCGTCTGCATAATTTGATACCCAAAAGTATTGAGCAACTTATGTAAAAACGCCAAACAAATATCGTGTAAATTCAAAAAGTTATGATAGGTAAAATGAACAAAACTTCAGTTATTTCAAAATAAAATGGGAGTTGCACTCCCATTTTTATTTTTATTTAACCAGTGCCTATTGGTAATACATTTGTTCGCTGATAGTAAATAATTATTGATGAAACCCCTTATCATCTTCCTTTTCTTTGAGAACTGAAATATTGTTCATTTTATCGCTCATAACTCTTTGAATTTTTACAATATTTGTTTGGAGTTTTCATAAAGTTACTCAATGCGTTTGGCTATTAAATTATGAAAAGTGTTTTTTTTTTTCTTGTAAGCTAGCGCATTCGTAGTTAAAAAGTATTTAGTAAAAATGCTCACATTTTGCAAGATATTTATTATTTTTGCATTCTGATTGCAGTATGCTCTGTCTAATGTAGTATGCTAAAATTTCTAAAAATCACTTTGCACTGAGTCTAATAACCTACGTGTTTTAGTTTAAAAATGTTTCCCCCCCCCCCAAAAAAAAAAAAAAAAAAAAAAAGTTACATTTCCATGAATATATATGGTAGCCTCATACTAGTTTATACAGATAACGGAAAAAAAAGTTACATTTCCATGAATATATATGATAGCCTCATACTAGTTTATAGATAACGGAAAAAAGTTACATTTCCATGAATATATATGGTAGCCTCATACTACTTTATACAGATAACAACAACAACAACAACAAAAAAAAAAAATCCGTATAATTACATGCTACAGTCACAACACATTTAAAGAACTACTTTTTACAGAGTGATCCAAAACATTTTGAAATTTGATTAATTTTTTATTAGTCCCCTTTTCCTCTTCAGGACATAACTTTTTCTGAAATATATGAGGTATAACATGTTTTACACTACCAAAATTTCAAGATGATTTCTGAAGAACTTTTCTAGATATTTAAGAAATTGTCTAAATTCGAAAGTGTCCAAATATTCATTGGTATAAATAGTGTATATATAATATTACTCTACATATATATATATATATATACATATATATATAAAGAAAAAGAAAGAAGAAAATTTTCCAATTCAAATGCTCTTTTTATCGGAATAAATGAAAATTGAAAACCTCTTCCCTATTTTGAATTTGAAAAGCATTTTTAAATTATTGTAGCAACTTCATTTAATCTTAAATTTATAAATATAAAAGAATTTTTTTTTACAAAATAACATGTTCTAAAAATAGAGATTTTGCCTGCCTTCTGGGGTTCGTAGAAAACGAAAATCAGAAATAAATTATTTTTTTTCTCTGACTTTTATTCATTTATATTGGAAAGTGATTGACATTCATAAATGTGAATACAATATCTGTTTATTTCCCCTCCATTTTCTTTCAACTGTTTTTTTTTTTTTTTTTTACAAAACTTGTGTATTTGAATAAAACTAAAATAAAATAGCAAAAGTAAGAAAATGTTTATATATGTATATATATATGGAAACACATAATTACATAAAATTCTCTTGAAAATATTTAAATTATATTATATAACTTTTGTAAAACAAGATATTTCATTTAAAAATCAAAGTTGTTTTTTTTTAACCAATTTAATACTGCAAAAAGTTACAGTTTCATACATTCTTATTTTTAGATGACATATGCCTTATTTAAATTAGCATATAATCAACATATTAATTAGAATTATTCTTAATTGTTAAATTTCAGAATTCTCCTCATCCATAGATTTTTGACTTAGGCTTCCAAACCATTTTTTACAAAAAATTGTTTTGGTAGCTTTAGGTGATTTTTACAAAAGTTACATGAAACATTTTCTTATTATCAATCATATGTATGGAAAAAAAGTTCATCCTAACTTAACAAACCTTCAATAAACTACTTTATTGAATTCAGAAATGGGTACAAAGGAATTTCAGTTTTTAAGATTATCTAATCTTTACTGAATTCAGCCTAATAAAAAAACATTACAAACACCCATAAAGTGAAAATAGTAATAATAATAATAGCAATAATTAAAAAATTATAATTTCGCAGACCTGTGCAGTTAATTAACGAAAAGATTAAAGAGAATTTTGAAAGAAAGTTGAAAACTTCTCAAGCATACAGAAGCATTTTATTAAAGAATATGAAGATCAAATACGCAATTTCTAGTAATAAAAAAAGCGTTTTGTAAATAAAAACTATGCATCATTTTCAGGTTTTTTTTTTTTTTTTTTTTTTTTTAATATTGCAACGAAATTTAGATAGATAGCTTGAATAGGAAGTGATATATCAAATTTTTTGTGCTTTTCTCTAAAATAACTATAATTATTAACTATAACACACCATTCCCCGTAATCATCATGCATTAGCCATGCAATGTAACGTACATCAGTTTTTCTATTTTAAACGATTTAACATCACTAAAATAAACTATGCAATAAGTTAAGTCCATAGACCGCAATATGTAAGAATTCTACATTGTATACCTCTAAAAAGCTAGAAGTCCCCATTTAAGAAAATTCTGGAGTTTTTACGAAGATTGCTTATAATATGCCTACTGAATTTTATCTTAATTGGATCTAGAGTTTAAAATCCATCATTTTTTTATTTTTCGGCTGAGTACACAGTTCGTAATGACAAAGATTTTTCTTTACATCGCTATAAAATAACTGTGTCACGCTGTCGCAAAGCTATAAAATTTGTGGGATGTGACCTTTAACATACCTATCAATTTTCAGTTCAATAGAATAAAGCAGATAAACATTATCCAATTCACACAAACGTATACACGAATAACTATAAAGAAGATAAAAACGTATCCATGAGGCCTTATAACGTATAAGTACACCAAAATCTCATAAATAAATTTTTTCATAGAATACTTTTCTTACATAGAAACTGTTTGGAAAGTAAAGGAAAAAAACCTTCATACAATAATTCTATTTTCACTAAATTTTGTTTCTCTTTACTACTTCTGTTATTAGAAATGGACAAGCTTTTATTTTACTACTATAATTAAATGATAATAAGTAGTAAAACAGATTTTGAAAGTAAATGCTGAATTATCATCGAAAAATTTAGATTTTTTAAGCACTTAAAAGCAATTTCAATATTTTTTAATTATTATACAAATGATAACTGTACAAGCTGTTAGAATTTGCGTTCAAATTAGAAACAAATAAAATGATATTTGTTATTTTTTATTCATTTTTATTTTTAATTAATAATTATACTTAAATGTTAAAGTTTTCTTTCTTTTGTAAGGATTACAAATAATCATAGATTTATTTTTATTATTTTTTTTCATGTCATTTAATTTGAATTACTTTTATCAATATAAATTATCAATACAATTATCAAACAGATTATCAATATAAATTTTAACGTAAATTTACAATTATGCAAGTTTTTTTTTTTTTTTTTTTTTTTTTTCAAACATTTTGTGTTATACAATTAATAGATCCAATCTTCAAATATCATATTTGTATAAAAATGTTTAATTGTTTTTATTCAGTTTTTTGCTTTATTCATAAAAAAAAAAAAAAAAAAAAAAAAAGTCCTACCGGCTTATTTGGAAGGGTAGGTTGATTTCTTTTTCCTTATCAAGTAGTCGTCATTTTATTTCAAAATGGCGGCTACAAATTATTAAAGAATTAGTAGAAATATTGATGTAGGCTATCTACATATGGAGTTTTAAGCAAATCGGTTCATAAATACCTTTTTATGTGAATGTAAAATTTTCAAGTGGCCGGCACTTGGAAACAAGATGGTGGGCCAAGTTGACAAATGTATTAAATGCATTTGAATGCATTTGTGAGATAAGACTACTGTACAAATATAGTTTGAATTAATTCACAATCTCAAAAGTCATAGTGTTGAAAAATTAAGTGGCTGCCACTTGGATCAAAATGGCAGAGAAAGTTGCTCAGTGAACTAATTAATCTGAGATATTGTTGCAAATTTGAAAATAATTCTTTTTTTTTTTTTTTTTTTTTTTTTTTTTGTAGAAATTCTTTTAAAGAGGCTTAGTAAGTTGATTAAATGTTAATTTTCTGCATTTCTAGTTTGTTTTAACGTTAAAATAGCCTAATTTTCCCTTAAAAACGTATTAAAAAGCTCCAATATGGCAGGTAATGGATATGGCGCCAAATTTGGCGACTTTTCCACTTGGCGACTTTTGGCGAGAAAATTCATAGTTCATTAATAAACTTCATTGAGACACTTATATAGTCTATGTATACATCAAAATTCAAACAAATTCGGAATACGCTTTTTAAAATTTGAATTTGAAAATATCAAGTGGTCTCCACTTGAAAACAAAATGGTGGAGTAACTTGGTTAAGAAACTTATCCAAGATATCCATAACTCAAGTTAAGACGCTGTCCGAATTTGGTTCGATTTGGAGTATTATTTCAGAAGTTATCATGATTTTAAATTTTCAAGTGGGAGCCTGATTTTAAGCGGCCCCACTTAAGATATCCGCCACTTTGATAAAAATGGCAGATAAATTTCATTAATAAAGTTCATTGAGACCCTTATGTAGTCTAGATTTACATAAAAATTCAAGCAAATCTTGCTTTAAATACGCTTTTTACAATGTGGGTTAGAAATATTCAAGTGGCTGCCACTTGAAAACAAAATGGTGGTGGAGCTTGATTAATAAACTCATCCAAGATATTCATAACAGTAGTTAAGACGCTGTCCAAATTTGGTTTGATTTGGAGTATTATTTCGGAAGTTATCGTGATTTTAAATTTTCAAGTGGTAGCCTGATTTCAAGTGGCCCCACTTAACTTAAGATATCAGCCACATTATTAAAAATGGCAGATAAATTTCATTAATAAAGTTCATTTAGACCCTTATGTAGTCTAGATTTACATAAAAATTCACGCAAATCTTGCTTTAAATACGCTTTTTACAATGTGGGTTAGAAATATTCAAGTGGCTGCCACTTGAAAACAAAAAGTCGGAGCAACTTGGTTAACGAACTCATCCAAAGATCAGTTCACTGTCCAAATTTGTTTCGATTTGGAGTATTATTTCGGGAGTTATCGTGATGACAAAATTTTCATTATAGATAGATATATATATAGAGAGAGATAAACGAAGTGATTGCAATAGGTCGATTTCTAAAGAAATCAGCCTAAAGTTTATATCTTTCTGAAAGTTCATTAATTGAGTTACAGTAATCAATAAATTATAAATTTATACTATTAAAAAAAAAGTAAAGAGAGAATCAAATAAAAAAACTTAAAAGAAAAGTAAAATAAACAATTTTAAAATTTAATTAATATTTCATCCAATTGAGAAACAAAAAGTTATCTATATATTAAAGAACTTAATTCTAATTTTCTCCAAAATGTTGATTTAGTAAAATTTTATTTTTCCGATTCCAGTAAAAATAATTATTTAAAAACTCTTTACAAAAATAGAAAAGTAGATGTCTTAGTTAAATTGAAAAATGTGCAATAACAGCATGTTTTGAAAGTATCACGATTTTCAATTTACATAAATAATGCTGTATGAAACTACCAAAAAATTAAAAAAAAAAAAAAAAATTGATGTTCCATGTAATTTAAAGATTTTAAATAAAACTAAAACTAATAATTTTGCAATAATATATTTCACAATTTCTCTTTAAATAGTATGAAATACGAAACTAAAATACAGTAAAAAATTTATTTAAACCAATCATGTTCATGTAATCATTTGAAATTTCAAATTTAAATATCATGGTATGTCATTTTTAGCTTCGGAACATTTATTTTTCTTAAATATATTTTTAATATGCCGCTTGAAGCAATAATCGTGATGTAAGCCTAACCTAATATATAATTATTATTATTATTGAAATAATGCATTATTACTATTATTATAGAAAATATATATTTATAAAGTACATGGAAATATTACATGAAAGTATAATAATAATAATATTAACAATAATAATAATAATAATATGTATATATACAAAAACATATCATAAAGAAAACGTATTTTTACTTTATATACAAGGTCCGCCAAAATTTCCACAAAGCCTCCTATCTTGGAAATGTGTCGGAATTTTGAGAAATCGTGCAACGTATGTTCAATGAATTCAAGAGAGACCTCTTTTGGTGAAAACATTTTGTTTCCGTGAGAACTTGGGGGGCATTAGGGAGGGCAACTTTAAAATATCAAATAGAAAGGTATGCCTTGTGATACATTAATGTGAACGTCTCTCGAAGACAAATGAATTTGATATAGATATAGTTTTGTCTTGTGTTTATGTAACTTTAACAAATTATATTAGCTTTAATTAGGGGAAATATCTACTTTTCATAACTACTTTTATTTAATTATTTATTTATTTATTTATTTTTTTTTTTTTTAGGATTTATTATATAAGTAACGAGAATAAAATATGTCATTGCTGTATGAAAATTGTTTAAATATTTTTGAAGCAATAATACCTTTAAAAGTTTATTATTTATCTTATTTTTCTTCTATTACATTAAGCATTATTTAAAATATTTTTTAAGACAGATGCGTTCAAAGAAATGAACTTCAAACCTTTCACCACATATAGAGTATCTGAATAATTTCAGGATGAATTCGATACACATATTAGTCTTTTAAGTAATCCTAAGGTTTAAAAATTTATCGACTGAAATTAAGCTTATAAAATCTCAAATACATGTAAATTTTTTGGTGAAATAATGACATATAAAAATTTCTTATTATTAAAAAAAAGTTTCAAAATATATATGTACATTTCACTAAAGAATGATTTATGTTGTTAAGATAGTTTATTATTATTATTATTATTATTATATACTCCCTTGCAGGTTAAGTGCAATATGACATACTGAATGTATTTTGCAATTAAAAAATCTTTTATATTTATAAGTATAACTATTTTTAAGATGGAAACAATGATTAACTGACACTTTTAAATTGAAATATCTAGTATTGTATAATTGTATTCTATTGAAAAAGTAAAAGCAAAAGCAAAATAAAGTAAAATAATCTGGGGTGCCACTCACACGACTTTCTCTTACCCTGAAATTTAATACTATAAATACAGGTTGGAGATTAAGAGGTAAGATAACAATGTTATGTAAATCTATGTTAAACGATTCAAATTAGGCTTTGGAAGAGTTTTATGTAATAATTAATTCGGTGTGAGGGAGGCTCAATCCCCCGTTTCATTAATGCACCTAGATTTATATAAAATTTTATCCGGTTATTAAAAATAATTCTGTTTTTAAAAAATAATTTCTTAAAATTATTATTTTAAAAAATTATCTTTTATGAAAATGCAGACGATTTCCATATTAGAGAAGTAGTATAACACTAAAGATCCAAGAAAAGTCCATTTTATTCTCAATATTAAAAAAAAAAAAAAAAAAAAAACAGCTGCATTACGGGAGTGCCGATAGAAGTGAAAAAGGGAACAATTACGTGTGTATTTCTTGAATCGTCAGGAAATATTTTATTGTGTAGGAAATACTTTTAAATGAAGTGTTTTTTTATTCATTAATATAAACTACTACTACAAAAATTATATTACAATTTTATTTAATGCGCTAACTGCAATAGAGACAGTGTCCAGAGATGAGAAAAGTCGTGTAGAGCCGCACCCGATTGTAAAAACGTGAGAAAAATGGTGGCTTTGGCCCTTCTCACGGTTTTGTAAGGTCTAACTGCAATAGAGACAGTGTCCGGAGATGAGATAATTCGTGTAGAGCCGCACCCGATTGTAAAAACGTGAGAAAAATGGCGGCTTTGGCTTTTCTCACGCTTTTGTGAGGTCTAACTGCAACGTTTCCGGCTGCAATCTTTATGAGACAGTGTCCGGAGATGAGAGAAGTCATGTAGAGCCGCACCAGATTGTAAAAACATGAGAAAAATGGTGGCTTTGGCCTTTCTCACTGTTTTGTGAGGTGTAACTGTAATAGAGACAATGTCCGGAAATGAGAGAAGTCGTGTAGAGCCGCACCAGATTGTAAAACGTGAGAAAAATTGCAGCTTTGGGCTTTCTCACGGTTTTGTGAGGTCTAACTGCAATAGAGACAGTGCCCGGAGATGAGAGAAGTCGTGTAGAGCCGCACCAGATTTAACACTTCACATTAGTAAGTTATTTGTATGATACATTATTTGTATCACAGAAGGATGGAAAGCGTTTGCTGACGATGACGGGCGTTCAATGATTTTTGTTCACCCAAAAGTGCTCAACGCGCATAAAGAAGTTTCCACTTCAAAAAATACGACTTTTTTTCTAAGGGTTTTTTTTTTTTTCGTTATAATTAAAAAAAATCGATAACTTTGTTTTAAATTATCGCAGATCGATGGTTCAACCATTCGTTTTAAAGCTATTGGCGAGCTCTTTTGAAAGATACTCATCATGGAAATTTACTCCCCTCGAAGGGGGACTTCCCCCCCAGGGGGGGAGGCGAGGCTCCTACATAAACAAAAATTTTTTCCCAGTTTACTATCTCTATTACAATATATATCTATTCGTTTCATTTGGTTTAGTGCAGTCTATAGACGTTGAACTCTACTTGCCTGCAATTTCCCCCATAGACGTAATGTATTAGAATTCTCTTGATTGTCCCTGTACACGAACCATTTGCTTGATCTTAACGAAAAGCTTACTGTAGCATCCCTATATGATACACATTTACAATACCAAGTTTGAACTTTCTGCCATAATTAATTTTTGAGATATGCTGATAACAGACAGACACACACACAGACCATTTGCTAAAAACATGATTTTCGTATTCAGGGGACCTCAAAACGTGTAAATATAACAAAATCTCGCGTTCGAAAATTTGAGCCAAAAAAAAAAAAACAATACTTTCTCTACCTTATGGGTAAGAGAAAGTAATAAAATATTAATAAATAAAGCCATGCATTTTTATAAAGCATGAAGCTTAAAACATATCTATAAGTGTATTTTTCCTAAAATAAACATTAAATTTTACAAGGGTTTAAAAAAAGAAGATAAGTTTATGTATATGTATATATATATATAAAATTAATCCATATCCATTTTATGATAAATATGTAGAGTAAGAAGGGGGTAAATTCTTGGAAAATTTAGTTTTGTTTTATAAATCATGCTCATACTCTCAACACTTTTCCTTATGTAATAATCTGGTGTGTCACTCACACGACTTTCTCTTACCCTGAAATTTAATACAATAAATACAGGTTGCAGATTAATAGCTAAAATAACGAGTACTGTTATGTAAACCTATGTAAAACAATTCATATTAGGCTTCTGAAGAGTTTTATATGATAATTTGTTCTGTGTGAGGGGGGCTACCGCCCCCCTCAACCCCCCGTTTCATTAATGCACCTACATTTATATAAAATTTAATTCGGTTATTAAAAAATAAGTCTGTAAAAGTTTAAAATAATTATCTTTCATGATAATGCAGACGATTTCTATATTAGAGAAGTAGTATAACACCAAATATCCAAAAACAGTCCATTTTATTCTCAAAATTATTTCGTTAAAAGTAAAAAAAATCGATAACTTTGTTTTAAATTATCGCAGATCGATGGTTCAACCATTCGTTTTAAAGGTATTGGCGATCTCTTTTGAAAGATACCCATCATGAAAATTTACTCCCCTTGAGGGGGGACTTCCTCCCAGGGGGGAGGCGAGGCTCCTACATACACAAAAAAAATTTCCCAGTTAACTATCTCTATTACAAATAATATATATTCGTTTCATTTGGTTTAGTGCAGTCTATAGACGTTAAACTCTACTTTCCTACAATTTCCCCCATAGACGTAATGTATTAGAATTCTCTTGATTGTCCCTGTACACAAACCATTAGCTTGATCTTAACGAAAAACTTACTGTAGCATCCCTATATGATACACATTTAGAATAACAAGTTTAAACTTTTTGCCATAATTTGTTTTTGAGATATGCTGATAACAGACAGACACAAAGACACACAGACAGACAGACAGACACACAGACATACACACAGACCATTTTGCTAAAAACATGATTTTCGTATTCAGGGGACCTCAAAACGTGTAAATATAACAAAATCTCGCGTTCGAAAATTTGACCCAAAAACAATACTTTCTCTACCTTATGGGTAAGAGAAAGTAAAAATGGCTACAGCAGGGGAGTTCATTAACGTATGACACTGAGATTATTTTATAAAGTACAAGAAAAAAGTTTTAACTCAATAAAATAATTAAAATTAAAGTCACCTTCAATTTATCCCGTGTGGAGTAATAGGTAAGGTGACCAAACGTCATCGAATCATGAGGACAGTCCTCGAATTTCGACCTATGTGCTCAGCAATTTGAAAATCATTTGAGGACAAATGTCCTCAAATGTCCTCAAAAAATGGTTCTACCGTTCTTTTATTTAAAACATGTTATGGAAACTCTGTATTATATATCTTTTAAACCTTTATTAATTTTCATTTACACGAAAGTTGTTAGGTGTTTCATTTGTTAGAGGTAAATTTTATACTTCTGACCGCATTATCTTCAAAAAGTGCATATAATACGTGTAATAGTATGTAATAAAAGTCGTGTTTTTTTTCTTTTTCCTTTTTTTTTTTTTTAGTACGGAGTACTATTAGTACTATTAGGCTCAATCTACAGGTTTTTAGGATACAAATTTTACGATAGTTTGACATTTATCGAAATCGGAAATTTATCGAAAATGTAACTGAATAATTTGAAAGCGATGTTATAGATTGAAAAAAAAAAAAAAAAAAAAAAAAACAATATTCCACACTACACTAAATACTGCTTTTGCCAGAATTTCATCAAAATCTTCTTCTTCTTTTTTTTTTAAAGAAAAAGAAAAGAAAAGAAAATTGATAATAATCAGTATCGAAACGGACAGTATAAAAAAAAGTTTTTTTTTGAGGGGGGAAGAGTGAGAAGGTTGAAATGTTTATATTTTATTAATATTTTACGCCAAAGCCGCTAGTAGAAATGCTGATAGTCTGCTTTTTATTTTATTATTTTTTATAAATAAAAATAAATAATCTGCTAAATTATTAAAACATTTTATTTATTTTTTTCGTTTTATAGATTTAACTGCTTAAATATTTTAATGATTTTTCTACATTTATTTAATATTTGATATTACGGGGCTGAAATGGGTGGGGGGATGATGAAGGAAAGAGATATTTTTATCACTTATTTTTATTATTATCATTATCATTATCATTATTATTATTCACTTTATAAATGACAACTTAAAAAATTTACATTTAAATCGCTCTGATTTAAATTTTAGTCAGTAAATCCGCTTAATGTTTTCTACTCTAATACAAATGTTGTCAAATTTAGATACTTTTATTTAATAATTTCCAATAAATTTGAGGAGTAATATTTGGTAGACATAATAAACGATTAATATTCTAAGTGCTTAGGCAACCATTACAATTAAAATGTAGTGGTATATATTGAATAAAAAATTCCCTAAATTTGGCAGTGCTATATATTAGCAATTTTTTCGATAAATAGAAAAAATAAGAAAAAAAAATAAGATTTCCTCTTCAAAGGACTTTATTAATAAAGGTAAAATAATTACTTTAATAAAAATGAAAATTAAGTTGTAAAACAACCGTTGCAGATGAACAGAATGAAAGAATCAGTTTAAGAAAATGAAACAGAAAAATGAATGTATAAGATTAAAATAAAAATATATAAAAAAAAAAAAAAATTCAAATTTTAAAATCGAAGTCGTGCATCTCTTCAGGGATCAAGCTACCGCACTGCGAAATTTTGTAACTCTGCTATTGATAGCTTGAACTCCAGAACGCAGACGCACTGAGAAACATACACACAAATAGACATTTCTCTTTATTTATTTATTTCTCTTTTTTTAAATGGTACACGATTGTGGAAGAATAAAAGCTTTATAACTTAATTTTTATAGAAATTTGAATTTTAAAACCAGTTATTTTGATTGTTATAATTGTCGATTTTAGAAAAAAATGTCACCGAAATTCTTGATAAGAGAATATGTGGTCTTCGATAATCATATATCTCATGAGTATATCTTCTATTAATTTTATGTAAGAACATCGGCGGCTCGTTTATAGCATTTTGGTGATGCTACATGTAAACATCTAGAAAAAGTATTTAGAAAATTTCTTCATTTTATTGGCTCATTTATTCTTTTCCTGAAACAGCGTAGAGATAATGATGTTTCAACAATCAATCAGATATAAGAGTTTTCATGTTAACGGATTCTTTCTAATCGCTTGTATACAGAGCTCTCAAAACGTTATTAACAAGTCGTACAGTGTTAGAAGTAAAGTACTTTTTAGGACGGAGGACTATTAGTTTCAATCTGGAGTTTTTGTAGACCAGTTTTGTGTAACACCAAAATAAATTACAAATATCTGTTTTATCATTAAAATTTGATACCAAATGAAAGGGGCGATTTGTCTGAATCCAGGGGTGCAAACAGTTTCTTGACACGATAATTATATATTTTTTTTTAAATAAACGAATGTATGAAATTTAGGTGACAACACTTCATTTTAGTTCATTTCAGTCATTTTAAAAAGTACGTTTGGTCCAGTTTTACGGTTAAAAAAAAAAAAAAAAAAAGGAGACAAATAAAAATTAAAAATGAAATAATAAAAATTTACAACTTGAAATTAATAGTCCTCCGCACTAAACTAAATTCTGCGTTTGGCAAAATGTTTAATTTTTTTTTTTTTTTTTTTTTTTTTTTATGTGTGATAAGAAATTTTAATATTCATCATATTGTCTGTTTTCATAATTAGAATTTTATACCATTTTGGGTATACGCATATTTCATAAAACTAATTACTACGAATATTTCATATTTCAAAAGTGTTTATTACATGTGTTTCGAATTTTGAAAATTATGCTTTGCTGGAATTTTTACAATAAGTTCATTCCAATTCACGTTTTATCTACATTGTTAGAATGTTTAGATTCTTTAAATCGAACGTTCTTTTACTACGCAGAACGTGATTATTTTGTGATACCTCTTTTGCTTTAAAATCTAGCAAAGTTCCGGTAAACTTCTGTTTTCCAGTGGAACTAAAATTCTTAGTGTACGTCATTAATAAGAAAATATCACTGAGATTTCTTCTGGTAAATCTTCTTCGCCATAGTGACAGCTTGATAATATACAGCACGCAGTGTCAAAGCATGTGTACGAAACAAAATTAATAAGTAAAAAATATGTTTAGTTCAAACGCTTCCTCTATGGGAATATAGTGTTGATTCCCAGCCTCCGGTGCAATCGAAAGCAAGCAGAACATCGGACCACTCATAAATATATTTTTTAGTCAATGCTTCTTTCTGTTCCATGCACATACAGTAGTTCTGCATGGACCATCGTCCACGTTTTTACCAATCTGTGGCAAAGCTTTGTTACTCCATTTAACGTCCCAACAAGTAATAGTGTTTTAAAGTTTTGATTTCACCTATAAGAAACGATAAATGACAAGTTTCTGCTGGTGCACGAGTGACCGTCCCCTTCTAACAATTACATTTGGGTTATTTTTTTCGTAACATTCTTCGAACGTTTCAAACACATGGTTATCCACCACTCCCCCTCGTCGGGTTATTAATCTTTGTGGGGATACTTCGTCTGAACGCTATATAAAATTAAAATAACATTCAAAAGAAATTTTTAATGCTACAATTGGGAAAGGAAGGGGTGGAGGTTAACCATTTTATTTTAAGCAAAAAAAGAAATACAGTTGATCTTGCAACAATTCAGAATTGCTGCAATAGTACTTAGAGTAATGTAAAAGAGTGTGACCAACAGGAATTTTATCAGAGATGGGTTAGCTGAACTGAAATTAAGGTACTGGCCAGAAGGTATTGCTCAGAAAAGGAAGGTTTTTATAAACGGAAGCTGTAAATTTAATACAAAATTCACATAAAGCTGACAATATATTTTTTTTTTATTTCAACATAAAATAATAAATTAAGTTTGTTTCGAATATGATAGTTACATTTATGTTTAAAAGATTTACAAAATTCCTTTACAGTTTAATTAAATATCATTAATCTTTTGTTTCATTGAATGTTAAATACAACTATGTAGTGATAAAATGTTTACAAAAACCTTTTGTGGCCAAAATATTAGTAATAACAATATCAGTAAGAGTATGTAATTTATATGATTTCGCTAGATATATTTTATTTCTCGAAATTTATAAAGACATTCTCGATTTTAAATAAGCAAATAAATTATGGGTAAAATTAAAATTTAATGTAGCATCTCCGTCAATTTCAAAATATTTTCTTCGATGTTACTTTCGTTTTCCGTAAACTTGTATCAACATAGAATCAATGAATTTGTGTTTTATTAAGTGAAAAACACCTTATTTAAGTATTTTAATACTTCTTTGAAAGTTGTCCTCATATTTGAAAATTACATAAAGGTATCTTTCCACCTAAAATTTTAAAATAGCATTCTTTAACAAACTTCAATAATGCAATGCCACTAAGAATAACAGTATCAGTTTTTAAATCGATAGATTTTACCCCTTATATAAAAGCATTTTCTTTTTACCATTTTTTAAAGTATAAATTAATTTTTATCTTCTTTGAATATTATTTATCTATAATTTAATAAACAACATATATTCCATTTACACTTTATTAAAAATGCCCGGAAAACACAGAGCAAAAGCACAAAGAAAAAATAAGATTATACATGATATTTCAATTTAATAACCATTTAATTCAATTTTAACAAATACATTTTTTGCATTACTTTTATTTGCAATCACTCTAACATAAAATCAAGTTCATTAATTTCAGTTTTTAATCATTTTTTATGTTTAAATAATTTATTGAGCTTTAATGTATTGAAATGAAATAAAATATGTCCATAGGCAAAACATAATTAATAAATAAATATGAGGAGTACGAAAGTATGAATTGCTTTTCATTTTATAAATGCAAATAAATATTTAATTACTTTCAGTATGAGACATTAATTTTTTCATTAGCAGTCGAATAATCAGATGTGTAAATATTACTTAGGGGAAAAAATTTGTTTTATCTAAATATAGCTTTAAAAGAAAGTTATTTAAGAATTAAAAAAAATAAATAAATAAATAAAAAATAAAAACTGTAAAATTATGTTTATAAAACATTTATTTGCTTAAACTATAAATTATTTCTCATTTAATGCCAATTATTATTCTCCATTTATTTGAACATATACTATCTTCATTTTTCAATTACTGCTTCAATATTATGTGATTAATATTATTTGTTAATTATTTATATAGAAAATTACTTTTTACTTTCCGAATATACATATGTAAGGAAAGTATTTTAATCATGGCAAAAATTCGACTTTGTTACTTTTGTTTATCTATATATGTTTTAATGTCTCCTGAGTTTATTTTTTTCTATTTTTATGATGATGTATGTGTGTGTGTGTGTGAACACGATAGCGTCTAAACGTTTTCTTCGACGGTTCTGAAAGTTGGTACGTAAATTATAGGTCCGCAGAGCACAAACTAAATAAATTCTGTTGAACCTTGTTCTTATTTATATATATATATATGTATATACAAGGACACAAAGAATAATTATTTATCATTAAGACCTATGGGGACAAATTAGTTAAAGGACAATAGCGTCTAAACGCCTCATTCGTATGGGCTAAAAATTTATATACATGTTATAGGTTACCATCGCATGAACTGCATAGATTTTGGTGAATTACAAGTAACTTTTTTTTTTTTTTTTTTTTTTTTTTTTAACAGGGCACAATGAAATTTTTTTAACATTTTTGTTTATGGACTGAAATTATTTAATGTGCGATAGCATCTAAATGCGTCTAAATTTGATTGCGAAATTTACATACATGTTATAAGTCACCGTCTCGCGAATTGTATAGATTATGGTGAATCTAACACTGATAGATTTTTACAGAGACGCAACAGAAAATTCTGTATCATTACGACCACAAGCTTAAATTATTTGAAGTAGAATAGCGTTAAATTTAACAACATACTATACGGGAAAAGATGCACAAACAGCCTATTTTATTTTTCCCTTTTGTTTATTTAACGTTTAATCTTACTTTAATTTATTTAAACAACTGTTAATTATTTAATATTAGGAAAGTCGTGTAGCGGTACCCAGTATTTTTCTATTGTTTATCCGGTATCTGAATGATTAGTGAGCTGGTATTCAGTCATCAAATGCTGGGTTAGAGTCCCATAACTTCAACTCTAACCCAGCCTATTATGATGTCCGTAATACCATTATTATGAAGTTCGTACTAATTTAATCAATATTAACCACCAATTTCCCATCTAATTATAAACTCAATGTGTAAAATGTGGTCGTAAAGCAATAAACTAAATCAACCAAACCAGCATTCAAAAATGAAAACTTATTACAATTATGGGTTAAATCTGAATCTAGCGATAATAATCTTGCGAAATATGGTTTTTATATTAAAACCCTGAGAATATGAAACACTTTGCGATATTTTTACTTTTCAAACATCAAAGATGCCAAGAATTCCTTCATAATGAATTTTGTGGGAAATCGGCGGGGGTTTAACCTAGGAAATTTTTTCCGATATCACATAAAAACGGCTGAACTGAATTAAGTGATACGGAACAGAGTTTTTACCTGTATGCAACCTAAAATTATATCTATGGATCGTTTGAACTTTATTATTAGATTTATAGACGTAGGCACAAAACGTTTGTACATGCTGAGAAACATTTTTGTCAATAAAATACGCCAGTTGCTAAGGCATGTATGCACCATAAAGCAATATTTATTGACAATTTCAACATTTACATTTGTTTTACAGTTAGAGAAAAAAAGAGTTTAGAATGCGTAGTGTCTTATAAATAAATTGCGCAAAACAGATTTTTGATTTTTTAACTTTTAGATATTAAGGTGTACAAATTCAGATAAAGAAAAAAAAATCCGAATTTTTTTATTTAATAACATGTTAAAGTGTTTGTTTCTATACGCTTTTACTTAACTTTGTTTGTGCTGTCTGTCTGAATCAAATCTTGCAGTCGATATTTAACACATTTCAACTAAGCATTAAATGTATATGCATGTTGAATGTCACCGTCATACGAACTGTATAAATTTTGGTGAATCTAGCATATTTAGGTTTTTACAGGAACAGATTTTTTTTTTTTTTTTTTTTTTTTGTCAGTATGACCTATTAGCTCAAACTATTTGAAGTGAAACAGCGTTAAATTACAAACCAAAGTACTTGAGGGGAAAATATTCAAGCATACCATTTTAAGATTTACTTTTGTTTATTTAACGACTTCTCTTACTATAATTCATTTAATCAACCGTTAATCAGAAACGTTCAGACAGTCGAGTAGAGTCACTTCAGATTTTTTTTTAATTTGTGTAACATTGTGTTTCTTTAAATTCGTAAATTTTGTTGTAATCACTAACGATTTTTCTTTCAAGTGAACTGGAATAATAATTGTAAAAATCAGTGTATTAAACTATTTTTATTTATACCTACCTTATCCTCACTCACATTTTTTTTTATAAACACCTTATTTTCATATAACTCTTGATTCATTTTCAGATTAATTTTAGTATAGTAGACAGTTGTTTGTCATTCATAGTAAATTCATTATTTTAAATATAATTTCATTTAACAGTGTATTGAGAGTTTAAATTTAAATTTTTAAATAACTTCCTGTAAAAAAAAAAAAAAAAAAAAAAAAAAAAAAGAAAGAAAGAAAGAAAAGGAAACTGTGCAGATAACTTAAAATTCAAACTGAAGTAGATTTTTTTGTAAATTGTTTGCAGGTTACTTATTAAAATTCATGACTACGATATATTCTTTATAATTCATTTATATTTGTTAATACATTGTTTTCAAATTGTACTTAGTCTTTGTGTGCATTTACTTTAATTCTCCTTCTCCTTCTCCTTCCTTTTTATATTAGCATTTTACAATGCGTACTGTCAAGTTTAACACCTAATATATTTATAGTATAAATATCACATATGAAAGGATAAAAAGAATTATTACTTTAAATTAATATTAAGTGATAATTTAAAGAACATCCCATTAAAAATTCTTAACTTCGATTCTATACTAGAGCCCATGTAAAATGTAGCAAAGCTTGTCATAACGCGGGAGTCAGATCTGAGAACAAAAATTGTCTTACGCAATCTTCAGTTTTAGCGGTAAAACAAAGCAAATTCCTAATCCCAGATTTCCAAGTCTCAGCTAAGCTGGCCAACGATAAATCGTAGGCGGGACTACCTCAGCTGACTGTCCATTGAGAAATCATAGGAGGAGTTCAGGTTCGCGCAAGAAAGGAACAGTATCGAAATTGAGCGTCCTTTTCATGTGTTGTCTTGCTTGATTAATCTACATCAAATTAACGGCCCCAGAAGAGGAAACGAGCTGCGGTTCCGAAAGGGGATCGTCAAAGTGACGGCACTAGCTGGACTCGGCCACCGATGGTAGACGTCAACGTGTTTTGACCTAAAGACTTCGAACAACCTGTAAAATGTCCAAGTGACTCGAATAAACGACCGCATAAAATATCTGGACTCGTTATTGAGTTAAAAGCATCTATTCATATTAGATACTGTGTGGCAGCAACTAGTATCCCGTTATATATATATATATATATATATATATATATATATATACATATAGAAGCGTAAAGTTAATTTAAGTTATTTTGTACTGAGTGTTCCTCAAGTCTGTATACATTTTAAAAATTCATAAAAATTGAAGGAATTGGTAGACTTGAATGCGGGTTTTGCGAAAAAGTTATTTTCGTAAAAGGGGAATGTTTTTTGGTAAATGAAAAATAGTAGTTAAAATTTTTGTCGATAGACGGGACTGTACATGAGCAAATCACACATTTCCGTAAAAAAGTATATTTATTTGCTTACAAATGGTTACAGGCAAATATATCATATTCTAAGTGTCAGCCATTACCACAAATTGCAGTTTACAAACGAGTTACAAGACCGCAAACTGTAAGCTTCAGTCGGTGTTTCTTACCTGATTAAAAATGTATTCACTAATAACACTTTACCACAAAGTCAACATCGCAATTAAAACTTCATGTATGCGAGAGTAGGAGGCAAAATAAGAAATTAATAAGCCATGTTAATCGTAAAACCGTGTAATTTATATGACTCTGATTTGCTTACTTTTCGCTACGCATCCACGCAGTACCATCTATCGACAAAAATATTATTTATTATTTTTTTTTAACTAAAAACATCCTTCTACACGTGAATAACTTTTTCGCAAACCGCGTTCATTTCTGCGAATTCCATCAATTTTTATGAATTTTTAAAATGTCTACAGACCTATGGGACACCCGTTATATTTTACATAAAACTTTTCTTACTTAAAAATTCATAATACTACATGAATATTGTGTTTCTTTACTTAATTTTGTTTAAGAATGTCCGAAAATCTCTCTCTCTCTCTCTCTCTCTCTATATATATATATATATATATATATATATATACTTTATTATTATTATTATTATTATATGTCTTCAAAAAAAATTAGTTTCCGCTGAAAGCTATTTTAATAAAAACTTTAAGAGTGAAAAATTTTACCAATTTCACTTATTGAACGTGATATGAATTATTTAATCTGGCAGTTAAAAGAAGAACAAAAAGATCCTGGCGATATTGTAATATAAAATTTAATTATTAAGTAAATTAAAGTAGTATATTTAATTTTATTTGAATTTAGAAATATTTTTATCCGAAGTACTTCAAAATCTAATATGTAATTATCTTTTTTACTCTCATTTAATTTTTTTTCATAAATGTTCAAAAAATTTTATCAGAAGTCTATCTCATATATCAACTTTGCCATCTGCATCTAAATAAATTTAATTGGAAAAAGTATTCAATAAAAGTTATCTCAAGTAAAAAAAAAAAGTAAAATATACGATGATAAGTAATTTACCATCGTAGTTTTAAAAGAAAATACTTCAGATGAAAAGTGAAATATTTCAATGAAAGTTCACAACGTGGAAAATTTGTAACTTTTAAAAGTAATAATGCAGTATGATTTTCAGAGAAATGTTTGATGTTAATTTTTATGTATATAATTTCAAACAACTTAAGTTAAACAGTTACAAAATGATTTATATCAACTTACATTTAAAAAAAGATGTAACAAATTGAAATCCCTTGAAAAAATAACAACAGAAGGAACTTTGAAATTGGTAGTAAAAACATTTATAAATGAAAACTGTTGATAGAAGATAGAAAAGCAAGATATTTAATATGTTTCTAAATAAAAATGTTTCGTATTTAAGTAACAACAAATCTGAAAAGAGGAATTGCTTTTAAATATGCTTTGATTTTTTTTCTTATTATTAATTAATTTTAACTATTTAATCAACATAGAAAATAATATTTCAAAAATTTTCTGAAAAAAAAAATAATAATAGTAATTTATCTTCAATGAATGCAGGCAGGAAAATTATATATGAAAGCAGAAAAGAGAGAGAGAGAGAGAGAGAGAGAGAGAGAGAGAGAGAGAGAGAGAGAGAGAGAGAAAGGAATTATAATTAACCCTCAAAGCACTGAAATAGTAAAGATATTTCAAAAGCTACTAGAAATACGAAAAATAACTTAACCCCCCCCCCCTCCATATCTTACCATGAACAAAATAACCTAACCACTGTAGTTCAGAATACAATTATGAAAAAACAATATTTAGTTTAGAAATGAAAAACTTCTAAAATAGATCCTGATTTATATAAATACATAAACTAATAAAACAAAATTGATAAAACACACTTACTTTAAAAATGAACTAATAAATGTTTCAAATAAAACATGGTATCTGGAAGAACAGTTAAACAGCAAAAGATAAGCAACCACAAAACTTAACAGTTACGGATGGCAGTTAAAACGTAAGACGGATAACTATTTAATTTTGCAGTATCAAACAAATTACGAAATACTTTTTCAAAACATTCGTACTTGTTGCTATTCAAATTTTTATGTTAAACAGGATTGTCTAATTGGAATTCAACTTCGTCAGAGTGTGAAGGAAATTCGTATTGATTACGTAGTCACGAAAATGTTAATATCCTTAGATTACAATTTACTTAAAATTCTGATTCACACCTAAAGTCTAGTTTCATCTGAAATTTTTCAGAGTGATAAATTCATTTGTAATATCTATGTACTTTATGACAATCAAAATAATAAATATAGTTTAGGTGAACTTCTCTAAATTATATCGTAAAGTACGGCAGTTATGGCAGGCAAACATAAATTCTAAATTTAACTGGTTATATTCCTAAAAATTCATGTTTAATAAAATTTTATTAAAAACTATATAACAATTTAATGTTCTCAAATATTTATATGAAATAATAAAGTAAGTCTTAAAATCCCGTAGGTATTTTTCGGATTTTTTTTTCCTCTAATCTCTAATCTTTTAGAACTGTTTCAACATGGAGACATTATCATAAAGTGTTACACTAACTTTGAAAGCGCCATAAGATACCCGATTAGAGCGATTTAAAATGATGGTTTTTAAAGCTCCTTATCACAATTTGTAAACACGTTACGAATAAAAATATCTACTAATAGAATCTACTTTTCTTCGAAAGATAAGGAGATTAATTTAAACAGTAAAACTTATAACTATGCTTAGAAGCTCTTCCGTCTGAACTTTTTTATAAGATATATTATAAACCTATCTGTTAGAATAACTAAGGATGAAGTTGATAGAACTTCTAGGCAATTATCATTTCTTCAGTGTCAAAATTGTCAAAGCTTTCCTTCATTCTTTGTTTCCTTTGTGTGAAAATTTATTTTTTGGCAACAGTTTTAAACTTGGTATTTTCTTTTACGTTTCAGAAATTCCTTTAAAAAAAAACCCTTTGGTTGTACCGAATTCTGGTCTTTTCACAAATTCTCTGATTTATTAATCCTGTTTTACCTTACCTTATTTTGCCTTAAATTAACCAACATCACCAATTTCTTTAACCTTTCAGCTGTATTTGCAAAGGTGATTCATGTAATAGCAGTTTGTGGTAAAAATCTAATACCTCGTGCTCTTTTTTTTTTTTTTTTTTTTTTATCTCCATTTAACAAAATGCTACAAAATTTCTTTATATTACTCGTTTTCTTTACAAGAAGAATCCTTGAAACCTTTTTCCCTAAAAAAAAAAAAAAAAAAAAAAAAAAACTACTTCGAATTTTAACTTTATTTATTAAAGTAATAAAATAAAACTTCGTAACTCTTCTTATTCTCGTTCAATTTTTATATTATTCCTGAAGGAGTATATCTTCATAATTGTCCCCAAAATGGGGGAAATTGTACACCCTCTAATAAATTATACAATTAATTAGTGTAAATAATACATTTTTAAAGAAGCATGGTAAATCACCTAAAATGCTCTGCAAAACTCAAAGGATGAAAAAAAGCGTTTTTGATATTTTTCATATCTTAAAAAAATTACGTAGTTTTTTTTATTCACCTAAGTACGTGTTGAAGAAGTTTATTTATTTATTTCCTATCAAAACTACATAAATCTAGTTTTATTAAATTATTCTGATTGCCTCTCACGTAGGTGTTATGCTAAAGTAGCACATATTACTGAATAGAGCTTCGACATTAAAACACACACACACACACATAAAATAAATAAATAAATAAATAATAAAGTCCCTTGCCCTAATTGTCCGATGCAGGAATTGCCCAAAAGTACGATACATTTGCCACGTTTTTCCGTATTACTAAGAATGAGTTTTACCTCATTAGCAAAATGTAATTTGTACCCAAAACAAAACAAATAAAGAAATAACGGTATATATATATATATATATATATATAATGAAATAATAAAAATTGATTTTATTATTTTCTCTTGAAGTTCAAAAGGCTATTAGGAATGTTAAAAAGAAACCCGAAAAATCCAGATTTATTTTATGAATAAAAAATATTTTTATCCCTGATTTCTACATTTTTTTAAGAATTTTTCATTTTACATTTTCTACACTTTTTTTGCATTC
This sequence comes from Salticus scenicus, assembly GCA_963930645.1. Taxonomy (NCBI): domain Eukaryota; kingdom Metazoa; phylum Arthropoda; class Arachnida; order Araneae; family Salticidae; genus Salticus; species Salticus scenicus. The sequence goes on along the minus strand of OZ005652.1, from coordinate 212,188,515 downwards.
ACATTTTGATGTGTTGCCATCTAAGAAGCTTCTAGTCATCAAATAATATACAGTAGATTGATGTACTAGTGTTACTTTGAAAATTACTATTAAGAACTGGATCACAAAGAATGTTTTATTATAATAATCATATAGTTTGCTTAAAAATAAATTAAAAATTTAAGTCATTCGGAATATTAATTATTTCCTTATGTAAAACTATAATCATAATCTTTCGTAGTTTAAAAGTTATTTTATTTTAGACTTTTATTTTATCCATATATTTACTTTTTACAATGAGCCTTACGTTTGCCAATGATGATAGGAAAAAATATATATATATACTGTTTCGTTAAATGTTAAAATATTCTATTTATATTTAACGTCAATTCAGTCTAACTATGTTTTATTTAATTAAAAAGATATATATTTTTTAAATCTTTACGGGAGCTTTCACTATTACTATTCAGAACGTTTATCTACTAGTTTATTTGTGTGTTTTTTTGTTATTCATTTAATCTATTGTTTTTTTACTTGTAATTTTTCTTTCTTAAAATTAATTTATTATCACATTTATTTATTTTCTGTAACATTTTTGCAATAAAAATTACAAAAATTACGGATTTAATACAGAATTTCATTTTCATCTAGCGTTATAATAACTAACTAATCTTTAAAAAATAAATAAGAAGACATTTATTTTCTATATCAAGAAATTAATTAAACATTTTTATTTTAAAAAATCGTGTTTTCAAAAGGGATTACTATAATTTACATATTTTAATGACTTTTTTTCTGAAAAAATTGTTTTATATTTTTAAAAATAAAAGAGAAAAACTTTTACGAAATTGTCCATTTTCTAATCTATAGAAAATTCTATTTTCTTTTTTTTTTTCCTGGTATACAGTTAAAATATTATGAACTACTCTATTTTAATTAAAAATCATCGTTTATAATTTTCAAATATTTCTCAACATTTATTATATTGTTGAATTAGCGTTGTAAATTTTATTTGTCAGAAATAGAGAAATCAATTATGATGATGTTTTTACATCTTCAATCAACTGTATATTTTGTATTTTTACAGTTAAAATTCAGTTAATAAAAAAAAAAAAGTGATATTTAATGTATATCCTTAACAAGACGTACTGAATTTCTAATCTCTTATAACCACTCAGATTTCTCCCAAAATTCATTTCTTAAATCATCGATGATAGAGTTGTTAAAACTTCGAAATAAAACAAATTTTACATTTCTGAAAAACAGAGGTTGATTTGATTGCAAATAGAGCAAAAGTTACCAGCCAGGACATTAATCTCTATTCTCAGTATGACATGCTAAGTCTCACTTATAAACACATAGTTTTCTCATAAATAGAAAAATCTTCGATGGCAACCTTGTTAAAAGTTCTCCCACATGTAAGTTTACATCTCCCAAAGTGATGTAAACTTTGCATTTTCAAGACACAAATAATCAGACTAAGTTATTTTCAACAAGAACAAAAATGTTACGAGGCCGGAAGCCTAACCTGTATTTTTAGCATTCCGTGCTAAATCTCTAATCACTCATCTATACTTGATGATTTCAGAAGTACAGATATTAAGGAAGAAATGTTGTTAAAACCACAACCAAATGTAAATTTTGCATAAAAAAATCGAGTACTAAATAGGGAAGACCGGGGTACATTGGACCATGGGATAAAATGTACCACCCGATTATTTATTTTATTTATTTTTATAATTCGTATTTTGGTACACAGATAACAGCACTGAAATGATGAACCCTATCTAGAAACTATAGGCCTAACTCACAATTTAGTCATTTTATTCGAAAAATTTAGTTTGTGGTGGCCAAAAATAAATATTTTTAGCTAAGCATTTTTTTCTTTTTATCACTCAAGAATTATGATCTGGAAGAGGTTATTCAGCACAATAAAGAGCTAAGATCATTAATTATTGTAATTAATCTAACTAAAATATTTTTTTTAAAGATTTGTTATTTTTTTTTTAAACATTTAACCCAGTTCTGTGTTATAATAAACTGAATTACGAAATCTACATTTTTGAAGTGTTATATAAAAATGAGTATGAAGCTAACATGAGTATGAAGGTCATTCTTGAGCGGAAGTAAAATCTTAAAAATTGGCCTGACAGAAGTTTTGTTTAAGTCTTGTTCTATGAAAGGGCACCAAATCTTGCTAAAATGTATAAATCACATTTCCAAAGCATTTGTTCAGCCCAAGAAAGTACCGCATCTTCAAGAAACTCTTTTAGATACACATCTTTATTGATTTCTATACCAGAATCGATGAACATGAAAGATGATTTGAATTTTCCGCAAAAGTCTGCCCTCATGTGATGGATTTACGTTTTTTAACAATTTTAAACCAAAGAATATTTCTCTGAAGAAGTTGTTGATAAATCACATCATTTTGAAAATTGTACTATTGTTTCTTTTAAAAAGTTTTTCGTCAAAAATTAAGATCCACTTCCAGTGTGGAACTGCAACTTGCTACAGCAACTTGCTCCAGCAACTTCCTAAATCTTTCAAGCCATGCTTCGTATTTTTATCAGTGTGAAGATGCACTTGTTTCAGTCTGTAAATGCAAATGCTTATGTTCTCTTTAGCCATAAGCTCAATCGATTAACGAGGAATTCGTATTAGCTTCAATATTTTTCTTATCGACACATGAGGCTTTCAAGATACGCGTTTTGTGGTTAATGGTTGGTTTTGGGAAATGTTAAACGACCTTTTTTCGTCTCTCCCTGGTTATTCTTCTTTATAGATAAGCTTCTTGAACCTTTTGTTACTTTGAAAACAGTTGAATAAGATGCTTGAAGTAATCTAGTAATCTCACATAGACGATTTCTTTGACGATGAAGCTCAAAAATCATGTTACCTTTGTTTGCCATTCCATAAAAAATTAGAATAAAACACATTACATGAGAAAAAATCTACAAGAATCAGATAATAACAAAATCATCCAACGTAACGTTATTTCTACTCAACATTACGTTATTTCTAATCTCCTGTATATATATACATCTATATGAAAAATTAGTTGAAAAAAAGTAACTTATAAAATTTTTTTTTTTCTGCATGTATAAAAAGGTTTTTTGAATATACTCAAGCTTATATTTTTCGTGTTCAAAACGGTATAAAATATTCGAAAATGTCATACTTACTTTTGAAATGATGCGTAACAATATTTCCATCCCTTTTATAGCATTTATTGCTTTCTTTAATCTTCTACAACTTTCAGGATTTTATTTATAGCAATTATATACTTTCTTTAATAAAAATATCGTCGTATATTTTATTTCTAAAATATATCTCTCTATCTGAATCTTAACAGTTGATCGAGTCAAACATCATTATTCTTTCTTAAATAAAACAGATACTGCACATAGTTATAAAAATTCTTTCAGTGAAATATTTCGTATGAGAACAAACAAAATATTTCATATGTAAATCAGAAACATTTCTCAGGAAATGTTTGAAATTTTCGGAAGAAAAGATTTCAATTAAAGTTCATAATGCGGAAAACAAGAAAATTTTCCAAAAAATAACTCAAGACTGGGATATTTATTTTGTTTTCTTTGAAAAATCTTTAGATAGGCAAAGCTATAGCTATAAATGTATTGAAAATTGATGCATACTTCTGATTTAATGCAGTCCATAAGTAAATAATTATTAGGGAAAAAAAGAAAAAAAAACTTAATATTTGAATTAGTATCACGTGTATCACGAAATGGTGGAATTAATATGAAACTAGTCATTAGATACAGACGAATACAGAGAACATAAAATTATTTGATATTTGAAGTAAATTTATCAATTTTGTCTTATGTTATGTTAACATCATATTTGGCTTCGTTTCTAAAGTACTCTAATAAAGTTAAAATAATGAAATATATTCTTTAAATAAAATTTAACGAGTTTAAGTAGTACGAAATATACAGTCGATTTTTAAATGACTTCATTTTCTAAAAAATAAATGAAGGTATACAGTGCAAGAGACGAGCATCTTCACATAAGCATTTATCAACTTATTTAGCTTTCTTTCCTTTGTCAACATTTTCATTTGAAAAAAAAGTATTTCTTGATGTAAATTGAAAATTATGGCTCACCTTTTGTTTACGTGTACATCGTATAAATCACTTATTTGTATATTTCTACACATACCTCTCTTTATCGGCGTAATTTATAACACTGGTTTACACATATTATTGGTTTAATAGAACTATAGTTAAAGATAAAAGAATGTGAAAAAATAAATTTATTTGTTTAATTTTTGCTGACTAATTTGTGCAATTAGAGAAAATTTGCTATATTTTCAGGGGGAGGGGGTGAAAATTGCTGATTGCTTAACAACTGCATTTATAAATATAATACAATTGTTTGTAATTTTGGTACCTATTTTTTGCAAAACGATATGCCCTTTTTCCTTCTTCACAAATGTGCCCTCTTTTTATAGCACCACCCTGCCCCTTTTTCCTTGGTAGCAGCACCCTGCCCTTTTTCAAACCTATGGGGAACTCTGATTATTTACCGGAAATATATTTTGTCTGTGTTTGTGATAGAAATTAACATATTCTCAGAGGTTAGCACAGTCCCACCTTTTTTTTAATAATGCAATTTTTATAAAGCAATCTCAGAATTTTTTAATCGAAGATAACTACAACAAACAACTGCTGTCCCCCCACCCCCTTTTTTCTAAGAAAGATAATCTAGTGTGACACTTACACGTCATTCTCTTAACGTGCATTTCAATAATACAAAGACAGAATGTAGATTAAGGGGTAAGATCACAAATACTGGAAATATATATCTACGTTGAAAAGTCTTTAAACTAGGTATACGAATATTTTTATGTGGTACATAATTCTTGGTAAGGGGGATTGCTGTTTCCCTTTAACCCTCCGTTTCAATATAGTATTACTTAGAATTCAAGACTGTATTTAAATGTTTATTCCCAATTATTCAGACAGCTTTCACTTGCACCACAGGAGCAACCCCATACAGATTTCAAAATACAGTATTTGAATTGCCTGCAATTATTTGTTTTTAAGTTACGCTGATAAAAGTCATACTGAAAGATCAACCATTAAAAACTTGACTTTATTATTCAGGGAATCTCAAAAATGTAATTATGCAAAAAACTATCGCTAAAAATTTAATTTAAAATATTCTTCATTTATCGTATGAGTAGGAAAAATTAGCGTGTAAATATATCAAAACGTGCTCTCAAACCGTGTAAATATGACAAAACACAATTTCAAAAATTTGACCCAAAAACAGTGCTTTCTCTACCATATACGTATTTTAAAAGTGACCGTGCTGACCTCTACAATCTGAATTTATTCATCAATTATATGCAATACATTATTGACACTGAATTTACGTGTTTTCTTTTCCTCCTCGGACTGGCTTGATTTTTTTCTTTTTTCTTCATATCATCACGCCGAGCTCCTGTTGAGCTCACTTCAGTTAAATAATCCCGACTTGATTGATTCTGCAACCTATCTTCAAGTTTCTACATCTTCAGGTGAAGGTAAGCGGTGGTTTCGATCAATGCTTTCACTCCCAAAGCTCCCGTGATGATGATGATAAACAGAAGATTTATGCAATAAATGTACCGATATTTATGCAATTTGCAATTGCTTAAAACAAATACACGTAGAGTAGAATCTTCCTATAAGTAGGAGAAAGAGTTGTACAAAAAAAAATTAAAAAATTAAAGAATGGTGCAGTTTTATGCTTGCCAACATAACCCGGAAGATTGTTAGTTCCCGCCCCTTTTTGTACACAACTTAATTTTTGCAGTAATTCTCTTCAAATATATTTACGATTAAATAAGAAGAAAAGTACTCTAAGAAAAAAATGGTGTGAAAAAAAATAGGTGGAAAAGGATGGGACTAACAACCTTCTGAGTTAGGTTGGCAAGTATGCATTTTGAATATGAAACTATATCTTTGAATACTGCTTTCGTTTTAGCCATTTCCGTACATAAATTAAACTGAAAATAAGACATTGGTATGAAAGAAAAGCGGTTAAAAAAAAAAAAAATGACATTTTTTTTTTTTTTTTCCCTGACGTGTAATGGGATTGATATTGAATTTAATTAAGAAAATGCTTAATAATTGAGTACTCTTAGCTGTAGTACTCATAGCTGTAAATAGGTATATAGAATGTGTCAGTTCAACTAATCTACAAATTACTTCAAATAATCTAATCCATATATGGGTAAGAGATTTCGTTTATTATTCAGAGAGTATATCTACTTTCATCCGTTAATTTAAAAGAGCAGCACTTATTGTCAGTCCTATGTCATGATATTTTTAGCATTTATAATCTGTTCTCAGATAGATTATAATATGTTTCACTATCCGATATTAAGTGGTAGTCTCCAGAATACAGAAAATTGAATAAAAGCTATAAGTTTTAATAAAAAATAGAATGTGTAACTTCAGTTTTTTTAAAAAAGTTCAATGATGCGATTGCGATTTAAGTTCTGTACTGACTCAGTTATGGTGGAATTTTAAAATATTCTAATGTATATGTAAAATATAAATGTTATATCTGTTGCTTCTTTATTTAAGAGCAGCTGCAGTCTCACTGACTGTTGCCACGCAGTGGCGGTTACATCTTATTCATACAGTTACGGTTACATATCTTACATATATATATACAGTTACGGTTACATATCTAACATCTCCCCTTTTACAAAGAATGACACACAAAAAATGTTATTAAGATATTTACACTATGAATTAAAAAAGGAAGATACAAATATAAACAAACAAATACACAAGAACACTTACTTTGTTACAAAAACAATTACTTATTTACTTACTTATTTTTCTTATTTACTTACTTATTTACTACCCCGTACCGGTTAGGGGGCTTAATTATACGACCATATTTGGTAATGTATTGTTTAGAGTCCGATTTCTTTTTTGAATTATCATTATTAGAACCATTACCATTCAAATTAATATTTACAGAGTCTTTGTTAGTAGAAGTAGAACCAGGCACTTCAAAATCCTGTTCAAAAATTGTCTCATTATAAGAAGGTTTTAAATCAATTCTATTTCTTCTTAAAATGTTATTTTTTTCATTTCTTACCCAATAGCTTCTAGGGTTTTTATCTCTTTTAATAACTATGCCTCTTTCCCACTGATTTCCAGAACGAATCAAAACATTTTGATTATTTGAAATTTCCGATAAGGGTCTAGACGTTCTATCATAATAGAATTTACTTAAGTTTTGTTTATTTACAATTTTATTTCTGATGTTCGTTTGGAGTTCTGGCTTTAATAATTCTCTATTTATTGGTAATTTAGTTCGTGTTCGTCTACTCATTAAGGCTTGAGCGGGAGAAAAATTTAACCCTTTTATGGGCGTATTTCTATATTCTAGGAGCGCACTGTTAATATCCTGATTAGACTCATAACATTTTTTCAACATATTTTTAGCAATTTTTACACCGCTTTCGGCTTGACCGTTTGATTTCGCGTATCTCGGACTACTATTTACGATTTCAAAATCCCATTCCGATGAAAACTTTCTAAATTGATACGAATTAAAGGGCATGTTATCTGCGACTAGAATTTTAGGAATTCCATGCGAACTAAATATCACTTTTAATTTCCCAATTATTTCATCTGCTTGTTTATTATTTAAGGGAACAATTTCTAACCACTTAGTTAAATAATCTATTAAGACTAAGTAATTATTTTTCCTAAATTCACAAATGTCACACCCTATTTTTTCAAACGGTAATGACAAAATGTCATGTGAAATGAGTGGTTCTTTACAATTTTTTGGTCTGTACTTTTCACAAACAGAGCATTTAGAAATTAAATTTTCAATATCATTTCCCATATTAGGCCAATAAAAAATTACTCTAGCTCTAGATTTACTTTTTTCTATTCCGAAATGTCCATCATGAATTTTATTAAGCATTTCTTTTCTAAGATCAGCAGGAACAACTATTCTACCATTATAAAAGACTATTCCATCTTCTTCAAAAAGATCCTGTCTTAATTTATAATAAAATCTTACATTTTCTGAAACATCTTTTTTACTGTTAGGCCAACCATTTTTACAATAAGTTACTAATTTATTTAATACTGGATCTTTTAAGGTACATTTCTTAAACTCATTTAATTTTTTATCAGTTACATGCATATGCCTTGTAGCTTTTACACAATGAACAATTTCTTTTAAAAACTCATCAGTATCATATTCATTAAGATAAGATCTAGATAATAGATCAGCAACATACATTTGCTTACCTGGTACATAAGAGACATCAAGATCATATTTAAGTAACTTTAATTTAATTCTTTGTAACCTACTAGATAAAACATTTACAACACTTTTATTATGAATTGATACTAAGGGTTTATGATCAGTATGAACAGTTATTTTTCTACCATAAATATAATTATGAAACTTTTTAGTAGCAAATACTATGCTTAAGTATTCTTTTTCGATTTGTGCATAGTTCTGCTCAGCCTCAGACAAAGCACGTGATGCATAGGAAATCGGTTGTCCCTCTTGTAACAAACAACATCCTAGTCCACTTTTAGAACTGTCACATTGCAATACAATTTGTTTAGTAGAATCAAAAACACCAAGTACAGGGGCTGTGCTTATTTTTTCTTTAAGTTCATTAAGAGCTTTTGTATGCACTGGTAACCAATCAAATACTACAGATGTTTTGAGCAATTCCCTCAAAGGAGCAGTTATCTCTGACATGTTAGGAATAAATTTCCTTAGATAATTAATTAATCCTAAAGTTTTTTGCAACTCTTTTTTATTACTAGGTGCCTGTAAATTCATTACAGCTTTAACCTGTTCAGGGTCTGGTTTAATTCCATTTTTATTAAATACATGACCCAAATACTTAACTTCATTAACGCGATATTGTAACTTTTTAGGATTAAATTTTACATTTAATTTTCTTGCTCTTTCTAATACTTTAAGAACAATTTCATCATGCTCCTTTTCAGAATTTGCACAAATTAACATATCATCAAAATAAATAATCACACCAGGTATATCACCAAAATTTCTTTCATTAGCTTTTTGAAACAATTCAGGTGCAATATTTAAACCAAACGGAAGGCGGTTAAATTTAAAACAACCAAAGGGAGTACTAAACTGACATAATTTACTAGAAGGTTCATCTAATTTAATTTGATAAAATCCATCCTTTAAATCAAACACACTATACACAGATTTATTACATAACTTAGGCATTAATTCCTCAATCGTTGGTATTAAATGACATTCTTTTTTAATAACTTTATTAAGATCCTGTGGATCTAAGCATATTCGAATTGACTTATCAGGTTTCTCTACTATAACTAAATTATTAATCCATCCATCTGGATTCTCTACCCTACTTATAATTTTATCTTTTTCAAGAGCAATTAATTTCTCTTTTAATTTTGGTTTTAAGGATTCTGGAATCCTTCTGGGGGGTTTAACTACTGGCTTAGCATTTTCATCAATTTTAATAGAACACATTAAATTAAATGTTCCTAACCCCTGAAAAACATCTTTATTTTTCTCAATAAATTCATCCTTATTTTTTATTTCAGTAGAATCTACTTTTTCTCTTTTAATCAAACCCAATTCAATACAACTAGGTAATCCTAACAATGTTTTAGAATAATTATTACAATTTACAACAATAAAATCTAGATATTTAGTACAATTATTCATTTTACACTCTAAGTTAACTATACCTAGGGGTTTAATTAAATTACCACCATACGCTTCTAAAATAATCTCAGTAGGGCTTATGGAATAATTACATTTTAGCGATTTAAGTAAATCATTATGTATTATATTTACACACGAACCAGTATCTAATTTAACTGATAAGATTTTATTTCCTACCTTTAACGACTGTATCCAGCTGGAATCCTTAGCACACAGCACTGAATCTACAAAAATACATTTTTCTATATTATTAATTCTCTTGGAGTTAAACCTATTTCTACACCCACTAGCAAAGTGATTCAACTTATCACAAATTTTGCATCTTTTTCCAAAAGCTGGGCACTTTCCTCTAACATGATTATAATTACATTTTTTACACAGATAAATGTTTTCTTTTTTATTTTCACTTCCAGCAGCTGTCTGCGTTCGCGACGTCGAATTGTTCGAAGTCTTATTTTTTGCTTGTTTATTTTTTCCTATTAGAGACACAGCGTCTGCTACAGTACTCGTTTCGTTTAGAATATTTACTTCTGATTTCCGCTGTATTACTTCAGACTGTTTTTTACTTAATTCTGCTGACCGGCAAATGTCAATCGTCTTTTGCAGTGTTAGATCCGATTCTCTTAATAGACGTTCTTGAAGCTGTTTTTCTTTCGTTCCAATTACAATGCGGTCCCGAATTATACTGTCAGATAAATTTCCATATTCGCAGAATTTTATTAGTTTTCTTAAATCTGTTAGAAACTCATCAAAGTTTTCAAACTGTTCTTGATTTCTGCTATTAAATACATAGCGTTCGATCACAACATTTCTGCGTGGATTTGCATAGTTCTCAAAGGCATTCAGGACATCCGCTAAGGTATTTCTCTGCTCATCTGTTAGCTCAAATGTATTATAGAGTTCGACGGCATCTTCACCAATGCAATTTAATAATATTGCTACTTTGACGTCGTCATCTTTCTCTGTATGGCCTCCTGCCTTTAAATAAATTTCAAAGTTCTGTCGAAACTTTCGCCATGCTTCGGCGATATTACCGGAGAGGTCCAAACCTCTTGGAATTTTTAAAGAATCCATTCAGGATTTATTCGAAAATTAATTTCGGAACAGTTCTGGTTCGACGCTCGGCTGCGCCATGTTATATCTGTTGCTTCTTTATTTAAGAGCAGCTGCAGTCTCACTGACTGTTGCCACGCAGTGGCGGTTACATCTTATTCATACAGTTACGGTTACATATCTTACATATATATATACAGTTACGGTTACATATCTAACAATAAATATATATATAAATATATATTGCAAAATAAAGAAATATTTATTTTCAAATGATATCTCATCAGTAACAGTACTATATACTATATAAGTAAATCAGTCAGTTTAATTGAATATTATATTTACAATTTCAGTTTTCAGAGTTTCCATAACTAAAAAATTAATTTGGCTTAATAGTGTACTTATTACATTTTATAAGTATTAATTTGATGATAATATTTAATTTAATGTTATATTTGTAATTTCAATTCAATGAGTTTCGAAAACTAAAAACTGAATTTATCTTAAAAGTAGACTTATTATATTTTATAAATATCAGTTTTAATGTAATTATTTTTAGAAAACAGACAGCAAAATTTAGAAAAAATTTAAATCAACTAATATATTATACTATTAAACTAGTATTATATGTACATATATACATATATATATATATATATATATATATATATATATAATAGTATTTAGTATGATGTTCTGTTGAATGATCATACTAAGTTAATCTATAAATGGAATTTCAGATGTGCTTGATCTTTTCCTTTAAAAAAGGAAATATTTTTCTGCGACTCAGTTTCTTAATTGGATCGAAAATGTTATTCCATTCCAAACAGTAAACTTTCTGGAAAACGAAGAAAAAAATAACTTTGCTATCCAAATATCTCGAGAATATTCGATGAAGAAAGAAAAAAAAAAAAAAAAAAGATTTTTCTAGCGTTGATAACCAATATTTGTATGAGAAGTATCGGTTTTGGTTCATTAGGCTAGTGATGTATATCTAAGTCAAAATAAATATTGCGGAGGGTCTACTTTTTCTTTGCTTTTTTGTCATTAATAAAATTACCAATTGGAACGAAAAATGTTTATTTAGACTATTTGTGGAAATAATTTTGTGTTAAAGGAAAACTAAATTAAAAATAATGTTAAACTTTCTATATCTTTACAAGTAATACATTTGTTAATTGAAATAAATTATTTTTATTAAACCAATTGCGACATACATATTTGTTTATATTGACTAATTCATGCAAATTTTAATTTATTTAAACTCTAAGAACAAGAGACTCTGTTAATAATAATTTTCTTTTAACCTTTTAAATTTTATAATTATTTTGAACTTTTTATTTAAATCAATAAAATTAACATTTAGTAACATGTTTATCTTTATAAATTTAAAAATTTGGGGTTTAAACATATACGTAATTTACAAAAAAATTGATTTAGTTATTATTAATAACTATATTATGACAATGATAAAAAGGCATATGACTTAAGGAACAGTTTTTACAAAAATATAGAGAACAAGGTAGCAAAAATAACACAAGTGTTGTTTAAGTAATCATTTTTAATGAGAAATTATGATTATTATTTTTTCGTTCTTGTAATCAGTATAATAGACGAATGAATTAGTAAAATTTTTGACCACTCATTTTTCAACAATTAGTAACTAATTAGTGCTTATAAATTACCATTTAATTTGATAAAAAAAGATGATTTTTGGATAATTTAAAATTCATGTTCCAAACATTATTTCAACGTAAGCTTTTATTCCAAAGAGTTATTTCCCATGGAATTTTCTCAAAGGTTTTCATTGGTTAGATTTTGTGACGCAATTATAAGCAAAAATGGACACTTTTGTCACGTACAATGAAAAACTTAAAAATTTGTGAAACTCTTCACATAGAAAAAATATTAATAAATATATATTCTTGTTTTTTATGTTTTAATGAAAAAAAAATCATTTATTTGTATACATTTTTTAGCATATATACCAGTTTTAAGAATGGAAGTATATACAAATAATCAGCTTATATATTTTGGAAGCTTGGAGAAAATTGCCTTTAGATTGTTGATTTGGTTAGTTTTTGGAAAGACCTTTGCAATGAAATTTCAGAAATAATAAACTTTATACTTATTAGACATATTTAAATAAAATATTATGCATGAAATCTTTTAGTCCTTTAATGCTTTTGTAGCTTCAAAAAAGTTGTTCAGTTGTAATCTACACGGTTCGAAGTTAATTTTTCAAATTATATATCTTATGTTTATTTTCTTGACCTAAAGGCCACGACAGCTTGGTCGGTAGAGCTGCGAACTCATAATTGGAAGATTACAGTTTCGATACTCGAGCCCGCCAAAGACCGTCGTGCACACAAATTTTGGCTGGTGCACGAAAACTCCGTCGTGGCCAAAATGTCCTTTATGTCTCCATCTAAATTAAATTATGCATCTGGGATCTTCCAAGTGGGAGAGACATCCCTCCGAACAGGATGAAAAACTATGACGGCATGCATCGGGATCACCCTAAGGGATGAATCTCAAACCGTCACCATATGATTAATTTAACACTAGTGTGACGTAATTTATTCTCAACTCAACTTCATTTAAAGAACTACTCATAAGCGTTCATATAAGAGCGTCACCAATTACCATAAGTGTAGGTCTAGTCCGATATAAAATAGATGATGAATGAAAATTTATAAATAGTAGTAGTCGGAGTGAAGATTTTATTATTGCTATAAAATATTTTACTTTATACTTTTTACTTTATGCATGTGTAAAAATGATAAATTCAGTTAAGGTTGGTAGGTAGGTTGGGATTAAGGTCGCTCCAGTACTGCGCTATGAGTAATTGGCGACTAAATTAAATTAAGTGCACTACGTTTTTGTCATACATACAGTCGGTAACAAAAGTATCCGAACACCAGCAAAAATTCCTATATAAAAAAGTAGAGTTAATACTGTTTTGTTAAATAAATCCTTGTCGAATCATGTTCTTAGGCTGACTAAGAACATGATTCGACAAGGATTTATTTAGCACAACAGTATTAACTCTACTTTCTTCATATAGCATTTTTTCTAGTGTTTGGATACATTTGTTACCGACTGTACATAAATTCATAGCAGGCTGCAGTAGTCTGTTCTGTAAGAGATGCGAACTCGTGATCGAAAGATTACGGGTTCGGTCCTCGAGCAGGCCGAAGACCGTAATGTACAGTCGGTAACAAAAGTGTCCGAACACTAGCAAAAATTGATATATAAAAAAATTACACTTCATGCGGATTTGTTAAATAAATTCTTGTTGAATCCTGTTCTTAGTCAGTGTAAGAGCATGATTCGATAAGGATTTATTTAACAAAACCGCATGGAGTGTACTTTTTTACATTGGAATTTTTGCTAGTGTTCGGACAATTTTGTTACAGACTGTACGCTAATGACGACTGGTGCACGTTAAAATCTGTCGTGGTCACAAAGTCCTCCAAGTTCTCATCAAAAATTATACCTCTGGGGGTACCGGACCATGAACATAACTCGGCTAAGATTCGGATCAAAATTCGAGTTCTTCTTTTTTGCGGAATTTCCGATTGTGCATTAGTAACAACAACAATATTCTTGCGTCAAGCATAGTATTTCATATTAAAGTAATGTACTCAAATGTCTGACTATTAGGTTAATTTCTTTAGAAATCGACCATTAGCAATCACTTTGTTTATCTCACTCTATATATGTATAATGCAAATTTTGTCATCACGATAGCTCCCAAAATAATTCTCCAAATCGAATCAAATTTAGACAGCAAACTTATTATATATATAAATATCTTGGTTGAGTTCGTTAACGAGGTTGCTCCGCCGTTTTGTTTTCAAGTCGCGGCCACTTCAAATACCAAATCCACATTCTAAAAAGCGTATTTAAAGACGAATTTGTTTGAATTTTGATGTAAATATATACCACATAAGGGTGCCAGTCAAGTTTATTAATGAACCTCATCTACTATTTTTAATGAAATGGCGGATATCATAAGTTAAGGGGGGCCACTTGAAATCAGGCTTCCACTTGAAAATTTAAAATCACGATAACTTCAGAAATAATACTCCAAATCGAACCAAATTTGCACAGTGAACTTAACTTATAAATATCTTGGAAGAGTTTCTTAACCAAGTTGCTCCGTCATTTTGTTTTCAAGTGAAGACCACTTGAAAATTTAAAATTTACATTGTAAAAAGTGTATTCCGAATTTGTTTCAATTTGACCTATACATAGAACATATAAGGATCTCAACCAAGTTTATGAAGGAACTTTATCTGCCATTTTTAACAAAGTGGAGGACATCTTAAACTAAGCGAGGCCACTTGAAATCAGGCTACCACTTGAAATTCATGATAACTTCCGAAATAATACTCCAAATCGAATCAAATTACGACAGTGAAATTATTTTGTAAATATCTTGCATAAATTTGTTAATCAAGTTGCTAGGCCATTTTGTTTTCAAATGGAGGCTACTTGAAAATTTCAAACTTACACTGTAAAAAGTACATTCCAATTTTGTCTGAATTTTTACGTATACATAGACCAAATAAGGGTCTCTACTAACTTTATGAATGAACTTTATCCGCCATTTTTAACAAAGTTGCGAATATCATAATCTAAGCGGGCCACTTGAATTCAGGCTTTCATGCAATTGAAAATTTAAAATCACGATAACTTCCAAAATAATACTTCAAATCAAACCAAATTTGGACAGTAAACTTATCTTAAAAATAACTTTGATGAGTTTGTTAACCAGATTGCTCCATCATTTCGTTTTAAAGTGGCGGCCACTTGAAAATTTCAAATCCACATTGTAAAAAGCGTATTTAAAATCAGATTTGCTTGAATTTTTATGTAAATATTGACCACATGAGGGTCTCAATCAAGTTTATTAAGGAACTTTATCCGCCATTTTTAACAAAGTGGCAAATATCTTAATTTAAGCTGGCCCACTTGAAATCAGGCTACCACTTGAAAATTTAAAATCACCATAACTTCCGAAATCATACTCCAAATCGAACCAAATTTAGACAGTGAACTTATATAAATATCTTGAATGAGTTTGTTAACCAAATTGCTCCACCATTTTGTTTTCAAGTGGCGTCCACTTGAAAATTTCAAATTCACACTGTAAAAAGCGTATTTAAGACAAGATTTGCTCGAATTTTGATGTATACTTGGTCGCAACAAAGTTCATTAATGAAATTTATTCACCATTTTTTACAAAGTGCGGATGTTATAATCTACGCGAGACAACTTTAAATTAGGTACCACTTGAAAATTTTTAAACATGGTAACTTTTTAAATTCTGATTCATTTCGAACCAAAGTTGGACACGGACAGTGATCTTATCATATAAGTATCTTGGATAAGTTCACTGGGCAACTTGTTCCAACTTCTTGTTTCCAAGTTGCGGCCCTTTGAAATCACGCTGCCTTTTGAAAATGTGCCATCATGATGACTTTTAAAACACTAAACTGATTCAAACAACAGTTTAATAGTGAGCGTATGGTTCAAATATCTTGGATAAGTTCGCCTGATAACTTAATCCGCAATTATATTTCCAAATGGCTGCCTCTCAAAATTTGTCATTTTGATAACTTATGTAATACTGAATCAATTCGCATCAAAGTTGGGTAGGATTTATCATTCAAATACCTGAAATAAAATCACTGGGCATCTCACTTCACTTTTTTGTTCCCAAGTGGTGGCCCCTCGGTGCCACTTGACATCGGGGCCACTCGACCTCGGGGCCACTTGACAAACCTCGGGACCACCTGACAAATTTTTATCATGATAATTTTTGAAATACTGAATTAATTTTAAATAAAACTGGACAGTGAACTTATCATACAAATATCTTGGATGATTTTGCTGGGCAAGTTGCTTCGTCATTTTGTTTCCATGTTGCAGCCACTTAAACTGTCACTTGAAAATTTGTCATAACAATAACTTTTGAAACAGTGCACTGATTCGAGCCAAAGGTGGACAGTAAACTTTTGCTTCAAATATATTAGATGAGTTTGCTGGGCAACTAGCTTTGTTATACTGTTTCCAGGTGGCGGCCACTTGAAAATTTATTATCACGATAACTTTTGAAATATTTAATCAATTCAAACCAAAGTTGAAAAATGGATTTATCATTCAAATATCAATGATTTCGGTGAGCAATTTTCTTATCAATTTTGTTTTCACGTAGCGGCTACTAGGACGATGAAATTTGAGATTTTGTTATAGCGATAACATTTAAATGACTAAATATATTCAAATTAAAGTTGGACAGTGGACTTATCTTAGAAATATCTTGGATTAGTTCACTGAGCAACTCCTCTGCAATTTTTATCAAGTAGCGGCCACTTAATTTTTCAACACGATAGCTTTTGAGATTCAGAATAATTTGAACTAAGTTTGTACAGTACACTTATCTCACAAGGGCATTTGATATATGAGTTTGCCAACATGGCCTGTCATTTTGATTCCAAGTTCCAGCCACTTGAAAATTTCAAATTCAGATAAAAAGCTATTAATGAATCGATTTGCTTGAAACTCCTTACGTACATAGCCTACATCAATATTTCTACCAACTCCATTAATATTTTTTTTTAATTAGGCTACTTATAAGACAAAAGAAATCAACATACCCTTCCTAATAAGCCTGGGGGACTTGTTAAATTTGCTAACGTTTTTGAAAAGACGAAGATAATCTGACTGATATGATTCTTAACCGTACAATGAATTGAGCATTTGTTGAAAAAACATGCATTTTACCGTTTAAATTATTTGAATAAACTTAGAATTTCGATGCATGAATACCGCATGTTTCAGCAGGATGGAAAAACTGAATGAAATTTCTAATATTTCACTGCTTGCCATTCAGCAAAACAAATGTTTCATGTATCAAGACATAACTGCAGATAAAATATAGGTGTGGCATAACAACAGAAAAACTGGTATGTTGCGGCCACACATATTAGGAAAAAAGATCTGCAGAAAAACTATAAAATTTACCCACATATTTTTAAGGTATTTGAAACATAGGTTCTGCAGAAAAACTTCATTTTGGTATAAAAAATCTGCAAAATCACTGCATATAAAAAAGTTCTGTTATCTGCAATTTTTATTTGTTCCAAATGGTTTAAAAAAACCGCAGGTAATCTGCAAAATGTTTCGATTCTGAGCAATTTATAGACAAAAACCTGTTTTTATTTTTATAGAAATATTTTTCTACACAAAATTTGGATTCCACAACCATAGCCTCCTTAACTAGATGCCTGTCACGTAGCTCGGAAACTAGGCAACAGTTGAAGCGGTAGACAGCGCCAACTAGTACAGATTATGCGATATTTTTATTCAACCGTCACCAATAATTTAAAGAAGTGATGTATGATATATATAATCGACGTTTCTTCGAATCTATTCGCCTTTTATGTACATCATATCCCACTTTTAAAAATTTTCGGTGACTGTTGAATAAAAATGTCGCACAATCTGTACCAGGTGGCGCTGTCTACCATTTCAACTGTTGCCTAGTTTCCAAGCTACGCGACAGGTATATAGTTAAGGAGGCTATGCCACAACAAAACGGCAAAGTGTGTTTCTGAAACGTTTTGAAGAAAACAATAATTTAAATGTCCGAATGTAAAATTATTTTTACTGTATTTATATAATTTATATGTATACATACACCCTCCATTCCAAAAGAAACCGAACTTTAAAAAAAAAATAGTACCACTAGTGCCATCTGTTGTAATATTTTACCGGTAGATGGCGTAGTCCCTCATTTACAACTGGTATAAATTTCATGACATTTGGATACATGGCAACAAAAGTTATTGCGTTTCAAATGTCAGTGTGTTTTGTACATCGGTCGGAAAATGACTTTCAAACAAAGAGCTGCAATTGATTTTTGTGTTAAACTTGGTAAAACTTTTATTGAAACGCACCAAATGCTACAAAATGCATATGGTGATGGTTGTCTATCTCGTAGGTCTAGTCCGACATAAAATAGATGATGAATGAAAATTTATAAATAGTAGTAGTCGGAGTGAAGATTTTATTATTGCTATAAAATATTTTACTTTATACTTTTTACTTTATGCATGTGCAAAAATGATAAATTCAGTTAAGGTTGGTAGGTAGGTTGGGATTAAGGTCGCTCCAGTACTGCGCTATGAGTAATTGGCGACTAAATTAAATTAAGTGCACTACGTTTTTGTCATACATACAGTCGGTAACAAAAGTATCCGAACACCAGCAAAAATTCCTATATAAAAAAGTAGAGTTAATACTGTTTTATTAAATAAATCCTTGTCGAATCATGTTCTTAGGCTGACTAAGAACATGATTCGACAAGGATTTGTTTAGCAAAACAGTATTAACTCTACTTTCTTCATATAGCATTTTTTTTCTAGTGTTTGGATACATTTGTTACCGACTGTACATAAATACATAGCAGGCTGCAGTAGTCTGTTCTGTAAGAGATGCGAACTCGTGATCGAAAGATTACGGGTTCGGTCCTCGAGCAGGCCGTAGACCGTCATGTACAGTCGGTAACAAAAGTGTCCGAACACTAGCAAAAATTGATATATAAAAAAATTACACTTCATGCGGATTTGTTAAATAAATTCTTGTTGAATCCTGTTCTTAGTCAGTGTAAGAGCATGATTCGATAAGGATTTATTTAACAAAACCGCATGGAGTAGTGTTCGGACAATTTTGTTACAGACTGTACGCTAATGACGACTGGTGCTCGTTAAAATCTGTCGTAGTCGCAAAGTCCTCCAAGTTCTCATCAAAAATTATACCTCTGGGGGTACCGGACCATGAACATAACTCGGCTAAGATTCGGATCAAAATTCGAGTTCTTCTTTTTTGTGGAATTTCCGATTGTGCATTAGTAACAACAACAATATTCTTGCGTCAAGCATAGTATTTCATATTAAAGTAATGTACTCAAATGTCTGACTATTAGGTTAATTTCTTTAGAAATCGACCATTAGCAATCACTTTGTTTATCTCTCTCTATATATGTATAATGCAAATTTTGTCATCACGATAGCTCCCAAAATAATTCTCCAAATCGAATCAAATTTAGACAGCAAACTTATTATATATATAAATATCTTGGTTGAGTTCGTTAACGAGGTTGCTCCGCCGTTTTGTTTTCAAGTCGCGGCCACTTCAAATACCAAATCCACATTCTAAAAAGCGTATTTAAAAACGAATTTGTTTGAATTTTGATGTAAATATATACCACATAAGGGTGCCAGTCAAGTTTATTAATGAACCTCATCTACTATTTTTAATGAAGTGGCGGATATCATAAGTTAAGGGGGGCCACTTGAAATCAGGCTTCCACTTGAAAATTTAAAATCACGATAACTTCAGAAATAATACTCCCAATCGAACCAAATTTGCACAGTGAACTTAACTTATAAATATCTTGTAAGAGTTTCTTAACCAAGTTATTCCGTCATTTTGTTTTCAAGTGAAGACCACTTGAAAATTTAAAATTTACATTGTAAAAAGTGTATTCCGAATTTGTTTCAATTTGACCTATACATAGAATATATAAGGATCTCTATCAAGTTTGTGAAGGAACTTTATCTGCCTTTTTTAACAAAGTGGAGGACATCTTAAACTAAGCGAGGCCACTTGAAATCAGGCTACCACTTGAAATTCATGATAACTTCCGAAATAATACTCCAAATCGAATCAAATTAAGACAGTAAAATTATTTTATAAATATCTTGTATAAATTTGTTAATAAAGTTGCTAGGCCATTTTGTTTTCAAATGGAGGCTACTTGAAAATTTCAAACTTACACTGTGAAAAGTACATTCCAATTTTGTCTGAATTTTTACGTATACATAGACCAAATAAGGGTCTCTACTAACTTTATGAATGAACTTTATCCGCCATTTTTAACAAAGTTGCGAATATCATAATCTAAGCGGGCCACTTGAATTCAGGCTTTCATGCAATTGAAAATTTAAAATCACGATAACTTCCGAAATAATACTTCAAATCAAACCAAATTTGGACAGTAAACTTATCTTAAAAATAACTTTGATGAGTTTGTTAACCAGATTGCTCCATTATTTTGTTTTGAAGTGGCGGCCACTTGAAAATTTCAAATCCACATTGTAAAAAGCGTATTTAAAATCAGATTTGCATGAATTTTTATGTAAATATTGACCACATGAGGGTCTCAATCAAGTTTATTAAGGAACTTTATCCGCCATTTTTAACAAAGTGTCAAATATCTTAATTTAAGCTGGCCCACTTGAAATCAGGCTACCACTTGAAAATTTAAAATCACCATAACTTCCGAAATCATACTCCAAATCGAACCAAATTTAGACAGTGAACTTATATAAATATCTTGAATGAGTTTGTTAACCAAATTGCTCCACCATTTTGTTTTCAAGTGGCGTCCACTTGAAAATTTCAAATTCACACTGTAAAAAGCGTATTTAAGACAAGATTTGCTCGAATTTTGATGTATACTTGGTCGCAACAAAGTTCATTAATGAAATTTATTCACCATTTTTTACAAAGTGCGGATGTTATAATCTACGCGAGACAACTTTAAATTAGGTACCACTTGAAAATTTTTAAACATGGTAACCTTTTAAATTCTGATTCATTTCGAACCAAAGTTGGACACGGACAGTGATCTTATCATATAAGTATCTTGGATAAGTTCACTGGGCAACTTGTTCCAACTTCTTGTTTCCAAGTTGCGGCCCTTTGAAATCACGCTGCCTTTTGAAAATGTGCCATCATGATGACTTTTAAAACACTAAACTGATTCAAACAACAGTTTAATAGTGAGCGTATGGTTCAAATATCTTGGATAAGTTCGCCTGATAACTTAATCCGCAATTATATTTCCAAATGGCTGCCTCTCAAAATTTGTCATTTTGATAACTTATGTAATACTGAATCAATTCGCATCAAAGTTGGGTAGGATTTATCATTCAAATACCTGAAATAAAATCACTGGGCATCTCACTTCACTTTTTTGTTCCCAAGTGGTGGCCCCTCGGTGCCACTTGACATCGGGGCCACTCGACCTCGGGGCCACTTGACAAACCTCGGGACCACCTGACAAATTTTTATCATGATAATTTTTGAAATACTGAATTAATTTTAAATAAAACTGGACAGTGAACTTATCATACAAATATCTTGGATGATTTTGCTGGGCAAGTTGCTTCGTCATTTTGTTTCCATGTTGCAGCCACTTAAACTGTCACTTGAAAATTTGTCATAACAATAACTTTTGAAACAGTGCACTGATTCGAGCCAAAGGTGGACAGTAAACTTTTGCTTCAAATATATTAGATGAGTTTGCTGGGCAACTAGCTTTGTTATACTGTTTCCAGGTGGCGGCCACTTGAAAATTTATTATCACGATAACTTTTGAAATATTTAATCAATTCAAACCAAAGTTGAAAAATGGATTTATCATTCAAATATCAATGATTTCGGTGAGCAATTTTCTTATCAATTTTGTTTTCACGTAGCGGCTACTAGGACGATGAAATTTGAGATTTTGTTATAGCGATAACATTTAAATGACTAAATATATTCAAATTAAAGTTGGACAGTGGACTTATCTTAGAAATATCTTGGATTAGTTCACTGAGCAACTCCTCTGCAATTTTTATCAAGTAGCGGCCACTTAATTTTTCAACACGATAGCTTTTGAGATTCAGAATAATTTGAACTAAGTTTGTACAGTACACTTATCTCACAAGGGCATTTGATATATGAGTTTGCCAACATGGCCTGTCATTTTGATTCCAAGTTCCAGCCACTTGAAAATTTCAAATTCAGATAAAAAGCTATTAATGAATCGATTTGCTTGAAACTCCTTACGTACATAGCCTACATCAATATTTCTACCAACTCCATTAATATTTTTTTTTAATTAGGCTACTTATAAGACAAAAGAAATCAACATACCCTTCCTAATAAGCCTGGGGGACTTGTTAAATTTGCTAACGTTTTTGAAAAGACGAAGATAATCTGACTGATATGATTCTTAACCGTACAATGAATTGAGCATTTGTTGAAAAAACATGCATTTTACCGTTTAAATTATTTGAATAAACTTAGAATTTCGATGCATGAATACCGCATGTTTCAGCAGGATGGAAAAACTGAATGAAATTTCTAATATTTCACTGCTTGCCATTCAGCAAAACAAATGTTTCATGTATCAAGACATAACTGCAGATAAAATATAGGTGTGGCATAACAACAGAAAAACTGGTATGTTGCGGCCACACATATTAGGAAAAAAGATCTGCAGAAAAACTATAAAATTTACCCACATATTTTTAAGGTATTTGAAACATAGGTTCTGCAGAAAAACTTCATTTTGGTATAAAAAATCTGCAAAATCACTGCATATAAAAAAGTTCTGTTATCTGCAATTTTTATTTGTTCCAAATGGTTTAAAAAAACCGCAGGTAATCTGCAAAATGTTTCGATTCTGAGCAATTTATAGACAAAAACCTGTTTTTATTTTTATAGAAATATTTTTCTACACAAAATTTGGATTCCACAACCATAGCCTCCTTAACTAGATGCCTGTCACGTAGCTCGGAAACTAGGCAACAGTTGAAGCGGTAGACAGCGCCAACTAGTACAGATTATGCGATATTTTTATTCAACCGTCACCAATAATTTAAAGAAGTGATGTATGATATATATAATCGACGTTTCTTCGAATCTATTCGCCTTTTATGTACATCATATCCCACTTTTAAAAATTTTCGGTGACTGTTGAATAAAAATGTCGCACAATCTGTACCAGGTGGCGCTGTCTACCATTTCAACTGTTGCCTAGTTTCCAAGCTACGCGACAGGTATATAGTTAAGGAGGCTATGCCACAACAAAACGGCAAAGTGTGTTTCTGAAACGTTTTGAAGAAAACAATAATTTAAATGTCCGAATGTAAAATTATTTTTACTGTATTTATATAATTTATATGTATACATACACCCTCCATTCCAAAAGAAACCGAACTTTAAAAAAAAAATAGTACCACTAGTGCCATCTGTTGTAATATTTTACCGGTAGATGGCGTAGTCCCTCATTTACAACTGGTATAAATTTCATGACATTTGGATACATGGCAACAAAAGTTATTGCGTTTCAAATGTCAGTGTGTTTTGTACATCGGTCGGAAAATGACTTTCAAACAAAGAGCTGCAATTGATTTTTGTGTTAAACTTGGTAAAACTTTTATTGAAACGCACCAAATGCTACAAAATGCATATGGTGATGGTTGTCTATCTCGTAGGTCTAGTCCGACATAAAATAGATGATGAATGAAAATTTATAAATAGTAGTAGTCGGAGTGAAGATTTTATTATTGCTATAAAATATTTTACTTTATACTTTTTACTTTATGCATGTGCAAAAATGATAAATTCAGTTAAGGTTGGTAGGTAGGTTGGGATTAAGGTCGCTCCAGTACTGCGCTATGAGTAATTGGCGACTAAATTAAATTAAGTGCACTACGTTTTTGTCATACATACAGTCGGTAACAAAAGTATCCGAACACCAGCAAAAATTCCTATATAAAAAAGTAGAGTTAATACTGTTTTATTAAATAAATCCTTGTCGAATCATGTTCTTAGGCTGACTAAGAACATGATTCGACAAGGATTTGTTTAGCAAAACAGTATTAACTCTACTTTCTTCATATAGCATTTTTTTTCTAGTGTTTGGATACATTTGTTACCGACTGTACATAAATACATAGCAGGCTGCAGTAGTCTGTTCTGTAAGAGATGCGAACTCGTGATCGAAAGATTACGGGTTCGGTCCTCGAGCAGGCCGTAGACCGTCATGTACAGTCGGTAACAAAAGTGTCCGAACACTAGCAAAAATTGATATATAAAAAAATTACACTTCATGCGGATTTGTTAAATAAATTCTTGTTGAATCCTGTTCTTAGTCAGTGTAAGAGCATGATTCGATAAGGATTTATTTAACAAAACCGCATGGAGTAGTGTTCGGACAATTTTGTTACAGACTGTACGCTAATGACGACTGGTGCTCGTTAAAATCTGTCGTAGTCGCAAAGTCCTCCAAGTTCTCATCAAAAATTATACCTCTGGGGGTACCGGACCATGAACATAACTCGGCTAAGATTCGGATCAAAATTCGAGTTCTTCTTTTTTGTGGAATTTCCGATTGTGCATTAGTAACAACAACAATATTCTTGCGTCAAGCATAGTATTTCATATTAAAGTAATGTACTCAAATGTCTGACTATTAGGTTAATTTCTTTAGAAATCGACCATTAGCAATCACTTTGTTTATCTCTCTCTATATATGTATAATGCAAATTTTGTCATCACGATAGCTCCCAAAATAATTCTCCAAATCGAATCAAATTTAGACAGCAAACTTATTATATATATAAATATCTTGGTTGAGTTCGTTAACGAGGTTGCTCCGCCGTTTTGTTTTCAAGTCGCGGCCACTTCAAATACCAAATCCACATTCTAAAAAGCGTATTTAAAAACGAATTTGTTTGAATTTTGATGTAAATATATACCACATAAGGGTGCCAGTCAAGTTTATTAATGAACCTCATCTACTATTTTTAATGAAGTGGCGGATATCATAAGTTAAGGGGGGCCACTTGAAATCAGGCTTCCACTTGAAAATTTAAAATCACGATAACTTCAGAAATAATACTCCCAATCGAACCAAATTTGCACAGTGAACTTAACTTATAAATATCTTGTAAGAGTTTCTTAACCAAGTTATTCCGTCATTTTGTTTTCAAGTGAAGACCACTTGAAAATTTAAAATTTACATTGTAAAAAGTGTATTCCGAATTTGTTTCAATTTGACCTATACATAGAATATATAAGGATCTCTATCAAGTTTGTGAAGGAACTTTATCTGCCTTTTTTAACAAAGTGGAGGACATCTTAAACTAAGCGAGGCCACTTGAAATCAGGCTACCACTTGAAATTCATGATAACTTCCGAAATAATACTCCAAATCGAATCAAATTAAGACAGTAAAATTATTTTATAAATATCTTGTATAAATTTGTTAATCAAGTTGCTAGGCCATTTTGTTTTCAAATGGAGGCTACTTGAAAATTTCAAACTTACACTGTGAAAAGTACATTCCAATTTTGTCTGAATTTTTACGTATACATAGACCAAATAAGGGTCTCTACTAACTTTATGAATGAACTTTATCCGCCATTTTTAACAAAGTTGCGAATATCATAATCTAAGCGGGCCACTTGAATTCAGGCTTTCATGCAATTGAAAATTTAAAATCACGATAACTTCCGAAATAATACTTCAAATCAAACCAAATTTGGACAGTAAACTTATCTTAAAAATAACTTTGATGAGTTTGTTAACCAGATTGCTCCATTATTTTGTTTTGAAGTGGCGGCCACTTGAAAATTTCAAATCCACATTGTAAAAAGCGTATTTAAAATCAGATTTGCATGAATTTTTATGTAAATATTGACCACATGAGGGTCTCAATCAAGTTTATTAAGGAACTTTATCCGCCATTTTTAACAAAGTGTCAAATATCTTAATTTAAGCTGGCCCACTTGAAATCAGGCTACCACTTGAAAATTTAAAATCACCATAACTTCCGAAATCATACTCCAAATCGAACCAAATTTAGACAGTGAACTTATATAAATATCTTGAATGAGTTTGTTAACCAAATTGCTCCACCATTTTGTTTTCAAGTGGCGTCCACTTGAAAATTTCAAATTCACACTGTAAAAAGCGTATTTAAGACAAGATTTGCTCGAATTTTGATGTATACTTGGTCGCAACAAAGTTCATTAATGAAATTTATTCACCATTTTTTACAAAGTGCGGATGTTATAATCTACGCGAGACAACTTTAAATTAGGTACCACTTGAAAATTTTTAAACATGGTAACCTTTTAAATTCTGATTCATTTCGAACCAAAGTTGGACACGGACAGTGATCTTATCATATAAGTATCTTGGATAAGTTCACTGGGCAACTTGTTCCAACTTCTTGTTTCCAACTTGCGGCCCTTTGAAATCACGCTGCCTTTTGAAAATGTGCCATCATGATGACTTTTAAAACACTAAACTGATTCAAACAACAGTTTAATAGTGAACGTATGGTTCAAATATCTTGGATAAGTTCGCCTGATAACTTAATCCGCAATTATATTTCCAAATGGCTGCCTCTCAAAATTTGTCATTTTGATAACTTATGTAATACTGAATCAATTCGCATCAAAGTTGGGTAGGATTTATCATTCAAATACCTGAAATAAAATCACTGGGCATCTCACTTCACTTTTATGCTCCCAAGTGGTGGCCCCTCGGTGCCACTTGACATCGGGGCCACTCGACCTCGGGGCCAATTGACAAACCTCGGGACCACCTGACATATTTTTATCATGATAATTTTTGAAATACTGAATTAATTTTAAATAAAACTGGACAGTGAACTTATCATACAAATATCTTGGATGATTTTGCTGGGCAAGTTGCTTCGTCATTTTGTTTCCATATTGCAGCCACTTAAACTGTCACTTGAAAATTTGTCATAACAATAACTTTTGAAACAGTGCACTGATTCGAGCCAAAGGTGGACAGTAAACTTATGCTTCAAATATACAAGATGAGTTTGCTGGGCAACTAGCTTTGTTATACTGTTTCCAGGTGGCGGCCACTTGAAAATTTATTACCACGATAACTTTTGAAATATTTAATCAATTCAAACCAAAGTTGAAAAATGGATTTATCACTCAAATATCAATGACTTCGGTGAGCAATTTTCTTTGCAATTTTGTTTTCACGTAGCGGCTACTAGGACGATGAAATTTGAGATTTTGTTATCGCGATAACATTTGAAATACTGAATATATTCAAATTAAAGTTGGACAGTGGACTTATCTTAGAAATATCTTGGATTAGTTCACTGAGCAACTCGCTCTGCAATTTTTATCAAGAAGCGGCCACTTAATTTTTAACACGATAGCTTTTGAGATTCAGAATTAATTTGAACTAAGTTTGTACAGTACACTTATCTCACAAGGGCATTTGATATATGAGTTTGCCAACATGGCCTGTCATTTTGTTTCCAAGTTCCAGCCACTTGAAAATTTCAAATTCAGATAAAAAGCTATTAATGAATCGATTTGCTTGAAACTCCTTACGTACATAGCCTACATCAATATTTCTACCAACTCCATTAATATTTTTTTTAAATTAGGCTACTTGATAAGACAAAAGAAATCAACCTACCCTTCCTAATAAGCCTGGGGGACTTGTTAAATTTGCTAACGTTTTTGAAAAGACGAAGATAATCTGACTGATATGATTCTTAACCGTACAATGAATTGAGCATTTGTTGAAAAAACATGCATTTTACCATTTAAATTATTTGAATAAACTTAGAATTTCGATGCATGAATACCGCATGTTTTGACAGGATGGAAAAACTGAATGAAATTTCTAATATTTCACTGCTTGCCATTCAGCAAAACAAATGTTTCATGTATCAAGACATAACTGCAGATAAAATATAGGTGTGGCATAACAACAGAAAAACTGGTATGTTGCGGCCACACATATTAGGAAAAAAGATCTGCAGAAAAACTGTAAAATTTACCCACATATTTTTAAGGTATTTGAAACATAGGTTCTGCAGAAAAACTTCATTTTGGTATAAAAAATCTGCAAAATCACTGCATATAAAAAAGTTCTGTTATCTGCAATTTTTATTTGTTCCAAATGGTTTAAAAAAACCGCAGGTAATCTGCAAAATGTTTCGATCCTGAGCAATTTATAGACAAAAACCTGTTTTTATTTTTATAAAAATATTTTTCTACACAAAATTTGGATTCCACAACCATAACTAGATGCCTGTCACGTAGCTCGGAAACTAGGCAACAGTTGAAGCGGTAGACAGCGCCAACTAGTACAGATTATGCGATATTTTTATTCAACCGTTACCAATAATTTAAAGAAGTGATGTATGATATATATAATTGACGTTTCTTGGAATCTATTCGCCTTTTATGTACATCATATCCCACTTTTAAAAATTTTCGGTGACTGTTGAATAAAAATGTCGCACAAGCTGTACCAGGTGGCACTGTCTACCATTTCAACTGTTGCCTAGTTTCCAAGCTACGCGACACGTATATAGTTAAGGAGGCTATGCCACAACAAAACGGCCAGGTGTGTTTCTAAAACGTTTTGAAGAAAACTGTAATTTAAATGTCCGAATGTAAAATTATTTTTACTGTATTTATATAATTTATATATATACATACACCCTCCATTCCAAAAGAAACCGAACTTTAAAAAAAAAAATAGTACCACCAGTGTCATCTGTTGTAATATTTTACCGTTAGATGGCGTAGTCCCTCATTGACAACTGGTGTAAATTTCATGACATTTGGATGCATGCCAACAAAAGTTATTGCGTTTCAAATGTCAGTGTGTTTTGTACATCGGTCGGAAAATGAGTTTCAAACAAAGAGCTGCAATTGATTTTTGTGTTAAACTTGGTAAAACTTTTACTGAAACGCACCAAATGCTACAAAATGCATATGGTGATGATTGTCTATCTCGTTCGCAAGTTTACGAGTGGTTCGGGCGATTCAAATCGGGTAGAGAGACGCTGGATGATGACGAAAGATCAGGCAGTCCCAGAACCGGATTATCGGAAGAAAACATCGAAAAAGTGCGTGAATTCATCAAAAATAATAAAAAATCGTCGGTGAAAGTTATTGAAATGGAATTAGGCATTCCTCAAACAACCGCATACCGCATTTTGACCGAAGTTTTGGGCCTTAAGAAGGTTAATTCGCGGTTTGTACCACACAAACTCACCAAAGACCAAAAAGTTGATCGAATTGAGCATTGCAAAGACATCGTTAAAAGTGCTCGGAAGGATCGAAACTTCTTGAAATCGATTGTAACTGGTGACGAGACGTGGTGTTTTGAATATGAGCCCGAAACAAAGCGGCAAAGTGCTGAATGGAGAGCGCCGGATGAAGGAACACCCAAAAAAAGTCGCTTGGTGAAGTCAAAAGTTAAGGTTATGCTGATTTGTTTTTACGATTCAAAAGGAATTATCCACAAAGAATTTGTTCAACCCGGCCAGACAGTCACTGGAGAGTTTTACTTGGGCGTCATGAAGCGTTTGCTGGCAAGAATTCGTCGTATTCGGCCAGAATATCGACAAATCGGCAGTTGGACCCTTTTGCACGATAATGCACCATCACATCGTTCGCGACTTGTAACTGAATATTTGGTCAAAAATCACATTCCTTTGCATCATTCGCCCTATTCACCAGATCTCGCTCCGTGCGATTTCTATCTGTTCCCTAAACTGCATTTGGCGATGAAAGGAAAGTGGCACGCATCGATTGAATCCATTGAGAAGGCGACGACCGACGTCCTAAAGACCATTCCAATAAAGGACATGGAGAAGTCGTTTGACAACTTGTTGGAGCGTGCAAATGCAAGCTTCTGCATCGATACACAAATTTGCACATTGATTGGGAATACATTGATTAATAAAAATGATTTGTTCCAAACTGTACATTGGTTTTTTGTTTTTTTAAAAAGTTCGGTTTCTTTTGGAATGGAGGGTGTATAATCGTTTTATTTTCTGCAAGAATGGATTATTTCAATTAATTAATGATAGTCACATGTGTAATTATTAAACCTTCAAATGAAAGGATATTTTTGTTTTAAACATATCTATTACTTATAAATATTTTTAGTTGAGTTTAAAGTTCAGTTTAGAGTTGTTTTAAATTCAGACTAGGTCTAAGAAGTGAAGACTTTTTTCAGTTTTCATATGATTATTAATTGAATAAATGTAAAATGGCTTGTAAAACCCTTTTTATAAAATTAATTTTTAAGAATTTTTTCCTCTTAACACTCATATTA
Source organism: Salticus scenicus (assembly GCA_963930645.1). Lineage (NCBI taxonomy): Eukaryota > Metazoa > Arthropoda > Arachnida > Araneae > Salticidae > Salticus > Salticus scenicus. Next base: position 212,157,747 of record OZ005652.1, on the reverse strand, counting down.
AGAATTTGAGTGAACTTATCATGTTCTGATGTAGTTCTGGTAAACACTTAGAACTAAATAACGCTATTAATTTTTACAACTTAGAGATGGAAATGGAAGGCTGAAGTTTACATCATTCAATTCATCGAATGATTCATTTAAAGACATTTCAAAAATAAAAGAATACTGTAATGTCCCACTCAAAACTCGCTTCTATAATTTCCTATACATAATCACTCAATATAAATTATTTCTTTAAATTATTTCTTTAATTAGTCAATTTTCGATGATGAATGCAGTCGTTTTTAAAGTGGTGTAACAATATTAGCCGGAAAAATGTCGTTTCTTTCCCCCTGTAGATGTCATTTAAGGAAATCCATTTTATTTAGTTAAAAAAAAAAAAAATGATAATTTTGTTTAAATTATAACAGATACATTTTTAAAACAATCGGTGAGCTTTTTTATTTTTTTATTTATTTTTTTTATTTTTTTTGGAAAAATACTTATGTGTATGTGGGAGGGTACTGCCCTAAGAGGGAAGTGACGTTCCTATATATACAAAGATTTTCCTCGTTTACTAATTTTAATTATTTCAAAGTAACTGATCAAATATACTTGATATTGTGCACATTTTTCCTGTAATGTCATATTTAAAATTGAAAAAAAAAAAAAAAAAGGGAAAAGAAGAAAGAAAAAATCAGATTGCAGCGCCGCCGTTTTGCATCAAAATGTCATAAACTCTGGTTTATATCAAAGTGCAACTATAGATAAATTTGTAAGAATTTCTTAGCATTAGTTCTTTAGCTAGATCCTTTTCAAAATTGTTTATGCCCGCAGACAAACAGACAATCCCTAACAATGATGAAATATTTTTTTATTTTTTATTTTATTTTTATTTTACATGTAAATTTGTCAAAAACCTGATGTCAGAAATTCTTAAGAATCCAATAATTTCTTTATTTGAATTCATAGGAAAAAGTAATAAAGTTTTTCTTTTCTTCTAAGCTGGTTTTTATTAAAGATAAAAATGATTAGAAAATAAAGATCCTCATTTAAAATCTTTTTTAAATGAAAATTATAGTTGTTTCCTTCTATAGAAATATTTGTTTAGGTTACATTTTGTCAAAATAAAAGTTCCATTAAAAAATAATAATAAATGAATAAATAAATGAATCCTGTAAATAGCGACTTGAAAGATAGAAGTCCATTCAATAATTTTTAATTGTTTCTAAACAAAATATATCCATTTTAAAAAAAAAATTACTTTTTTATTATCTTGGATAATATATATTCTCATACGGTTGTTTTATTTGGAAATATGATCAAAGTAAATATAAAATGTTTCCTTTTATATTGATAAAATAAATCAATATTTTTAAACGACTCTACTGGGAGTACTGAATTACGTATTTCTTTAGAAATCTAGCTTTCTTTAAGTTTTTCGCTAGCTATATATTTTAGTTTAATATATTGTATTAAGAAAATAGGAATTTGAATAATCTACTTTTTTTTTTTTTTTTTTTTAAATATTTTAACAGGAACTGAAGAAGAAAATTAACGTGATCATTTAAAATGTATTTTCAATTTTTGTTTATAGTTGGCAGCATCAAATGTGTTTCGGTGTTTTATAATTTTCGTTCTAAGATTAAAAAAATTCTACCCTATCAATAAGTATGAATGACAATAAAAAAACTACTGTTTGACAAAAAATATAGGTCTTGTTTTTCTTTTTAAATTAAAGTTCGTAGCAAAAAGAATAAACTTCTATCAAAATATCTATAATTTCTGGTTAGAACTCCTACATAGATAGGCTGACGCATCCGCCATTTTCTATCCCACAAGACCGGCTGACGATTTATTATTGGTGTTTTTTCGGCAATAAATTGCACGAATAACTCCAGAAAAGGGCACCGCCTGTTTATATTTTCTTCTAATCCAGAAAAAAGGAAAAAGTGGATTATAAATTGCAGATGTAACTCGTGGATACCCGGAGCAGGAGCACAGCTTTGTAGCGTAAGAGTTCACTTATTTTCAAATTATTTCATTTTATTTTCAAAGTTTTTGACAAATTTAATATGAATGTACTGTTTTATTAAGTTATTACTTTAAATTTTTTTAAAATTAACTTTAATATTACATTTCTTTTAACGTGAAGAGTTGCAGTTTTGAGAATGTTGGCGATGTTCTTAAAATTGCCAATTTGTTTGTTTCGTGATACGAAGTTCTAGCTCACATGATCTGTATAGGAGTTTAAAGGCGATAACAACGCTGATCAGGTAACCTAGCTTTTTCTACCGCCAACACTTTCCCAGACGGGATAGAAAATGGCGGACACTGCGCCAGCTCTTATCATATAGCAGTCTTATTTCTGGTAAGATTTAATCATGGATATTGCACATTGAAAAATACATTTCTGGCTAAAAGAAAGCAACATGACTCACTTTCATAGTGAAAAGGTCAAAAACACTCAAACCCGGTTGCAAGCAGAAACAATAACAATATTTGAATCACTGATATGAATAATTATTCTTATGAATGATTCATATAAATAATGATGAATACTCATGAAATTCAATGAATATAAATCCTTATAATTACTAACATTATTTTAATTCACAGAAAATACTTCCATATGTGTTATGTATTTCTATGTAGGTATTTTCGTATGTATGTCGTAACCATACTTCATTATAAATGTAAACAAACAATGAAGCTTGATAAAAATATTTAAAGGCTTTAATATGCTTTTACAAATATTTTAAGAGTTTTAAGGCCTTATTATGCTTTTACAAATATTTTAAAAAGTTTTTTTTTTTTTTTTTTTTTTTTTTTTTTATGAAACTCTCAAAGAGTCGTTCATTCGGAATTAAAGAGTCGTCCATTTGGAATTTGTATTTTTGAATGGCAACATTTTTTTTAAATCTGCTATTGCGTTGTTTATAATAGCCGGTGATCTGTTATATTTAATTTAGAGCTTTAAACATTATAATTGGATAGTTTTTGAAGGTTTTAGAGAAAATAAATAAGAATAGATGTGATACAAAACATATTATATGTATATTTCCGTAAGTTGAACAAACGGCATGAGAGTACTTAGGCCTAAATATGGACGCGATAAATTTGCTTTTCCGTTGCCTAGGGTAACGGCTTTTCTCGAAGTTGAGTACGAACCGGTATCGTCACCTCACTTGCAAATTATGTAAATAGATTCATATTTATAATCATAAAATGGTATTAAAATATCTTTGCTGAATATTTGAATCAAGTCGAAATTTTAAAAATGTTTAAAGAATGAGGGAAAAAAATCATTTGCGTAAAGTAAAACCATGCAAGATGTTGCTCGGTGTTTAAATGAAATATACAGTTAATTTTAATTTTTTCAAAACACATTTTGTCCTAAATTCTTTTAAATATACATATTAGAACATAACTTAATACTTTAATTTCAATTTATTTTCTATTGTACATTTATAAATACTGACATTTCTTGATCTAAAATCTTATGTGGCACATGCATTACTTTCTGTTAACATGCATTTTAATGCAGGGTATCCCGAAATTTCTGATGACATACATTTATTCCCCGCAAAACTAACTATGAAAATAACATCTATAAAAATCATATTTATTTATTTATTTATTTATTTATTTTATTTTATTATTATTATTTATTATTATTATTATTATTATTATTATTATTGCCATTCTTTACGGTTTTTTAAATAGTTTCTTTTTACTCTTATAAAAACTTCAATTTCTTTGGAAATGTGCTTATATTGCAGCATGCAGATAATTGCTGTTTAGTTTCTTCCATGCTTTGCGTAGAGATTCTTTGAGGGACTAAACTGAGTGGTGTTTCGTACTATAAACAATGGACATCAAGTATACCATATTCTTGAATCACGAATATTGAGATCTGGCAAGTATGGCGACTTATCAACAGAGAGTAACGGCCGCTGTAGTAAAAACAGTGGGCTCGTAAATGAAAGATTGCGTGTTTGATCCTGGAGAAGACCGAAGTGTACGCTAATTGCGTCTGGTGCACGTTAAATCTGTCGTGATCGCTGAGTAATCCATGAAATTTATACCTCTGGGGGTATTTGATCATGGTATGGGTCTAGTCAAGAATAAGTGAACTTCGTCAAATAAGTGATAAGCGCACCATATGTGGTGTTCCTTTTCTCGCCAAATCGCATATGAGGAAAACAATTCGACGTCCTGTTGGCATCGTTGAAATTAGAAATTTCGTAAAGGTCATCCCTCATTCCTGACTAAATATCCATGGGCTGTATACGCCCTTGATCTGGATCAAAATTCGAGCTCTTGTTGTTCGCTAGTGTTGTGATCTTTCACCAGGTTCTTGGGCTAAGCCTCTCTTTCACCACTTGTGGTGCTCCTCTAAAAGCACAAGGCGCTTCCATGCTGCCTTAAATCTAAGTAGTTTCACTACCCGGGCTCGGAGTTTCCGAGTGGCATAAATAACAACACAACATAACAACAACGCTAAACACACGTGGAGAAAACAAAATTTACGTTCTAGACCAATTTTTAGAATTATCTTGTCATTTTAGGAATAATTTTGTTCAGTTAACCAATTAAGCTTGCTTCGATTAACCAAAAGAATATCGTTGAAAGAAGAGAATTTACTGATAGGTATTTCGACAAACTTAGCCAAGGATGCTCCATATACGATAAATGAGCGAGCGATGTGCTGAATGAACCAAAACAGTTTGCTTATGCAAGTATTGGTTAGATAAACAAAACTGTTTTGTTAAAACCACAAAATAATTTTGGTCCTGGTTAAACAAAGAAAATGCTGAAAATATAGCAATAATAATAATAATAATAATAATAATAATAATAATAGAGGGTTTATTATATTCTTTGTTGTTTTAAAAAACCATCTTTTATTCAGTATATGATCTGAAAAATCTCGTGCACATTGTTTTGTATGATTTCGTGTAGTTATACAATTTTGTATAATTCATGCATCAAATATCTTGGATAAATTTGCTGAGCAACTTGCTCCGTCGTATTATTTTCAAGTGGCGCCAACTCGAAATTTTTTTATCACGATAACTTTTAAAATACTTAATCAATTCGAACCAATGTTGAACAGTGGACTTATCATTCAAATATCTTAAATGATGTCAGTGGGCAAGTTGCCCCGCAAATTTTTTCCAAGTTACAGCCACTTGAACGCTGCCACTTGAGAATTTGTTATCACGATAAGGTTTGAATTACTGATTTTATTTGAATTAAAGTTGGGCATTGGACTTATCTTACAAATATCTTGGACTAATTGACTGAGCAACTTGCTCTTTCGTTTTATTTCCAAGTGGAGGCCACTTAATTTGTCAACACGATAATTTTTCAATTAATGAATTGATTCTAACTAAATATGTAGAATAGTTTATCTCAGAAATACATTTGATATTTTTGTTTGCCCGCTTGATCCACCATCTAGTTTTCAAGTGCAAGCCATGTGAAAATTTCAAATTTACATAAAAAAGGTGTTTGTGAACCGATTTTCTTAAAACTACATATGTACATAGCCACATCAATATTTTCACCAAGTCTATTAATAAATTGTAGCAGCTATTTTGAAACAAAATGGCAAGTACCCACACTTCCAAATGACCGATCCAATAGGGTTTTTTTTTTTTTTTTTTTTACTGTAGTGGACATTGTAAAAAAAAAAAAAAAAGAAAAAATCGCATGTTTCGTTCGAACAGCTAGGATCAAACCCGCGTCAAGCGCATAACAGACAGCGATGCTACCACTGCTGAACTTGTTTTGTCTGTTATTTAGCATTTATCAATCCTTTTTTAACAAAGTATACATAAAATAAAAGTTGTATCATTGGCTATATCTTTTCTTCGTCTGCGAAAAAAATGTGTCATTGACAGAGTGTGATAAAATTTTAAAGTGTACATTTCTGTAGTTTCAGAAAACAGAATATTGTTTTGTAAAAAAGTTACAAAAGTTTTCTATTTTTTAACTGAATATTTTTATAGCCTACAACATGTATTTATTAAGATCTATTTCTTCCCAAACTCATAAATATGGATCAATAGCAAATTTTACTTTCAATTTTTCGAACAATAAATGTTATATCACAACTTAATTTTATTCTTTTCTTTCTATCTTTTTTAGTTTTGAGTAATATGTACGAAAAATAGATTTAAGAAAATTAATTTGCGTTTAAATCGTATAGCTTTTTTTTTTTTTTTTTTTTTTTTTTTAATAAAAACAAAATAATAAAATAAATAAAAACCATCTTCAATAAAATGCTCTCTAACTATAACAAACAGCTGGGGAATATGATATCAGATATTAAAATCTACGGATTGATCTTTCTGAAATTTACATAATCCAATATATTTTACATATGCATCGTTTTATTTAACAAATATATTTCTTATTGATAAATAATAGTTAAATTTCTGTACAAGAAAGTTTAATAAATACAGATTGGTTATTAAAGCTTTTATGTTCTATACATTTTATGTGACGTAGAAAAAAAAAATGAATAATCTATGTATGTTAGGATAATTTTATATTAATATTTGTTTAGAAAAATCATTTAAATTCTTCAATAAATTTCAAATGCATTATTAAAAGTCACGAAATATTTTAATCATATCAATGCTATTTATTTAAATTCGAAAAACAATTAAAAAAATATAGACAACAGTGATAGTACTTTTTAAATTTATAAATGAACATTTTAAAACGTTTTACATTTAAGAATTATAAAATAAATGTTTTCTAAATCATTATGGTAAATGTAATTATTGTGACTCATTAAACTGAAAAGTAATGATTGGTATATGTTTTTAATTTTTCACTCTTGTTGTTTTTAAATTAATTTCAACTTTAAGTATTACAATAATTACATTTATTCATTAATAAGTGATTTATAACCTCATTTTCCGGAAAATATGCGTTAGTGAGTAATTTGATCTCAGCCTTGGTTAAAACCTAGATTTCTATTTTCAGATGACCAAAGACTATTTTTTTTTTTAAGTAATTGATTTTTAAATTAATACTTCATTAAGATGGCACATATTAAAGAATTCCACTCATCAAAAGATATAATTTTAGATTAAATCTGTTTGACTGTCTGCCTATTTGTTTGTCTGTTATCACTTTTCTTTAATATGAGTTTATTTTAAAATCTCCATGGAATCTTCTTGAAATGTGTAGAAATTTCTTGCAATCTTCTAAAGACTTTATGGGAAGGTTCAGAAACTTCATGGAAACTTGTACAAATTTCATGGCATCTTTAAGACTCGTCATAGAAACGTCTAGGAACTTCAAGGAATCTTCTAGAAATTTCATAGAAATGTCTAGAAACTTCGTAGAATATTCTAGAAACATCATAATAGGCGGAGACGGGGTACAATGAAACAAAATTTACTTCTTTGTTTTTTCTTAGCCACAATTTTGCATGCACAAAAATGAAATTAATGCACACATTTAGTTTTGGGTTTTTGCAGCAAAATAAATTTTTATTATTTTTAAAAAGATATATTTATACTTAAAAAATAACAGAAAGTAAAGGCCTAACAGTTTTCCATTGTTCCCCATATACCGGGGTAAAATGTAACACTCCAAATACTGCAACTAAAATTCCAATTTTTACCAAATATAGACAATTTTATGAAAATTTTACAACACAATGAGATAAATACGAAATATATATATATATATATATATATATATATGTATGAAAAAGAAAAAAAAACTTATTAAATACATAAAAAAAAAAGAGAGAGAGAGAGAACTTAAATAAAAAAAGAGACTTTATTGAAATACAAAATGTGAACTTGAATAAAATACAAAAAAAGTAACTTTATTAAAATACGAAAAAGAAACTTGATTAAAATAGTATTGTTCTAGATGAAAAGCAGGATGCTTCTAATACGTTAAGAAATATTATTTCATTTTTTTATTCATTACAACATTTATAACAGGTTATATTATTCAGGTTATATATAACAGGTTATATATACAGGTTATATTATGATTAATTTATAACAGGTTCAAGTTAGTTTAGAAAATTAACGTTTCTGCTTTTCTTTCAGTTGCTCCTGGAGATACTGAGCGTGATAGTTCCAACATAGTTTGAGTTTTTCAAAAATGTGTATTTCTGCAGAGTGCATACATTTAAACAGTTTGGTGTCTTTTTATATGCAGTAATTTACACTCAATTTCATTTAAATTTATACTTTCCCCGATAGAATACATTTCCTTATGTTCACTATCAGTTCACCCTCCTTGATTAAAACATAATTATTTATACAGGTACTTCTTGTGTTGTGCATGTGTTATATCTCACATTTAGTACTATGATGATCATCTTGAGCTTGAAAATAATATAGATCTGGATCATCGACATCTTTTGAGTCTGTAGTAGGCTAAGTTTGATTTGAGGAAATTCCTTCTTTTCCTTTCACACCCCTCTTTTCACTTAATATTTTCTATACAAAGACATTTTTTGTTCATGATTACAATAAAGTTCTTTTTTTTTTACCAGTCTTCAGGTATTTCCCCCCCCCCCCTAAAAATAAACAAATTGCCTACAGGTTTAGAGTGAATGCAAGGTGTATAAACAGAGAAGATAAACAATCTGCATTTTGCCATTTCCTCTCAGTAAAAGTGTTTTATTTTTACTAGTGACAACCAGAGATATATTATTTTACACCACTTATATTATATTTATACGCGACATGTTATTTCAGGTAAATGCTTTCACCCGGAGAACAATGAAACATGTTTCTTTGTACTCCAAACTGGGGTTAATAAATAAAAAAATATTTACAAACTTCTAATATTTATATTTATTATTTTATCTTTTGAAGATATGAAAACAACAACACAAAGATTACAACATGTAAAAAGAATTCATTATTACATATAACAACAAGGAAAAAATATTACTTTTGGCAGTGAAACTTAGTTTTAATGGTGAAAATCGAACAATCTTTTTTTGCTAGTTTTGTAGAAATGTGTATGTATTAAAATCACATCAGTAACTGGAACATATCGTTCTATAATATATACTGAAACTGCAACTTTGTGTGACAAACTAATTTTAAAAGCACAGTTTCATTGGCCTTCACGAGGCTTTCACTTAACTTCTAGAAATTTCATGGAAATGTCTATATACTTTACGAAAACATCTAAAAACTTCATGGAATCTTCACGGAATTTTCTAGATAATTCTTGGAGACGTCTAATTGGTACGTTTTTATAAGTCTGTATTACACTTTTTAACACAGAATTAGTTATATATATATATATTTACGTAGTTAAATATACATAACTAACATAGTTACTTAGTTATATATATTTACTTAGTTTTGTATTTTTGCTTCCTTTAGTTATATTTATTTACTTTGACATATTTTAGTTATGTATGTAAATATATATAACTAAAACGGTAAAATTAATAGAAAGGTAAAAGGAAGATTATAAAAAATAGAATGCTTTTCTAAAGGTGCCTTAAAAAGGGGAAATAACAGTAATTTTTTGAATTTGTGGTTGCCTGAAGGGGGGGGGGGAATGCGACAATGTTGACAAAAGAAAGTTTACTCCTGAACAAAAAAAAAAAAAAAAAAAAAAAAAAAAATTCTCAATTATCAAAATGAAAATATTAAGTAAATTAACTCTGCATACTTTGGGGAAATTAAAAAAATTCTTCAGAGAATCTACAAGAAAAAAGGCAAATCTGCAGCTAATACAAACTCTTTAATTCAATATATACACATCTTAAATTGTATTTTTCTCTTGCAAATCTGTAATTCCAATTTTATTTCCTCAATTGTCATTCATTCATGATATGTTACATCTTAACCGAGAACATAATTGCTGACTGATTACAGGTTGATTGGTTGGTTGGTGTTCATTGGAGCATGGTCCACAATAGGACAAGCTGCGCCAGACAATGCTGTTGAATATAAAAAATAAAATGATGGTATGATTAGTATTTTATAATCAGTCTGGATGGATTCGCCCATCCAGATTGTCATTAATAAACAAAAATTTTAAAAATACAAAAGAAGAATGGATAAAAACCAAAAAAAAAAAAAATTTAACAAAATTTAAGTAAAACAACATAAACATGAAGTATCACTATAAAATCCCACTGCATTTAAGAAATTAGTTAGTTCAGTATGAGAATTTGTTCCTAAAAGGCTCGTCATATTTGGTGAAGATGATTAAAGTAATGTCTATACAAGTGACGAAGACAAGATCAGTCGGTAAGTAAATGGCGAATGATAAGTACATTAAAATGACAGCTGTGTGTGGGACATGTAAGCCCCTGTCGTTCAAGTAAAACGTATTTATGTGTAAGTCTTGAATGCCCAATCTTCAGACGAGTTATAATAACGTCATATCATCAAGGATTAAAATTGGTCAGACGGTAATTTGAAGTTTTAATTCATGTAATTTTTTTACTGCATTGATGATTACATTCCCTTTGCCAAATATTCCTGAGAAATCTTCTAAATTTACGCTCAATGTCATCATAAGGAACAGAACAGTTTAGAGTAATAGAAGCCTGTTTAGCGGTTTTGTCTGTTGCTTCATTGCCTTTCATGCCAACATTGCCAGGAACCGAACAGAAAAAAATACCAAATCCTTTTTTCCGAAGGTCGATATTAGTTTTTAAAATTGAAAAAAAAGAGTGAAAACAAGAGCTAGATGACAAAGAGCACTATTTCATTCTAATAATAACAGGAGAGTTGGGGTTGGAATATTAAAACCCGAATAAACTACTACGTCAGAAACGCCAAAGGAAAATATTTGAGATGCATACAGCTGTTTCGGTAGCCTTAAGCGTACCGCCTTCAGTGCAAAAAGAATTGTGAATCTGGAGAAGTGCTTGTATATATAGGAGAGGGACCGAATTTAGTTCAACCAATAGGATTACGGAAAAGGTGGGGAGAGTAGCCAATAGGAATTTAGAAATGTGTTGCTGTGTAAACAGTAGAAAAATTAAGAAAATGTGGACTGAATGTAAAATTTCCAACAATCAGACAAATAGGGAACAGTGAAATTAAAATTTAATATTTTAAAATTTTTATAAATATGAAAAGCTCCAAAGAAATCGAGTTCATGAATGGATTTAGGTCTGCAAAATATTTTAGCTGAATTAAATTTAAAATTATAATTTTCCTCCCAGCAATATTTAGTAATAGCCGATTTGTTGGTTTCTTGTTTGCGGACGTAATTCATATGTTCTTTTAGACGAAATTTAAGACTGCGTTTAGTTTGGCCAATATATGATAAACCACACTGACAGGAAATACTATAAATGCCACAAGAATTATACATATCAATGGGATCTTTTAACTGAGAAAAGGTGAGTTTATTGGAAGGCGAAAATATTATTTTAAAATCATATTGTTTGAGAATTTTAGCTATGGTTTGACTGGTTTTAGGAAAATAGGGTAAAACAATACGGATATTAGAAGAGACTGATTTAGTAGACGAAATACGAGGGAGCTGTAATTTTTGGATAGCTTTGTCTATAATGGAAGGGTCATAACCTCTGTCAATTGCAATGGCTTTCAGGCATTTAATTTCAGATTTTAATAAAATAAGATTTGAACAAATATTAAGGTCACGGTTTACAAAAGAATAGAAAGCAGCCATTTTTTGATTAGGTGGGTGACATAAACGCGCATGGGGAGGATGGGCGACTGTAAAATTTTTACGATAGACGGTGGTTGAAAATCCATTTACAGTGCGAGAGACGAGGGTATCAAGAAATGGAAGGGAGTCATTATTTTCTATTTCATATGTAAACTGGATATTACTGTCAATTGAATTTAAAGTTTCTAATACATGATCAATATTGTGACGAGATATGTCGATAAGCGCGAAGATGTCGTCAACGTAACGGGTCCAAAAAGGAAAAGATATATTCTTAAAAAGCTTGCTTTCGAAATAGTGCCTGTAAATATCTGCGAGAATTAGGGAGAGAGGGAAACCCATGGCTAAATCATCAGACTGACGATAGAATATTTTTTCAAAAGAAAAAGTGGTTTGTGATAAACAAATGCGGGTAAGAGAAATTAATTCTTCTATTTCAAAAGATGTGAAATGAAACTCTTTTAATCTATTTTCGAGACAGCAGAGGGCGCCACTTATTGGAACATTAGTGAAAAGAGATTTTACATCAAAAGAAACCATAGTGAGTTTAGTGTGAGGGCAGTTTTGAATATTTTTTTTCAAATTTTATGGAATTCTTAACAGTATAACTATTAGCAGCAAGAAGGGGAGCAAAAATTGTGGTGATAAATTTAGCTAAGTTTTAGGAAGCATTATCGATATTAGAGACTATGGGACGAAATGGAATATTGGGTTTGTGAACTTTTGGTAAAGCATAAAATCTGGCACAATTAGCAATAGAAGGTATAAGATGGGATTTAGACGAGTTCAATAACAAGGGGCAAGATTTAATAGCAGATTTAATTATATTTAATTCTTGAGGAGAATGGTCACGGGGCAGAGGAATATATGGGCCATCATTATTTAGTTCGATAACACTTTCGGTCCCTCTCCTATATATACAAGCACTTCTCCAGATTCTGAATTCTTTTTGCACTGAAGTCGGTACGCTTAAGACTACCGAAACAGCTGTATGCATCTTAAATATTTTCCTTTGGCGTTTCTGACGTAATAGTTTATTCGGGTTTTAATATTCCAACGCCAACTCTCCTGTTATTATTTGTTAAGCTTATACGGGCTTAGTTGTGTTATTGGTCTTCTGCTCATATTGTAACTGAGCAACCTGGTCTGAGAAGCCTCATATGAGGGGGAAATTAGGTCAGTAATATTTTGAGTCATTTTCTTCATTTCAAAATGTGCAACTTAGTTAATCGTTTCTACCGTTTCCATACTTAAAAGTTTTGTGCCCTCAACCGTCTGAAGTTCCTTTTACAATGCAAGAGACACCGCATCATCCCTAAATTCATTCAACTGAAGTGCAATATCTCTGGTTCCAGTTTTGTAAACAAAGCAGTACTCAGGTCTCATTTTAATTATCTCCGTGCAGTTATTAAGAAAACTCGTACCAACATCGCCAAAATTGAAAAAGATTTATTCTTTCTCCACTTAAAGTTAGCTTTTGAACGTCCTAATTTTATGTTGATCGATCTCAATTCCTGGATTCATTGTGACAGCCGTTCTCGTAAACACTCCATTAAATTTCATCATAAATTCACCCGGCTTCGTAATTCACTGAGTCCTATTCATTCGAACGACTTTCCTGTTGTCAATAAAAATGCAATCGTTAATCTTTCTAATGCTTAAATTTCCAATAGTCAATATTCTGTTCTCAAACTCAATTCAAATTTTGCCATTTCTAAATCTCCTTCTTTTCCTGAGTTAATTGTACCGGTTGAAAAAGCATTCAAAAATTCTCGACTGACCAACAGAAAGAAAATCTTCGTCATTTAATCCTTAATAATGACAATTTCAACTGTAAAAATTTTAAATCAATTCTCAGCTATGCAGAAAAAAACGCCTTGAAGGAATTAACATATAATGAAAATATCATCATTACATAAGCTGATTAAGGTGGTCAGATTGTTATTTTGTATAAAAATTAATACATCGAAAGTGTTATCGAACTAATTAATGATGGCCCATATATTCCTCTGCCCCGTGACCCCTCTCCTCAAGAATTTAATAAAATTAAATCTGCTATTAAATCTTGCCCCTTGTTATTGAAATCGACTAAATCCCATCTTATCCCTTCTATTGCTAATTGTGCCAGATTTTATGCTTTATCAAAAGTTCACAAACCCAATATTCCATTTCGTCCCATAGTCTCTAATATCGGTACTGCTTCCTATAACTTAGCTAAATTTCTCACCACAATTTTTGCTCCCCTTCTTGCTGCTAATAGTTATACTGTTAAGAATTCCATAAAATTTGCAAAAAATATTCAAAACTGCCTTCACACTAATCTCACTATGGTTTCTTTTGATGTAAAATCTCTTTTCACTAATGCTCCAATAAGTGGCGCCCTCTGCTGTCTCGAAAATAAATTAAAAGAGTTTCATTTCACATCTTTTGAAGTAGAGGAATTATTTTCTCTTACCCGCATTTGTTTATCACAAACCACTTTTTCTTTCGAAAAAAATATTCTATCGTCAGTCTGATGGTTTAGCCATGGGTTCCCCTCTCTCCCCAATTCTCGCAGATATTTACAGGCACTATTTCGAAAGCAAGCTTTTTAAAAGAATATCTTTTCCTTTTTGGACCCGTTACGTTGACGACATCTTCGCGCTTATCGACATATCTCGTCACAATATTGACCATGTCTTAGAAACTTTAAATTCAATTGTCAGTAATATCCAGTTTACATATGAAATAGAAAATAATGACTCCCTTCCATTTCTTGATACCCTCGTCTCTCGCACTGTAAATGGATTTTCAACCCACCGTCTATCGTAAAAATTTTACAGTCTCCCTTCCTCCCCATGGGCGTTCAAGTCACCCACCTAATCAAAAAATGGCTGCTTTCTATTCTTTTGTAAGCCGTGCCCTTAATATTTGTTCAAATCCTATTTTATTAAAATCTGAAATTAAATGTCTGAAAGCCATTGCAATTGACAGAGGTTATGTCCCTTCCATTGTAGACAAAGCTATCCAAAAATTACAACCCCCTCGTATTTCGTCTACTAAATCAGTCTCTTGTAATATCAGTATTGTTTTACCCTATTTTCCTAAAACCAGTCAAACCATAGCTAAATTTCTCAAACAATATGATTTTAAAATAGTATTTTCGCCTTCCAATAAACTCACCATTGATATGTATAATTCTTGGGGCATTTATAGTTCCTGTTAGTGTGGTTTATCATATATTGGCCAAACTAAACGCAGTCTTAAATTTCGTCTAAAAGAACATATGAATTACGTCTGCAAACAAGAAACCAATAAATCGGCTTTTTCTAAACAATCCTGGGAGGAAAATCATAACTTTAAATTTAATTCAGCTAAAATAATTTGCAGACCTAAATCCATTCATGAACTCGATTTCTTTGAAGCTTTTTATATTTATAAAAATTTCAAAAACCTTGTAAATTGTGATTTCGCTGTTCCCTATTTGTCTGATTGTTGGAAATTTTACATTCAGTCCACATTTTCTTAATTTTTCTACTGTTTACACAGCTACACATTTCTAAATTCCTATTGGCCACACTCCCCACCTTTTCCGTAATCCTAATGGTTGAACTAAATTCGGTCCCTCTCCTATATATACAAGCACTTCTTCAGATTCAGAAGTCTTTTTGCACTGAAGACGGTACGCTTAAGGCTACCGAAACAGCTGTATGCATCTCAAATATTTTCCTTTGGCGTTTCTGACGTAGTAGTTTATTCGGGTTTTACTATTTCATTCTGTCTGTTTTATGAATTTTCTACTGGGTTGGGATGAAATAATGTTAAGATCAACCTCAACAACAAAAAATTCTGGAGAGACGATAGAAAAAGAATTAGGCTAAAAGTTGACGTCTGAAAGTGGTGTTACCAGTGACAAAAGCATAGCTGACTTTATTACTTGTGTTGGAGCTGTCAGTAAATATCTTAACATAGTCCTTATATTCACAGAGTGGAGATAAGTTAAGGGCTTGAAAAAAAGCATCTATGTTAGATTTTTCAAATCCGTTTAACGAATGAAGACAAGAAATAACCTGGGAGTTACAAGGAGAGATATTTAAAAGAGACCGGGGACGAACTTCGGTATGAATATGAGAGGTACCTGCAAGGATGTTCTTAATCCTAAGAGCGAAATGTGGGATGCAAGATGGATGATTCAGGAAAAGATTAGGATCGTTGCTATTTAAATGTAAATGATGCAGATGATTAGAATGTTAAAAGATGCGATTGTACAATTCAAATGAAAGTCTTTTTCTAATGTCAGTGAGAGAAGGCTCCACATAGTCAGCATATAAACTAAGTACAAGAGTAGTGCGAAAAGCTCCTGAGAAAATTTTTAAATTCACTATGATGTGTTATGTCAAGTTTCTTAAGGTAATTAACAGGTGCTTATCCACAAACCTCGCAAGCATAATCAAAATTACAGTCTATAGTAGCCCGATAGATTTTGAGTAATGATGGACAATCTGCACCCCAAGAAGTGATAGAATGGACTTTTAAAATAGTAAGGGCTACATTTAGTTCCTAAGTGTAAAATATGTGGCATGAAAGTCAATTTTCTGTCTAAGATAACATCCAGAAAGCGAATAGTGTCAACAACTGAAATTGGCCTGTTATTCATTAAAATTTTTGAATCAGAATGAAATCCTCGTTTTAGGCAATAATGCACACACTGTGTTTTATCACTAGAAAAAATAAAACATTTTAATTTGTCCATTTAATGGTATTGTCTATGGCGAGTTGTAATTGGCGTTCGATGAAGCGTATGTCATTTCCCTGGCAAGATATCTGCAGGTCGTCAACGTATAGACTGCCATGAACATTTTGGGTTAGTTAATTTAAAATGTCATTGATTTTTAAAGAGAAGTAACACTGAAGACACTGTCTTGAGTTACACTTTCTTCCTGAAAGTAAAAATCTGAATAAACTGATCCAATACGATTATGAAAGTGTCCGACTTTTAAAAAGTTTTCAATAAAAATCTGAAGATTTACTCGAAAAACCAAATTAAAAAGAAATCTTTTAAAATGCCATAACGCCAGGTCTTGTCATAAGCTTTTTACGTATCGAAAAAAATAGACACCAAATGGTTACGTCTTACATTAGATTTCCGAATATTTGTCTCCAATAATAAAATATTGTCAACCGTTGAACGGCCCCGACGAAAACTACTTCGCCATGGAAAAATCAATTTTTTTTTTCTAAAGTATAACCCAGCCTAGTATTTATCATTTTCTCCAGCAGTTTACATATGCAGCTTGTGAGGGTAATGAACCTATAAATTTTTGGGTCAGTGTCAACTTTGTGTAGTTTTGGAAGAGGAATGATAATAGCATTGTGCCAAGTAACAAGGAATATATTTTTAGGACAGATCTTATCGTAAAGAGGAAGGAGATTTTTAAGAAAATGTTTTGATAAATGTTTGATAATAAGGTAAAAGGACTATTTTACTCTGGTGAATAGCGGGAGTTAAAATTGATTGTTGAGCATTCGGAATTATGTTTATAAGACAGAAATGGTTCGGAATAGGAATTAGAGCTGGAGATGTTACATAAAGTTCTACCAATGGTGTCTATAATATTTTTGGTTGAAGTAATAGTTTGGCCATCATCTTTTAAAAACGAGATATTTTGATTATAATAAATTCCCATTGCTCTCTTGACACGATGACAAAGTTGTTTGCTGCTTATATTGGAGGCAATACTGGAAACATGTAACCCAGAAATACATTTGTGATTTTTTGTGGATTCTACGTGCGCTTGACCTTGATAGTTTAAATGCTATGTAATTATCAGTATTTGGGAATATCCTAAAAATCCAAACATATTTGTTGCTTTTTTTTTCAATGTTGCATTCTTCCTTCCACCAGGGCTATGAATGTTTACTGAGACGTCCAGAAGATTTTGTAACAGTTATATTAGCAGAATGTATGATACATTTAGTCACATCTGTAACAGCCTTGTTAATATCACCCTAAATCATGTCATGCGTAATGTCAACATTAATAGTGAAGGCGGCCCAATCGGCCTTATCATAAATATAATGTGGATTTCCAGGTTAATGCTCGTTAAAATTATAAAAAGATAAAAATAAAGGGAAATGATCACTATTATCTAGATCGTTTATCACAAAGAAATTAAAATATGGGTACAGAGTTGGAGAGCAGATAGCAAGGTATATTGCATGATACTAGAAGGTTCTACTTCTTGCTATTGAATTTCAATTGCCCCAAATCTTGTAGCTTCCATACATCACTCAGAAGCCAAATGTTTCGCCCTATATGCAAATGTAATTCCATTTGTATTCAGGAGAGGGCGCCACCAGAGAGCTGAAAATCACCGGCTGTAAGCAGGAGAGTGAAAATAAAATCTCTGAAGTGAGATAGCGTGTGAGTATGTCATTCAAAACCAGCATTCATTAAAAGATAAGAGTTCTTTATTCAAATGATCCCTAACCAGATGTTACTATAAAAAAGTTTATTGAAGTATATCCTTTTAAGAAGAGAGAAAAATCTATCATACTTTCCAGGAAGTATGAATCAGTAAAATTCTTTTTGAAACAAACATGGCTTAAAATAAAGAACGTGGTCGAAAATATGGGGTAAAGTGCAAATTTTGTGCAACAACTCACCCACAGGTCAAGATAAGACCGTATAAAATTTAGCCCTATTTTATAAAAATCAAAGAAATAACTGGCAAAGGAAAGCAGTACAGTGCTAGAGTGTTAGACTTGAGACAAGAATGTTATCAGTTCGATCTCCGCCGCGGTCGAATGTTGATTTTTTTTTTTTTTTTTTTTTTTTTATAAATAGTACCACTATTTGGTTCAACATAAAATTACCAAATTATAGTAAAAGGTTAAACCATCGGGTGGTTGCAACTACTCAGTACCATTTTCTTTCAAACTAACATTGAATTTTTAACAATGTTTTGCCATTCGAAAAATTATAAATTTTATTTCTGTAACCGTAATCGGGAAAGCTGAATTGTTTTCAATGATCACTATCTGAATTGCATGCTTTCAGATAATATATTGTCTGACACTTCGTTTTGATTTATTGAAAGGATAGGACGTTGGGTTTCATACATCGGAAGAGTAGAGCGATGTCCCACAAAAACAGCACATATTTAAAATTATATGAGAATTACATTTCTAACAGCATTTTGAATTTTTAAAAACGATTTAATTTGAAAAATAATTTTAACTCATTTAAATAAATTTTAATAAAAATTTACGGCATAAATTATGTGATAACACAAATCTTAATAAGTAATTCCTTGTAATTATTAATATTTTTAGTTAGATTGTGAAATAAATTCATGTATTTATTCTAAGATAAGTTAATTTTAAATTTTGCAATATTTCTTATCAAAATTCTTTTAGGAGGAACTCCATAAAACAAAACTTTTTTTAGGATATATGGATATATGCATATTAAAACAACGCGTGTGATAAAATGCAAATTCCTGCTTGAAATTCAAGAAAATTCACTTTTATAATTGAAAAAAATTGGAGCTTGAAATTCTTTTAAAGATAAATTGAGTGGATTTTGTTTTTAAAATCTAGCAGTCAAAAAGAATAATAGCTTTTAGAAGCATGACATATTTTTGCACTAGAATATTTTTTGTAACTTTTAAAAGTCTTCTATTCATTATATTGAAAACATTTTTCAGCACCTCCATTGCAAATGTGAAATATATATATATATATATATATATATAGGATTTTAAATTATGAATTTTTACAGTAATATACTTTTATTATTATTATTTAATATTTAAAATGTAAAAATTGTATTTAAAAAAAATTATTTTAAAAAAATATATAAATAAATAAAATAAAATAATTAACTAATTAATTAATTATATTTTCACTAATAGAAAGCATGCACATCTTCTTAGTGATTTTTTTGTGAAACAGTTTACTTTAGCAAGCCGCCATAAAAAAATGAGAACCGTAATGTTGTTTTCACTCCACAGCTTCATAATGCACTAAAACAAAAGTTAAAACATCTTGTCATTAAAAACATAATGAAGATAAGCCTTTCACTATTATAAATAAACTTCACAGATTAATATAATAGTATGTCCCTAGATGCGTCGAAATAGTTTGGATAATACTGCTCTCGACTCTCGTCATCCGTTTATAAGTGAAGATATGCCAAGTATAACTTGCAGAAATACTTCTATTTTCTAAGACTGTTCAATATTTTTTTGATTGTCTTTATTTGGTAACTTGCATTCATAAGTAGATCGTTCACTCCAATTTTGAAGCCGACATAAAGCCGAACTGTTCCATCTGCTTTAGAAATTACAACCAACGGTGATCCCCAATCACTCGTAATTGATTCAGATGCTTCGAGATCAGATGTTTCAAGATCATCAAGCTCTTTTTCGTCCTTTTCTCCTAAAGCAAAGGGCACATTTTGTTTTGGAGTGTAACTAGGCTTTGTTTCATCATGTAACTTCAATTTGATTATGAAATTCGGTACACAACCAAACCTCTGTCCTCACTTTCGGAAAGATATTTGTAATCTCAGGGACATTGTTAATTGAAGCGACTTTATTTTTAGGTTTATTTTCTGTATCGAATTCTTCTAGATTGATTTTTAAATGTCTAACCCATGCAAAAATAGCATCATATCCATCAGGAACGATATATAAATCTTCATTGGATATACGTCCTTTATACTCAACCTTCACTCGTCTTTTTCCCAAGGGTAAAAGCGCATTTTTTAGTATATATCTAATTGCAATATTTGTCAGTTTAAACTGTTTCTTGAGACCTAATCTTGTAAACTAATTTTCAGGTATAAGGGGTGTATCCTGCACCGTTGTCAACTTCAAATGTTCAATAGAGATTTTTGATTTATACTGCAGTAAAACGTTTCTTAGCATCACATGCGGAATCTCAGACATGACCGTCGTAAATATCGACAACCATGTTTATAGTATTATTCTCATATGTTTTCATTTGGTTAGTTGATATTCTTGGACTGTTTGATCTTTTAACATTAAGTAATGTTTTTATACAGACTCTTTGTACATGTTCAGTTTATTTACACGACTTACACTTCAAATTATTTGTATTAATGCAACAGTCCTTTGATAAATGGTTGTTTTTCCTACTTATCATTGACCTACTTAAGTCATTTATGCTAAATTTTTCGAAATCAATTTGAGTTTGTTTGGATTTCATGCACTGATTTGAAACTGCCTCTTTTTGTTTTATGTTTTGAGAATTAAAGGATATTTTTACGTATATCAATTGATGATTACTTTTGGAGACTTTATTGATATGTTCTGATATAGATGTACCGGTATTTAGTGATTTCGATTTCAATAACTAGAGAGTGCCAATTTTTGAAACTTTAAGTACAATGGCTTTATCAACAATGTTGTTGAAAGTGATTAATTCAGATTGCAATATTTGCTCTTTGATCCAACTGTTTTTTAAGCTGAAAATAAATTGTACTCTAAGGAAAATATCAGCTACTGAAACCTTTTTACTGCATATGCAGTCACCTTACTTCATTCACAGTAAATTCACATTCGGTAATATCACGCTGTAATTCTACACACAATCGAAACAGAACTGTACTATTTTGGTAAGTAGATAAAAAGTATGGGAAACTAAAAAGGTTTTTTCTTTATCATGAAATGATTTTCTAAACTTTAAGTAGTTCAAAACCAATGTAACATTTAAAGTGAGATAATGAATAAAAAAAATTTAAAACTTTAAAAATACATTTTAATTAAAAACATTAAAATACACGACAGACGTTTCGGCTAGAACACTAGCCCTCCTCAGTGTCAAGCATACAAGCACAACATTTACAAAAAATTCCAAAACACATCATAACAAGATTATATATTCAGGAGAAATAGATTTAGCCTCGTTCAAGGCAGAATGTTGCATTTTAGTAAAAGCGCCCTCTAGAAAAATACGGGATTCATATAAATTTACATTAGAGGCTAGAATTTTAAAGTTGTCAAAATCAGGAATATGATCACTATTGAGGGAATGGATTACGAGTTTCGATCTTAAATCACCTGTTTTATATGACCGTTTATGTTCCTTTAATCTAATTTCACCTGTTCTGCCAGTTTCAGCGATATATGTAGAATCACAATTTTTGCTGGGGATACAATACATTACACCAAGACGCTTAAGGGGGGGGCAGCGGGTTTAAAGTTTGAGAGAAAGTTACTAATACGGAGCTGAGGTTTAAAGCTAGTAGAGATATTAACTGGTTTAAGAAATTTAGCGATATTTTCGGAAATACCTTTATAATAAGGGGTAGTAGTACGGTGAGTAGAATTTTTAATTTTAGGATAAACTGATTCAGATGAAAAATAGAACTCTTCTTTATAAATTCTTTTAATGAAACGAGGAGGCTTACCATTATTTTTTAAATCAGAAAAAGATTTTAGATAGTTCAATATTTAAAAATTCGGAATTACTACAATAATGCTTTGCACGATGTAAAAGAGTACGAATGACTGCAAGTTTATGAAATAAAGGATTAGCAGAATTAAAATTTAGATATTGACCAGAGAAGATAGGTTTTCTATAAACTGACGTAGAAAAATGTAAAAAATCATTGACTGTTTTATGCATTACAAGGATGTCTAGAAAGGGTAGCTCATTATTAATTTCAATTTCAGAAGTAAACTGGATATCAGGACATAAAGAGTTAGCAAAATCTAAAATATCAGTAACAAAATGTTACTTAGTAATTATAAAAATGTCATCCACATACCTTTTCCAGAATTTTTTTTTATCATGTAACTGGGAATTAATTTTGTTTTCTAAGTGTTGCATTACGATTTCGGCTATAACGACAGATATAGGGCCACCCATAGAAGTTCCGTTAATTTGACGATAGTAAGAATCATTAAAAAGAAAACAATTATACGATAAACAAATAGTAGTAAGATCAAGTACAGTATTTAAATTTAAACTAGTGTCAACATTGAAATTAGGATAAATATCTTGAACAATATCACAAGCAAACGATATAGGAATAGAAGTAAAAAGAGATACAATATCGAATGATATCATAACACAACTGGAGGGGACTTGAATTAATTTTAAAGCATTTAGGAACTGAAAGGCAGAATTTAAACTGTAATTAGAAGAAGTAATGAGGGGTTTTAATAAATTTGATTGAAAACGTGAAAGATTGTAAAGGGGCGACTTAGTATAATCAACAATAGGACGAAGGGGGATGTTAGATTTATGGATTTTCGGTCAACCATAAAAAGTAGGTGTAGAACCAGTATAAAATTTTAATTTAGATGAGAGAGCACGATCAATAGATTTAGACTTTTCAAGTTCACTAATGCGCGAATTAAGTTTGCGTTGGAATGAGGGGTTAAGTCTTTGTCTAAAAGTTCATAAGTGGAATTATCGTTTAAGAGTTCAAATGCTTTTTCAACATAAACTGACTTGTCAAGGATCTCAGTAAATATATTAAAACCAAACTTAATATATTAATGAGACGTATAAATTATGTTTAATTTTATTAAATTTAAGTAGTTCATCATACTCCAATTAAGTGGGAGCTTTTGGTGCAATAAGAGCCGCTAAGATAGTGTAATTTGAAGCCTCTATGAAATTCAGTAATATTTGTGAGCTTTTAGGCATATCTTGAAATATATCTTTCATCATTAAATAATTTTCGAAATGTTGTCGATAATATTTAAATTTTTCTTTCTTATCAAAACTTCCAAAAGGAGGAATATGTGAAATGTTTAACAACCAGAATATTTGTTAGGTTAGTTTTAATGCTATCAGTTCTAGTTTATCTCTTGATACCAACTGTTCAATCAACATTTGTTGACCCTGATTTACAGTGAGTAAATTTTGAAATTGCTTTGGATCCATTACGTATTTAAATATATATATAATAACAGTTCTTTCAATAAATAATCATATTGCATTGCATAAAAAAAAAAAAAAAAAAAAAAAGATTGAAAACGAAACTACTTTACCTCATCGACAAAACTGTTGTGTCTGTGGTGGCAAATAACCCCGTATTGATGACAGTAATAATGGACTTTTATCAACATTTAATTACTGCACAGCACCATACATTACTGTATACATATTTAAAATCATTAACAATATTTTGATACATTCTATAGTTGACGATTTTGATCACAGAAGTAATAGTTAAGTTGAATCGAAGTTGCCACTTTCTTTTGGAAAGTAAGGATAGAGTACAATTAACGAGAAAAATGCAAGTCTGTATTCAAAGGGGATACAAAACTGGCTCATGGAATAGCTTAGTTTTACTAATCGGATCAAGATGAACTTTCAACTATGATGCAGACCATGGAACCAGCGTACAGCGCCTAGAATAAAAACATTGTGACAAGAATTAATAACCGTAATGCTTAAAATATTACTCAGAAAATTAAGCTTCCTCAAATAGCGCTGCGGCCTAAATTTTTCTCTAATCTCTTAAACTTTGTATGATGAATGGACTTTTCCCAGTTTCATCTGTTACAATCACGAGACATAAGAATAGAGTACAATTAACGACAAACATTAAATACAGGAATTTCGATTTTTCTAGCAAGAATCTCAGTCGTATTACCTTTACGGTTTCTCTGGATGGTTACCACATTATGTAATCTATACGACGTAAACAAGGTTTACGCAAAAACAAATTGTTTTAAAGTTCGCCAGTAGATGGAGCTTTGCAGTCTAAATCAAATGCAGATGAGAAAATTCAAATAAAATAAAAAAATAAAATAAAATAAAAATAAATAATAATAATAATAATAATAATAAAATAAAATTGATATCTGTCGTTAAAATGAGTCATTTTCTGACATTAACCATTGCAGTATGGGCAAAAAAAGGACGCGCATTAATCGTTTCTATAGCATAATTTTTCTGCCTCTTACTCACTTGAAACTGGTTTTAAGCCAAAAGACACGATATGTTATAGTTATTCTAAAAGAGCATTCATAATGCATTTTAAAATAGTGATTGAATTTAAATCTACCAACTGTTCTGTAAATTTTATCAATTGCATTATTCTTTTTTCTGTATTTAAAAGAAAATACAAAACATTTCTGAGAAAGTAATGTAACAAAGGCAACAAACAAAAATAATAATAATACTAATAATACTAATAATAAAATAAAATACATCTCTGAAAAATCCATTAATTACACAGTTTTTAAAGCTTATTATTATTATTTTTTTTTTTTTCATTTAAACATTAGCATTTTTTTTATTATTATTATTCTATTTGTTTGAAACAAATCCACGCTTCAAAATATTTATCATATGCATAGCGTCTTAAATTTTGACTTTAGGAATAAATAAATTTGAAAAATATGGATAAAAACTTTAATTTCTTGACTCCAGTAGTAAATGGCTTTTTACTTAATTACTAAATGCGGAACCATAAATAACTGAATTATTTAAGCAGTTACGTTAAAATATCTGAATTTAAAAAAAATCGTTAAGATTATTTATAGCTGTATATTTTCTTTCGCTATTCCCGTTAAGTAAAAACAGCAGAATACGGGCAAAATAATTTCAAGTGAAGTGATTAGATTTTTTTTAACGTTTCGCTTCATAAAATTTAAAGTACATTTATTAAAACCTTCGCAATTAAGTTAAAGGAGGAAAATTAATCTAGCTGTTATTTTTAGACAATGCGATATTTCACTATAAGTTAAAAAATAGTTTTTATTATAAGTAATTGACACATTATTCTCCAAATTTATGCTTTTGTTGAAAAGTTAATAAGAATTTTATTATTCAAAGCAAACATTTTTCTTGTTAATTTTGAAAATAAAACATAAAATTTTCAATTAAAAATATCCAGGACAAATGACAAAAGTTTTCTGTATAATTAAAAACATTTTTAATTTTTATTTATTTCAATATCACTTTTTTTTCAATATTAATAGCTTAATTTGAAATTCACCACGTAGAAAGAAAAGTTTACAATACATATATATATATATATATATATATATAAATTTTTATACAAATTTCTTTAACTTAAAAAAAAAAAAAAAAAAAAAATCTCCTTTTGACAATAATAATAATATTATTTAAAAATATATAAATAGATTGCATAAATCACTTTATAAAGCAATATCTATCACAATGCATAAACACTCACGTTTGCTAAACAATTATTCAATTTTGTAAAAAAAAAAAAAAAAAAAAAAAAAAAAAACGTAGAATTCGTTTTTAAATCCAAACAACTATAGCTGTAAGGAGCCTATTTACCGCTATTTTAGGCGCTACTTAGATACCGTAGCTCGAGGAATTATCATTGCATGCATGAATGACACATTATACATTAAAACAGGAATTATAATTCTATGTATTGCAATCTTAGTGAGAATATATGAGATTAAAAAAAAAAAAAAAAACTTGAGGACTTTTGATAGCAGAAAATTAAATTGCCGCAGTGAAAAATTAATTTGTTAAATGTAGCAGGATTTCTATATAAATCTGATATAATATGACATTTTTTAAATAATTAACATTGGTAATAAGTTTGGTTAAAAAAAAAAAAAATCATTCGTTCATTCTCATTCGTTCATTCCTGTATGAAATAAAAAAAATTAACTTTTACCATACTTTAAGTTTAATTTACCACACTGGATAAACTTTACTCAGTAAAAGCTTTTAATTCAACATCAAACTGAATAAAAAACAAGACTATGGATGAAATTCTGTCCATGACAGAATTTAATTTAGTACAACAGAACTAATGATATTTGTGTTTTAACACCCTTAAAAAAAGAAAAAAAAGTAAATAAACTGCTACAGATTCCACTTGTAAGTATGATATATTTTCGCTTCACATTTATTTCATATAAAATTTTAAAAGACGCCTAAATTTTCGGAACAGATGGTTGTTAAGACCAACTGTATTCACGGTAATTTCGAAGAAAACCACCGAAAAATTCGAACGGCTAGGCAGACGAACGCAACCTCGATATGAACTCGACAGATTTCGTCTACCAGTTTGGAGCTGTCGGAGCAGAATTATCATTTAGTAAAAACAATGTTACGGGAAGTATTCGCGTTATATTATAACTACTACTATAATATAACTTTAGTAATTTATTATTATATAACTGTACCTATGCAAATATTTGACTTCTAATGTTAGCTCCAATTACATTTCAATCACGAATCCATCAAAACTTCATTGGAAAATACCATTCAAATTATTATTGAACGCATAAAAGCAACACATAACCACATTCATCGTAGGAACTGCATTAGTTAATTACGTATCTTAAAAAAAGTTTACAATATTTTAAAAAATAAATAAATAAACAACTACAGACATCTTTTGAGTTTGATATATTTTCGTTTCAATTTAATTCCATGTAAAAATTAAAATAAATAAATAAATAAATAAATAAAATGTAATTTTAAATAATAACAGGTGACTTGGCGTTGGAATATTTAAACCCGAATGAACTACTACGTCAGAAACGCCAAAGAAAAATATTTGAGATGCATACAGCTGTTTCGGTAGCCTTAAGCGTACCGTCTTCAGTTAGAAACGCCAAAGAAAAATATTTGAGATGCATACAGCTGTTTCGGTAGCCTTAAGCGTACCGTCTTCAGTAGTAGTTTATTCGGGTTTTGATAAAAAGTAATTTTATTTCAATATTGATTCTGCGTATTTTAGAACTCTCATTTCTTTTATACAGTGGCACATATTCACCTAGCGGTGACTTTTGGAACTAATATATATTTTAGTGCAATCCTTTGTCTTGTTAAATCCTCCTACAAAATTTGGCGCCATTTGCGCAATTAGATCGCGCTACAGAACACTATATACACTGTCAGTTTAATTATGGACACCCTGTATAATGAATTGCAAACAGCTTTTATGTTTTATCTTTAGCAGACTTATAGTCTGATAATTTAATTTCACTATTTATTAATTAAGCTCTAATATATATATATATATATATTACAGAATAAATTGATTTAGTTAGCATAAGAGAAATTCTAAACTTTATTTCTAAAAAATATAAATTATTATGTTTGGATATTTTATTAATTTTATTGAAAAACTTTCATCAATTTCGCTTACGAAATTTTATTTATTATTCCATGGAAATGATTTTATTCGGTCTTTTACAGTTTTTTTTTTTTTCTTTTGCAAAACATTTATTTTGCAATGAGTTAAATCAATAACATTTTCAAAATAGATTTAATCTATATTAATAAAATCAGACTTTTGTCTGTAAATTTGTCGGAATCGAAAAATTTTGTGATATCTTCACGTTTCACACCCCATGAAAGCCGAAAATGACTTCAGAAAATTTTGCCTGTGTGTGTGTGTGTGTGTGTGTGTCATCGTGTCCGTCGCTTTTTTTGTCCGGGCATCACTTGAGAACGGCAGGACGGAATTCAACGGCGCTTGGCAGGGATTTAGGTCTTCGCCCAACTTAAAATTATATCTATCAACTTTTCAAAAATTCCCCCCCGTTTCCCCCCGGGGGGTAAAAGACTAAAACACGTTTGTCCGGGCATCACTCGAGAACGGCTGGACGGAATTCAATGGCGCTTGGCAGAAACTTAGGTCTTCACCCAACTTAAAATTATATCTATAGAAATTTTCAAAATTCTGATTAGTGTTTAAATTGTGGGTAAAAAACGCCTGCGCATGCGCCATAAATATTTTTTCACTAAAACGCTTTGAATGGAAAAATAAAATGCAAAAATAAATTTTTAAGATAAAGACTTTTTTTATTCGCGTGATTCGCACTACAAATTATGAAAAGATTGAAATGTGCCATCTGAGTTTCATACTTTAGTTAATTTTAAAATATCTAATTGTCGTATCGAAAAACTGTTTACACCCCAGGATTCAGAAAAATCACCTCTTTCATTTGGCACTGAATTTTTAACGATAGGTCTGATATTTCTAATTTATTTTTCCCATTATCCGTTTTTCCGTTGCCACTTAAATTTCATACTTTAGTTATTTTTTAAAAATCTAATTGTCGCATCGAAAAACTGTTTGAACCCCTGGATTCAGCAAAATCGCCCCTTTCATTCCGTATCAAATTTATAAATATAGGTCTGATATTTCTAATTTATTTTACCCTTTTTCCGTTTTCAACCCAGATTCGATATGGAACAGCTTTAGTATTGTATCCCTTTGGCAAAATTTGAAATTCGGCAGCGAAGTAGCTCGGACGTTTCTCGCCAAGATCTTTAATTGCACAATTGAGATAGCCAATTCAGTTCATCGCAAAATCGGCTTAAAATATTTAAAGTCACCGAAGGGTTCCGATACTTAAGCTGTGCTTTTTGTATTTATTTATTTATAATACTGTCTTTTAAAGACTTCTGTGGTCACGAAATTTGGTGTGTAAATTGTTTGTATGCATCCGGCACTTATTGTAACTGCATTTCACGAAATTCGAAAATTACCCCCCCCCCCCCCTTCTCGGAGTCGGAGGGCAATAAACATGTGTAAAAACATGTTTTTCCGTTTGAATTCGCTTTGAATTATCTTAGAATGGCGAATTTTGGTGTGTGGTGTGGATATTGATTAAGTGTACGCATTATGTACATTAGTGGGATTTTGCAAAACTTCGAACTCACCCGCTGAGGGTGGGGAAGTAAGAAGTGGGTAAGTTGTGACGAAGATTTTGGGGACCCAGACTCCTAACATTGGGAGCGAGAAAACCTCTACCAATCACAGCGAGAACTTAGGTTATTAATAAAGATATGGCATTTTGACAAATCATTTAAGTTTAACGTCCAGCGAAGCGGGCAAAGCCTGCTAGTATATATATATTATTTATCTCTCAATGATGTTTTCTAAAATAAAACTATAATTATAATATGGCTTTCAAAATAATAAATTATTCAAAACTTTTGAAATTAAGTTACCACATTAGGTAAAACATTAAAGCACATTTTATACGTCTTTCAAGGGACTGACGTAAAAAGACGTATAAATAAAAGACGTATAGTCAAAATTTAAAAAATAAAACTTTCATTATTACAAATTTAATGGTACTGAAGCAAAATTTAAGTGAAAATACTAATTAACAAAGTTTTTTTTTTTTTTTTTTTTTTTTTTTTTTTAAGATAGTAACTAGTATTTCAGAACAGAATTTGGGTTTGAAGATGATAATTAAAAATAAGCTATCAAGCATTTAAGATCTCTGTTACTTGTTTCAATTATTTATTTTATTTACTAGTATATAACCCCGTCAAAAATGACGGAATGTGAAATCAATTAAGGTAGTGAATCAACGAATGTTTTGCCAGCTTCTCTGGTGACTATATTTAAAGGGGACTAATGTGCAAGTTGTACCTGACGGGGCTAATGTGAAAGTTGTAGCTCAAGGGACTAATGTGCAAGTTGTACCTCACGGAACTAATGTGCAAATTGCACCGAACGAACAAACCATTTCTTTCAACGAAAATACCTACTAACCCTAAGCGATAGGTCTAATATATCGTATCATATTATATATCGTATTTATCGTAATATAACTCCATACTTATTTCGCTTCCTTCATCGACTCGTTTTAATAAGCATTTTTTACATGCATGAGGAAATTTAATATTTTATAAGTTTTAATTTTTTGCGTGAAAGCATTATTTTACCTCCCCCCCCCCAAAAAAAAAATAATAAATAAATAAATAAATAATAAAATAAAATAAATAAATAATAAATAAATAAATAAATAAAAATAAATAAATAAAAATAAATCATTAAATTCATTTTTACTTTCTCTTACCCATAGTGTCGAGAAAGTATTGTTTTAGGGTCAAATTTTCAAACATGAGTTTTTGTTATATTTACATGCTCTGAGGTCCCCTGATTACGAAAATCATGTTTTTAGCGAATGGTTTTTTGCGCATGATTTTATCTGTCTGTCTGTGTGTCTATTATCAGCATATCTCAAGAACAAACAATAGCAGAAATTCCAAACTCGGTATTTTAAAAGTGTATCATATAGAGATGCTACACTAAGCATTTCGTTGAGATGAAGCAAATGGTTCGTGTACAGGGACACTCAAAAGTATTAAAATACATTACGTTTATGGGGGAAATTACAGGTAAGTAGAGTTTAACATCTATATCCTGCACTAAACCAAATGAAACGAATATATATTTTGTGTAATAGAGATAGTCAACTGGGAAAAAATTTTGTGTACGTAGGAGCCTCGCCTTCCCCCCTCGAGGGGAGTAAATTTTTATGATGGGTATCTTTCAAAAGAGCTCACCAATTCCTTTAAAATGAATAGTTAAACCATCGATCTGCGATAATTTAAAATAAAGTTGTCGATTTTTTTTTTCATGTTTTAACCAATATATATAGTGTTACGAAATTGTAAATAATTGTGTTTATTTTTGTATAAAGTCATTCAAAAAGGCTTAGTAAGTTGATAAAGTGCTAATTTTGTGCATTTCTAGTCGTTTTAGCGTTGAAATAGCCTTATTTTCCCTTAAAAACGCATTAAAAAGCCCCAGTAATGCAGGTAATGGATTTGGCGCCAAATTTGGCGACTTTTTCCCACCTTGGCGATTTTTTTGGCAACCTTGGAGAGAAAATCCTTATATGGGATATACCAAATATGGAAGCTGTAAGTTGATTGGTTGACCACTTTCTAGAGTTTTCTCGAAAAATCTGGGTTCCATGGAACAGCATATAAGGAACGCTCCCTCGCCAAGGCAGTCAGTTCAGTTCAGATCTCAGCCAGCTTCGCTAGTGCTTGCATTGCTCTTGAGCCTCTTTGAGAGAGACTTGCTTCAAGTGTTATTGCTATACAGTTTGTACTGTGGATTTGCTATTGACAGCTGTTGTTTAAGCTGTGTTTACTGCTTGAATTGAAGCTGATAATTGGGTTATTGACCTGTATTTTTCTGGAACTTTCTGTGAATAAATTACTGAATTTTTGTAAGTTTGGCCTTTCATTCCCGGACAACTCACGAATCCCCAAGTACGCAACATTTCTGGTGTCAGGAGTGGGGTTGTCTGTGAATGGTGATAACTAGAGCTATGGAGCAAGAGATGAAGAAACTGCTAGAAAGCTTAGCTACCCAGATGAATGAAATGAAAGAAGGACAAAGAGAAATGAAAGAAGGACAGAGAGAGATGAAAGATAGCCTGAGTCAAGAGATGAAAGAAATGAAGGTAGCACAAGAGAAAATGGAAACATCGCAAAGAGAGTTGAAAGACGGTTTGACTGAAGAAATGAAGGTAGCACTAGAGAAAATGGAAACATCGCAAAGAGAGTTGAAAGACACTATGGGTGAAGTTCAGGAAGAAATTAAATCTAATCAAGATGAGATGAAGAGAGAGCTTTCAACGGTGAAAGAATCAATCGAGGGTAAATTAACGGTTATGGAAAACAGAATGGATGGAATAGAAGAGAAAGTTATAAAGATATAAGAAAATTTTGAAGAGAAAGTTATAAAGATAGAAGAAAATTTTGAAGAGAAAGTTATAAAGATAGAAGAAAATTTTGAAGAAAAAGTTTTGAAAGTGGAAAAGAATTTTGAAGAGAGATTTATGAAGATAAAAGAGAATTTTGAGGAGAAATTTAAAGAAAACTTTGATCAAGAGCTGAAAGGAAAGGTTTCAGAGATAGAAAGCAAGTTTAAGAGAATGGAGGAAGATCTTGAGAGAAAAATGAGAGAAGAGTGGAGCGGAGAGGTAATAGGGAATGAACTGCAGAGCAAGATTCGGAATCTCGAAGAAAAGTTAGAATCCAAGCCCCAGGAAACTGAAAAGAAAGAGAGAAGAAACCAGAATCACGAATTTATTAAGCTATCTACCTACGACGGCAGTTCCTCCTGGCATGTATATACGACGCAGTTTTCCATCGTAGCTGAAGCTAACGGCTGGGACTCTTCCGCCAAGTCGGTCCACTTAGCAGCAGCATTACGGGGAGATGCAGCCGAGATACTGAGAAATGTTTCTAAAGAAGAAAGGAACGACTTCGAGGCCTTGACTAGAGCATTGGAGCTACGGTTTGGAGAGAAGTGTTCTAAGGACTATAGTCGCCTCCAGCTAAAGTCCCGTTACCAGAAAACGGGCGAAAGTTTGCAAGAGCTGGCAGCGGACATTCAGAGATTGTCACACCTAGCATTCTCAGACTGCCAAGCTGACACTCGAAACGACTTAGCTCTTCAGTACTTTATCGATGCTGTTCGGGATCCAGAAATTCAAAAAGCGCTGAGACTCTCCAACATCAGAGACGTAGAATCAGCTTTAGGCTATGAACTTAGGATAGAGGCAGCCCAACAAGCCTCCCGTAAAGACCGCCATACCATAAGAGCAGTCTCATTAAATGATACGCCTGCTGATGAGAATGAAATGAAGAGAAGTTTCGCAGAGATCTTAAAGAGATTGCGCAACCTGGAAAATAACATAGAAATAAAGGATCGGAAGATAAAGTACTGGGGCTGTGGAGGGGATGGTCATGTGAAGAGGAACTGCCCCGTACGACCAACTATAGGAAATCTCCCGGTTTCACCATCACTGCAGGGAAACTAAGAGGAGGCCATCTCGCGGGGCGGAGGTTGCCTAAAATTAAAGAGCCCCAATTTACAGTATTTCATGTTTCATCGATGAGTGGCGGCGATAATGGACTTCACGTTTATGGCCAAGTCAACAACGCCTCCTGCCGGATGATTCTGGACACAGGAGCCAACGTGACCATCATTAGAACGGATTTGGCTCAAGAACTAAAAGAGAAGATCATCTGGACGCCGCCCTGTGTTAAACTCCAGACTGCGACCGGAGACGAAATCAAAATATATGGGAAAATGAACTTGACTATCACTTTTGGGAATGCCAGTTACCATCATATGGCATATGTGGCAGATATAAGAGATCCTTTAATCATTGGAATTGATTTCCTGAAAAAATTTAACTTTCAATTGGACTTCAAGAATAATGAACTGCATTCGAGTTCGGAAGACATCGATGTGTTCAACACTGAAAATCAAGACATTCAGACAATTTGCCAGATAACAGCCAAGTCTGAAATTTCCATCCCTCCACACACAGAGACAATAGTTTCAGGAACACCACCTACAAAGCAATACTTCCGCTATGGACTGATTGAATACCCGAATACAGACAATAGCCCAAGAGGAGTTCTGGTAGCTTCATCTCTAGTTGATCTCTCAAAGAGTACTATTCCTGTGAGAGTCGCAAACATCAGCGATAATGTCCGAACAGTGAAGAAGGATGAGGTGTTAGCAGCCTGCACTCCTGTAACATGCATCAACCGCCCCACGCAATCAACTGAATCCAAGTCTTCTGAACAATTAATAACGGAATTACTCAAGAATGCAGAGTTAGGAAAGGAACAGAGATGTGCTGCGGAGAAGCTACTCCAAGAATTTAAAGACCTTTTTTCTCGAACACCTGAAGAAGTCGGGAGAACGAACATCACCCAGCACCGAATTGATACAGGAAATCATCCTCCAATCAAACAACATCCAAGAAGACTTCCCTTTGCTAAACAGGAAGAGGTCACTGAACTTCTAAGTGAAATGCAGCACAATGATGTCATCGAGCCATCAACGAGTCCTTGGGCCTCTCCCATAGTACTGGTGCGGAAAAAGGATGGTTGAACAAGATTTTGTGTGGATTATCGTCGTTTGAATGACATCACGAAGAAAGACAGTTACCCTCTTCCCAGAATTGACGACACATTAGACACACTTGCTGGCAATAAATGGTTCTCGACTTTGGATCTGAAGAGCGGTTACTGGCAAGTAGAATTACATCCTGATGATCGTGAGAAGACTGCATTCACCACGGGACAAGGACTGTGGCAATTTAAAGTTATGCCATTCGGATTATGTAATGCACCTGCCACCTTCGAACGCCTGATGGAGACAGTGCTAAAAGGACTTTCCTATGAAGCCTGTCTGGTGTATTTGAATAATATTATCATTGTGGGGCGCACCTTTGAAGACCACCTTCGAAACATCCGAAAGGTGCTGGAGAAACTCAGAATGGCTAACCTCAAGTTGAATCCAGGCAAGTGTAACTTGTTCCGTCGTGAAGTGAGCTACCTCGGCCATATCATCTCTGCCGAAGGTGTGAGAACTGATCCTGAGAAGATCGCTGCAGTCGAGAACTGGGGTCGCCCTGAAAATGTACACCAACTACGAAGTTTCCTGGGGTTATGCACTTACTACAGGAAGTTTGTCAATGGTTTCTCAAATATTGCCAGACCACTCCACAAGCTGACGGAAGCCAAACAGAAGTTCCTGTGGACATATGAATGTGAAAAAGCGTTCAAGCGACTTAAAGAGGCCTTAACATCATCGCCTATCTTGACATATCCACAGCCCGACAGACAGTTCATACTTGATACGGATGCCAGCCATGAGAGTGTCGGTGCTGTTCTGTCGCAGGAAATTGATGGTCAAGAACATGTCATTGCCTATTGGAGTAAATGCCTGTCTAAACCGGAGCGAAATTACTGTACCACCAGAAAAGAGCTACTCGCCATCGTAAAAGCCATAGAACATTTCCATCATTACCTCTATGGCAGAAGATTCCTGCTCCGGACTGACCATGCATCTTTAACGTGGTTGCTCCAGTTCAAGAACCCGGAAGGACAGATTGCCAGGTGGATACAACGCCTGCAGGAATATGACTTCGAGATACGTCATCGTAAAGGGACTCTACATGGTAATGCAGATGCCTTGTCACGGAAGCCCTGCTCGGAAAGCTGCAAGTATTGCTCTAGAGCCGAACAGAAATACCTGCCGATAAATCCGGTTGCCTGCCAAGTTACTGTCTCAACACCATCAAATCAAGATCCCGATCCATGGAGTGACGAAGAACTTAGAAAATCCCAGTTGGAAGATCCTGACATAAAGCCAATATTACAGCTGAAGGAGACGACCAGCAACAGACCTAGCTGGCAGGACATTTCCAGATTTAGTCCCATTACGAAAAGTTATTGGGCACTTTGGGACTCTCTTCATATCAGAAACGGCGTATTATACAGAAAGTGGGAATCTGATGATGGGAAAAGCTTCAGATGGCAGGTTTATTACCAAGATCAAAAATTCCAGCTGTTTTAGAACAACTGCATAGTAGCTCTACCGGAGGCCATTTTGGGGTAATGAAGACTCTGCAGAAAGTTCGGGAACGCTTCTACTGGTGCAAGGCAAAGGAGGATGTGGAGAAATGGTGTAAATCCTGTGATGCTTGTGCGGCACGTAAAGGCCCGCAGAAACGAAGTCGAGGAAGACTGCAACGGTATAACGTGGGAGCACCATTTGAACGGATTGCAATCGACATCTTGGGTCCTTTGCCACGGACCTCCAGTGGAAATAAATACATTCTCGTCGTGATGGACTATTTCACCAAGTGGCCTGAGGCATATCCCATTCCCAATCAAGAGGCATGCACAGTCTCAGAAGTCCTAGTGCAGCAATGGGTGTCAAGGTACGGCACTCCCCTACAACTTCATACCGACCAAGGTAGGAACTTTACCTCTCATGTTTTCAAAGGACTGTGTGAACTACTCGGCATAGACAAAACCCGGACAACACCCTTACATCCTCAGTCGGACGGCATGGTCGAGAGGTTCAATCGTACCATCCTGAATAACCTCTCCCTTCTAGTATCAAGGAACCAGCAAGATTGGGACTTGAAGTTGCCATTGTTCCTGCTGGCTTATCGAAGTGCTGTCCATGAAACCACCGGCCATACTCCAGCCCAGATGCTGTTTGGACGTGAACTTCGTCTCCCTTGTGATCTCCTGTTTGGTTTTCCACCCGATGCGCCTTCATCGCCCGAGGAGTACATCCAAGATCTCCAGGCACGATTTAAGGACGTTCACAACTTTGCTCGGGAGCGAATTCACATTGCATCGGAGAAAATGAAGACAAGGTACGATCTAAAGGCTACGCAACATGAGTTTCAGGAAGGAGAGAAGGTCTGGTTGTGGAATCCTGTTCGACGCAAAGGACTCTCTCCAAAGTTACAGTGCAACTGGGATGGACCATACACAGTCTTAAAAAGGCTGAATGATGTAGTGGTGCGGATCACTAAAACACCTTCATCAAAACCGAAGGTGGTGCACTATAATAGGCTAGCCAAGTACCACAAGTAACGGTAATATTAAAAATTAAAAATGTAAATACTGGTAAAATTTGCGCATGCGTAATGTAAATATTTGTATTTGTACATATTTGTCAATTTTGTAAATATTTCTCACTTGATTTGTATTTCTATTTTATCGTTATATGCAACTTAGTTTTTGTGTTTTAGATTGTGTAAATTTGTTTAGTTTCGCCTCTTGACCAAGGGTTTCACTGCCCGGGACGTGCAGTATTTGGGAGGGGGCAGTGTTACGAAATTGTAAATAATTGTGTTTATTTTTGTATAAATTCTTTCAAAGAGGCTTAGTAAGTTGATAAAGTGCTAATTTTGTGCATTTCTAGTCGTTTTAGCGTTGAAATAGCCTTATTTTCCCTTAAAAACGCATTAAAAAGCCCCAGTAATGCAGGTAATGGATTTGGCGCCCAAATTTGGCGACTTTTTCCCACCTTGGCGAGTTTTTTGGCGACCTTGGCGAGAAAATCCTTATATGGGATATACCAAATATGGAAGCTGTAAGTTGATTGGTTGACCACTTTCTAGAGTTTTCTCGAAAAATCTGGGTTCCATGGAACAGCATGTAAGGAGCACTCCCTCGCCAAGGCAGTCAGTTCAGTTGAGATCTCAGCCAGCTTCGCTAGTGCTTGCATTGCTCTTGAGCCTCTTTGAGAGAGACTTGCTTCAAGTGTTATTGCTATACAGTTTGTACTGTGGATTTGCTATTGACAGCTGTTGTTTAAGCTGTGTTTACTGCTTGAATTGAAGCTGATAATTGGGTTATTGACCTGTATTTTTCTGGAACTTTCTGTGAATAAATTACTGAATTTTTGTAAGTTTGGCCTTTCATTCCCGGACAACTCACGAACCCTCAAGTACGCAACAATATATATATATATATATATATATTACCTCACATTAGAGCTACGCTGTTGGAAATTAGTAATGTTTTTGGTTTTACCCCTACAGATATTCAACACATATGCAAACCTATTTTTATCCTCTGCTGAAGGGAGGGCTATTCTTATTCAGTAATTCCTAGAGGTATTATTTTACGGAACTGTAAATCGAGAAATATGCAGTCAGGAGTGAAAAGATTTAAGCTAAATAACCGAGATTGAAACTTGAGATAGGCTTACCTAATATGTAATATTTTTTCTATAAATTGCGCATTAAATATTTGAAATTTTTCTCCCTGAAAGGAGAATTATATACGTACACAAGTGTTTCTCGAAGCCTTCGTTTTATGTGTTATAAAGTTACGTTTGTTTTTGATATATGGTCCCTATGTAAAACAATCAATTTAGAATAGTATAACTTACTAATTTAAAGAAAAAAAATAAGTATACTTTTTTCCCAAAGACATAAGTTTCATTCCCATCCATTACCACTCATATAAGTTCCATTCAGTTCCATTACCATCATTAAAAATAACGATGGTAATGTAAGTGATTGAAATTTTCATAAGTTTTAGAAAAAAAAAATATATATGTACCTTTTTGAAAATTAACGAAAGTAAATTTTTAATAACATAGTCTTATTTTTTAACTTATAGTTTTGCAAACTGACCACTTTTATTTAATAAGATAAAAGATATACTGCATTTCCTTTGTTTTGGGGCACCTTGTAAATATTTCATAAAACTAATTAATAATGAAATATTTTCTTTACAATTAACATGACTACATAACAAATTACATTAACAACAACAACAACAACAACAATAATAATAAAATGAAATCATAAAATTACCTCACAACAGTCATTAACATTTTACAAATGCATTTACTAAGATTTTAAAGATGCACAACTACTAATGTAACTGTTTTTTAATAATGCAATTTTTATATTATTTCAACATATTTGTCTTACATTTATGATTGAATTATGTTTCAGTTATTTTAAATAATGAAAAAAAAAAGCAAATTATCTTATTTCTAGTTTCTTATTCAAGTTCGCTATTTTGCATAATTCCTTGCATAGCTAATAACACCATTCATAAATAAAACGTGTCTTTCACCTTTTGACTTAATTAATTATTTAATTAACTTTAACTTAATTAACTGTATTTTGAAGTCTCACACATATGATTTTTAACATTTCTTTAGTAAAGATAATTAAATAAATTAGTTTTTTGAAGAAGTAATCATGCCTAGATATAGAATATGACCTGCATTAGATTTATTTCAGTCTTTTATTATTATTTTTTTTTTTTCAGGTAATTAATATGTTTTGATTTCCTACCTTATTTTATTTTGGAACTCGTTATTTAAAAATATTAATCTTAATTCTGATATTTAATATTTCTACTTAAAGAAAAAAAAAATATATATATATATATATATTACTATTTATATAAATTATGATTTTAAAATAAGTACTTTTAAGTAATATAAGTAAAAATATCTGAACAAAAGTTGTAAAAAAAAAAAAAAAAAAAAAAAAAAAAAAAAGAACAGTTATTGAAAATATATTTACAAATATTTTTTTTTTCTAAAATGCGTGTTCTTGGTACGACAGGACTAACGCTTCCAATCAGAAATTTCGTGTCGTCATCACTTACTGAATGCCACTTTGATTATATCAGGATGTTTTCCACTTTGGCAACAATTGAAAAAAAAATTGAAATTGCGATAAAAGCTTCAAAGAAATTTTAAAAATAAATATAGTGGTCGTTTCTAAGGAATATAGCATCATATTTTAATGAAAAATGTCAGTTTTTTATTTTATCTTTACTTATTTAATAAACATTTTGCGTATTAAGAACAATTTATTTTCTTATTTTTTTCATTCTCGAATGAAGTTAAAAAGAAATATTTAAAATAATGTTCAGAAAAATTGTGTGAAAGAAATTTTATAAAATAAATACAGTAAGCGTTGCTAAGGAATGAAACACAATTACCACATGCATTCAGCACCCTTGGCCGCCACGCAAATCCCTAGTATGCCTACTGGATTTTCGAATTCGTTCACAATGGTGTGAAGAAGATTATCCGATTGCAGGATTTCCCATATCCGACGGAATTGTCTGGAAACTGCCTCGTAACAGCCCATGATTTCTGTTTTCTTTTCTTTTCTTTTCTTTTCTTTTTTTTTTTTTTTTTAATATATATATAATAACTAAACTCTGCGTCTGTACACAATTGACGACTCACGAGCATAATAGTACTTTCATTATTTCTAACTTCGACTATTTCTTATATTTTAAAATCTTGTACGATCCATCATGTCAAAAAATCGTACACATTATTCATATTAATACAATTAGTGATTTAAATACATCGATTCGAAACAGCATTATTACTATGGACAGATTTTTATGTAACCATTTTGTAGAATTATATTTAACTTCCCAAATTCGCAGTTTGCGGTGTTTCTAGAGAGGTTTTAACACTTCTGTACTTGAGTTTCAGGGAAAACCACATTAAACTGCGAACACGTAGGTTGACAATCATGTGCTTAGATTAAACTCAGTACTACCCATCTACCAACATAGTTCTCAAAATCTCTGTGTCATTGGCAAAGCACTGGATGCTTATATACCAGGATTGCATTTAACATGAAAAAGACAAGGAAATTTTAGATTACTATTATAATGTAAAATGGGTAAAATAACATAATGAAAAGGATATAAGGATTTGGACAACAAATTTGGACAATAAATTTGGACATATGGAAATTAAAAATATAAATCACCTTGAAATAGCACTGAACTCAATTAGTTTAAGTTAAGTTTTGCATATTACATAATTATTAAATGCAAAATAGTATTAAGTTACGACAATAATGAATCATTAGTTGTATTAAGATATTCCAAAGATGTATATAGATACAAATAATTATAATTTCACATTTTTAGATAAATTTAATTATTTTCAAAATAAACTTTTTCGTATATAAAATGATAAAAAAAAAAAAAAAAACACGCGTATTTTATAAATTATTAAAATTATCAAAAGACATTTAAAAATTACTTTAAAACACGTATTATTTATTTACTATTACTATTACTATATATATATATATATATAAATGTGTATATATATATATATATTACGCAAAGCTTTTCGGTATGAATACATGACATCTTCAGATTAAAAACAATTTTAGAAAAGTTTGCATAAAATAGTCAACTGTATATTCTAGATCGTCTCATTGTTAAGCTTTTCTCCCTATGACCATTACCAATAATCCTAATACATTGTCGACTATTCTGTACACATATCGTCGTTTATGTCCATGTGACCATCATAAATCATCTTAACATATATATATAGTTGACTATTTTATAGAAACTTATCTAAAATTTTTTATAACCTGAAGATGCCATGCATTCATGGTGAAAAGCTTTGTTTTATATATAAATTGTAAATGTAATTTTAATAAATAAATATAACGCAATTTAAAGTGTTTTTTAATCCTCTCTGTGCCTTTTAAAAATCAACTATTTTCTTCTATATTCAATAGAAGAAAGTATTAGATTCGTAAATATTTTTGACTTCTAGTTTTGATAGATTTACACGTTTTGAGAAATCCAGAACACAATTTGACCATTTTGAGAGAATGTCTGTCTGTCGCCTTTCGGTGTGTGTGTGTGTGATATAAATTTTGTAGAGAGTGTCTTAGGAACTATTGCACAGAATTGCATTTAAGTTTATATGTAAATGCCCCTTGACATAATTACTGCTTGTCATTTTTTGGTGCCAATTGCTTAACAGGTGACGCTGTTATACAGCGATTTCTGCAATTTAATGGAAGGCTGTATCTCAGGTTCCATTGCGTATAATCAAACAAAACTTGATATGTAACAAGACCATTATGAGGCATTTTGCTGATTAACTTTACATGCATATCGGCTAGTAGGTGCTAGTATGCAGTAGGCTAGTAGGCTGCAATTTTTCCCGGGAGCTGAAAGGCTATATCTCAACTTTAGGGCATATAATTGTACGAAACTTGATATCGGAGATAACTATTATTAAAAAGGAAATTTTTAAGATATTATTTATAGAGAATAAAACTGTCTTCCTTTGTATATTTATTGTTAGTTTCCTCAAAGATGAAAATCGTCTGCATTCATTATGGTAGATAATTTTAATAAACACTAGTTTTAATAAATTTTTTGTACTGTGTGAATTTGTATAGAAAAATATAGATGAAAATCTTGTGTTGGCCACAGCATACTAGTTTTTAAATTAGTTAAACTTAGATTTAAAAAAATAATTTCTTGGGAACTCCTGTTAAAAAATACAGAGAACTTTGTGTTATTTCATTTTAATATTCAATTTTTATAGATTCCACGAATATCGATAATTAAATTAAATACTGTTAATTACTACAGTTCATGAAAATTATACATTCCTGATTTTCGGGATATTAAATGCATCAACATTCCTCTCTGGCTTCTTATTTCTTCTAATTCAT
The DNA here is from genome assembly GCA_963930645.1 of Salticus scenicus. Taxonomy (NCBI): domain Eukaryota; kingdom Metazoa; phylum Arthropoda; class Arachnida; order Araneae; family Salticidae; genus Salticus; species Salticus scenicus. The sequence continues at coordinate 212,115,544 of OZ005652.1, read as the reverse complement.
GCATATAGAAATTAAGACAGAACAGAACAAGTAAATTGTTTTACATAAATTAAGAACGCATTTACTGATTTTGTGTCTTAAACGTGTAGAAATAAAACTGAATTTTCAAAGTTAATTAATAATTTCAGTGTAGTTCGAACAGCATTTAATAACATTTTTCACGTTTCACAAATAAATGCAATTACGTATCGTGCATTTATGAAAATATGTTGCAAGTAATAATTCTTTTGCCATTTTTGCTATTAAAACTTACATCTTTATTGCAATTTTATGGAGCATAGCAACATTCTTTTTAGAATGGAATCGTGATTAAAGAAAGGAGTAGACGCACAAAATATATGGTTATTCCATTGATCAAAACCTATTTATCCATAGACTTATCTCTACTTTAACTTATTTTCTAATTAGTTAATTCGTGATTTTAGAAAATATTTATAAAAAAAATAACAAACATATTTTACTTCAAAACGATATATAATATATATATATATATATATATATAATATTTAATTAATAATAATGAATTATTAAACGTAGTAAAAGCCAAGCAACATTTACAAGATCACTGAAACCACATAGACCAATACGAAAGTAAATTTCAGGAAGGAGAAGCACAGAAAGGTGAAAAAAATTCATTAGCGAAACCTTTTTCACCCTTGGGCACCAATGTACGATTTCGCTCACTAGTGGCTATCGCACAGTGGCTAAATCACTAGCGGGCTTCCTATTTGTACATGAAAGTATTCAAGTGAAATTGAAAGTGGAATAAGCTATTAAGTACAAATAACAGAGAGTCTAACAGAAAGCAACCATTATAAATAATTAATACTCACAGGATGATACATTTGGAGTCACATGGATTAAAAAAGCAAAATAATTCAGAGGTTTAGTTGTTCAATGAGTATAACAAACAAAATTCAAGGTTTATGGATTTATAGCTGAAAGAATAATGAAACAATACATCAACAGGGATATTTATAGTATTATGTGTTTAATTGTATGATTACTAATTATAAGAATAGTTGGCAACTCAACAATGAAGTAATTGAACATGTAATGGAAAAAGAAAAGATGCATATCATTACAAGGTAAATGCGACATGAGTTCTGTTTTTTTTTTTTTTTTTTTTTTTTTTTTTTTAATTTCACATTTCAACCCAACCATCCAGCCAAACAACACCACCCATCCTCCGTAATCAAACATCTGCCCAACCAACTTCCACCTTTTTTATTGCCCATTATCGTTTTATAATTTTTTTGATTAAAATACACGAATGTGAACTATCTTTTTTTTTTTTTTTTTCTATGTACTGATAGAGACTTGGTTACGGATATAAAATGGAAAATACAAAATGTTTAGGAAAACCAATTTTAGCAGTGGCTGTGATCAATTTATTAATATTCTTGTTTTTATATTTTCCAGAGCATAAATTTTTTATACGAAATAAGTGGTTAAATATGATGTTTCTGAATACCGAAAGATGCAGGCAGGAATTAAAATGTGTAAATAATTTTACCTTGAAACTAAAATCTTGCCGTTTGTCATAGAAATCTGTGTAAATTTTATTACCATTAATGATTATTTTTAGATCTAAAAAGTTAATTGATTGATTAGTTAGAGTATTTTGAGTTAGCTTTAGGTTAGATGGATAATTAAAGGAAAAGATATTTTCTGATTTCTTGTTAAGATAAAATACAATAGTATCATCTATGTAACGATAAAGCCTGACATCATCATAACAAAATTGCTTTTCATTATAATAAAGGTATAGATCGGCCAAAATACTGGAGCTAGATCCTCCTTGTGGGTTTGGTACTTTTTGTAAATAGATTTTGTTGTTGTGGAAGATATAATTATTATGGATAACAAAGTTAATAAGTGTTTTGAAATTTTCTTCTTTAAAATTACGAGGAAGTTTAATCTGAGTTTTATATTCGTTAAGAAGACTGTAAATGATGTTACTAAGATCTGACAACTCAATATTATTCAAAAGATCTTAAAAGTCAAAAGTCATAATGTTGTCTATTTTATCGAGCGAATTAATCTATTGAATTAACTGAAAGCTATTTTTAAGGCAGTGTAAATTACCAACTTTCAAGTATAATTATAAGTTTGTTTAAGAATATCCAGTAGAGTTTTATTGGCGTTGTTGTTATAAGTGTTACAACCAATAGTGAGAGCGCGAAATTTAATTGGAGATTTGTGAAACTTTGGTATGAAAACTATATAAGGATAATTAAAGTTATTGAAGGGAAGTTGAAGTAGTTTATAGTAATTGTGTATTTTTCGGTTATTAATAATATATATATATATAAAGTAAAACTTGAAAATTAGTAGAAATAAAACTGGATATTTTTAGAATCAAGAGAACAGAATTTTTTTTTATATCATTTGAAATAGAGTATTCATAAACCAATGCGCAAATGCAGCAAAAGAAAATACAAAACCGAAATAAATAAACAAACATAATAAATGTAAAGCAATCCCAAAACCCATGGGGGCCTTCTTAAGGGAGCCCTTCCCTCTTCCCCCATGTAACGAATGGAAAATGAGAAGTTTCTGAAGAAACAGGGGCTTTTTAGCCAAACAAATTTAGCCAAAAAATCACACTTTTTCAGAAACTTCTCATTTCTCATTTCCTTCATGAAGGGGGGGGGGGGAGGGCTCCACTGAAGAAGGTCCCCATGTGTTTTGGTCCCCATTTTACATTTATTATCATTTCATATATATATATGTGTGTGTGTGTGTGATAATATTTCTTTTGTACAATGTCTTAAAATATTTTCATAATATATATATATATATATATATATATAACTTACAATCGAAACAAGAAAAGAATAAACGGAAGAATAAGGATTTTTCCTTGCAAATGAAAATTTAAATCAATTGAATAGAAAAAAAAAATATGTATATATAAACAAGAAATTGACATAGCTGTTAAAAATAACTTTATTCAAGCTATATGCTCCTTTATTGCCGGATCCCATGCAATTATAAACAAAATTATTAACAAAATTATTATTGCACGTTTATTTGTCAATATCAAGATTAAAAAATTATATGTATATTTTATTTGGAAGGTGGAAAGAGATCATGAGCCTATTGTATTTATCTTTAAAGTTTTCCGCGGGAAAAAATAATTCTAGTGATATAAAATGTCGATGTTTTTTATATTGTAATCTGATAATTTATTTTTTAATTATATATATATGTTTAGATTGACTTTTAAGCACTGACTTAAACCTGTAAAATAGCCATAAATAGTACATAATTTTTATTTATATATTACTGTGAAATTTAATTTAAAAAAATAGTTAATTGATTCAATGCATCAATTTACAATTAAGTTTCTATGCAAAAAGGCTTTTTTTCAGATTTTATGTACATGCATATTACATTCAAATTATATAGTCATCAATATGTATAACATAAGATATCGTTTTGTGTTTTAAAAATTTCAGTTCTAGAATGCAAGAACAGCAATGCTTTAATAGTTCCGAAAATTCAAATCATCTATAAACTCTAAATAACTTTTCACATTATGTTATCTTTAACTAATTTAGTAAGATTTTTTAGTTATGTATTTTTTCGGGAGGAGTGGGGGGTCAAAGCGAGTTTTTCTCATTTGTGTCTGATTTTAAATCTGTGAATGTCAAGAAAACAGCCATGGAACACGTTTTACAACAGTATAAGATTGTGATGAAATTGAAATGTGTTGTTAAATTTTCAGAGAACATCCTAAATCATATAAATTACAAGTTGTACTTAACTAATTAATATATATCAGTTTCATTAGTTGACTACCTGCATTAACAGAACACACTCTCATAACATATATTGCAAACGAATAAAATATCTAATCGTAATTTTCCCACGGAGAAAGAACTAAAGATGTTTTCTAGAACTTTTTTATAATTAATTTCTAGTAAATATAGGTGCTGTTGATGTATCCTATATAAATTAGAGAGGCATCCGATGTGTGATATTTCTGAAAATGTTCAGAGCTAAGTTATCGGAAAATATATTAATGCACTTTTAGCAAAAAAAAAAAAAAAAAAGTCAAAAGATTTGCAATGAAGGAGAAGATTTCTTAGATGGTTTTCGGGTCATGTTGGGATCATATTAAAATCTAAAATTTTGTATTTCTGTTTTTTATTTATTTATTTATTTGATCCATTATTAATAATAGATGTCTCAATTGTATGTAAAAAAAGGTATTGAGAAGAGGTTCTAAAATTAATAGTTTTCAAACAAAAGCATTTCAAAATTGATGACGTAGAAATTTTTTAAGGGAAAAAAAAAATTTGCTGCGCATGAGATGACAAAACAACGAAATAGATAGCCAAAAAAAAATTAAAAAAAAATTCCCACTGTCGTGTTACAACCAAATGATTTTAATAAAGACTCATTCGACAATTAGCCAAACTGGAATATCAAAAGGAATTAATGCAAAAGGGTTAGTTGAAATGGACTTACCTGTAGAATATCTTCAATTACGTCACCAAGCTCATGGAAATGTTTAGCAACGTTGTTGAAATGCAAACTACCATTTTTAACATAATAAGATACGCTGACATGCTTGATGCTTCCACTTACGATTTTACAATCGTCGAAAAGACTATAACGTCATGCGAGAAAGATACGTGTATCTTGCATAAAATATCTCGTAATTCTGTGCCTCAAAACAAAAATTGCTACAAAAATTATTATTAAATAAAACAATTTGTTTTGAAATGATTTATATTATAGGATATACGAGTACTAAAACGTGAATGCATACTCTTTATTAAATACTCTGAATATATATATATATATATATATATATATATATATATATATATATATTATTGGTTGAATATAAGGAGATTTGCAATTTTGTACTCATCACAGATGTTTTTCTTCTTTGTTTCTGTGTAATAAACCATTTTTTTTTTTTTTTAGAATTAAATATATATTTCTTTTGAACAAAACAAATATTATGTATTTACGAATTAACGAAATATTTTTTTTCAGTTTTTTTGTTTTTTGTCTGTTTAAAGAATTTAAAGACAAACAATAATAATTAAAAAAAAAAAAAAAAAAAAAAAAAAAAAACGGAATGTTTTCTAGCATATGGAATGGGAAAATATACCTATTACCATATTTTGGAAAATAAATTTACCAATATGTTTGTGATTTATAGTTACAAAAGTACGTTCAAATAACACGTTCAATGCACGCCTTTAAAATCCTGAACTTGTCAATGTATATCCTCCAAGTTAATTCTCATCATTAAAATAAACCACTAAAGAACACTGCTTTTCCAAAATTATTTAGTAGATACTTATTACAAAACATTTAATACACTTAAGTTGTTTATACATAATTCTTCTACTTCCACGCAATTCTAAGAATAACTTAAGTATTCTCAGATATTCCATTAAGATCAAAAGAAATGCTGTGAAAGTTTTTTTTTTCCTTTCGGGCGAGTAGATTTCAAGTTTCCTGAATGCCACTGAAAATTTACGTTTAAGTTTGAGATTTTTGTAAACTTCATTTATTTTTCTCGGTCTTCAGTTATCACAAAAAGGAATAAGCAGAAATATTCTTACAATTTTCAGTACGAAAATTTCCTTCCTCAAAGATTATTTGAATAAAAGTATTCAAAGCTTTTAAATAAGATGTATTGTAATCTTTATTAAAGTTAGCTACCTTGTATATACAACCTGAACAATCTTTCTTGAAATATTTGTCTACGGCATAAAGTGTTAGTTAATTGTATAACATAAAGGAATTATAAAAAGATATCTTCAAAAAAAAAAAAAAAATACTATTCATAATAAACCACTTTATTAAAAAATCACGCTTTTTAGATTTGAAAAATAGGCAATATTGTATTATAAATATCAGATAATTTGGAAAAACCTGAAAAAATTCTGGTATGGATGTAGCCGAAAATCTTCCTTTGTCTCACAAAATTTACTAGAAAATATATAATTTTTAATGGAATGTTTACAGCGGTTTTTATTACCAATTAAAAAAAAGAGTAAACAAAAGTATGGGGATTCCTCAATTAAGCAGAATTTGTATAATTGTTTTGATATTAGAAAAAAAAATCAGCTATTTATTCGTTTTATTAAAGGGTTTAAGGCTAATTGATCATAAAATCAGAATATTGTAGATCATATTATTAGATGAAAGAAAAAACATTTTCATCGACAGTTTTTCAGATTATAAATTGACTAATATGGCTAACCATTTATTGTTACAAAAGTACATTCAAAACACATATAAAAATCACGAACTTGCCAATTTCTAAACTGTGATATAACTCACTTCCTTCAAATGGAGATACAAATAACCATTTCTTTATAAATTAAATATAAAGGACATATTTCAAAGTACTTAATACTGACGTTTAACATGTTCATTCATAATTCTTCTACTTCCTCTTTATTTTAAGAATAACTTAAGTATTTTTAAATATTCTATTGAAATTTAAATAAAAGCTGATAAAGTTTTCTTCCTTCCGCGTGATATTCTTCTCAGCTTCGTAAATATCACTGAAATTCTACGTTTAAGTCTTAGATTTTTGTAAACTTTATTTATTTTCCTCAGTGTTTAGTTATAACAGAAAGGGATAAGTAAGAGTAGTCTTAAAATTTTCTTCATGAAAAGTTTTTAACTGAAAGATTCTATGAATTTAAGTATTTAAAACTCTTAAATAAGGTGTATTGTGTTCTTTATCATGAGTTTGATACCTCTTGTTACTTAAGGGTTGAACGATTCAGTGGTAACGATTCAAAATTAAGAACAAAAGAAGAAATGACGGGTTGCACAATTGTAAGAGAATGATAAATAAAAACGATGCTTGCAATTTATACATATTTAATTATTATACTAAAATTCTAGCACTATGTACAGTATGCACAAATATTTAAAAGAAAAATTCTTAAGGAACATACTTCCAAGTCTAATCATTTACTCTCCAAGAACGAAAGACAATAGTTCGAACGCAGTCAAAGTATCAAAATCTAAAACTGACATATTCATAGGCTGTTGCCAAAATCTAAAAAACAAAAACATATAAGTTTTCTTTTAATTAGCGGCGACACAACGCCTTCTGAAGAGAGTTGTTTTCGCTACAAGGGATTCCAAGATCTTGAAACATAGAATCTATTGACCTTTGGTGTATTAAATATTTTTACTAATACTTCATAACATTCATAGCAAAAAGGAGAGTCTGATTTGATTGTCAGCAGCAGGAGTATTAAAACAGGAAATATATTCAATTTCTTGAACGCGAAAGAAAAAAATGTACAGAAGACAGCTATTTCGGTAGCATTTAGTGTACCAAAAAGCAATGAGAGGGATATTCTTATGTATAGTGAGGGAATTGGATTCTAACCAACTAATATAATTACGCGGAATGTAGGATGATTCGTCAATAGGAAGTTAAGGAACTGTTGTTGTGAAAAATGTGGAAGAAATTAAGAAAATGAGAAGGTAAAAAAATTATATATTGTTTTATTTAAGGGATTTGAAAACTTTGAAATATAGACTCATTTGATCTTTCGTATATTTAATATTTTCACTAATACTTGATAGCGTTCATAGCAAAAAAGAGTATCTGATTTGATTGTCAGAGGCTAAAGTACTAAAACCAGAAAAAATCTTCAATGTCTTGAACGCCAAAGAGAAAACTAAATGGCAGACAGATGTTTCAGTAGCATTTAGCGCAGTGTCTTCAGTACATAAAAAATAAAAGCTGCTATATATAGGAAAGAAATTGAATCCTGATCAACCAATAGAACTACATGGAATGTGTGTGGGGAGGGGGAGGGGGGAGTTGGCCAATAGGAAATTCAGAAAAGTTCGTGAAAGAAATTTAAAAAATAAGAATGTGAAACATTATAATAGGCTGAAGTACTGTTTAAATGAACATGTGATGCAATAGATATATCATGTGTAAAATCCTGACTTGATTTGTTTTTCTCTTCTTGATTTTATAATGATGTGAAGACTCGCATAATCAACCGTTCAAAATCGTGCAGAGATGTCAAATATTGTAAATTCATGGAAGGTTCTTTCAGGGGGCAATGGTTCTGATGAGTGGAAAGTACTAGGGGAAAAACTACGGAAGTTGCGATGTTTGGGTGTCTCTGTTGGATATGAGCATTTTGTAAAGATGGCTTAAGGCTCTCTATCAGTGAGCGTCAAGGTCACTGACAGAGCAATTTAAATTTTTGCATCCAAATCCCATGTTACCTATGTATAAAATAATCCCTATTATAATTCATTAAATAATGCATATATTTAAAATCTGCTATCTCTTTCAAAAAATTCAGAACTGCTGAATTATGTCTCGTTTTCCAAAAAACTGATTTTAGTTTAGATTTTTTAAAACTATTTTGAAGATTTTAAAAGCAAAATTTCACTTTATGGAATTTCGCATTTTACAGCTTCAAAATAAAATATTAAAAGTTTAAAAAATCAATTTTTGGAAATCGATGCATACTGCAACAGTGCAGAATTTTCTGAAGGAGATATATTTATTCAACTTTATGCATTATTCACTAAATTATAATAAGGATTATTTTCTACATAGGTTAACATTGGATTTGGATGACCTTGATGCTCATTGATAACCAACCTTACGGTAGAGATTTCGAAGTAGTTCTCTAATCTAGACTATTTAAGTAATGTGCTTTGAAAGTATCGAGATATTTTTGAAGAATTCTGACTGACTTATCAGTGTTTTTAATATATATCTTAGGTTTTCTTTGAAAGTTTTTTTTAGTATGGTTAGTTTATTCGCTAAACATGCAGCTACTCATACGAGAGAAAAAATACATTCATTTTACTAGAAAAAAGCTAATTAGATTCTAGTGGGTAGTGCAATCCTCCTCTCTTTCTAAGATTTTAAATAAAAGAATGAGTTTAATAATTCTTATATCTTCAATTATAAGTCTTATGTTTTTTAGCAATCATAATGAGAGGTCAAGAGGTTGCTGGAAGTTTGCTACCCTCACGGTTTTAGACACAAGTGGCATATATGAGTCTTGTGCCATTTATTTTTATTTGATACTACCATGTGACGTTATAAAAATTTTAAAGCTAATACGGTATTTCTACAAATTCTTCGAAGATGCATGTACAAATAAAATCTCTTCGAGATCCACCAAAAATTGCCTTTTCAATTTTTCAACAAGCCAATTGCCAGGGAAAATCAATATTAAACTAGTATGTTGTGTCCACCACATGACTTTCTTCTACATTTTCCTATACTATTTCACTCAGTAAAAATAATTTATTAAAATTATTATTTTAAAAAAATTATCTTCCATGACAATGCAGACGATTTCCATATTAGATAAGTAGTATAACACTAAATATCCAAAAAAAAAAAAAAAAAAAAAAATGTCAATTTTATTCTCAATATTACATTTAAAAAAAAATGTTAAAAATGAAAATAAAATCGATAACTTTATTTTAAATTAGCTCAGATCGATGGTTCAACCATTCGTTTTATAGGCATAGCGAGCTCTTTTGAAAGATACCCAACATAAAAATTTACTCCCCTCGAGGGAGGGAGGCGAGGCTCCTGCATACACAATTATTTTTTAACAGTTTACTATATGTATTATAAATAATTCTTTTAAATTTAATATTGATTAGTAAAAAATAGTTCTCTTTATGCAAATTTATACAAAATTTTTTCCTATACCACCATGTTAAAAATTTAGAAAAAGCGAGATTGCAACACAACCTGTAAGACAATTTTTACCAAAAGTTGATAGGCTCGAATTTATGTCAAGGTGTATACTGAAAAAAAAAGTACTTTTTACAGTAAAATGTGCTGGCAATTTTTGTGCCAGCACATTCTGCTGTTAAATAAGGCAATTTACCGCGGAAACATCTGTAAAGAGTTCTTTTACAGTTGTTTGTGCTGTAAATTACCTCGTTCTAACAGCAGAATGTGCTGGCACCAATATTGCCAGCACATTTTACTGTATAAAGGACTTTTTTTTATACAGTGTAACTACATACCATTTGTATGAAATTCTGTGTAGTAGTTCCTGAGATACAGTTGTCACAAAATTTTGTCACACACATAGACAGACAGACATTTTCTAAAAATGGTCAAATCGTATTCTACAGCTCTCAAAACATGTAAACCCATTAAAAACCCGAAGTCAAAAATTTTTACGAATTCAGTACTTTCTTCTATTGAATATAGAAGAAAGTAATAAATTTAAACAATCTCTCTGTAATTGTATAAAGTGTTACTTAATCGTATAACATAAAGGAGTAATTAATGGATGTTACAAAAGATTATTACACAGAATAAACCATATTTTTAAAATCTTGCTTTTGTAATTTGGAAAAAATTGATGATACAGAAAATATTTTGATGAAATACGAGTATTCACACATTAACTTGGAAAACAAATTTTATTAAATATTTATGAATAAAAAATATTAAATCATGTATTATAACAGCATCATTCTGAAATTTTGATATATATATAAATCTCTGCTTTGATGCTGAGGAATATCTTGCATTATCTCACAAAATTTACAAAAGAAATTTTTACGAGAATTCTCTTAAACTCTTTAAAAAAGATTGAATGAAAAGGTAAGCGCAAAGTCCGAAATTCGTAAAATGATTCACTGATTTTATATATCCAATTATGATTTCTTTTTTTTTTTTTTTTTTTTTTTAATTTTATTCTTTTTTACCAATTTTTAAGTATTTTAGGAAAGGAATTTCTAAAAAGAAATATTTTTGGTTATACGTAATGAAAATATATGCTGACAGTTCTTTAGAATAAGTGTTAAACAACATATTTCATCATTCATGATTATGCACAAGATAATTTACTTCATCCAAATAGGGATCAAAATAACAACTGTTTCTTTAAGGTTAATAAGAAAAGATTGCTTTCAAGATATTCAATGCATTTAACATGTCTATATGTAATTCTTCTACTTATACCTGGAAGAATAATTTAAGTACCCTCAAATATTTCATTAATATTTAAATCAATATGTCGTCGAGAACATACAAATATTTTTATTTTATTTATTTATTTATTCGTACAAATTTACGCAGTACAAATTATTTATTAAAGTTATTTTGAATGATGAATGCAGCCGATTTTTATCCAAAGATCGTACTGAAAGTCGAAAAAAAATCAGAAGTATCAGTGGAAATGCTTCCCGAACCCCAAAGATTTTTCTTTTCATTTTCTTTTGTTTTCTTTTTTTTTTTTTTTTTTTTTTACGAAAATAAAATTGATAAATAGTTTTAAATTAGGACAGATCAAGGGTTCAACCAATCGTAATGACAAAGTGATGCCCCTACATATACAATATTTATTCGTGGTTGACTTTTACTACATTTTTTTCTTTTTTTCACAATGAAAAGTTAAAAATAATTATCATTATGGACGTAATTATGGCCACAAATTACTAAAAATACTTCAATATTAAAAGTTATGAAAAAATGGAATGGGAAAACCATCCGTTGAATGAATGGTCTAAAAATGTAGTCAACACCGATTTAAATCAACGTCAAAATAAACATAAAGTTTGATTCAGTTTCGTTTATTGGTTCGTGAGATACATTGTTTACAAAATTTTTCCTACACACACGCAGATGGTCATGCAGGCTTACAGACATTTTCTAAAAATAGTCAAAAATATTCATGAAATCTCAAAACGAGTAGATCCGTCAAAGAACGGAGGTTGAAAAATTTTACGAATCCAACCTACTTACTTTTTATACAAATAGAAGAAAATAACAATGCTGAGTGAATTCCTTTTCTCCGCATGAGTTGCTTTTCAGTTTCTTTTTTTTTTTTTTTTTTTTTTTTTTTTTTTTTAAGTTTATGTCTTAGGTTCTGGCAAAATTTATTTATTTTCCTTAGTACTGATGCATAACAGAAAGGAAGAAGAAAAAGTAATCTTAAAATTTTCTTCGCGAAAGGTTCTTTCTTCAAAGATTTTTTTGAATTTAAATATTTATTTTTTAATTACCTGTTATGTGTCCTTTATTTCAAGGAAAGTTAAATATTTTGTAATAAATACAGCCTGAACAATCTATCATCAACTACATCTTTATACAACTGTATAAAGCGTTAGTTAATTGTTTAGTGTAATGGATTAAAAAAAATAAAAAGATTATTGCTTAGAATAAACTATGTTATTAAAAATAAAAAATGCCTTCAGATTTGGTAAATCTGACAATCATTACGCTTATTCAAAACTTTAAGGAAAACTTAAAAAACAAATTTCGTTAACACGATTTTAATAAACAAATAACAAATGAAGAATAATAGCAAAACTTTAATCATGATGATATTTCAGTTATTATTTGTTTAGTAGTTCAAGTTATGATTTATATACTTTTGAAGGAGACTGATTGCTGTTTTTAATCGAAATAATGTGTATGAAAGGACAAATTAAGTAAAAATAAAATAAAATAAAAATCATCTTTCATAAACGCGACATTAAAATGCATTTCAGTTTTGTCTTTTTTTTTTTTTTTTCAGGAATGTTTCTTTAAAATTTGACTTAAAAAAAAAAAAAAAAAAAAAAAGCTTTATTTTAATTTTTAAAATAGATTAAACCATAAAAAGTTTTTTAAATATTGTCATTTAACTTAAAATATAATTAAAATTTAGCACAAATTATTAAAAATAGCAAATTTGAGGCTGTTGAATTTTATTGTAGTTGTAAACTCTACACTGTAAATGCAAGTGTCTGAAACGGGTGTTCAATTTTAAGATGCTAAAAAGTGTCTTAAAAGGCACATCGTTTCACACTCGAAACGTCTGAAATTCCGCCATCTTTGATCCTGTCTGAAGTGAATATTTTTTTTTATAAATAAAAAGATGCGTTTTTTACTGTTTACCTGTGATAAATAGATTTTAGAATCTCCTAGAGCATAGAATATATATATTAATAATTATTACAATAACAGTCCCCGTTGCCCCCGGCGGGAATCGCACTGACAGCCTATGGATTCAAAGTCGAGTGTCTTCCCAATCAAGCCATCGGTGCTCACGCTGTACTCTGCTTGTATAACGAAATATATTCTATGTCTGAATATATTCGAAATATATTCTATATATATGCAAAGACATATATTTTATGTCTTTGCAATAAAACTGTTTATAAGAAGTAAAGCTTAATACATATTATCTTAAATTTCATGTGTAGAGGTTTAGAGTTTTTTTTTTTTTTTTTTTTTTTTTTTTTTTGTAAAATGCGTAATAAATATGAAAAAATAGTAGCCTATGGATTTTAAACGATTTTTTTTTTTTTTTTTTTTAACTGGTACTTGCAAGAAAACAAACTATATACATGAAACCAAAAAAAAAAAAAAAAAAAAAAAAAAAAAAAAATGCTCTTTTACATTTTGAAGTGTAGGGAAACATAAAATAAATTTTAAAACGTGAAAAAAAAAAAAATTCAATTATGCACAAATTGTTTAAGATTGTTTAGCTACGAATTCGCTTTCTTAGCTACAAGTTACATGCTTCGTTTCTCTTAATATTTTTCTGATTTATTACATGTGAGAATTTTAAATAAAAATTAATTTTGTTTTTTAATTTTTAACAGAATAAGATCCGTGTCTAAGTATTTTAAATAAGTTAACTACTTATATTACATAAAATGTCAAATTTATTTGTTTAAAAAAATGTTAAAACAGGATATGCATGCTGCTTAAAGTAGATTCCATATGGAAAATTTGTTAAGTAATACAAATGTCTGAATTTCTAAGTGTCTGAAATTTGTAATGTCTGAATTTTTAAGTGCATAAATTGTAAAATGTCTGAAATTTTATGTGTCTGAAAATGTTATATATCTTAATTTCAGACATATAGACCTTATTCAGACACTTATCTGAGCTCATTTATCAAAAAGACACTTACGTGTCTTAATTAAAGACAGCACATGCGTCTGAAATTTTGCATGCGTAAGTGTTTCAGACATTTATGTGTCTGAATTGACATTTCAGACACACTTCCGTCTAAATTTAAGACGCTTCTATTTACAGCGTATCGATTTAAATTTGGCCTCAATATTTTAGTAAAAATAGTTATACAGATATCCACTCTTCATTTAATATTAATTAAATTTCTATGTACTAGCAAACCCGTGTGAAGTTTTCACACTTCATTTCTTTTGTTATTTACCTTTAAAATTTGAAACTTATAAATATTATACCTAATTAAAATTTTAATTTACCAGAAGCAAAATTATTATTATAACCAAATACATATTGTGCAATAGTGATACCAGAATCACTCAAAGAAAAGTTTCAAAATAAAATTCATGGTTGACGACTCAAGTTTTCATACTTCCGCAGGCAGTACAGTTTTATTAAAGGACCCCCATGACGCCTTTTAAAGTTTTATCGCGAAATATGCAATGACATTTTATTTAATTTGGCGTAAATTTTTGTTAAAAAAAAAAAAAAAATCCTATTTTGATTTTTTTTATGATTGTGTTTTTTAGTCAATTTATGATAATAATTCATATTTTGTTTATATCTTTGAAATATTGCTAGGTTTAAAATGACGCTTGAAAAAATTCTGAAGAAATAACTTTTGAAAATATATTTTCCATAAAATAATGTCATCATACAAATGTCATAATGTTATCGAATTAGATCACTGAGCTGAATCCGCGTGCTTAAATGTCGTTCATTGTTAAATATTATTTTTTATCCTCGCGTATTTTATTAATTTCACCACCATCGTATCGTTTCGACAAAAATTAATTTAAATTGGTCCACGTTAGAGAAATATTATATATATAATTCAAAGTATTTAGTACGTTTAAGTTGTTTATCCATAAATCTTCTACTTGCGCTTGATGTTAAGAATAACTTAAGTACTGTGTAGTACTTCTAAAATATTCAAAGTAATGCTGAGAAAATGTTGTATTTCAGTGTGAGTTGTTTTTCACTTTCCTTAATGTCACTGAAAATTTACCGTTTGAGGTTTGGATATTTGCAAATTTTATATATTTTTCTTGTTATTTAATTATAACGCGAAGTAAGAAGGAAAAGTATACTTAAAATTTTCTTTTCGAAAAATCCTCTCCTCAAAGATTCTTCGAATTTAAACATTTAAAACTTTTAAATTAGCTGTTATGTCCTTTATTTCAAAGAAAGTTAAATACTTTGTATTAAATAAAGCCAGAACATTTCTTAAAATACTTCTCTGTATAATTGTATAAAGCGCTAAGTAATTGTTTATCATAATGGAAAGAATGGTGATTTATTAAAAGTATTATTGTGCAGAATAAATCATGTTAACAAAATAAAATTTCTTTCAGATTTGTTAAATCAATAATTAAGGTGTTTATTAGAAATTTTATAGAAAAATTATTATTGAGCTTAAAAAATAAATTTTATTAGCAATGTTTCAAAAAAAAAAAAATAACAATTCAAAAATAAAAGCAGTATATTAATCTCGATGATACTTCAGTTATTCAATGATATTAGTACTTTAAGATATTATTTATGTAGCAGTATTTATAACTGATTGCTGTTGACTAAAGAATAATGTGTATGGAATGCCAAATTACATAGATGGCAATTAACAATTTTTAAACCATCCGCTGAACACGAATGTTATAATAAAAGCGTTTCAGTTTATATATATACAATATGTATATTCCTGAGATGGTTTCTTAAAATTCGCACTTGGTATTTAAAATTCTTATTTTACTTTGACTAGCAGGATACGCCCGCTTCGCTGTTCAATATATTTAAATGAATTTTCCAAAGAATTAAATTAATATTTATTTTTTTTTACACCACAATATAGATAAAAACTTAAAAAAAGAAAAAAAAAAAAAAAAGACATTTCTCCAAACCTCGCTTCGCGTACCCGCTGCCTACGATTTTTGGATAGTTCAATTTGGATAATTATCGACGACAGGGGGGATCTGCTATTATTTAAGAACTACGATTTTAAAGTTGACTGTATCTCAACATCTATTAAATATTTTAGCTTTTGAACCATGTATTACATAGCCGTGCTATTTACACTATATTTCGATTTGATTCCAACCAATGTAATAAAATAAAATTAAAAGTAGATTAAAAATAAATAAATAAATAAATAAATATATATATATATATATATATAACAAATAAATTTTAATCAGTTTAATCCTTTTTACTATGTATATACTACAATTTTTTCTCGATAAATACTGTAAAAAAAAAAAAAAAAAAAAAAAAAAAAAATATTATACTTAATTTTTTCTACTGCTTTACAATTTTATTTTCAATAAATATCTATATATATTTAAAAAAAATCGCCTTCAAATGAATGTATTAAATAAAAAATAAATTGTGTAATAGCAGTTGCTAAGATACGCAGACGATTAAAGCAAAAGAATAAATCTATGAAAAATGAAACAAAGAAGCCAATATTTAAAATCGAAAAAACATTAATTAAAAAAATTCAAATTCGAAATTCGAAAAAATCTTGAGGAGGTGCACACCTGCAGGGTCCCAGGTACCTATATGCCAAATTTGGAGCTCTACGATCGGTAGTGTGAGCACCAGAGCGCAGACAGACACAAATACACAGAGGCAGACGCTTCTTTTTATTTATTTAAATAATACATAATAAAAGTTTTTATATATTACCATTTATCTCAAAGTATAATTAAATTACGTTACAAACTGTTAAAGAGAACAAGTTTTTAAACTAAATTTAATTATTTTTGCACACTTTATCGATTTAAAAATTGATCTAATAGAAATACACATATAAATAACTAAATTCTCATTATTTAGCATTAATAATAATAGTAATAATAAAATAATTTTTTCTATAATTGCCAGCTTACGCATATAGTATACCACTATTTTTGTAGAAGAGTTTTGGCTTTATCTAAATGCTAAAATTCATCACTAAAATAACAATGAGCAAAAATTGAAAATAATAATATATATGATGTGTAAAAGTTAATAAATTTGTATTTCATAGTATTAATTGTATTTAAGATGTTTACGCAATATTTTTCTTCTTACACCTGAATTTTTAGAGCAATTTAAATACTTTAAAATATTTTAATAAGGTTCAAAGAAATGCTGAGAAACTTGTCTATCTTCCGCATGAGTTGTTTTTTAGTTTCTTTATTGTCACTGAACATTTCATGTTTAAGTCTTGGATATTCGTAAGATTTCTTTTATTTTTCTTGGTATTTAGTTATAAGCTAAAGGAAGAAGGCAAAGTAATTTTACAGTTTTCTTAGCGGAAAGATTTTCTTCAAAAATTCTTTCAGTTTAAATATTTAAAACTTTTAAATTAAGTGGTATGTGTTCTTTACTTTATAAAAAGTTAGATACATTGCAAAAATAATGTCTGAGCATTCTTTCTTAAATTACTTCATTATATAATTGCATAAAGTTTTAGTTAATAGTTCATTCAGGATATATAAAAGATTAAAAGATATTGCTAGAGATTATTATGCAAAATAAATTACCTTAATATATAAGCTGCAAATCATTTTTTTTTTTTTTTTTTTTTTTTTATTGACAATAAAAATGTTTTATGAAAATTTGTTTTGTAAGCTTTAAAAAGAAAAATAAATTTTGTTAATTTGTTAACATTAAATTAAATATTTGAAATTTTGAAAAGTTTGTTAATGTGTATTTAGCAAATTTATGGTGTTTCCAGAAAATTAATACCACTAATTTTTAATAGAACCTTTTAGTAACTGTTTTCTACTGATTACCTGCAGTCAATTGTACTCGAAAATACTAATGGAAAATAGTGGTAGTTATTTAAAAAATATCTAAAAGTTACCAACTATATAATTGTGAATCATGACGACATTACTCTAAAATAACTCCATAAATTTGAAAATTTCGGGCGCTGAAGTTGCTGGAGACACTATGTTATCTTCCAACTACTTACATTATATAAGAATATTCGTATTATAAGAATATCATTTCTATTTTAAAATTCATCTTGCAATATGCATATTCACACTAACTTTCATTTAGGGTGTATTCAATACGTAACTTAGATTTATTAAACAACTTTATACTACATACAAAATGGGAAATATTTAGAAAATATTCTGCTCAAAAGTTTTCACTGTAATAAAATATTATCCCGGAACCGCTGGCTGAACTTACTAAATTTTTTTAGTGAACAATTTATAAAACACTGCTTAAATTTTTCTCTTTTACATTCTTAAAACTTTGATTAAAAATATATATTTTGCTGATTATATTTAAAATAATCTGGTGTTTCACTAACACGACTTTCTCTTACCATTTCATAATGTAAAGACTTATTGCAGATTTAGACGCATAATAAATATGGTAAGATAAAAGAGAAATAAGTACAAAACTTTGTATAAACACCATAAAATACAATAAACTCGTAACAATTGTTTTGGGTCGAAAGAACACATGACCCTGCATCAGGCGAAAGATTTTTGTTTAATTTAGATATTTTTGTTTAATTTTTAGATTTTGTCGTATTTTTAATCTTATTTATTTTCCTCTTTCATTTCATAATTCTGGTCACACCAGTATTTTTATTTACATTCATCTTTATATATTTTTGCTCTTCACTTAAAACGGTTTTGTGCGTTGCCGCTTTGACTGCAGCACTCGTTCCCACTTTGTTTGCCTGACGAAGGGCCATGTGCTCTTACGCTCCCCGAAACAACTGCTATGAGATTATTGCATTTTATGTTGTTTATTCAGAGTTTTGTACTTATTGTACTGATTGCTTTCAAACGCCAGTTCTGTGGTGATCTTGTATTAAGATAAAAGAAAGTTCAATCTAGTTTTAAAAAATCTAAAATAGTTTTATGGGCAGTTTTATTTGACATATTATTCAACCACCCGATCAACTATAGTGCCTATATTTATTTAAAAAAAATAAAATTTAAGACTGTTATTAATTTGCTGGAAACGTCGCAATCCGGATCAACTTTTCAAGTGGCAAACACATGTCCTGCATTTATTTATTTTTGAGTTATGTTGGCAGTGTATGCACACAGATCAACCACTAAAAAATTAACTTTCGTATTCAAAGAACCTCAAAACGTGGTATTATACAAAAAATGAGAGTGAAAAATTGAACTTCAAAAAATACTTGTGTTTATAATATAAGCATGAGAAATTAATTTTCCATCCTGAGGAATGTTTGTTTACATAGTAAAATGTTACAAAACACTTCAATCAATTACATTCAATAGTAAAGAACGTTTAGCTTAATTTTGAGTGTGTGCATATTATCTAGAAACTATATACCCATCACAAAGCATATTTTAACTTACTCTTATATGAAAAAGACATAACACAAAATAAAACACACTTCTAGCAATTTCCAAGTATAGCCCAATATATCCAAATACATTGGATAACCCTGTAAATGAATAAAGAATGATTTCAATACCGAAATCTACGCAAAACGTGCTTTGTTTAGCATAGAAAAAACATGTCCATTCTATTTTGTTTAGGAATGTCTATAAATGTTAAACTGTACTTGCCGGAATTTTCACTGTAGACGTAATGTATTTGAATTCTCTTGCATTTCCCTGTACGCGAAATTTTTGCTTTATCTCAAGGAAAAAATTAGTGTCGCATCTCTATATGATACAGATATATGATACCAATTTCGGTATTCCTAGCTCTACGTGTTCATGAGATATGCTGGAAACACAGATGCAGACACACACAGACCTACCGCTAAAAACATGTTTTTCTGATTCAGGGGACCTCAAAACATGTAAATATAACAAAATCTCGATTTCGAAAATTTGACCCTATAACAATACTTTCTCTTCTATATATATGGGTAGAGAAAATGTGCTTTTCCTTAGCCTTCGGAACCCATGTTACACCTTAATATATTTAACTCTAATTGATCTTTATTAGATTTTCTGAAAATGCATTTAAGCTTAATTTAAAGAAATGCATAATGTACATATTCAAATAATAGATATTAAAATTTCACGTTTCATATGTCTATTGTCAATTGGGATTTTGTTTATATTCTTATAATACCTGCGCATAAAAAATAAAATTAAATAATAAATAAAACTATTCATGTATAGAGAAAAGAGATACTTCATAATGAAATTCAATAGATTAATGGGTTAAATATTTTAATGTTAAATTACACATTAAAAAATGATAATTTTTTCATGAATAAATTGATAACAATGTTAACAAATACAGATAGCTGAAAAACTTAAAACTGTGGATAAGTCTAAAAATAGCTGATAAATTTAATTTATCATTATGATTTAAAAGTTGTTTATTTCTATAAATTGTGCAATAATAATTTCATGAATATCTTGAATGTTAATATTATTAATAAGATCATTAAAAAGAAAAGTTTTAATATCGTTGATATTAGTTAAGTTTTAGTTATAACTGAAATAAAGAAGAAAAATGTTCTTACATTTTGTACATAGTTTTTCCCAGAAAGATTCTTTGAATTTAAATATTTAAATCTTTCAATATAGTGTTAGGCGTCCTTTATTTCGTGAAAAGTTAAATACTTTATTTAAAATAAAGTTTAAACATTCTTTCCTAAAATACATCTCTGTACAGATGTTTAAAGCTTTATATAATTGTTTATTATAATGGAAGTATAAAAGGTTATTAAAAAGGATTATTGTGCATAATAAATAATAAGTATTTCTTTCTTTCTTTATCTCCTTTTTTTTTTTTTTTTTTTTTTTTTTTCAATATTTTCAGTTTCCATAAATCTGACAAATAGGATGATTATTTGAACTTATAACAAAAAATTATAATAAATATAATAATATTTACAACAAAAATCGTAATAGGAATTGAAGAAAGTAAAATTTTAATCATGATGATATTTCAGTTAATAGATGTGTTTAGTAGTTCAAGATATGGTTTATATACATTTATTGGAAATTGGATGAGATAAAATAAACTAATGGATCTGCAGATCAGGAGCCTCAACGTCCTATTTGCATCACGCGTTATTCCACAAATCATTTTTATTTATTCCTTATTATATATAATGTATATATATTAATTCGATTGACTTCCTACATAAACAGAAACGATTCTGAGGGGAACTACCACCCCCCTCAACCCCCGCTGTATCTCTCTTTCTATAACTATCGTATATATAGTATATATATATGTATTCCTAATAACTGATAGTCTTGTATTAATTCCCTGTAATTCATAAATACTTGTACCAAATTTCACGCAAAATAATTACATAACATACCGTAATTATTTTGTGTAACCCTCTAAATTAATTAACAATGCTATGCCCACAATTTTCCACAGAAAAATCATGCTTTTAAAATTCTAATAAAATTTCATTGTATTTAATGTGGTGTAACCATGTTAAAATACACTTTTATGAAATACCGACTATAGATCGGAATAGTACGAAATTCTTTTATGTATTCCGGAAAAGGGGCCACATTAGTTATATACACTAAAAAAGAATATACCTATTTACTTAATTATAACTCATTAATATTTCAACCTAATTTGACATCATTTGGATGATTACAGAATGTCATTCGAATTTTTTTTGTGTGGTCCCGTAAATAAATCATTTAGTCTATAAATATCCTTTTTTTTTTAGAGTAAAGATGGTTTTATACATTTTTACAACGTATGTTTATTCCATTTTGTTGAATGCAGCATAAACTCGTTAAAATGTGCTTAAATAAAAATTTATCTATAGGCAATAACGTCATGAAATCCTTTTGTGTGTCTCTGTAAACGAACCATAAACATTGTATACTCCAGTAAAAACTATTCAGCTTATTATTCATGTTTCATATATAACTCTTCGAAATTTAACATAATTTGGATGATTACGTGATATAGCCGGAACACTTTTGTAAAGTCTTGTATATTAATGAGAAGCCTAAGAACACGTATTTTCCGCAGAAAACATCAATTTAAGTGTCTCAGTAATGTACACTAATTTCATTTTGTTTAATGCAGAGTAACGATGTTAAAATTCATTTAAACGAAATTTAACCCATAGGCCGTAATGATAAGAAAAACTTTAACGCGTCTTTGTACATAGCGCATGAACAATAGAGACACAAAAACTACAGCTATTCTATACAGAGCCTGAAAGTGTGCACCAATTTGCAAGTTAGTCGGACGATTTTTGCGGTCGTTATTGTGGTAATTATAAGTTATGTCCGTAGGCCGTAATGATAAGAAAAAATTTGGTGTGTCGCTGTACACGAACTAGAAATGGAATACACACCCGAAACTATACAGCTAATTCTATGTGGCTCATAAATATGTGTACCAAATTGCAAGTCAATAGCGTGATTTTTGCAACTGCTATCGTGATACATACAAATTATGTCCATAGGCTGTAATGATAAGAAAAACTTTGTTGCGTCCCTATACACGAACTACAAATGGAATACACACCAAAAACTTTACAGAACATGTGGCCCATGAACACGTGTACCAAATTGCAAGTCAATAGCATGATTTTGGCAGCCGCTATCACGCGACAGACAGACAAACAGAAAAATAGACAGACACACCTGCGGAACCCAAAATCTTTTCGAGTCTCCACATGGAGGTCTTCGATGACGTTTTGGCAAACAGACGGAACGCAAAGACGTCACGAAAAATCGTGTAAAATCTTTTTTATCTCTAAAAGGAGATCTCGTATAAAAACCAACATCGGAAGTGTATAGTTAGATGCCATGACAGTCACAATTATAAATTTGCAACATTCTACGACCAATCGTTTTTGACTTATGCGAGATACAAATTCTATTTCGCAAATCAGGATTACAATACTTCCTTATACTTTGCATAAGGAAATATTGTAATAAATTATTTTAAAGTATTTAATATATTTCAGATGTTCATAGATAATTCTTCTGCTTCTACTTCATGTTAAAAATAAATTAGGTACTCTGAAATATTAAGAAAAAATATTCAAATAAATGCTGAAGAAGATGTGCTACTTTAGCGAGAGTTATTTTTAGTTTTCCTTAACAACACTGAAAATTTCCTCGTTAATTTTCCGATATTCACGAATTTTATATGTATATTTCTCAGTATTTAATTATAAAATAAAGCAATGAGTGAGTGAGTTTTACGTTGCACAAGTGCTACGCAAATGGACAATTTATAAAATAAAGAAAGAATCTTACGATTATTATTATTATTTTTTTTTTCAAAAAATTTTTTCCTTTAAGATGATTTGAATTTAAATATTTAAAACTTTTAAATTAGCTGTAATGCGTCCTTCCTTTCAAGGAAATTTAGATACTTTGTAATAAGAAAAGTCTTAATATTTTTAAAAATTCATCTTCATATAGTTGTCTAAAGTGTTACTTAATTGTTTAATATAATGGAAGGATTACAGCTTTATTGAAAAGGTTATTTTTCCAAATAAAATTAAGGTAAAGTTTCATGTTATTAAGGTAAACTTTCTTTCAGATTTGGCAGATTAACAATAAGGTGTTTATTAGAAAATTTAATGAAAATTTATTAGTGAGATTAAAAAATGAATATTTTAAACAATATTTCAAAAATAAAAAGAATAATTCAAGAATAAAGAGAACATTTTAATAACTATTATATTATATTTATTGGATGAGATTAATAGTTTAAGATTTGATTTATTATATATAATTGATTGCCGTTTTCAAGAGATTAATGTGTATGGAATGCCAAATTAAGTAAAAGATAAATAATAATTTTTTTAAACTATTCTCTGCACATTAATGTAATATTAAAATGTATTTTATTTTATTTTATTTTATTTTCAAGATTTTATTTTATTTATTTATTTTATGTTATTTTCAAGATTTTATTTTCAAGATATTATTTTATTTATTTATTTTATTTTTTAAATGCACTGTTTGTCTTTAAAATTCTTATTTTATAATAGGTTAAATTATAAAAGTTTTTAAAATTTGTCATTTATCTTTAAATATAATTAAATTACTTTACAAGGTATTAAGAATAACAAATATCAGGCTACAAAATTTAATTATATTCACGCATTCTATACATTTACAAATTTATCTATAATATTGTAAAAGAAATAGACGCATAAATGCCTAGTAATTATTATTTAGAAAAAAATTCTTTCCATAATTGCCAACTAACGACTATTGTTTCTGTAAATGCCACTATTTCTGTAGAAGAATTCTTGATTTATTTAAATGCTAAAATTCATCAGTAAAATGATAATAAGAAAACTATTTTAAAAAGAGTAATATTTGTATTTTGTAAAAGTTTGTAAATCTGTATTTCATAGCATTGATTGCATTTAAGATGTTTATGCAATATTTATCTATTTACACCTTATTTTTAAGAGCAATTTAAATACTTTAAAATATTTTAATAAGATTCAAAGAAATGCTGAGAAAGTTGTCTATTTTCTACTCGAGTTGTTTTCTAGTTTCCTTATTGTCACTGAAAATTTCAAGTTTAAGTCTTGGATATTCGTAAGTTTTATTTATTTTTCTTGGTATTTAGTTATAAGTTAATGTGAGAAGGAAAAGTAATCTTACAATTTCCTTCGCGGAAAAATCTTTCTTCAAAAATTCTTTGAGTTTAAATATTTAAAACTTTTAAATTAAGTGTTAGAGTGTTCTTTACTTTTTAAAAAGTTAGATACTTTGCATAAAATAGGATCTGAGCAATCTTTCTTAAATTACTTCATCATGTAATTGCATAAAATTTTAATTAATAGTTCAAGATATATAAGGGAATAAAACATATTGCTAAAGTTTATTTCGCAAAACGAATCACCTTAAAGGGACTTGGCGCCATAGACACACTGTGAAAAAAATCTGTAACTGACATCTAGAATCTAAATTGTGGCTCTAAAATAGTTCCATGTCTTCCTTATAAATTCTAGTCCCTTTTGAAAGCGAGTTCTAGAAACCCCTATTAGAATTCTAGACCGTTTCTCTATATTCTCGAGGGCAAAGTTATTTAAAAATATCTGCAAATAATTACAAATACAAGAAGCGAATTTCAGCAATTGTCATCTTTGTTTATGACCCAATTCTAGAAAATCATGTTAGAATTTCTCGCAATACAAAAGATTAAAATATTCAGATTATTCAGAATATTCTTTCACCATCTACAAATGTGTAGACTAGAAATTCTCGATCATTTCGTCTATTCAGTTTATTGGCGTGTCTTATGCGCATAGCTCGGAATCTTTATATTTCTAGTTAAGGGATTTAGAAAATTACCACTTATTCATTCTAGATGAAGGCGGTATATTTTTTTCTCAGTGCAGCACCACTGAAGTAGGTTTCATATAAAAGCTTATGTTTTCCTTTAATATCTATATAAAAAAAAATATATTAGATTTATTCAATAAAATATATGTTCAGGCAATACTTCTTATGGTTTTTGATGTATTTTTCACAGATTTGAAATTTTTCAATTTCGTTTTCTCAGTTTGAATATTTTCATGAATTCACGATCTTGAAAATGCTAAAACTTCTATGGATATTTGAGAAAAGACTAAATATTTTTCTTTTATGTTTAAAGAACCTACTTCAATGAATTAGGAATGGATTTTTCATTATCTTTAAAAGAAAAAATACTAAAAATAAAAATATAACAAAAAGCATTTTTTTTTTTTTTTTTGGATTTTTACCTAGACAAGCACTTTTTAATTTTTTCTCAAAAATTAATTAATTAATTTTAAAAAGTATTCCTAATTATTTTAATTAAGTTTCATTAAACATCCAAAAATGCATTAAGTCTTTTCTTAAATATATGTAGATGTTTTAGCAGTTTGAAGGTCATGAATTCATGAAAAAAAACTCAATTTATAAAATTCAAGTCTGTGAAAAATGTATAAAAAACCATAGGAATTAGTGCTTGAATAGATATTTTATTAAACTAACCGAATATCGTTCAATTTATAAATATTAAATGTAAATAGGATAGGTGCTCCAGTGATTGGCATGCTCCAGTAATTGACATATATCCTGAAATCTTATACTATTAAGTGAGCAATAATTGTATATATATATATGTATATTTCACTGTTCTCGAAAACGGTAGCTCGGACAGTCACGTGATTTAATACAAAGGTGCCCTCCGAAGGGTCATTGTGCACATCGAAGTCAGATTTTCGAATTTTTGATTAGTTTTCTTTTAATTAATAAAAATATGAAAATAAAGCTTCCCATTTCTATAATGACGCAGAATGGAGAATCTTAGGAGAGATTTGATTAGTTCATTTGATTTTCATTGATTTGAGTGTATTTTACATTGAACAACAGCTACGTTATGAGGAATTACAAGAGATTTGATTGGTTTATTTGATTTTCATTGATTTGAGTGTATTTTACATTGAACTACAGCTACGTTATGAGCAATTACAAGAGATTTGGGTGGTTTAATTGATTTTCATTGATTTCAGTGTATTTTACATTGAACTAGAGCTACGTTATGAGGAATTACAAGAGATTTGATTGGCTTATTTGATTTTCATTAATTTGAGTGTATTTTACGTTGAACTAGAGCTACGTCATGAGGAATTACGAGAGATTTGATTGGTTTATTTGATTTTCATTGATTTGAGGAAGGAGTGTCCAGTGATGTTTTTATATGGTTTTAACATGCTTGACAGTGATTGCTGCTAAAACGAGTTTCGTGTGTTTACAGATTTATGCACAGCGAGGTAGGGGGTGTCCAGTGATGTTTTTTGGTTTTAATATGCGTGATAGTGATTGCCGTGGAACCGAGTTTCGTGAGTTTTCAGATTCATGCACAGCCAGGTAGGGGTGTCCAGTGATGTTTTTTGCTTTAACATTAGTGATAGTGATTGCCGAGGGACCGAGTTTCATGTGTTCTGAGATTCATGCACAGCGAGGTAGGGGTGCTCAATGGTGTTTTTTGGTTTTAACATGCATGATAGTGATTGCCGCGGAACCGAGTTTCGTGTGTTCTGAGAATCGTGCACAGCGTTGTGGGGCTTTTCAGTTTTTTTTTTTTTTTTTTTTTTTTTTTGGGGGGGGGGGTTTCATGTGCGTGAAGCGTGCATACGTGTGTTATAGAGATTGCTGCGGAAACGACTTACGTGCGTTCTCTGATTCGACCATTCATCGAATAGTGACTTTTACTGTACGGGTAACAGTTGCAACTGTTTCCTGAATATTCGAAGAATTAAAATTTCTATTTGACTGTTTACGATAATATTCGTTTAGTAATAGTTTTGTTGCACAGATTCGAGTAGTTCAAAAATATGTTTGATATTGTCAAGAAGATTCCGTACTAAAACTGTGAAGATAATAGTCGTCAATCGAAATATTTTTATTTAAATGTTTCAATTATTCAATTAAAAGAAATCCTTTAAATATAGTGCCCAGCGAAGCGGGCGAAGCCTGCTTGTAATTAATAAATAAGAAAAATAATGAAATCATATATTTTACATATAAGAATTTTAACATTTTATGTCAAACATTGGAGCATAGGGTGCTAATAACTGGTAAAATGAATAACTAGCAGCATAAAACACTGGAACATAGGGGCCAATTACTGATAAAATTAAAAACTGGCAGTGTCAATTACTGGAACATTGAGTGGGTGTCAAATAAAAATTCATAAAAGAAATAATTGTTATCAAATCTATATATTTTAACATATATGTGGTTCTGAATGTCTTTCATACCATGTGTACTAACTTAAGATTTCTAATAGTATTTTCTGATGACTAGAAGATTGCTCTAAAAGTGTCAATCACTGGTGCACTTACCCTATAAGCTTTTATATGAAACCTACTCAGTGGTGCCGTCAAAGGTGCCAAGTTCCTTTAATACGTAAGTTGCCGTTCAATTATTAATATTATTATCAATTTTTTGTTTTTGTTTTTTAGATGACAGTAAAAATGTTTATGAAAAATTCTTTTGCGATCTTTAAATAAATTTTGTTGACGATAAATAAATTTTGTTGACTTTTTAACAATGAATAAAAAATACATATATTGAAATGTTTGTAAATTACTTACCAACCAACAATGCAGCCACATATCCTAAAACTAGCAGTGAGGACGTGTCCAAAATGTTGGTTTGAATGCCAGTTTGACAGACAGTTTGAACTTTGGAAAACATCCAGTAATTCCGCGCTCTGAGTCAGATGACTGTCACCCCTATTTTAGCATTGGACTCGTTGAGTTAGCAGTTCTGCAGATGCTTCCATGATTTCATGATATGTGGTCGAAGAATACCAACTTTTACGGTTTTCCTTGAAGGTGATTTTCCCCAACTTTTTTAACTTTACAGAAATTTTCACAGATTTCTACAAATTATCTCCAGTTAATTGTATTTGAAAATTTTAATAGAAAATTGTAGTATATACTTTTTTAAAAATATATAAAAGTTAGAAATTATGTAATTGTGAATCATGACAACATTACTCTGAAATAACTCTATAAATATGAACTTTCTGGTGCTGAAGTTTCTGGAGATACTGTGCAGTCTCCCTCCTACTTACACTATATAAAAAATTATTCTCATTATACAGATATTATTTTATGTTTTAAAATTCATCTTCCAATATGTATATTTATAGTAAAATTCATTTGGGGTATACTCAATATGCAACCTATTTTCGTTAAACAATTGAATATAAATATAATGTAGAAAATACTCATAATATGTTCCTTCTCAAAAGCTTACATTGTGAAACAAATAAATAAATAAAACCTTTAAAATATTAGACGTTTTTGGCAGAGGACACTTTTTTTTAACTTAAAAAGGATCAGCATGCATTTAATTTATAACATGCAGTGTTTTAAATGAAAATTAACTACTTTCAGATATGTTCTCGAAACACTGTAAAAAGAATTTACTAATTTTAAAATACAAATATATTAAATGGGCCACAAAATAAGAGCAGTTATATGAAAAATATTTTAATTGCGCATGCCGTATTTTTAATTTTAAGAAATAGATAATTTAATAATCAAATATATAGGGCAAATCTCCTCAACACTTGGTCAAATACACTCTATGAAATTTCAATGAGCTTCGAAGAGTTTACCATTAAATTATGCAAACAGCCAGATTTTTCGGGGAAAATGTTCATTATCCGTATTTGTAACATTGATTGCTGGGAAATTCAAAGCTTTGACCACCTACTGAAAAATCACTTTTATTCTTAAAAAAAAAAAGACATGACATTTTTTTAAACCTAACTTTATTTTTGCGTTCAATGATCGTAATGCATCACTGAAATTCTTTAGAGTGTAGTGTGAAATTATATAAAGATATATGCAAAATAATAAGCTGTATTTTAGTTATCAAACTGGAATTAGTATACGAAAATATTAAATAATAAAAAA
Organism: Salticus scenicus; assembly: GCA_963930645.1. NCBI lineage: Eukaryota > Metazoa > Arthropoda > Arachnida > Araneae > Salticidae > Salticus > Salticus scenicus. The sequence goes on along the minus strand of OZ005652.1, from coordinate 212,086,187 downwards.
ACTCACGAACATTTGCTTGAAGAGTATTTTAACTTCGCATGTTTGAATGATAAAGAAGAGCATAATTTGATAAATGAATATGTAGAATAATTCATACCTAACTATTTATGAAATTACATGAAATTTCAGTATGATATTCGCAAAATGTTGCTTTTTATCTATTGACTAAATTTGCTTTATTAATAAAAGTTTATTTGCAAATTGTTCTTTTTATTATAAATTACTGAAAAAATATTTTTAATTACATAGCTAATGATTAAAGCTAATGATTACTTAAAGAATCTTACAAAATGCTTTGTAATAAAAGGTGACAGATAAAAATTGGTAACGGCGATAAAATCGTTATCTCAGACAGATAGTACGACCTGTCGTACCAAAAGCAATTAAAACCTCTTATGCAATTTTTTTGACTGCAGATCAGTGTTATTAACTTAAAGAATCTTACAAAATGCTTTGTAATACAAGGTGACAGATAAAAATTGGTAACGGCGATAAAATCGTTATCTCAGACAAATAGTACGACCTGTCGTACCAAAAGCAATTAAAACCTCTTATGCAATTTTTTTGACTGCAGATCAGTGTTATTAATTTAAGAAATCTTACAAAATGCTTTGTAATACAACGTGTAGCATAAAATTTATCACAGAACAATAGGTGTATTTCTCTTCATTTATAAATATGAAGATGAAGTTAAATAATTATTAAGTCTTGAGTTATGATAAAGTTAAGATACAAATAATCGCTGCTTATTTACGATTAATTAGAAAACAATTATTTTGAAGTGTTTAATACACTTAAGTTATACATATAATCTTCTACTTTCACATGTATGTAGAAATTACTTAAGTACTTCCAAATATTCCATTAGGATTAAAATAAATGTTGAGAAACTATTCTTCCATCAGCATTAGTTGTTTTGAACTTTCCTTAATGTCACTGAAAAAGATTTAACGTCTTATATTTTCGTAAACTTTATTTTTCTTCGTATGAAACGTAACCTTACAATTTTGTTCGTGAAAAGTTCTTTCCTCAAAAATCCGCTCAATTTAAATATTTAAAGCTTTTAAAAAAGGTGTTATGTGTATCTTGGAAAGTTAGTACTTTGCATAAAATAAAACCTGAAGAATCCTTCTTAAAATGCTTCAATATACAATTATATAAAGTTTTAGTTAATTAAACAACATAAATAAAATAGTAGATATAGCAAATGATTTTCATGCAGAATATATCAAGTTGTTAAATAAATCTTTGATTCGATAAAATGAATTAATATGAATGTATTTCATAAGGAATTGTTAGGAAAATTTTACAGAAGCTTATTTCTCTTCATTTTAAAATATACGTGAAAAAATAAAAAATAAAAATAAATAAATAAATAAATAAAAAACTCTTTATAAAATGTCTTGAAATTTTATTTTATTAGAATTTGTCTATATGTTATATTTATATTCTAATTACTCACTGTTAAATTTTTTGAATGTGTCATTAAGTTTAGTTTGAAAAACAACGGTAGTTTTTACCGCAGAACGTGCTGACAAAAAGGATATCCAGTACTTTATGCTGTTACTTCATGCTTTTAAGGATATAGGGACTGAGTACAAATACTATTTTATACTAAGTTTGTTGTCGAACCCCAAGTTATTATTCTAACCGAATCTGAATACCAATAAGAGTGATGCTCTTCTATACTACCTACCAAATGTGTTTGGAAACTTTCGAATATAGACGTTTTGTCAACCATCTAGAAAAATTCTTTAAGAATCATCTTGAGTTTTTTCATGTATGAAGAACATGTTACACCTCATATATTTCAGAAAATGCTTTTTCCCGAAGAGGAAAAAGAAACCTGTAAAAAATTAAAGAAAAATAAAATGTTTTGCCTTACCCTGTAAATAGTATTGCTTGAAATGCATTTTGGCTGTAGCATGTGATTATAAGGATTCTTCTAATTATCAGTATAACTTTTTGTGAGTCTAGCACATATATACATGAAAATGTAACGGTTAAAAAAAAAAAAAAGAAAAAAAAGACATTTTTTAAATTATAACACGTAAGGTATTAAAACCAGTAAAAAGCCATTTTTAGGAAACTTGGCATGCTACATTAGACACAGCATACTGCAATCATGCGTGCGGCACAAGCTTAAAAGAAAAAATCGCTTACTTAATTTAATAGTCAAATGTATTGAGTTACTTATGAAATGTCATGTAAACAGTTACAGGGCAGCTCTCATTAACTGATACATATCAGATTCAAGTAAATACCCCAGACTAGCATTGAAATTATGTATCCATATACTGTCCTTATTAATACTTTTGGTTAAAGTAAAACCCAGACACCTCGTATTCTACTCCATCTCCAACCTACCTCAATTTTAGTTTTGCTTTCACTGAAATACTGTCGCTGGAGAATTATCTTGCATTTCTTCAAATACCAAACCGTTCCAATTCATCAATTTCCCAAAATCTCGCCAATCATGAAATTCTCAAATAAACTTCGTAAAGTACTTTTTTTAACCAGATTATTTTTTACCAAGAGAGATAGATTAACACATTTGAGACTACTCTCCCTCCCTTCAAAAACACAACCTAACTCCCTTGTTTCAAACTTGAAACCGACAGCATTAATTTACACATTAATTCTTCCCTAAACTCCTACATTTCTATGCCCTTTGCAAGACGCTTTTTATACTATATTAAAAACAAATTTAAAAAACTGCAATAAATTTTGAAGATTCATATTAAAAATCACTTAAACATTTATTTGATTTTAAATAATTTCAAATGAATTGAATATATAGGCGTACACAAATGAATATCCCAGCTTTGCAGGTGTATTAAAAGAAAACTAAAGAAAGTATAATCATGTTGTTCATCAGAAATCAAACATAACAGTTTAAAGTTCATAAAGATTGAGATAGATGGCAATTTGAGGCCGATGAACTAAACACTGCGAGTTTAGCGAATGTGATTCATTAATTCATTTCTCCCTAAGATGTAGAGATGAAATAAACAGTTACTTTTCAGTAAAAGGTTACTTCGTTTCGCACTATAGGATCTTGTAACCTGTTATTTTTGTAACTTATTATTGCTTATTTTATATGTGGTCAGTGAATGTTCTGAACGTTTCAGATTATACAATATGTAAATTTATCGTGCACAGTGAATATATAGTTCGTGTTTTTTGCTCCAATATTTTCAAATATTAAACTTTATTTTATTTAATAATAGAATTTCTACGATTTAAAAATACAATAAACGCTTTCATAAAATAGTAGTAGTCAAAGTTTAAAAAGTCATACACGGACAATTATCCCTGATTAAAGTGGAGAGAAACTCTGATAAATCCAAAACAATTCTGTTTAAACGTGGAAACGGAATACATAATATTGAAACAAACTGGTGCTCTTTTCCGTAACAAAGAACATGCAACATGTACACAATGCCATTCACTATTCAAAAAAAAGCTAGTAGAAAATGATAATAAAAGCACAAATACCAAACTGTCGATTGGTTGTTGCACTTGATTTTCGCAAGAATTTAAATTATTGAAGATAAACAAGAGAATCAACATTTTTCACAGTAATATTTAGTAAATGCACGGTAGGATGACGGCTGTGAATATATTTTCCTAAATTATAAATTCTTCTTTCAAGACAAACTTCTGTCTATAAAGTTAGCATGATAGGATTTTTTATCCTTGATTTTTAATTAGTAACATACGACGATAAATAACTTGATTTAGCCTTTTTGCTCATATTAAATAATGAAAAATAGCATTAATAATAATAATAATAACAATAAAATTGATAGATGATATCATAAAAATATGTAAACTGAATGAGCAATTTACTTACCAAACTAAACTTGAACGGGACATAAAATTAAAATAAATAACTCAATAAAATGTTCGCTAACGTCATGTGCGATTACGTATTTCCAATTCCATTTCAGCTCCAACACCTGTTATCAGCAATTTCGAATAAAAACGTGAACATTTGCCTCTCTGCGACACTTCCTGTCTTATTTAACCCTTTCGTGGGTCGTGGGAAGGTTACTTCCCAACTTCATGATCTTATAAAATACATCTATGGGAAGCGCAATTCCCATTATAATGTATTGGCCTTGCTATTATAACGATGGGAACTCTAATCCCCGCTTCAGTGTTGTTTTGCCATTTATTGTGCAATCGACTCAATAGAATCAGCACATTTGTTTTGAAAATTTGAAAGCCTTTTGTAAGATTTATTCTGCTATGATAGTACCTATTTTGATATGACATTTGTACTGCTCAACGACTCTACTGTAAATATGAGTAAAACACTGTTTTAATTGTAATACCACTTTCTTATTTCGTATATTTCTGTACATTTTATTCCAGTAAATATCTAATTTGAATAATAAATAATAACTAAAAAATGATAATATCTGAATAAACAATAATTCAAATTCGGCAAAATAAAATATATTTTCTTAAATGCTATTGTTTAACTGTTAATAAAATATAAAAATCTGGGAGAAATAAATGGCCCACGAAAGGGTTAATAGTGAAAGAGGCAGTCCACAGCGAGCGACAACTATTAAACAAATCCCCCAAATTCAAAACCCCCAATAATCACCTTCTCTAAGCTAATACTAAGGTTGTTTAAATAAATATCCCGATGATATTATTATATATCATCGACGTTAAAATTTACTGAATATAATAAAGTTTAAACTAATATTCAATAATAGTCGGTTAAAAATAATACACTCTAGAAATTATTAGAAAGTTGTAGGATAATAAATATATCAAAAAGTGGAAAATATTATTTGACTAACATATATATAACATTATTTGACTAAAAATATATATTTGAAGTATTTGGAAATATTATTTAGTTAACATAAAATCTTCGAAACTTATATGGATTATGAGTGCTGGTGTAATATTTTCACTGGTTCATCAATTTCTATTAAGCATTATGATGATTGGCGAGATTGGTGCCCTGAATCATTCATTTCCTGTTAAAAGAATAGTTTGGCATAATGCTAGAGATGTGACTGTTCTCGTGAAAAGAGATAAAAATTAGAAGTGTTATTTATTTTATAGAGAATTGTGAGTACAGTTATATATATATTATTGTTTTAAAAAGCTATATCACATTAATAACATTATGTATCCTGTTAAGTAATATAATACCCATTTGTACTAAGATATAGACAAAATGCATTTCGTGTAATTAAATTTTTGAAAAGTGACAGTTAAGACTGTACAACGAGCATTGCTCCACCCGATTGTCGGACTATCTTAGGTTGGTTTCGGAAATTTTGTAATGAAGGTTGCATTTTCAAAGTTAAATGTGTGTGGAATGAATTATCGTTATACTTTGATATCCTTTGTGTTGCTAAAGAGACTCACATTAACATTTATAACTGAGTCGAATTTAAACTTTAAACATTTACTTTTGAATACCAGTAAACAACAAGATTATTCTTGTTTTTTAGTTTTCTTTCAGTAGCCCTGCAAAGTTTGAATATTCATTAATGTACACCCTGTATATTTATTTATATGTATGTGAGTAACTAAAAAGTTTATCTTTACATGGAAAAGGCAAATTATAATATTATTTTAAGCAGAAATTATTCTTATCCTTTTCTGCAAAAACAAATACTAAAGCATTTATTTTTATTTTTATTATTTTTTTTTAATACTTTCTTATTAAATTATATTGATAAATTTAAATTTTAGTCATATTTCATTTTCATTATCCTCCGGTGAGAATTTTTTTTTTAATGGAAATAGTAAGTAAAATGAGATTATTTCTCTCTATATCAAAAAAGAAACGAACAGATTTACATATACTTAATTTCTCTGAATTTCATAACCTAAGGATTCTGATATCAGAGTCTTAGGATGCATTATTTCCTTAATTGATTTTTTTTTTCAGTTTGCATCAATTTTACATATTTATGTATTATATATATATTATTATTATTATTATTATTATTATTATCATACAATAATTTTGCTCTTTAAATTAAGAATACCATTTTAAATTCTAATAACTTTTAAAAGACTAATATTAAAAAGGTTTTTTAATATTAGTGTTTTTTTTTTAATTTAAAAATGTATACAATATATATATATATGTATATATATATATATATATATATATATATATATATATATATGTGTGTATATATATATATACATTATTTAAATTTTCGTATATATACATATATATACATACATCATTACATAGACAGGGTAATTTTAATATTTAACTTTTAATAGAGAATTTGTATTATCATTTCATGAAAAATAAATACCAGAAGCATTTTTTTTTTCGATCATATTAAAATTTATTGATAGATTTAGATTTCCCGGTATCACTTTCAATATCCTCCAGCGAAATATATTTTGCATGGAGATGGAAGTAAAATGAGATCATTTCTATTTGCTATCTCAGCTCAAACGGGAAGATTTACATATACATATCTTTCCCGAATTTCATGACTTCAGGATTTTGAGATCTGCAGCATGGGATACTATTTCCCTTTTGAAATAAAATTTGCATTTTTCTTTATTATGTGTTAATTTAGAATATTGTTCTTTGTAATATTGATCTTTACAAAACCACCTATTCTTATAAAATTTTAAGTGTTTTTCAAAGCTATTTGTTTTTCCTTTTATGTATGTAAAATATTTGTTCTCAATATACAATTATGAAAATATTTATAACTTTTCACTTAATTATTCAACATGTAACATTTCCTGGTATTTTTTGCATTCGACAATTGCCATTTAATTAAATAAATAACATTAGAAAAAAATTGTTTAAATGTTTATTTCACAGTATAATCTTATTACTTCCATTACCCTACTACCGTAGGTAATGGAAGTATTGTATTCGGTCTGAAAATTCGATATCGGGTTTTCACCTGATTTACACGTTTTAAGGTCCCCTGAGTCCAAAAAAGTGGTTTTTGGCAATTGGTCAGTGTGTATGTATGTGTGTATGTGTGTGTGTATGTATGTGGAGAATCTTCTGGCTATTATAGCTCAGAAACTGATAAAGATAGAGCTACGAATCTTTAGAATTCAAATACGTCTGGCGTACAGATGAAATTTCCAAATTTTGGTGAAAATTGAAAAAACGGAAGTGGGACATCGGAAACCGGAAGTTGGACCGTAAGTCCGTATCTCGAAAACGGCTCTAACGATTTTCTTCAAACTTGCTATATAAACACTCTATTAGATGTCCTTTCGAATGATATAGTTGGTTAGTTCAAGAAAATTGATAGGCGTCCTGTATAAATAGCTCAATTTCCGGCCTCCCAAGGGCGTTCCTTTAAAAACGGTTGTACGGATTTTTTTCAAACTCGCCATTTTAACTCAATTTTAAATATGCTTTTGTATGTAATTATTTTTTTCCTGTCAATAATTGAGTTTAACCGGAAATGGGACATCGGAAACCGGAAGTGGGACCGTAAGTCCGTATCTCAAAAACGGCTCTAACGATTTTCTTCAAATTTGCTATATAAACACTCTATCAGATATCCTTTCGAATGATATAGTTGGTTAGTTCATGAAAATTGATAGGCGTCCTGTATAAATAGCTCAATTTCAGGCCTCGCAAAGGCGTTCCTTTGAAAACGGTTGTACAGATTTTTTTCAAACTCGCCATTTTAACTCACTTTTAAATATGCTTTTGTATGTAATTATTGTTTTTCGGTCAATAATTGATTTTTTGTGAAAGTTGGTATCTCAAAAACGGCTCTAACGATTTTCTTTTTTGGTCACTTTTATGTTTTCTGATCACATTATCTCTCAAAAATGCATATAATACATGTAATAGCGGGTAATGGAAGTCGTGTGGTTGTTTCACACCAGATTTTTTTTTTAATAGTATTCTTTTCAGAAAAATATTTATCCCTTATATTTCTTTTAAGCTTGGTTTGTTATCACACAATTTTCTTTAGTATTTTCATTTCTTTTACATATTTACGACCACTTATATAGTATACTCTACATTGTAAATCTAGAAATGAAATTTTAAAGTAATAAATAATACGAAGCAAAAATCAAAATTTATGTATTTCATTACGATTTCATATAGAAATGTAATAAGTATTTCTATTAATATACTATTGGATTGGCATTAAATAATTTTAGATTTTCAGTGTAAAATAAAACTTTTTTTTTTTTTTTTTTATTATTTAAAAAAAATGAACTGTAATCAGTTAAATGCTTTCCAATTTGTTCGGTGATTTTTTTTTCCTTCTCTCTAATGACTTCATGAATCCGCGCTCACAGAACTTCTCGTTCTTATCAGCAAACAAATCAACGAAATGTGATTGGAAGTCATCATTATTACTGAAATTTTTTCCGTTTAAAAATTTGCTGAACTTTTAAATAACCCGATGTTGCAAGGTTAGGGATTTATGGGAGATGAGATAGAGGGGTGCACGGGCCGAAATTTTCAGGCCCGGACCCGGCCCGGCCTGTTGGAAAGGTTTGCTTACCCAACCCGGCCCGGTATGAAATCGAAAAATTCGGCCCAGGCCCGGCCCGGACAAAAAGCGATAAAACCAGGTCCGACCCGGCCCGGCCCGATTCAAAAATATGTAAAATGACAAAAAAAAAAAAAAAAAAAAAAAAAAAAAACATGCTTTTCTACGAGAAAGGTTTTTAGTATGTGTTTTGCAGAGGTTTTATATAGCTAAGTAATAGAATGTTCTTTAACAAAACTGCTGAATGTTTACAAGATATTTATATATAAACGGTATTTCATTATTACAGACGTACAGAAGGCAAAAAGACAGACAGAAAGTCAAATCGAAAATATTAGCATTTATCAAATAATATAGGAAGATATTTGAAATGGTTAATAGTACTAAAAATATGCTTTCATCCACTTTCTGTTATATACCGTAATGTATCCAAATCTTTCATGTGATCCGGTAAAGAAAACTTTAATGCTAGTCCAACCATATTCAATTGAAAACATGCTTTTTCACATGCTAAAATTGAAGCTACTTTCATCCAGTGCCCCGGAGAAAAGAAGAAGAAGTCTTAGAGGAAAAGTTACAGCGGAAGAATTTTTATAGCCTTCATACCACCTAAACACTACAGACCATAGAAAACAAAGCCTTATATACAGTAACGTATCTAATTTCTTTTGTTTGTTACATGTACGCAAACTGGTAGTAACATGCATATTATTTTGAATTAGAAACCATCTAATATTACTTTAAATAAAATATATTAATTTCGAGACATGATTAAAATATTTGCGGAAAATCAGATCGCGAACAGCCAAGCTGATAGACAATTAAATTGTAGTTACAAGACACCTTTTAACAAAATAAAATTTTATGTGACATACCAGACTGTAAAATTATGTAAAACAAATGAATGAAAAAGTATTTTATCTTTTTCCCTTTTCGTTGATTAACGAGATATTTAAAAAAAGATTCGGGCCGGGCCGGGCCGGGCTCGGGCTTAAAACTTCCTCTAGGCCCGGCCCGGCCCGGACCTAGTACACACGAAATATGTTGAGCCCGAGCCCGGCCCGGCCCGAGAGCAAATTGAAGAATTCGGCCCGAACCCGGCCCAAGGGCCGTGCCGGGCTCGGGCTCGGGCCGAAAGCCCGGCCCGTGCAGACCTCTAAGATGAGACAACACTTCCCAACTGAGCTCCAATGTATACGAGGTCTGTCCAATAAATACGTGAACTAAAGCCATAAAAAGTTTATTTTGCAAAATTTAGTCTACATCGATTTTGTCCCCTTCAAAATACTCTCCATTCATTGCTATGCACTTCCATCTTCTTTTCCACTGTTCAAAGCACCCTTGGAAGACCTCGGCAGTCAGGCCTTTTAGTTTTCGAGTCGTTTCTTGCTTTATTGTGTCCACATCTTTCCAGTGATATCCAGTCATCAAATTTTTGCATTTTGGGGATAAAAAAAGTCTCATAAGGCGAGATCTGGTGAATAAGGAGGATGTTCAAGGATGGTGATTGAATGTTTTGCCAGAAACTGGCGAACAATCAATGCTGAATGCGCAGGTGCATTGTCATGGTGAAGGATCCATCCATCGCCTTGAGTCAAATTTCGTCGCACACGAACCACGCGATCTCTCAAACGCTTGAGAACTGTAAGAAAAATAATTTATTATTATCGTCAATTTCCATTTTCGACGCACAGTAAAAACAAGGACAACAGTAACTAACACAACTGGCACAATACGCACAGCTCGACGATCCGCCATGCACTGATGATTGATTGGGTCTCAGGCAACTAGCACCGCTAGTGAGCGATGCTAGTGGGCAAGTCCGCGTCATGGCCGACAGATGACACCAGTTCGCGTATTTATTGAACAGACCGTGTATATATATATATATATATATATATATATATATAATTTAGAAAATATGGTGAAACTTGAAGACAAGTGGGCGTGTATAACAAGAAAAAACGTTCAAAAAAGTAACGAATTATAGTAACGATGAAAAAGTAACGAATTATAGTAACGATGAACAATTGTAAAAAAACAACACTACATGCGAAAAACACCCTTCCGCTTCCTCTTCAGTGGGTGGGAGCAGCAGAACAGACAATAAATTAAATTAAAAGAGGCCTAACAGGTTTCGGAAACATGGCGAAACTAGCATACTCCCAACAAAATCAAGAATAAATTACTGGCAAATTATATATAACAATCTTCATGTAAATTAGATATAACAAAATTGGTGTTTCATAAAAGTAACATAACTAAATTAATATAATAATCCAAAAACTACAAAGTCGATATTTGTGATAAAAATAATTTAATAAAAGGACATGCTAGATCGTCATGGTCCCACCCAGACCTGAAAGGCAAAAAGATATTGTAATGAACTGAACTTACTGCAATGTAGAAATAGGTCTTTAAAGCAAAAGCAGATGATTCATATGTAGTGGCTCAATACTGGCGCTGTCTTGTCCGATGTTCCAAAATCATAGTCCAAACTCTCCGAGTCGCTCAGCACCAAGTAGCTGCAGTCCGACATAAGGCGTTCAACAAGTTGGACTTTGGCCATGAGTCTTCATCAGCAAGCACTACTAGACACCAAGAACCATAAGTGAAGAAACCTTACCGCAGCTATCACCCCAATCGCAAACATTTATTAAAATTATTGGTGTAAAACTTTATGAAATTTAATGGATAGTTATTATTGTAAAAAAGATTAGCAATCAATTTAAAAACTTGTTTGTTGTAATTTGAATATTTATTGCATATCTTACAGAATCTATTTAGTTGACCAATTAAAATATTAATATAGATTTTTTTATGCAAATTACTATACCAGTGAGGCATGCTGTAACTATTAAATGAAAAATCTTTCTTTTTGTCATATAGATCCAGATTTAATGTATTATGTTGAATATCCAGAAAAATATCTAAGAAATTAACACAGTCGTCTTTATTATTAGTTTTATTTAAATTTAAACAGGAAGGATATATGTCTTTAAAAATATCTGTAAAATTAAAATTTAAGACTAGAATATCATCTATATATCGATAAATTTTCAATTTTTTGTTGTAATTGATAACATAAGTATATTCATAAAAGAATAAAAATAAATTAGCGGCTGTACTGGAGTAATTGGTGCCCATTCCGATACCATGTACTTGTTTATAAATTTTATTATGAAATGTTAAGAAATTATTGTTAAAACAAATATGGCAAAGACTTAAAAATAAATCTCTATCAATTCTTAATTCATTTACAATATCAAAAAAGTCGAATAATTTAATTAAAGTGTTATACAATAAATCAATAGGGATATTGCAAAACAAATTTTCGAAATCAAATGTTTGTACAGAAGTAGGCGTGTCCATATTATTTAACTTTTCAATAATTTCATAACTATTGTCAATACACCAAAAATAACTAGAATTTTTATATTTATTTTTTAGAAAGTCATAAATAAGCTTTAAATAAAATTGAAGTTTAATATTGAAATATTTATTAACGCTGCCAACAGTACAACAAATATAACGGAATTTTATTGGATTTTTATGGAATTTAGGTGTTAAAAACAAAAAAGGTAATTTTTTATGATTTGGTAAAGTAAAATGTTTATTGAAAAGGCTTTTACATTTCTTGATATAAGCAGAACTTTTGTTATATATGGAATTGCTGTCCAGGTTATATTTTTCATAATATTTTAAATAAAAGGGTGTTTTTCGCATGTAGTGTTGTTTTTTACAATTGTTCATCGTTACTATAATTCGTTACTTTTTCATCGTTACTATAATTCGTTACTTTTTTGAACGTTTTTTCTTGTTATACACGCCCACTTGTCTTCAAGTTTCACCATATTTTCTAAATTATACATTTTTGTATAATTTTTAGTGCTGCCTTTGACGCCTTTTTTATACAAATACACTTTTATTAATAAGTAATTAATATATATATATATATATATATATATATATATATATATACGGTATATATATATATATATATATATATTACCTTTTTTTGAGTGTGTATGTTGCTAAAGATGTGTTGTCGTATTAAAACACGATTACTTTGAGATTTGTCAATTCTAGCCCTTTTTTTTAATTGCTTCCTCGAATTTCAGAAGTTGTTGGCAGTAAACATCTGAATTGACAGTTTGCGTACTTTGAAACAGTTGAAAATGCACATAATACAGTTCAAAAGACAAATTATATTCTCTCTAAATCATTTTGATTATTTTCTGATGCAATCTAACTTTCAATATGGTTTATGCTGCTTCATTACGCTTTGACCACGATCTTTTTCAATTCCTACTATTAGTTCACACTCTCCCTATATTTTGTACAAATCTTGCAATCGACTTTTAAGTCTTCCCGACTAGCTAGAAATTTTAAACTTTCAGGATTGCTCAGAACACGGTGACAACGCATTACTTCGAAGTCCGATTTTCGAATAAATAAATAAATAAATAAATAAAAATTACGAGTTTATTTTCTTTCAACATAAAAATAAATACATTTAATTCAACGTGAACATTAAAAAAATATAAAAAGTTAAATTATGCACCTCACAAAAATTGACGTCATTACCACTTTAAAAATTTTATGCACATTGATAAGAGCTCTATGATTCATCAGGAAATTTAAAACGTATATAAAAAGTTTTTTTTTTATCTTATAATTATTTTTATTTCATTTTGCATGCGCGCTTTTTATTTCCTAATTCAAATTTATTAAAAAAAAAAAAAACTTTTTCGATAGTGTTTGTAAGTAGGAATTAACTTTAAAAATTTTTCTTTTATATTACTTGTTTCAATTAATGTTATTTTCGACGATACATTTTTCATCACCAGTGATAGTTTATTTCAAATAAAAGTCGATTTCATTACGTTTGAAAATCGTATCACAAATTTTGATTCGTTGTGTTGAGTGAATATTTTTCATATCAAGTGGAAGCCATATATCGAGCTTCTTAATGAGTCCATGATACCTTATACGATTTTCGGCATAATGTGTGTGGTACATTTATTTATTTATTTATTTATGCAATCTATCTCACAAAAAACACTGCTCTGCAAAGAAAAATCGAGTTCTGATACCATTTTTGCTGATTCGATTCTTATGTAAAATGACCTCCTGAATCCGACTATGACTCCGATTTTGCTCTGTCACCCTCCGTTGTCTAGAAACACCACTACCTCCCTCATTTTTTTTTTCCTGTTCGATAATTTTATGACCATGAATCTGATTTGAAGAGTGAAAAATAATTAATTTAACACCTAAAAACGAAAAAATATAAAGTTTCAAAAATAATATTAGTAACAGATTAAAAAATATAAGATGTGTAATACATGATTTCAGTGGCAATTCCCTCCCCCTCCCCCTCAAAAAAAAAAAAAAAATAAATAAAATAAAATATCCCCTGTCGCGAATGTCCATGTTTTAGAATTTTCGAACTCTGTAGCCCCTCACAAGATATTTAACGATTAAAATAATCCTCCCTCCTCCTAAAATTCAAATTTATAGCCATAAAATCACCAAAAAATGATTAAAATAGGGGGCCGTTCCTAAAAAACGATGTGTGATAGGGCAAAATGAGCGTCATACTCGAATTCAAGAGGTCATTTTACACAAGAATATGCTGAAATGGTGTCAGAAGCAATTTTCATGCCGAGAAGTGAATTTATAACAATGACAGAAAAGTAACAAAATAAACAAAATGCCACTTTTTTGTACAAACCGAAAGTACTTTTTTGCTTATCCAATAGTTGATCTTCAAACGTCTAGCGGTCAAAATTTTCAATTAAATATGTTTTACATATCAGCGTTTGATACTCTTTCTGTCTTGAAAGTAATATTGGGTATAAATGCTATAAATTTGTGTATATATTAAAAATGTATTAAAATATTATTTAACTATAAAACAAGACACACTGATTGGCACATTTTTTTTTTTCACTCGATATATCTCCAAATTTTGTTCATCAAATTTTTTCTCTCGTATTTGCAATATGAAAGATTGAAATTTTTAGGCCGAAGACTGAATATTGTGTCAAGCTGAAGAATTTTGATAATGTATTATGCAGTCGGCTAAACGAGATTTTAAAAATAAGTTTACTAAAAATGAATACAATATGAATTGCATCACAAATGTACTAAATTAAGGAAAACGAAAATAAACAACAATTTTAAACTATCTTAATTAAAAACTAAACCATAAAAATTTTTTAAATGCAACTTAAACCATGAGCAAAAGTATTAGCTCACACATCTATACTAATAAAAGGAAGTGCTTGTTTGTCTGTATGTATGCATGCGACGTATAGAAAAATCTATGGCGCGTATAGTTATGAAATTTTTTTATAAATAAAGAAATGCGTGTAGTTTTGCAACATACCTATAGATTTTTGATATTCTTATTAATAAAAAAAAATGTTTTATGCAATTTTTGAGGGTTTTATATATATATATATATATATATATATATATATGATGTAACTTTAAGATGGTGCCAATAACAATAAAATGTTTACAACTTTATATTTTAAGGTAAAACTAGGGGAGTTTGCGCACAATTAAGCGGAACAATATTTAAAAAAAAAAAAAAAAAAAAAAAAAAAAAAACTTATTTATTTGCTAAACTATTTCTAAATTATTTAGTTTTTTTTTTTTTTTTTTTTTTTTTTTTTTTAATACTACAATTTATAACAAAAGCTATAATAAAACCATGACAGGTATTTTGCACAATCTGTCCTTACAGGGTAGGAGAAGTTTTTATTAATAATAACTACAATTAAACTGGTAGCATTTACACTTAAATAACATTGTTGTCAATGTTTTTCAACTTAATAATATTAACAAATAGAGGAATAAATAAAATGAGAAAGAATTAAAAACTGTATCTAAAGAAAAAGTATTAATGAATTTAAAAAAATGATAATAACAGATATGATTACAAAATAATATTACGTTACAAGATAACACGTTTAAATAAAATTCGTACTGTTGTCTTGTGGGAAAGATCCAGTCATTTAATGCACTCATTTTCATTGTCTTGTCATTACCAAAACTGCGTAATCTCTCCTAATGTAGAATTTAATGTAGTGTAATGACTTTTAGACCGACTAGAGGGCGCTGTCTGTCCAGCACAGACGAAAAAGACTTTCGATTTCAAGAGAGACTTTGACTTAGTTTTTTAGAGAGTGGATGATGCAATGAAGGTGTAAAAACGCCTGGTTTGAGGACCGCTCGTATTTTTGTTTGGTGGACTGGAAAATTATGTCCATTTAAAAATAATAATGTTTACATAGTTTATTTACGTTCTTTTTTATGTTATTTGTGATGTGTTGTGTATGTAAATGAGAAAATAAATAGTTTTCTCGGAAAAGGATCGCCTCTTCATGATCTACATTCTTCTAATCATCACAGTCTACTGTTATGGTGGCAGCTAAAGGCATACGTCCGACGCTACAAAGAATTCACGCTACTAAAGGGGTAAGTGCCTTTATGTATGAAACAGTGCCTTGATTTAAAAATAATATAATAAATCAGCTTAGTCCTTGTATTAGAACGTGAGAAAATATTTTTTTAAAGTACTTAAATTCGCATTATGTATTTAATAGAGAAGTAAGTATATCACAGCGGTACCTCACTTGTCCCTATCTATTTGATAAAAAGATTATTTGAAATTATTATTTGTAGAGAAAATATATATATATATTAAACTGATTTATCCGTTGGTTAAAAGAAATAAAAAAAAAAAAAAGAAGAAAATCTTTCAATTTTTTTGTCGATGTATTTCGAAAAAAATAAAGTTGATGAAACAGTGAGAAATAAATGAATATATATGTTTTTTCTTTTGTTTAATGGTATAATAATAATAAAAACTTACTGTAGAATAAGTACATTTTGAAAAGAATTTCGGTTTTAAACGGAATTGCAAAATTTGAGAACAAGTTGAAATAAAGTATCTGTTCTGTAATTAAAGCTAAATAAAGAATAGATATTCTTTTTTAGGGCTTTGAGAAATAAAAAAATAAAAAAGAATGTATTATTATCGAATTAAAAAGAAAAATGTTGATGATTCATATTAATGTGCATTTCAGGTCATTTTTATTTCTGATATTTTATTGGATTTATTTTTCTTTCTGTCTCTTTTTACTGATTTGGTATTTCTTTGCTTAATAATACAAAAATAAATGGGTAAATAAAGAGTGAATGAAGAATAAAAATAAAAAAGAAATTAGTTTCGATTTCATGTAAAATGAATTTGTTCGTGTTTGGAACAAAATATTTTCGTTTCGATTTGAAGTAAAATGGTAGTTTCTGTTTCAAATGAAGTGTTTAACGATTAGATGTTCATTTTATTTCTTAATATTAATTACTATGGTAATTTATGTTACTTAAATCTAATTTTGTGGAACTTACCTTTTTTTTTTTCATAAAGAAAAGAGTTTCGGTTTCGAAACGAAACTATTGTTTTTTTTGGGGTTTGAAGAAAAATATTAATTATTCTGTTTCCTGAGAAATATGTGTGCAAAAAGAATCAAATAGTTTTGCAAATAAATTAATTTATTTCTGTTTTGAATTGAAATAATGATTGTGTAGGAAACAAGTAGTACTTAGTATGAGAACATACTTGGTTTAAAATATTACTTTGAATATTATTTTTGAATATATGATTTATTTAATAAAAGAAATTTGGGTGATTAAAAATGTTCACGTATTCTGTTATTTAAGAAGAAAAGTGTTTCTTTTTATGAAAAAAAAAATATATATATTAAGAAAAAAAAAAAAAGTGTTCTCTTAAATAGAGAAAAATAAGGTATTTTTCATAAGTAGATACCATTAACGGTATTAGATATTATTTTTTAATTAATTGCAAAGTTTAATTACCCTTAGTATCCTTTTTTTTGTGTGTGTGTGTTTGATTGATTTTTGGAAAAAAAAATTCTGATTTTTTTATTTGTTTATATTTTATTATCGTTTTGAGAGCATTCTGGTTTTGTTTGGGGTTTACAAACATGGCATTTTTAGCTAAAGCTCGAAAACATGAATTGGTTCAAATTTGTGAAGAAATGGGTGTCGAAGTAGATACTTCCAGTAGAGTTATTGACATCAAGAAATTAATTTTATCTAGCACGTTCTATAATGAGGAAGAAGTAAAATTAATATTGGAAAGGCTCCTTGAAGATAAAAAAATACAAGAAGAAGAGAGAATAAGACAAGAAGAAAGAGAAGAAAGAAGGACCCGAGAAACTCAACAATATGAAATTGAATTAAAAAAATTGGAAATTTCAAGAGAAAATCCTGAAAAAATATTAGAACCAGAAAAGGTGACTGAATCGGTTCCAAGAATTCAGTTAGCGCAAATTACCCCAAGATTTGATGAAAAACATGATGAAATGGGTTTATATTTAATAAATTTTGAAAGAAGAGCGGAGATGGCACGAGTTCCAAAAAAGGATTGGGCGGCCTACCTGTTAGCAGTTTTACCGCCAGAACTTTCCAATATGTTGGCCAGAGAGTCGCCAACCGATGCGACAAATTATGATTTTGTTAAAAATATCATTATGAAAAGATATAAATTAAATAGAGAAAAATTGAAACAATGTTTTTATAAGCACCAAAAATCGTCCGAAAAATCTTGGAGAAATTATGCTCAAGAGCTTTCTAGTTATTTTACGGAGTGGCTTACATAATTAAAGATAGAGAATTTTCAACAGCTGAAAGACCTAATAGTGACTGAGCAGTTGAAGTTTCGAGTGCCTGCTGATGTAAGAGATCATTTTTTAGACAACTGGCTTACATTCACGACACCTTTAGACTTAGCGGAAAAATTAGATGAGTTTGAAAGTATAAGAGAAAGTTTCAAAAAGAGGGATTTGCCCAAAAAGAACTTTTCCAGCTTTCGTAACCAAAGTGGAAACTTTTGTGATGATAAGTCTAACGATAATAAGAAAGATGTTAAGTCGAAATTTCTTTCAAAATCCGAAACATCCCAAGAAAATCAAAGAAATAAAGAGTTTGATAAAAGAAAAATTGCTCGTTGCTATGAATGTGGTTCTCCTAATCATCTTAGACCTCAGTGTGATAAATTAAAGAAAAAGGAAGAATTTATCTCACATATTATAGCTGAGGCAGGTTCTGATGAATCAATGACACCTTATACTAGTATAGGTAAAGTGAATGGTGTTGAGATGAAAATAATTCGAGACACGGGTGCTTCATGTGATCTGATAAGCAGCAAGTACGTGAAACCACATATGTACACAAATGAGAAAGTGTATATTAGAAATCCATTAGAAGTGGATCCTATCTGTTTACCACTTGCCGAAATTGAATTGGATTGTAAAATGGGACACTTAAAAACTAAAGCAGCTGTCCTACAAAGTTCCTTTTATAGTGACAAGTATTTGTTAGGAAATAAAACTGCTGCAATGTTCAAAAATTGCAAATCAAAAGAAAATGTACAAGTGTCTAAGTTAAATTCTGTACAAACAAAAAATTCTAAGAAATTTTTAAAGGTGAAGAAAAATATTCAAAATAAAGATGTTGCTCATTTTGACCAAAAGTTGATTGAGAGCAAATCTGAAGATGAAAAGAAAACTGAAGAGGTAGAAGAAATCCTGCCAGAATTTTCATGGCCAGAACTTAATAAAACCTCTCCAAAAGTGTTTGTTGAAGAACTGCAAGATATCAAAGAAAATCAAAATAGAATAGAAAATGAATTCTTAAAGAGAAAATAAATTTTGACCATCTCAAAACCGAAAATTTCAGATTGTTAAATGAAATAATATGTTTGAAAGGGGAGATCGAAGAAAAGAAAATTAAAGAACAAGAACTGTCTCTTGAAAACAAAAAACTTACTGAAGAGTTGGAACATACTACGAAAATATTTCGGAACTAAATAATGCCTTAAAAGACCTTAAACAGAAAAATGAAGACTCTAATTTTGTGATGGAAAAACTAAAAGCAGAAATAGAGGCTTATCTAAATAAAAAATGCTTAGAATATGAAAGGCAGATAAATGAAGAAATTCAAGAGAAAGAAAAGTTAGAAAATCAGTTAAAAACTCTTCGACTTGATTCACAAAGTGAAAAGAAAAATTTTCTAAATCAGTTAGAAATTCTGAATGTTGAAAAGAATAATTACAAACAAGAACTGGAAAATACGAAAATTGAAAATCTTAAGCTGTCTAATGAAATCAACATAATTAAAGAAGAGCTCTTAAGAATGAAAGGTAAAGAAAATGAAATTTGTCTTAAAAATGAAAAACTTGTTGAAGAAAGAAATGAAATTAGTACAATTAATTCCAAACTAGATTACCTGTTTAATATTCTAGAAGAGAAAGAAAAAATTTCTAATACTAAATTGGATCAGTTGGCAGCTGAATTACAGAAGAATAAATTAGATCTTATGCAATTATCTGGAAAGTGCTTAACTTATGAGAAGCAATTGAAAGAACAAAATTACTTGAAGAAAGAACTTTCTGCAACTACTTTGGGTCCCTTGAAAAATCTACCTAAAGATTCTAGTCAACTAATGGCAAATTTATTGAAACACAGTGAAAAGTGCCCAGTGCCATATAGTGAGAAAGTCGCCAATTTTCCTAAAACAGGGAAAAATCATGTAAAACATGTAAAAGACATTTACTACAAAATAAGTGCTACTAAGTTGCATATCAAACCTTCTAAATGTCAACCTACTCGAGCTCATGTGAAGAATTCTGGACATTTAGTAGGCCAAGGATTGAGAATTTCAAGTAAAATAAATGTTCGAGACAAAAGAGATTCTTCGTTTTCTACTATCAAGACTCATGTAAGAGCCTTTTTGGTATTAGCTGAATACTATCGAAAATGCATTCCTGAATTTTCTGAAGATGCAACTTTATTGTCAGACTTACTAACGGATTGGTCTCTAAAATCCACTGACTGGAATAGCTCTTGCCAAAGGGCATTTGAAGAACTAAAGGAGAATTTATCTCAAAATTGTATAAAGCTATTCATGTTCCTGAGAAAAAGAAAAAAAAAAAAAAAAAAAAGACCAAATCCCGGACTTTTACTTTGGGAACTCTATGCAGTTTTATTTAATTATGAGGTTCTTTAGTGTATAGAATTACAATCTCAGAATGCTGATAGATTAAGTCTTTTCCCTTAGTTAAAAAAAAAAAAAAAAAAAAGAAGTGTTTATGTATTTGTTTAATTATTGATATACAAATCTTACTTGTTTAATTATTGCTATATATATCGTATTTGTTTAATTATTGCTATATATATGTGGTATAAAAGTATTCGCAAATATATGTTTTTGCTATCTATATTTAACTTTGCATATCTATTTAGTGTCTCTGGTATATTGTGTAATAATATTTAATTTTCTATTTGGTATATGTGTTTTGTATATTTTAAAATAAGTTAAATAGTGTATTTAATCTAAAATAGGGATAAGTCTGGTGCATTTAAATATAACCAGGTACTGTTTCTGCATAGAATTGGTGCTTGCTCGTATTTTTCTCGTTACTTGTTTTAAACTAATTACGATATCTAGAAGATGAACTAATATGTTGAACATTGTGACTTTATTTTATTTGAATATAAGACTTATCCTAATCAAGTATTATTTAACCAAACTTTTCCCTCTACAATAGTGAAAAGTTTCTCCCCTGAAGGGAGGAGGTCTGTAATGACTTTTAGGCCGACTAGAGGGCGCTGTCTGTCCAGCACAGACGAAAAAGACTTTCGATTTGAAGAGAGACTTTGACTTAGTTTTTTAGAGAGTGGATGATGCAATGAAGGTGTAAAAACGCCTGGTTTGAGGACCGCTCGTATTTTTGTTTGGTGGACTGGAAAATTATGTCCATTTAAAAATAATAATGTTTACATAGTTTATTTACGTTCTTTTTTATGTTATTTGTGATGTGTTGTGTATGTAAATGAGAAAATAAATAGTTTTCTCGGAAAAGGATCGCCTCTTCATGATCTACATTCTTCTAATCATCACAGTAGCCAATGCGCAATCCTTCCTAAACTCTCTCATTTTAGTAGGAGAGATTGCGTAGTTTTTTAGTCAATAATTAGTCGCTTTTAGAGAGCACCATCAGTGCTCGTACCCTTTATCTGGGTTAGTAGTCTATAAAAAATCGTTTGATTAATATATATATATATATATATATATATTGTTCTTCTACAATTCTACAGAAATTCCTAGAAAGGTTTCTGAAAATTAAGCATTCATTTTTCAAAACGATGCAAAATAACCATATTTTACCTTAGGCGCTTGAATCAATCAATATGTACACACAAGTCGGAAATCTATTATTAATACTATACAAGTGTCTGGAGTCGCAGCACTCCCGCACTTCTCCATCCTGCCGATTCGCTATGTGCGCAGTCTCTCCTAGCTTTACCTTATATACTTCTAACGCAAAAACAAACATTTATTTACACGTGAATAATAATATTAATTAAAGAAAAAAAATCTGAACCTGTATTATAAAAAATGTCTGATACAGCTGTCGTCCTAATAGCTTTAAAATTATCAAATGAATTTGCGGGTGGTAATAAAAAAGAATGAATATACATTTCCCTACTTAAACATTTTATTTTGATTCATTTACGATTTAAATTAATTAAATACTCTATTTTTACTTTCGTAGGCGTGGAAATACTATAAGGCGTGGAAAGTATTGTAATCATGTCAAAAATCTGAGTTTGAGATTTTGGTATTTCTACACGTTTTGAGGTCCCCTGAATTCATATTTACTATTTTTACGATGATATATGTGTGTATGTATGTCAGTGAAAACGATAGCGTGCAAACGCTTTGTTCGAATAGGCTGAAAGTTAGTACGTATGTTATAGAGGTCACCATAGTACGAACCCTATTGATTTTGGTGAATCTACCCCTTATAGTTATTTTTTACAGGTACACAAAGAAAAGTTCTTTATCTTTATGGTCTGTGGGTCCAAATTCTTTAAAATAAGATAGCGTCAAAATGCCTTATTCCACTGAGCTGAAAATTTATACACATGGACTGTACGCATTTGATGATTCTAGCGTTTGTAATACTTTCATAGCGACACAAAGAAAAATCCTTATCATTATGGTCATATATGGGCTAAAATTGTTTAAACTGCGATAGCGTCTAAATAAATATTCGGTTGAGCTGAAAATTTATACACAGGCTATAGGTCACCGTTGCACAAGGTGCACAAATTTTGGTGAATCTAGTAGTTATGTATAGTTTTTTTTACAGGGACACAACGAAAAATTTTTGACCATTATGGCCTATGGACTGAAATTATTCGAAGTGCGAAATCATCTAAATGTCTGCTTAGATTCAGCTGAAAATTTATATACGTGCTAAAGGTCACTGTTGCTCGTTGCTCGAACTGTACAGCTCTTGGTGAATCTAGTACTTACAGTTTTTTTTACACGAACACAACAAAAAATTCTTTATCATTATGGTCTACGAAATCATAAGCGTTTAAATACCTTATCAGATTGAGCTGAAAATTTATGTACGTATTGTAAGTCACCATCGTAGGAACCATAAAGATTCTGATGAATCTTGAATGAATTGAAAATTCATACACATGCTACAGATCGCAGTCACACAAACCAACCATATAGATTTTGGAGAATCTAACACATTGTCATTGTGACTAATGGGCTCAAACTATTTAAAATGCGATAGCGTGCAAATGGCTCATCAGATAGCTCTGAAAATTTATATGCATGTTATAGGTAACCATCGTACGAACTTTATAGATTTTGGTGAATCTAACACTTATAGATTTTTCAGGGACACAACGAAAAATTATCAATAGAAACTATGGCTAAAATTATTTAAAGGCTAAAATTACTTGAATTATTTGATAAATTTAACAACATACTACATGAAGAAAAGTACTCATATAAATTTCTCTTTTGCTTATTTAATGATTTCTCTTATTTAATTTATTCATACAATCGTTAATTTTTTAATGTTCGGAAAGTCGAGTGGAGTCACTCAAGATTTTTTTGTCTTCGATTTTATCGCCTTCAAAACAATGGGAATGCATATTTAATTCATTTAAAATAATTGTGTTTCTGATCAACATAATGAAACTCCAATAATTAAATTTCTGTTACATTACATTAACAACTGAATATCACGGTATTGTATTTTCAATAGTTTTAATTTGGCAAACTTAGTCTCCAATAGAAAAAAACTTTAATTATTATTAATTTTTTTGTTACTTTTAATTGATTAAACTATACTCATCAGCGAAACGCGCAAAGTCTGTTAGTAAAGTAATAAAGTTAAATCTCAAAGATATATTTCCCTAAAATATTAATTTAATTCTTGTTGTTTAAAAAGTCTTGTCTTATTATTTCAAACCAAGGATATTTTTTTTTTTTCGATACGTTGTTCAGATAAGATAATGGATATAATTTTATTTTCGTAATAAAAAAAAAGTTGTTTTAACAATGACGTCAGTTTCATGCGTTACACCTTTGAAATTTGGACTTTCATAATTAAAAAAAACAAGCAATAAAGTTATAATTGTAAATTTTCTATTAACTGTTTACTATGTACTGTAATAAATTTGTTTTGACTTTCAAAATATACCCCATGTTGTTAAATGGTATTCATGGTATTTTATTTATTATATAAATATAACAATAATATAAAAATATTAGGTAATAACAGTATAATGAAACCACGTGGGATATATTTATCTGAAAAAAAAACTTTGGTAAAGATCCCATCATTTCCATTACTCACTAATACACGTATTATATGCAATTTTTGGAGATAATGTAATCAGAGAACATAAAATATACCTAATAAATTCTATACATAACGATTTTCCTATAGCAGAAAGATGATACATGTGTTAAGATATTTAAAACAGAGTTTATACAGCGAGTTTAAAAAAGAAAAAGGAAATCGGTAGAGCCGTTTTCTGAAACACCAGTTTTCGAGATCTAAAACTGAACTACCTAATTAGGATGACTGGCAAATTTCCTATAATAACCATGTAATACACGTAAAAGGATACCTAAAAAGGAGTTTATCTAGCAATTGTCAAGAAAATCGTTACAACCGTTTCTGAGATACGCCTTTCACCAAAACACTAGCAAGCACAGTTGTTCAACGGAAAACATAAATTACATGTGAAAGTATATCTGAAAGGGGATTAATATGGCGAGTTTAAAAAAATTCCATGTAACCATTTTAAACGAACGCCCTTGCTATACCTTGACATGACCAACATATGCAGGATGCCTATCAATTTCCTTGAACTAATCAACTAATACCTACGAAGGGACATCTAAGGGGTGTTTACATACCAGCTTTGAAGAAAATTGTTAGAGCAGTTTTTGCGACACGGATTTACGATCCCACTTTCAGTTTTTTAATTTTTTTTTTTTTTTTTTTTTTTTTTCTTTTTTACTTTTTAATTATTAAATTGAAATATTCACTCTTAATACAAAAATATTTGTTTACAAAAACCTTACAGCAATGTAAATTAGTTGCAATTATTATTAATAATAATAATGACCATCTTCTGTCAGGAACGATTCCGGTTTAGACCGCTTCAAAACAGAGACTTTTGGTAGCCATTTTTTTTCCCCTTAGAAATGCTATGTATTTTTATTTTTATTCCTTTATTTTTTTATTAATCTGCATAAGTGTTACATCATTAGAAAGATCTCTCAAAACTGAACATTTCTTGTGCTCGCACTTTTCCCTTATTCTGAATATGTAAAAAGATTTCAACGAAAGTTTATAACTACCATTGCAATTCTAAAATACCCATGGAGGATAAAATTAAAATCTAAAATAAAATTCAATCATAAAAATTATGCGCTAATAGTTATTACATCATTTTCTTGCAATCATGATAATGTACTTATCTGATATAAACAAACAGTTGATTGTGACGTCATATTTATCAAATTAGTTAAAATAAATAAGGTTACAAATAAGGTACCTAAGGTTACTTCGTTACAAATATGGTACCTTTCATTTGGTACGAGTAACTTATTTGTAACGAAGTTTTGATTAGATATTTTAGAATTAATTAAAATATGAAAATAATTTCAAAATTGGACATTTAAATTTCTGATTGTTGCCATAAAACTTTACCAGTTATTGTTATATATATATATATATATATATATATATATATATATATATATATTATTTATTTATTTATTTATTTATTTATTTTTATTTTTTTGAGGGGAGGGGGGGAAGGCATAAGATGAAATAATGTTTTCACGCGAAAAATTAAACAATATTATATTTGCCCATGCATATAAAAAATACTTATTAAAACGAGTCGAAGAAGGAAGCAAATTAAGTACAGAGTTATATTACGATAAATATGATATATAATATGATACGTTATATTAGACATATCGTCCTGGGTTAGTACGTATTTTCGTTAAAAAAAAATAGTTTGTTCGTTCGGTGCAACTTGCACATTAGTCCCGTCAGGTATAAATTGCATATTAGTCCCGTCAAGTGCAACTTGCACATTAGTCCCCTTTAAATATAGTGCCCAGCGAAGCAGGCAAAGCATACGTTTATTCACTACTTTAATTGATTTCGCATTCCGTCATTTTTGACGGGGTTATATACTAGTTGTTGATAACTTAATTGTAGTTATAATCAAGCACAATCTATCCTACCCATGTACGCAATCACACCTACCCTGTTAGAAGAGATTTCACAAAATAGATCTTTTGGTTTTATTACAGCTGTTGCTTTAAATTATAGCATGACAACAAAATAGTAATGAAAAATGCATAGAATGCATTTAAAATTGATCAGCAAAAATTTATCAAAAATCTAAATTGGTATTTTTACTTTCTCTTACCCATAAGGCAGAGAAAGTATTGTTTTAGGGTCAAATTTTTGAACGTGAGTTTTTGTTATATTTACACATTTTGAGGAGCCCTGAATCCGAAAAACTTGTTTTTAGCGAATGGTCTGTGTGTGTGTGTTATCAGCATAGCTCAAGAACAAATAGTAGCAGAAAGTTCAAACTTGGTATTCTAAATGTGTATGATATAGGGATGCTACACTAAGCTTTTCGTTGAGATGAAGCAAATGGTTCGTGTACAGGGACGCCAAAGAGAATTAAAATACATTACGTCTATGGGGGAAAGTGCTGGTAAGTAGAGTTTAAACATCTGTAGATTGTTCTAAACCAAATGAAACGAATATATATTTTTTATAATAGCGATAGTCAACTGGGGGGAAAAATGTGTATGTAGGAGCCTCGCCTCCCACCCTGGGTTGGAAGTCCCCCCTGAAAGGGGAGTAAATTTTCATGATGGGTATCTTTCAAAAGAGCTCACCAATACCTTTAAAACGAATGGTTGAACCATCGATCTGTAATAATTTAAAATAAAGTTATCGATTTTTTTTTTCATTTTTAATATATATATATATTATTTTTCTTTTAATGTAATAGTGAGAATAAATTCAACTTTTTTTGGATATTTAGTGTTATACTACTTCTCTAATATGGATATCATCTGCATGATCATGGAAGATAATTTTTTTAAATAATAATTTTGGTAAATTATTTTTACTGGGTGAATTTGTATAGGAAAATATAGAAGAAATTTGTGTGGTGGCCACAACACACTAGTTATTTGCTGTTAGTGGATGTGCTTTACTAATAATATTTTACCATTTCCAAGAAAGCTGTTTGGGAATTGAAATAAATTCCTCATAGACATATGGTAAATAATGTATGTTTTAAGTTAAATGTTCAACGCTTCGTTTTTATTTTTTTTATTTTTTTTATTTACACGTTCTGAGGCTTTCGGATTACCGTAGTCAAGTTTTTTAACATTTGATCCTTGTCTGTGTCTCTTAGAGTAACTTAAAAACGAAAAATTTATGAGATTCAAATGTTGTATTTTGAAGTCAATATAAGTTTGTTGATGAAAAAGTTTGGTCAAGATTGATAAGTTTCAATGAATGTTGGGTGTGAAAATTGTCTGTATAATTTTAAGTATACTTTTAATTTTAATAACAGAATTAAATTCTATATAAATGCAGGTGCAACAATGATATGGGTGGTTGAGGGGGGGGGGGGTAGCCTCCTCACACAGAACTAATTATGATAAAAATCTCTTCCGAAGCCTAATTTGAATTGTTTAACGTATGTTTACATAACAGTACTCGTTATCTTACCTCTTAATCTTCAACCTGTGTTTATAGTATTTAAATTTCAGGGTATGAGAAAGTCGTGTGAGTGACACACCATATTATTTATATTATTCGGTAGAAATGGGCGCAAAACCTCCTATCTTTACTTTATATTCAGTATCACCTAACGTATTTGAAGTTTTCAAAAAGTTAGGTTTGATATTTTACTTTTAAATAAATTCTACAGTAAGATTTTTTCTCTTAAACAGGCGAGCAAAGCAACATACTATTTTTCGAACTGTTTTACAAGAAACTCTGCAGCTTTGTATGCAAAGATTTATTTATTTTATTTATTTATTTGTTTATTTTTCAGATATATATATATATATATTCAAATAACTTTTATTTTACGCTATTTCAAAGATAACTATTTTTCTTAGACGAGCTGTTTTCAAGTATATTTTCTAATTAAAAAATTCTCATTTTAATAGTATTTAATTATTCTAAATTTAAGTTTAATACTGTTCCTTAGAATCCTATATTTTTATATTGTAGACTAGCAGGCTACGCCCGCTTCACTGGTCACTATTTTTACATGAATCACTATAGTTAATGAATTCTCAAAATTGCATCAATTTTTATCATGCGAAAAAAAAAAAAAAAAAAAAAAAAAATGTGATTGGAAAAAATGTCATAACGGGTCCCCACTACCCTTGACAGCGCAGGCAATTGTGCGCTGCGCGCGCATTTATGTTCAACACTCTTAATGAATCACTATATTATCGTAATGGAAAAACATAAAAAAAAAAAAACAATATCCCATAAGTGGAATAATCGGTTCGGGTCACCACTGCCTGCGTCAGCGCATACAGGCTCGCAAGGCTCGCATGCTCCTTCACCTACCGTTCCCGCCCCTCCTAATTATTTTAGACTTTAAAAAATACTTGCAGTCGTTCTCTCGGGCTTTTAAACCTAATAATACTAATTTCTAACATTTTATCTGAATTTCTTAATATTTACCCCTGCGCCCGATCCCTTCCCGCCCTTCGTAATAATTCTGTACTTTCGAAAATATAACGCAATCCATTTATCGGGCCTCAAAACCTAACAAAACTAATTTTCAGTACTCTAACTCTTATTTATATATATTTGCCCTTTCACCTCCCCTTCTTGTCTATCCTAATAATTTTACAAATTCGAAAATATGCGTAATCGATTTTTAAGTATCAAAAACCTCCATGTATCAATTTAATAACTTTACAAATTCGAAAATATCCGCAATCGATTTGTAAGTATCAAAAACCTCTATGTACTAATTTTGAATGACCAAACTCTATTTTTATTCTTTGCCCCTCCGTCCTCTCCTCCCGCCCCTACTAATAACTTTATAAATTCGGAAATATCCGCAATTGGTTTGCAGGTATCAAAAACCTTTATGTACCAATTTTGAACGGTCTAACATTATTTTTATTTTTTTGCCCCCCCCCCCAAACACACCTCTCTGACCCTCCTAATAACTTTACACATTAAAAAATATCCTCATTTGACTTGCAGGTCTCTAAAGCCTATCTGTACCAATTTTGAACGGTCTAACTGTATTTCTATTTTTTTACCCCATAGCCCCGCCCCCCTTTCCCGCCCCACCCGGGACGAATTTCTAAAATTAAAGAAATTAGTTTTTATGCATTTATGGGAGCTGTAGTTTAGAGCAAAAATATCTTACACATATATTTTTTTCTGTTTGCAATATAAAGGATTATTTCAAATCACGTTTTGCCCCCTCTCCTCCCCTTTTGGTGGCTGAATTTCAAAAATTCCAGAAATTAGTTTTTAGGTATTTGTATTAGCTATATATTAGAGAAAAAATTTCAGATATATCTGTTTTTCTGTTTGAAATATATAGGAGTATGTGATACCCTGTTTTGCGCTTGTGAAATCATGTTTTGCCCCCTTTTCCCCCTTGGGGACCGAACTTCTAAAATTCCAGAAATTAGTTTTTAGATAATTATATTAGCTATATTTTAAAGCAAAAATTTTACGGATATCTGTTTCTTTCTTTGAAATATGAAGGTTTTTGGGGAATCACATTTTGCCCCTACACCCCCTTGGAGGGGGGGGGGCGAATTTCGCAAAATCGCTTCTTAGGGGGCGCTTACACTATATGTTCTATAATTTGACCCAGTTTCGAGTCAGTGGCTCCAGTAGATTTTGCTGTGCGTTGATGAGTCAGTGAGTGACTGAGTGAGTGGAAGTACTCTTTTATATGTATAGAAGATAAATGAAGTAAAAACTGATAAATCTGATTCATTTTATGTGAAAATATTTTACTGCTGTTAATTAACGTCACTGAAATGGTTTACAAGTGTCCATGTTAAAGGAGATCGCAAAATCATACTTTTTTGAAAAGGAACTTTTCCTTTTTTAGAGGTCGGGAATATATTTCATTGTTAATAGATAAAGCAAGAAAGTCATAAAACAAAGTAATGTTTAATTTATTCAGAACAAATGTAAAAGAGCAATATCATGTATTAATAGTTGAAAGAAGTTATTAATATTTACTTTAATACAGTAATTAGCTTAAAATATAATAAAAATCTAAATTTAAAAGAAAAATACAAAAGTGCGTTTTAAATCCTTCAAAAGTTCTATTGCTTAAACTAATCGAAGTTTATAGTAATACACTCATGTTTGTTAAAATTGAAACATCATGAAAGAATTGTCATAAATTAATGAAATTTATTCCACATATTACTGATAGTGGTACAAATAAACGATCAAATGTACAAGACAAAAAAAAAAAAAAAAAAAGAACGTCTGAAATCAGTACTTTGTGTGTCTGCCACGCTGAGCTATGAGAACCTGTACACGTCGTGGCATTGAATCACACATGTTCTGATTGTAATCCTGGGGAATGGCATTCCAGATGAATTTCACTTGGCGCCAAAGTTCAATCTTATAGTGCACCCCAGAAAATCTAAGAGTAAGTCGCCGATCAATGAAATCCCAGACGTGCTCGATGGGCGACATGTTAGGTATTGATATACATTTGCCTCACTAGAGGGCGCCAGAGGTCCCGTTGAGATGAGATTCGAAGAACATTTTTTTGTTTACTCTCGCGGGACATTAGTTTTGGTTTTAGTTTTGTCTTTAGTGAAGAGAGCAACACAATGAAATAGAATGCTCTCGGGGCCTTTTTGGCCTAATTTTATTATTCATAGAGTTACAGTTAATAAATGAAAAAAAATAAGATATGTTATAACGCCATTCTTCTGAATGGCTTAAAGCGAGTCTTCTAGACTCTTTGAAATATAAAGATTGCAGGCTATTTCATTTAATCAAAATAATTTAATATTTTCAAACCATTTTAATTTGAAAGTAATAATCTTCAAACTGATATTTTAATATTCTTCTTATCTGTAAAATTCTTCGACGTCAAAAAATGAAGACGAATAATATGCAAGTTTCTCTACAAAACAACAGCTTCTTCTTTGAGGCGATAAAATATATACAGTGCTCGATGGGCGACATATGTGAGGAATAAGCTGGCCATGGAAGAAGCGAAATCTATTGGGAACCGAAGAAGGCTTGTGCAGTCTGAGAAACATATGCACGGGCATTATCCTGCTGAAATACAACACCCGGAATGCGTCGAAGAATGGAAAGAACTTCTGGTTCCAAAATTTTCCTTATGCTGCGATCACTGTTGAGGTTGCCCGCAATGTGCATTAGATGGGATCGACATTTATACCCAATACCTTCTTACACCATGATGCTAGGCGTTTGTGCAGTATGACTCTGGATAACAAACTGTGGGACCAGACGTTCCCTCCTGTAACGTCTGACGGGTACTCTTTCATCATTGTACTTCAGATTGTACAGAGATTCATAAGAGAAAATAATTTGTTGCCACTGGGCACGCCACGTGCTGTGTTGCTGAGCCCATTGAAGTCAGAGGCGTCTGTGATTCAACGAGAGAGCAATCCTGCGTAGAGGAACACTTGCACGCAGTTCATGCTGCAGTAAACGGCGACAGACTGTGAAGCTAGACAACAAAACACCTGTAGCCGTGCTCCAACGTTGTGCAAACACACGAGAGGATGCTGTACGGCCCGTCACAGCCATGAGAATGAGGTGTCTGTCATCTCGTGTCATTGTTCTATCACGTGCCCCACTGCCAGGCTTTTGGCTTGTTTGATTCTCTTCTGTCCATTTCTTCCAGACACGCATGACTGTTGTGGCATTACACTGCGTGCGAGAAGTGATTTCTCGATACGAAAATCCACCCTCTCGCATAGCAACGATGCCACTTTCGTACGGACTCCGTTAGTTGTTGGTATGGCACCCTCCGCTTTCGATGAGGCATATTGACCACCAATGAAACATTTACCGCAGACAGAGGACGATAAAAAGATTTCAATGCTCTTTTACAGTCCTTTATATACCTGGAACAAGCGACTGATAAGGAGTCGATTCTCGTTCCATGCATGCGCAATCGCTTTGTAAATCTAATCATTTGCATGCCTTACCTCACTTTACATTTCCTGTAAGTTTGTTTCAATTAACATAATCCCTTCATGGTGTTGCAATTTTCACAAACATGAGTGTATATTATTTATATGTATGTGTATAAGTTTGGCAACAGATATTTGATTTTTGTTACGTGTAAATTAAATAAACAAGAGAAAGTAACAGCTAAATAAAAAAATACTTATTTCTGCTCTATTCTAACGATATAATCAAATGGTAATGTTATATATAAGGTTTTGTAGGGAAAAATTTTAAATATTTGGAGAATCACTCTTTAATCCAATGGAAACAATCCGTAAAGATTGTAGAATATTTCTTTTAACAAGGAAACAGAAAATATAGACTTATTCTAAAAATACATTTGAATATTTAACTTCTTGTAGGATTTAGATGGAAATCTAATTTTGAATAGTACCCGAAAATTCAATTTTTAGTTCGAAATCTGAATACATTCGTTTTTTTTTTTTTTTTTTGTGAAAAAAGTACTTCGGAAAAACTCTGAAAAATATGTGCTAGCTTTCCAAACGCAAAATATTTTCGAAAAGACGTTTTCACGTGATTTCAACGATTTTTTTAGAAGAATTTTATTCTAGAAGAAATACCTGCTTGCATATATAAACATAATGACTTTTCTCCTGAAATTTTTACAGGAGTAAAAGTAAAGTGCAAGTATTTAGTTACCCAAAAATTAAAGTGCACGAGAAATATTTTCGTATAACTGAAATTTAGAAACTATTTAGAAACTATTCACTTTTAAATAAATATAAAATGTTTTTGGTAAGATATAATGGTAGGAAAAGTTCTTAGTAACAGCATAATATAAAAAATGAAATGGCTATAATTTTATATAGTAAAAAATAATTTTTCTGGAAAATATGTAAATGTGTATTATATATATTACATTTAATCCTCATAGGGTGGAAAGAAAAAATTACATACAAAGTTACATTGGAAATGGGTCAAAAATAGGCCCAAATATCCTAGGAGAATTAGAGTAAAAAACCCGATTATTATTAAATATCATTGACTATTATTAATATTAATCATGTCTTTTAGTAAATGAGATAGGCAAAACAAATCGCATAGGCAAAAGGTCCGTACAGATTTTAAAAATTGGGAAAATGACCGAAATAAAAAATAGTTTGCAGAATTGGCATCGCTCGATCACCAGATTTTTTTTTACAACAGTAGGGGGGAAAAAAAACCTCTGAAAACAGCCGGTGGATCTCGCTTTTAGGAACGAATTCCGTGGAAATATGCAAATGAGAAGATTAAAAGAACTTTATTCCACTACCAGTTCACCGTTGAAGGATAAAATTTTGTTGAAGAAGCTGTTTTATGTAAACCAGGTTTTAGCGATTATTGTCTTCCGTGAATTTTGTGTTCAGAAGAGGGGTACATGTGAGAAGTACAAAATGTTCTTTAACAGCGATAGGATTCGTAAATCTTGTTCAGTAGTTTAGGAAACCTAGAACATTGGAGGACCGTGTAAAAGCCGGACGAGAATCTTATAGGGAGGCACGTTCGCCACGTGCCACAGCCAAAATGAAAGTATTAGATTCCGAATCAGCTTCAAGAATCAGCAATGCTGACGATTCTGCCGGATGATTGAATTTTTCACCATCCTCTGTATGCAACAATCTTCAAAGAATGGACTCTTCCCAGTTTCGTCTGCTCAGTCATGTGATAGGGGAAAAGGAATAATCGAATTCTGAGAATCGAATTCAATTAAATATTGATCTTAAGAACAAAAATATTAATATTTAATATAAAATAAAATAAAAGTAATATTGTGCATTTGTAAACAGTAGAATAGTTGTATTTGTAAATTTAATAATTTTTTAAAAACACTTTATGTGTTTATTTATTTTCAACTGTAAGAATCGATTTTTGTATTTTCTAGTGTAACTGTTACATTAACTGATCTAGCAATAAATAATAACTTGTTCTTGCGGAATGTTTATGGATTATAATTTGAAATTTTAAAATGTTTTCGTTTAATTTAATTGCATAAAGGTGTTACAACAAGTTAATTAACTTAGTTACTGATCTAAATGGATTTACGCAGTACGATATTGCACTGTCACTGATTTAAGTACCAAAAATCAGAGTATTTATCATATTCTTCATGAACATCAATAAGAAATATAAACTAAATGATGATTGTAAATGTATACAGCAAACAAAAGATGATGAATAATGATATAAAATGGATTAAAAATGATGATGTATAAAAAAAAAAATAACACATTAAATACGATTGATCAAAAATAAGAATAGAAAATATGTTATTTCAGAAATCGCTATATATAAACAAGCAATATCTGAAAATGTTATTTAATAATGTCAAAATATAATATTTACAAATGTCTGTAAATATTGGCCAACATTAATAAATGTCAAAAAATAATATTCCTGGATATCTTTTAGGGGGGGTTCATTTTACGTTGGCCAATATCAAATTTTTATATTGGCCGATATTTTTGTGCTACCTGGGATATATAATGTGTACACTTAATTAGCACCCACACACCAAAATTCCCCATTCTAAGATAATTTGGAGCAGATTTAAGCTTCAAAACGTGTCTTTTGCTCCGCCCGTCTTAAAAGGGCGGAGTGGGTCAGTTCGTAACATCTCACTTAGTGCATGTTTCATACATCCGATGCATAAAAAAATCGAAATACTGAGATTATTTGAAGCAGATTTATGCTTTAAAACGTGTTTTTTACCCCCATCTTTTAAAGGGGGAGGGGGGACATTTCCAAAAATCTCTTTATACTACGAATGCTGAGATTCATATAACTAACTACATATATGCTTAGATACATATAACTCACCTACACATAAAAAATTTCATTCCTGAAGTAATTTAGTGCAGAGTTACGCCTGGCCCAAGGTTCCGTAGGAGAGAAATTCCCAAAATCCCTTTGTAGTGAGTGTTGAGTACGCATAAGCAGCCCACACATCAAAAATTCCCATTCTAAGATAATTTGGAACAGAGTTACGCATGGACACATGTTTTTACCTACCCCCAACCCCCAAGGGGTGATAGGACAGAATTTCACAAAGTCCCTTTCTAGTGTGTATGATGAGTACGCATAATCAATCGACATATCAAAAAATTGCTTTCTTGAGATAAATTGGAACAGAGTTACTCTTAAAAACGTGTTTTTGCCCACACCCCCTGCGCCCTTAAAGGGAGAAAGGAAAAATTTCTTAAAATCCTTTTATAGAGAGTGTTGGGAACGCATAACCAGCCCGCACATAAAAAATCATATTTTTAAGAAAGTTCGGAGCAGAATTACGCATAAAATCACGTTTTTTACCCCCGCACCCCCAAGGGGGATAGAGTGCAGTTTCACAGAATCCCTTTGTAGTATGTGTCTTGAGTATGCATCAGTAATGGAAATATCAAAAACTGCTATCCTGCGATAGTTTGAAGGAGAGTTACTCTCAAAAGTGTGTTCTCTCCCCCCCCCCTTAAATGGAGCCAGGAGAAATTTCGTAAACTCCCTTTATAATACGTGTCGGGAACTCATAAAATATAATCTTACTGAAATAATTTGAAGCAAAGTTATGCTTGGAAACGTCTTTATTGCCCCTCCCTTCCCCACACATACCACCAAGGGGGAAAGGGCGGAATTTCGCAAAATCTCGTTACAATGGGTGTTCGATACACGTAAATAAGCTGCATACTAAAATTTGTGACTTCAGCTCCAATAGATTTCCCCGGACGAATTTAGCACTAAAATGGCGGGGCTCGAATTTGCCCCTTCGTAACTGTCTCCCAAAATCGAACATCGGAAATAACCAAAAATAAGTTTCTAGAAATATTCTCAAGAAGACGCTTGGCGGTTTTTTATATCTTTGTGCTATTATTGGTAAGGTTTTACTGAAAAATTCCGTAGTTTGTTAAATTTGCCACCAAAAGTCGTTATTACACCCTCCCCTCCTTAAAAATCCAAAATTATAAAATCGTAGAATTTTTTTTTTTTTTTTTTTTTATTCAAGTTTAGTCTCCCCATCTGCAATTTCTGCACCATGAAGTAATTTGGAGCCGAGTTATGCTTATAAAGGTGTTTTTTCATTCGGGGGAAATGGGAGGATATTTTGCAAAATCTCGTCTTTGGGGGGGGGGGGTAGGGTCAGGGTCTTAAATGAACCTGCTCACCAAAATTTCTG
Organism: Salticus scenicus; assembly: GCA_963930645.1. NCBI lineage: Eukaryota > Metazoa > Arthropoda > Arachnida > Araneae > Salticidae > Salticus > Salticus scenicus. The sequence continues at coordinate 212,049,823 of OZ005652.1, read as the reverse complement.
ACTGTATCTTCCATAGAATCGCCCCGGCTGTGTTGAGTCAGTGAATCAGTGAATCAGTGAGTTTACTCTTTTATATATATAGATTTATTTACAATTTATGCAGATTAATATAGGTCTGTAATTACATAATTTCAGTATTCTATGTGGGTTAAAATTATTACTTAATTATTTCAATATCATTACAAGACAGAAATTGATGAGAGTCTTAGATCAGCAGCAAGTTTTGAATATCAACATGTTTTTGTAGATCAAAAATATTTTTTGAAAAGACCTAAATTAATTTCTATATTGCTAAAGGATAAATAAGCTAGTTTTCATAGTGAGATATTTCGGAAATTTGGGAAATTATAATAATAAATTTCTTAATGTAATGTTTTAATTATTTTCATTTTAATTAAAAAAAATAATAATAAAGTAATAAACAATACGAAACAAAAGGTTTGTGAATAAATCAATGATAAAAATTAACACGTGAACAAATAAGAAGACAAAATATATGTATTTTTCATATAGGCTGCTTTTATTCAAGAATGCAGTTGATACGGATTTCTTAGAATTTTTTTATTGATTATTGCATGTAATCTATATGTGATCAAGAAAATTTTGTATTTTTTATTATATAAACATAGAAATATGATGTGCTTCATGCGAATTATTCCTTCTTAAAGAACTACAATTTACAAATAAACTGATTTTACCTTTAATCAGTATTTCAATAGTAACATTGAGTTAAGAGATTTAAGTTAAATTGATTATTCATATACTGTTTAAAAAATAATAATAAATAAAGTATTCTTCTTGATTTAGACATTTTAAAGTATTCATGATATTTTGTAGCCTATATGTAGTTTAAAATTTACTGTAAGGAAATGTTACCTTGATCAAAATTATTTTTCTGTCTTTCTGTATAAAAAATCTTTAATAATTGATGTAATATGTGTATATGAACCCAAAAACATTAGCAAAAAAAAAAACTTTTCTATGTTTGTTTTCAACTGTATATTCTAATAAAAATGTCGCATGAAGAAATCATTGATTGGTATATCATGAATACAGATTAATGTTAGTGATCAGCATTTTCTTTTGCATATATTGTCAATTTTAAATATTTTTAAAGAAATAACTTATAAATATGGATAGAGGTGTTGTATTGGGATTAATGTCATCGACTACCCAAGATTCTGAGCCAAGACGGGAAAATTATCTCCATGGCGAAAAAGGCTAGGTCGATGAAAATTGCCTAGTCGATGACAAAACAAATCTACCAGTTTCGATATCGGAACCTCTCGATCACTAAAAAAGAAAAGTTCAAAACATATTATCTATTTACATACGTCAATAAGACCTTTCCAAATTTAAATATGTTATATAAAATAAAAAAATAAAATAAAATAAAATAAAATAAAATAAATAAAATAAAAATAAATAAAAATAAAAATAAAACTTAATTCTTTAATGATTGTTGCATATTTATATTTTATTTTCACTCGCGAATGTTTCCTGGATCTTTTACAAAATTAATAAAAATGTATTTTTTTTTCTTTCATGTAAACTATTTTTTACCTTAAATATTTAAGCTTACAAATAAACATGCTAAAATGATTTTGTTATTAGAAACGTTCTTTAAACAACATTGAATTGAATTTATTAATCACTAATTCATCTCTCATTTAAAAAATAATGGGAAAAAAATAAATATCATGTGCAGTTTGACTTATACCGTAAAAATCATTCATGATTTTATAGTTCATATGCAAATTACAATAAATTTAAGCTTGAGAAAAATAACTGTTTTATTTTCCACAAAAAAAATCTTCAGAAATTGATAACGAATGTATTTTTGATCTTAAGAAGCCTCTCAAGAGAAATTTTCCATTCCTTTGATTGTTCAAATGTATCCCACGTCTTTTTATTTAATATGCCTTATTCAAATCAGTAAGTATATAAATTGTTTCGTATTGTATTCCCCTCTGTATGAATATTTAAAAACATTAATAAATTCATCTGGAAATGCTTTTGTAAATACCATTTTACAAAACTGATATTAATCTTCTTCTTTTTCTTTTTTTTTTTTTAATTGCGGAAATGAAACGTTTTCGTGTTTTCGATATCTGTATTTACATTTTCGAAATTTCGGAAAATATTTTTTTTTTTTAACACAAAATGGAAATTTTCCAATACTTATTTATATTCTGCTCTAGAGTTTTATTCAAAATATTTTTTAGGCTACATAAATTCGAATGTTATAAACTAAATTTAGAGTAAAGCTTGTTAATTTTAATTATATGCGTGATATTTTTTTTAATTTTAAATTTAAACTTCCTTTAATATTGATCACAAATTTAGATTCTTCCATCGATTGAAAATATATAATGACACTGAAAAGTCTTTGAGTATTATTCACTTTATGACGTATTTACATTGATGATACACTTAAATGAACACTTGTTTACTAAATGATACAGCGTTGGAATACGCTATTTTAAATGTGCCATGAACAAAAATGAGGCCCTCTGATTTCGTGTTGGTTCACTTGATTTTTGAAGGAAAGATCACTTGGCAAATTAAAATAAAGAATTCAGATGTTTTGTAGTCGCCGAGAGGTTCTGTGATCAAAACTGGTAAACAGGATGTCCCGAGTTCGATCCCTGGTCACGCTCGTTGACTTAGTCATTGGGAAATTTCTGTGGTTTTCTCCGAAATTCGCGTAAATATCGGCTAAGAGACCTTAGAAAGACCCCCCCCCTTACAGAGGGCACACCACACTTGACTTAGAACACACGTGCAATCGATTGACCTTCATTCCAAACGTGAACGTATAAACACATCTTTTGTAAGCATACAAAAGTTTTCATTTTTCTTAAGATTACTCAAATGAAAAGGATAAATTAGAAGGATAAATCACTCCAATATTTTTCCCCCTTCTAATAAAAGAAAACTAAAATGCATAAACATAGTTTTTTCATTTATAGAAACATTTTGCACAATAGCTTTTCGAAAATAAAAATTCATTTAACAGTCTCTGAATGTATAGGGTAAAGCTAGGACAGATGGTGTGGTAGGAGAGATTAAACACATAATGGATTCGACGAAAGGAGTAGAGAGACTGCACTGAGACTGCAGGTAGTTGTACAACATCAGTAGTGGAGTGACGATTTGAATGTGCATGTTTATTGCTTCAAGCGTCTAAGGTCAAACACGGTTATTTCGTCTAGTTGTCAAAAATGATTGCTTGAATTCTTATAACTCTTCCTAATAATTTCTATTGAATGGTACTGCTACAAAATATTTTTTAATTATACGATTTCTCATGGGCTCGTTTATATATGTTACTAGCGGCAGGTTGTTGCACGAAAGCTGCACCATTTACAAAAAATAATTGCAACGATTGTGGACAATGACAGATTATGTCAGCAAACAAGAAATCATTCAAACTGAAAAAGAACTGTATTAATTTTAAGTTATCAATAATCTGGTGTGTCACTCACATGACTTTCTCTTACGCTGAAATTTAATACTATAAATACAGATTGGAGATTAAGAGGTAAGATAACGAGTGCTGTTATGTAAACCTATGTTATACAATTCAAATTAGGCTTCGGAAGTGTTTTGTAAGATAATTAGTTCTGTGTGAAGGGGGCGATTAATGCACCTACATTTATATAGAATTTAATTCTGTTATTAAAATTAAAAGTTTACTTAAAATTATACAGACAATTTTCACACGCAACATTCATTGAAACTTATCAATCTTGATCAAACTTTTCCACCAACAAACTTATATTACTTAAAAATACAACATTTGGATCTCCTAAAATTATTCGTTTTTAAGTTACCCTAAGAGACACAGACAAAGATCAAATGTTAAAAAACTTGACTACGGTAATCAGGAAGCCTCAAAACGTGTAAATATACAAAAAACAAGCGATGAATATTTAGTTTAAAACATACATTATTTACCATATCTCAAAGAGGAATTTATTTCAATTCCCGAACAGCTTTCCTGGAAATGGTAAAACATTATTAGTAAAGCAAATCGATAACTTTTTTTTAAATTATCGCACATCAATGGTTCAGCCATTCGTTTTAAAGATATTGGGGAGCTCTTTTCTAAGATACCCATTATGAAAATTTACTCCCCTCGAGGAAGCATGGCTCCTACGTACACAATTTTTTTTTCCTAGTTGACTATCTCTATTACAAAAAATATATATTCGTTTCATTTGGTTTAGTGCAGTCTATAGATGTTAAACTCTACTTACCTGCAATTTCCCCCATAGACGTAATGTATTTGAATACTTTTGAGTGTCCCTGTACATGAACCATTTGTGTAATCTCAACGAAAAGATTAGTGTAGCATCCCTGTATGATACACATTTAGAATACCGAGTTTGTAATTTCTGCTACTATTTGTTCTTGAGATATGCTAATAACAGACACACAGACGAACCATTCGCTAAAAACATGATTTTCGTATTCAGGGACCTCAGAACATGTAAATATAATAAAAACTCACTTTCGAAAATTTTATCCAAAAACAATTCTTTCTCTACCGTAAGGGTAAGAGAAAGTAAAAATGTTATTTTTTATCATTTGGTACTTAATTAGAAAATTAATTAAATTGAATTATTGACAATAAACAGAGTAATAAACATTTTGCGATAAAAAATATATATAAAGCATTCAATTAATAATCAATCTTTTTTTTTTTCTTTTTTTGCATTTTGAATGAAAAATCAAGAAATCTATGCAATGAAAAAAAAAAAAAAAAAAAATGAAATCTATCATCAATTATTATGTACTAATATTTCTCATTCTTTATTTTTTTTTTTTTAATTCATGTTAAATTACTTTTATTTTTATGTTGTTTTCCTTCTTTGTTCTTTTCTTTTCTTTTTCATCATTATTATTAAATTGAAATAGTTACTCCTAAAAAAAAAAAAAAAAAAATACAAAACCTTAAAAAATTGCCATTTACATACAGTTATTGCTAACAATTTAATTGTAGTTCTAATTAAGTGCAAAGTATCTTACCCATATTCGCAATTACGCCTTCTCTGTAAGGAGAGATTATTCCAAATAGCTCTCTTAGATTTATTACATTTGTTGCTCTAATTTATAACATAACCATAAAATAGTAATGAAAATGCATAGAATGCGAATGAATTCAAAATTATTCAACAATAGTTTAGCAAAAAATTAATATTTGTATTTTTTATATTATGCTTTTGAAGATTGCGCAAACTTTTCTAGCTTTACCTTATAAATAATTAGAAGTTCCAATCAAAATATAGAATTTTATAGGAAAATGTGAATACATCCATATTCAACCACCAACAGATCAGATGCTATTTTCATTTTCTTTTTTCTTTCTTTCTTTCTTCCTTTTCTTTTTCTTTTATATTTTTCATTCTTTCTTTCTTTCTTTTTATGAAAAATTGTTGGCTCTAATTAAAAAAATGCGTTGGGTCATTTTCCCGCGAATTCTCAAGATTAAAATATATTCACTTGATTAGAGTTGGAATTGTATATGTTGTTCATATGTAATGCTCAACTAAAAACCATTTTAAACATGTTTAATACTTTATTAAATCTAAATTACTTTTCAACGCACTGGAAGACTCTCGAATAAGTCTTATTATAAAAAGCAGGAAAATATTTTAACCTAGCCCCTTTATATCGTCCAGTCACATTAGTTACTATACCTTCGGTAAAATCTCAGAAAGACTCATATTAAAAAGAATTCACCACCCTCTCCATCAGAACAAGCTCTTAACGAACCTACAACAAGGATATACAGACAGGAAGTCAACAAAGCTAGCCTCTACAAATAACAATAACCTAAATAAATAAAAATTAAAAAAAAAAAAAACTAACAAAAAAGGTAACGTACCACAATACTTTCAAATTCCATAACAATGCATATAAACATTATAAAATATCTCTATACGGATCGTAAAACTCAGTACGATTGGATGGTCTTACATGAACTACTAATTTTCTTAGTAGTTTCCCGGAAAAACATTTCTGATTCTATTTCTCTGTTTGGCCCTCCACGAAGGCCTGCTTTGAAAGTGTCTAGGTGAAAAATTTAAATTAATTGCATCCGCGAATGGCATCTTGTTTTTCAAGAGCTATTCAAGGAGAATTCTAGAACAAAACGAAAATGAAGCACTAAATTATATTACAAATTGGATCTCAACAAACTCACTAAAAATAACTGCAAATAAAACACAGTCGATTAATTTTGGTAATTCTTGACTTTCAACTCTTGAACTTTTAAAACATCCACCTATTTTTAAATTGATGGTTTCAATATAAAGTCAATTAACTCTTTTATATATTTAGGCATAACAATAGACCGAACATTATCTTTTCTTCTGAATATAACCAAAATACGTGAAGAAATTCAAAAGATAATTTGATATCTCTATAAATTTTCTGCGATTACAGATAGATTGCCAAAATATATTTTCAAAATTTGGTATAGTTCTATAATACAGTGTAAATTAGTTTACGGATCTGCACTTTGGTTTACATTAATGAGGAGATGGCATGATCAAAAATAATTATTATCTATACAACTCTCTGACCTATTGCATATATTCTGCGTGTATAAAAGTACCTCAACTATAATTTTACAAACTTTAATAAACATATTGTTATTAAATTTACAGTAAAAAAAAAAAAGAAAGAAAGTGGTATTCACTGCTCATGAGACGTTAGTAAAAGACAGTCTATTTCCTAAATACAGCACAAAAATGTTCTTAACACGTAGATCCTTCCTGGTCAATATAAATCTAATAGAACAGAATAAATGCACAGGTAAATTATTCCTCTGCACTGACGACTCAAAAATAGAAACAACAGCAACAACGACAAAAAAAAAAAAAAAAAAAAGGAAAAAAAAAAAAAAAAGACAGATCTAGTCTTATGTGCGTTTTATGGCATCATGGAAAAGTATTATATATTAAAATTATATTCCATAATAAATGCAGATGATTTTTCACCTCAGAAAAGCACAAAACTAAATACCAATATAAAGTTAATTTTTGTCGACTTCCGACAAATTGATTTTTATAATGAAAAAATGTATTAATTTGGTTTAAATTTTCTCAGGTCTGTGGTTCAATCATTCTCTTTAAAGGCATTAATGAGTTCTTTTAAGCGATACCCCTACTGAAAATTTACACCCTCGGCGAATACTTCTTTCCCAGGTGGAGAGCGATGCAACTACATATACATAATTTATTTCCTAGTTAAATATTAATTTCATAAATAAATAAATAAATATATACTCAAATGTGTGTATGTATTTATTATTTCACATTGAAAAGCTAAAAATAATTCTCCCTGTGCATATTTATACAAAATTTTGTCCTATACTGCCAAATTAAAAATTATGAAAAATAAAATAAGATGACAGAGCCACCTGCTGAGTGATTGATTACCAAATATCATCTGAAACAGTTTAAGTCAGCATCCAACTAAATACCATGCTTAGTTAAATTTCATTCATTGGCTTATGAGATTAGTCCATAAATTTTGTTATACACTATACACACAGAGATCGACAGGCATTTTCTAAAAAGGGTCAAATCGTGTTCAGAACCCCTCAAAAAGTGCAAATTCGTTGAAAACTGGAAGTCGAAAATATTCAAGAATAAAAATTAATGTAAGAACTTTCCTTACACAGTATGATGGGCAACTAGGAAAACAAACTTATATTCTTTCAGTACAGCTTTATACTGATTAATTTAAATTTAATTAATGATGAAAATTGTCCTTCTACATATCATATTTAAAAATCAAGTTTGCCCTACACTTAAACATTGCTGTTATTTTCAAAACAGACACAACGCAAAAAGAAAAAATGGCTAATAAAATATTTCTAATAAAAATGCATTTTATTTTCTCTAAATTAGATAACATATGACTTTGAAGTTTTTCATTAATTTAAAATAACATAACAGAAAGGTATCTATTATTTTACGCAATTACAAATAATTTAAAAGTGATTAATTTTTATTGCATATGTCTTAAATCTAGAACATTTATAAAACATACCTATATAAACCAATAGGTATTCTGTAAAATTGTTATAAAAGGTTTAATTTGTAATAGAGAAAATTTATAAAATTTCTCCTCAAAATTATGTCTTTAGAAATGAAAATTAATTGTTGTTTTCCATAAAAATACAAACACTGTTTACATTCTTTATATAACATAAGCACTTAAGCACCTTTATCAAGAAACATTGTTCACGATTACTGTATGTGATTATGGCATCAAAGAAACTCTTTGTGAAATATGTACAAAGCAGGCGATAAAAGGAATGTTCTTAAGATGTTGCAATGCTAAGGATTAACGAAAATGACAGACATTATCCTGAACATGTTACACACTTTATGGGTTTCAGAAGATGAAATATTTTTGAACATCTGTGTAAAGGCTTTAATTTATTTCTTTCCTTTCTATATCCCGATGAACTGACTTATATTTCAAATAAATATTTTCTTTTATCTTATGGCGTACATTTTTTACAAAGTATCAGAAATTTATTGCTTATTTTGTCAATTTATTATTATTTTTCAACCTATGTATTAGTTATATATTGCTAATATTTGTTTTATTTTATTTCTTCTATATTTAAAAATTATTTTTTTTTTATAAATAAATAAATAAAGTATCCATATTTATATTTTCTATTACCCATATACTTTAACTGACGTAGGGGAAAGTGGTGTACTTTAGACATAAGTGTACCTCGAACCTATGCCATTTCTAGCTCTATTTATTTATATATATATAAACAATATCACATGCAGTTAAAACATTTACTGTTAAGGGTCTCAGTGAAGTAATCTATGTTTGCTTGGAAGCTCAACTTTTGGAAGAGTTCCTGAAAAAGTAAATTCACCTTGCAAAAGTAAATTTTATCAGATAATTTTATGTATTTCTATACCCTCACATACATTGTATATTCTGAAATGAGTGTTATATATCATGAAGTAGCTTTCTAGCCCATATGCTTGTAACCAAGTTAAGCCCAACCGGAAAATCATGATTAGCAATTTCGTTTTTAGTAACAGAGTGGTGTACCTTCAACCCAATAAAAGTAGTGTACCTTGGACTGGTCGTATTGTGTGCTAGATTAGAAATGCGGCTCCAAAAGTTAACATTTGGAATTGACCTATCCAATTACAATCTTGATTATAAATAAGGGTGAGGATTTTTGCCAATAATCACAATATGACTTAATCTAGACTTTTTTATGTTAATATTTAATATTTTCCACTTTTTAGACTCAAATTAGACTTAATAACAATACGATTGTGACTGATTAATGATTTTGAAAAAATATATATATTTATTTCAATTCATATGTGTGTAATTGATTAATAAATAGATTTCTTTACTTAAAAATGAGTTTTTCTGTATCTTTTAATAAATGGTCCAAGGCACACTAATTCATTCAAGATTTTGAGAAAAAATTCTGTAACTGACATCTGGAATCTAAATTGTGGCTCTAGAAAAAATGTTCCATGTCATCCTTATAAATCCTAGTCCCCTTTAAAAGCGAATTCTAGAAACCCCTATTAGAATTCTAGAACGTTTACCTATATTATCGAGGGCAAAGTTATTTAAAAATTTCTGCAAATAAATGAGAATACAAGAGGCGGATTTCAGCAACTATAATCTTGATTTATTATATAATTCTAGAAAATCAAGCGAGAATTTCTCTCGCAATACAAAAGATTCAGAATATTCAGAATATTGTTTCACCATTTAGAAATGTGCAGACTGGAAATTCTTGATCATTTCGTCTATTCAGTTTATTAGGCGTGCCTTATGCGCACAGCTCGGAAATCTGTACCTCTAGTTAAGGGATTTAGAAAATGGCCACTTATTCATTCTAGATAAAGGCGGTATATTTTTGTTTCTCAGTGCAGTGGTATACCTTGGACCTAATTTCACTTATTTCTAATTTTAAAAAAATATATAATTGATGTAATTTTAATAAAATTTTGGAATAAAATTATGTTGTATATAACACCATACAGTATTTAAAAAAGCTATTTATTTATAGTTTTGGTGAATAATTACAAAATTAAAATTGGAAAAGTCAAAATATGTCCGAGGTACACCACCTTTCCCTAATGTTTTTGGATCGAATTTTCGAAATTGATTTTTTGATATATTTACATGTTTTGAGGTTTCCTTGAATCAGAAAAACAATAATTAATTTGTACTGCGTGAATCCGTATAGGAAAATACAGATAGAGCAGGTTCAAACTAAATTTGCAAGTTATTTTGATTTTAAAAGTAATTTTATTTATACTATTCGTTTGTAGATAGATACATTTCCCCCTTTTCATCAACGGTATGTTCAATATCTCATTTAATTATAGATAGAAATTAATTTATTTGTCTAAACTACTTTATAATATAAACAGAAGTTGCAATATTTATTTCATTTCCGGTGATTTATGCTTTCATAATAGCTTAGTTCAGCCTTATTGGCGTCAACAGATGTGGATTCGTTTCTTTTAATAATATTAATAAAATAAAAAAGAACAAATAAATTCTTAGTGATATATTGGTGGCGCCGATAAAAAAGTAATTACTTTTTACTTTAGTATAATTTATGTTGCCAAGATTGGCTTTGTCTTTTGAATAACGGATGAAATTTTTAAATTAACCAATTAGAACATTCTTCTGGCGCTTTATTTGGCATTGGTTTATTAATTTCGGGTTTGAATTGGCGAATGCAATGGAGTACACATTTCGCTTTCAAACAGTCAATATCTATTGTTTACTGGTTTAATAAACATCTCTCCTAGTTTGCTCTCCCTCTCTCTCTCTGCCTTATAGATCTTATGAGGACCATTGTAAGTGTTTGCTTGAAAATTCATGTTTTTAACATAAGAATAAAAAACTGTTTCTTTTGCAATTGACTTCTATTATTTATGTCAAGTGACACTCTTTTTAAAGAACTGCTATGGACTTCCAGCCTGGTTATTGTGGTAAGCAATGTACTTGATGAATTCACTATTTCACGGGCAATAAAACGTCTTCACAATACTCATGTCATTTCTTTGTCGTATCTGCGAAGTATTTATAATCTTCCTAGTTTAAACTCTCGTCTTGACATTTTTTGTTTATTATTTTTTTTATAAAGTTATCAATAATATGACTGATTGCAGTGATATTCTTAACTGTACTCAAATTAATGTGCCAAACAAGTGTCTTAGAAATAATCATTTATTCGTCACTCTATTTGTAAAATATAATAATTATATCGGTAATTTTTCATTATATAAAATTTACAAAATTTTTAACGAGCTTTCTGTGGATTTGGATATTTTTAACACATCTTTTACTGTTTTTAAGGCTAAGTGTTTTGAACTTTTAAGTTCATAACATGTACTTTTCTTTCTGTTTTTTTTTTTTTTTTTTTTTTGGTCTATGTTTGATGTATAGTATTATCACTGTAAATGGTTGTTTCTGTAGTGTGCTTTTCTTTAGATAAATAAATAAATAATAAAATAAATGACTGTTTTAGGATGGCCACAACATTATTAGTTTTTATTTTATACTTTGCAAAGATGACAAAACTTTTTTAACAAATAATATAACAAAAACAATGATATTATTAATAGTTTTTAATATCGATTGTTTTTTTACTTTCTCTTACCCATAAGGTAGAGAAAGTATTGCTTTTGGCTCAAATTTTAGAACGCGAGATTTTGTTATATTTACACGTTTTGAGGTCCCCTGAATACGAAAATCATGTTTTTAGCAAATGGTCTGTGTGTCTGTGTGTGTGTGTGTGTGTGTGTTTGTGTGTGTCTGTGTGTGTGTCTGTCTGTTATCAGCATATCTCAAAAACAAATTATGGCAGAAAGTTCAAACTTGGTATTCTAAATGTGTATCATATAGGGATGCTACAGTAAGCTTTTCGTTAAGATCAAGCAAATGGTTCGTGTACAGGGACAATCAAGAGAATTCTAATACATTACGTCTATGGGGGAAATTGCAGGAAAATAGAGTTTAACGTCTATAGACTGCACTAAACCAAATGAAACGAATATATATTTTTTGTAATAGAGACAGTTAACTGGGAAAAATTTTTTGTGTATGTAGGAGCCTCGCCTCCCCCCCTGGGGGGGAAGTCCCCCCTCGAGGGGAGTAAATTTTCATGATGGGTATCTTTCAAAAGAGCTCGAAAATACCTTTAAAACGAATGGTTGAACCATCGATCTGCGATAATTTAAAACAAAGTTATCGATTTATTTTTACTTTTAACGAAAAAAAAACTTAGAAAAAAAATCGTACTTTTTTTTTAATATTGAGAATAAAATGGACTTCTTTTGGATATTTGGTGTTGAACTACTTCTCTAATATGGAAATCGTCTGCGTTATCATAAAAGATAATTTTTTTAAATAATAATTTTAATAAATTATTTTTTTAAAAGTGAAATATTTTTTAATAACCGAATTAAATTCTATATAAATGTAGGTGCATTAATGAAACGGGGGGTTGAGGGGGGCGGTAGCCCCCCTCACACAGAACTAATTATCATATAAAACTCTTCAGAAGCCTAATATGAATTGTTTAACATAGGTTTACATAACAGTACTCGTTATCTTATCTCTTAATCTCCAACCTGTATTTATAGTATTAAATTTCAGGGTAAGAGAAAGTCGTGTGAGTGACACACCAGATTATTTATTCTTTTTTTAGAAAATAGCAAACAAAAAAAAAAAAAAAAAAAAAAGAAAAAGAAAAACATCATTTCAGATAATAAAGAAAACTTTCTTAGTTTCTGATCATTAACTTATATTATTTGCTTAAAGCAACGTAATTAATAAAAGAAAAAAAATACAGATCCATTACTTCATTTAACTTATTTACATTCACTTCACTAAACGTATGAGGTCTTTCCTTTTTTTTTCTTTTTTTTACATTAGTTTATAGTCAGGAGTTTATACGTTTAAATATCTTTGTGCAAACAAATAGGGAAATACAAAATTCTGGTATTTAACAGTCACTTAATAATGCATTGCATATTAAAAAAATAAAAACTCAAGCTTATTATCCCATTTGTTCTCAAATGTTCGAGTAATTATTGAATTTTTAATTCATAGGTTACATAAAATTATCAACGAAGCGCGTCGTGGGATTCTTTTGAATTTTACTTTCCTTAATGAGATAATGGTTAAATTGAGATATTACTCGTTTTTAATAATTAATGCTAATGAAACGAAATTAAATATTAATGTAGAAACGTATCTTAAAACCAAGGTTTCGCCTATGTAGTTTATTAAGTTTAAACATGCCTTATTAATTCAGATGATAAATGTCATGTCAGGTTATCTTTGGGTAAAATATAAATAAACGGAAAGATAAATTGAGGTTACGTTATATATATATATATATATAATTCCCGCTTATAAAACTTAATTTAGTTTTTTTTCTTCTTTTTTCTTAACTTTGTTTTATTAGGACGTATTATTGTAAATTAAAGAAAGAATCTAGAATAAAGTTTTTAATTTGCTAACTTTTAAAGTAATATTCAGCATTTTTATATAAAGAAAAAACAAAAGAAGTAACATAATTTATGTTCTTTCTATAGACACAAATTATTAACTTAATTGAGTTATCGCGTTTTTATAAACTAAAATTTAAACGAGACTTTTTAAGAGAAGAAAAATTATACTTAATGCCGTCACCGCAAGTCACATTCTAACCCAGAATTTTAAATTATTTTTGCTGTAATTGACATCCATTTTTCTCCTCTAGCCCTCTGACGGCCTTTGAAATAGGCATGATTGTAATGTTATTTTCACTGCACAGTTTTTTAATTTACTAAAATAGTGTTTATGTTAACTAGAGATTTAAAATGTAATTGTGCACATGTTTGTAATCTTATAGCTATTATTTAAGCCTTCGAACTTGAATAAGATGTTAAAAATTCATGATTATATAATTTTATATTTTAAATGTATTGTAGAAAAAGAACAGCTAAGTGACCGGATATATCCGTCAGCTGCGGTCAGATGGCTAGATCATTCTTTTCAATTAGACGGTTGAAAAGAAGCAGAGATTTTTTTTTTTTTCATCTCCGTGTTGAAACAATCCAGTTTCTTTTTATTTACATATTATAACGAATGGCTGTCAAAGAATTTTGTATATGAAATCCTGAGATGTTGCTTTGTTTTGAATTTTAAGATTTTAATACTTAAAAGAAGTTTTCATAATTAACATTTTCCAACAAAATGTTTGAGACTTCAGTTTGTTAGTCTGTCTGTTCGTCTGTTTGCGCTCTAACTCCCGTAAGTTTTCATAGAATTCCTTAAAACTAATAGATGTTATCAAATTCGCTATGGAAAATTCCTTATGGAACATGGTACAAATACCACTATTGGTACATGTGCAAATACATCTAAAAGTATTCCAAAGCATTTCGTTCTATGAGAGATGTGTCTATAAACCATCCTTCAATACCGTTATTTACCGCAATTCACAAGGAAATTGCTATTTATTATTCGTATGCACAAGAAAAAATTTCTATAGAACATATTACGATTAGCATTAAGGTTTACAGAGCTACACAAAAAAATATTTAGATATATTAATAGCTATATTCAATAATTGCTGGAACTGCATTTTCGGTTTAATTAAACTTTTTTAACATTTTCGGTTTAATTAAACTTTTTTAACATTTTCCAACAATGTTAAAGATTAAATATGAATTCAATTAGTCTATAATCTTTCCGCGCTCTAACATATGAAAATAATTTCAGAATTTCTTGAAACAGTTATACGTTATTTACTATAGAATGCTCTCTACGTAAAATGGTATAAATAACACAACTATTCTGTGTACTAGGAAAAACCAAAAGAATGACAAAGTACTGAGTTCTATGCGACCATTTTCATACTTAAAAAACATTTTAATGCTCAAATAATAAAATTGACACTTATTATTTGAAATGCGTTTTATTATGGTTAAAAACAAAATAATTTTTCCATAGAATATGCTAGGCTGTAAAAAAAATTCCAGAACTTTTCTGGGAAATTTTGGTCAGTAATGTGCTCAATATTACCGGTAATGTTCCTTGAATCTATAACTAACCATTAAATATATCTTTAAAAATAATAGTAAATTCTTGAAATTCAGGAACGTTTCATGGACAAAACCTGTTTTTTTCACGCACATGCACAAAAACTTATAAAACCAGGAACTTATGCGATGTGTAAGATAAAGTTAACACTTTTCAGTCTATGTTTAGCGGTAAGATTTACACGGATAACACTAAAAATTGAGATACAATTCTAGATTGGTGTAATTCCATTTCTATTCGTATTACGTGTTTTTATTACTTTACAACAATGTTTCATTATAAATTGAATTACTCTTTCTTTTTGCCATTCTGTCTGTCTGTCCGTTGTGTGATCAAGTAAGCAAAATATTTTGAATGTTAAACGGATGGAAAATGTTAATAATCTGTGAAAACTTCACGATTTTTCGTTCTTGATTTTACTTTAAATTGATTCTTTAAGTATTAACTGACAATTTAATTAAAAATAGAAATTACAATTGTTTGTCAATTATTGTAAAGTGTGTAAAGTGTCAATTATTGTACTGTGTAACATTCTAATGATGTCTTGATATTATTTTCAATGGTTAACTTGCCTTTCGTGAACAATTTGCATTACTGATTTGCATTATTGATAAGAATCCTGTGAATAGCTTAAAAACTTTTGTTTCTCATACTTTATATTTTTAATACTTTTAAGTAATATAATAAAGAAAGATCTCTAAATAACTTAAAGGTAAATCTCTAAAGCTGTATTACTATTTAAATAAATAGTCGTAAATGTACTAAATCTTTTATTTGTAACATAATGTAGATAAAAAAAAAAAAAAAAAAAAAAAAAAAAAAAACTCCTTTATGAGCATACGATTTTTTAACTTTCAAATATTTTATAGGATAACTCATGAATTATGATCGTTCAAGTCAATTTCACATTAAATTATTATATGGCTGAATATCACATAAGTGTGCATTTTGGATTTTTTTAAACTTTTTTTTCAAACTTTGTATTTTAATTTGAATTTTTGAAAATAAGTCCGTAAGTGCATCTTAAATAAATTCTGAGTTTGACAGAGATCGAACATAATTTTTTAAAATTTTATTGAAATTTTTCAATAAAAATTTATAATTTTAATTATCTTATAAAATCAAAATTACCATTTAAAATTTTTTTTTTGTGGTTCAGATTCATTAAAAAATACAAGACTTAGGCTTTTCTAAAAAGTTCTTCCCATTTTAAAAAATAAAATAAAATAAAAAACCCAAAAATTTTAAATTTAAAAAAATAAATAAATAAATAAATAAATTTAAATTTATTTTTTTATAAACATAAATTATATCAATGGGAAATATCATAGACTGCATACCTCTTGACTATAAACTGGAAATAATTAGTTTACTTGCATTAAATTTTTAATTATAGCATTTAAAGATGTCAAAAAATGATGTCACTGAAATGACTGGTTTGTCACTGAAATGACAATGTTTGTCACTGAAACGACTGTTTGTCACTGAAATGACAATATTTGTCAAAATGACTATTTTTCACTGAAATAACATTGTTTGTCAATGCAATAGGACCATATAATATTAAAAATGGAACATATTAGAACAATAGAGAAAAGATTGTGAAGGGAAAAGAAAGAGCAATAATGAGAATATCAAGCAATTTTATTGTATTAAAATCCTTATAGTTACAAGTTTAATGATTAACTGAATTAAATTCAGAAAAAGCATTTTGAACATTATTAAAATTTTCATCCTGAAGTTTAAAATATCTATTTGAAGCAGGTTCAGGAGAATTCCTAATTTTGCACAGAATATGTGGCACTTGAATTTCATGGACATCCTCTTTGTCAAGCCATGCAAATTATTTTTTCTGCATCTTGCCATAAAAAACACAAGTAAAATATTTTGAGTAACATTCTCAATGACACCTTAAAGGGGGCAAAAAAAAAAAATAAATAAATAAATAAATAAAATTAAATAAATAAATAAAAGTTTGCTTTTTTAATTGTATCTTAATATTAATGTCGTATGTAATTTTTTTATATTTACCTGGATACCGGAAAGTACTTTAAATATTTAAATATAAAGCTTATCCTACACCAACAAATCTTTTAATTCAAAATAAAAAATTATTTAAATCCAGGGCTTACAAAATAGTAAATCTCCAACAAATGTCATTTTCGTGACGTCACAAAAATGACCGTCACGAAAATGACAAATCGTCAATAATTCGTTCTGTACTGAAAAACATGCTTTCACTAAGCCGATATCGTCACATTTTCTTCTTCTGGTCGTCATTCTATATTAAAATAAAACTTTGTTCTAAATTTTATAATAATATTTTTTTATTTTTTATGCATCTCGAAAATGACAAGCAATAAAAGTACGCACAGCATGTAAACAATAAAAATAATGTTAACTCTTACCTGTTTTCAATTTTCTTGAGATTTTTTTCCCCCACATATCGTCAATGTTGATTTCTGATCTTAAACTTTAAAAAAAGTGAATGGTGGCACCATCCCTTGATGATATATGAAGTTATTTTCATGTGTCACGAAAATGACGTGAAGACTTGCATACAAGCATTTTAATTACACATGCATGAAAATTAACGTAATTAAAAAGAAAAAAAAAATTTCCTTTGAAAACAAATAGTTTTTTTTTACAAGAATTAACAATTATTATAATTATCATTTTATTTTTTTTAGTAAAAAACATACTTTGTATGTAAACATTTGGTCTTGGAGACAGTCACGAAAATGACGGTTATAAGGTTTAAAATTTTCTAAAAAATACTGAAATTGCTATAAACTCACATTTTATGATTTGATGCTTTTTTAAAAAGGTACTTCTAAATAATAATAATAAAATTTTACAATTTATTTGCTTAAAATTAATAATAAAGACCTGAAACACTAAAATGCACATTTATGTGATATTCAGCCATATAATGGTGAATGAAGATTTTCCTCTTGATTAACTAACAAAGCTCTAATGAGGATATCTTCTAACTGAACTGCGGAACATGTTACTCGTATTTATAAACATTTATTATTCTGCTTTGAGTTTCATCGATTGGATACACTACACGAGCTACAGTAGTAGATTATCGTCGAAACATTAACAAAATAATGGTAATTATAATAATAATAATAATCAGCCTTTTTTTTGCCACCGACTGTAACGATAATGAACATTTATAATGCTACTCTAAATTTACTTAGACTATAGACAATGTTAAACCATAAGATAAACATTTAATGCAATATGGTTTAAACCAATAGACTATCAATGAAACATTAAAAGTAAGAATCTATTTCACTGCATAAAATTCCATGTTCTAATTTTTTTGAAATAGAAGAAAAAGAAGTTATTACCATTTAACAAATAAACTCGATAATATTATAATGCTAGCAAACCCATCTGAAGTTTTCGCACTTTACTTCTTTTCTTATTTACCTTTAAAATTTGAAACTGGTAAGCATTATATCAATTTCTCCACATAATTAAAATTTTAATTTACCACAAGCCAAATTATTATTAAAACTAAATTAATATTGTGCAATAGTGAAAGTAAAATCATTCAAAGAATAGTTACAAAATAAAACTCGTGGTTGACGACCACGAGTTCATACTTTCACTTTTCATACTTCCGCAGGCAGTGCAGTTTTAGTATAGGACATCCATGTCGTCTTTTGAATTTTTGTCGCTCTGCTGGTGATGACTTTCCATTAAGTTATTTTGGCACAATTAATTGTTTTTAAAAAACTAATTAATTCTTATTTTTATTATACTTTCTATGATTGCGATTTTAAGTAAATTTATGATAATAATTCCTATTTTTTAAGTATTGCATATATATCTTTAAAGTATTACTATATTTAAATAGACGCTTGCAAAGATGTTTAACTCTTGCAAAGATGCAACTGTTACAATTCCATTTTTTCCCATGAAATAATCTCATCAAATGTCGTCAATATTACTTTCTCTTACCGTTACGGTAGAGAAAGTATTGTTTTAGGGTCAAATTTTCGAAAGGGATTTTTTGTTATATTTACATGATCTGAGGTCCCCTGAATACGAAAATCATGTTTTTAGCGATTGGTTTGTGTGTTTATATGTCTGTCAACAGCATATTTCAAGCACAAATAAAACCGCCAAGAGTCTTCTTGAGGATATATGTAAACACTCATTTTTTTTTTTTTTTTTTTTTTTTTTTCGATTTTCGGGGAGAGTTTTGAGGGGACAAATTCGAGCCCTCCTTTTAGCGCTAAATTCGTCCAGGGAAATCTATAGGAGCTGATGTCACAAATTTTAGTTTGTGGCTTATTTGCGTGTTTCCAACACCCATTTTAACGGGATTTTGCAAATGTCGCAACCCCTTTCTCCTCTTGGGGTGGGGGTTCTGGCAATAAGCCCGTTTCCAAGCATAACTTTGTTTCAAATTATCGCAAGATTAATTTTTATGTGTGGGTTGTTTAGGCCTTCCCAACACGCACTGTAAAGGGATTTTTCGAAATTTTTCCCTCCCTCCGCCCCTTTAAAGCCGGAGGGAGGGGGGGGGGTGAAAAAAAACACGCTTATCACGTAACACGCTAAACACGTAACTCTGGTCTGAATTATCGCACGATAGCGATTTTCGTAAAATTATTTGTATAATTTTTCGTATAAATTTTCAGCTCAATGTCAGCTTTCGAGTATTTGTATAAATTTTAAGCTTAGTGGGATCAGGCATTTAAACGCTTTTGCATTTTAAAGAATTCGGGTCCATAGATCATAATGATAAAGAATGTTTCTTTGTATCCCTGTAAAAAAAAATGTAGGTCAAGTATTTTATGTTCACCAAAATCAATAGGCTTCGTGGTGTGGTGACCTACAACATGAATACCAACTTTCGGCTTATTCGAACAAGTGTTTAGCCACTATCGCGCTCACTCACATACGTACACACAATCATACGTCATCGGAAAAATGGTAAATAGGAATTCGGGGGCCTCAAAACGTGTAGAAACGCCAAAATATCAAACTCGGATTTCCGACATGATTACAATACTTTCCTTATATATATATATGTATGTTCGAAAAGTAAAAAGACGCGTATTTCTTCAATTAGCTGTGTTTAAACTATTATATGTATCGGTGTCGAACTGGTTTAATATTTCGACAATTGAAAGAGTATTTTATTTTGCAAATAATCAATAAAAATGCGCAAATTCCATGAATTGACTATGCTAAAATGGCCTATTCCGGTTTCTATATTTTAAAACTTTGTATTCTAAAACTGATCTTTTACGGAAAAAAAAAAAGTCATATAAAACGACCTTCCACAAAATAGAATACTTTTAGCATTATTTATTTATTTATTTTGTATTGGTATCGTATAAAAATATAAAAATTTTAATTATTGAAAATGAAGTTCTTGACATTTCACAAAATTCTGCTTTTATTTATAAACACCTTAAGATATATGGTTACGCACATGTCTAAGGCAGACCAATATTTAAAGTTTAGAATGGGAAAAAAAACGAAAAAAAGGGGTGGGGGAGAAGTAAGAAATTTCAATGAAAAAAAGCGTAGGTTAAAAAAAAAAAAAAATCACGCAATTACAAGTGGGAAAAAAATAACATCAGTTAGTAAATTAAGCAAAAATAGCCATGAAAATGAAACCGAACTGTGGGAAGGGTGGAAACAAATTGGTATGTCTCGCCTAGGTCAAGATTTTTTAAACATGTAGTATAACATCGTTAAAAATTGGACGTTTGATTTATCATAAATTTAGTGGCTGCATCAGTGACAGAGGGACTCCAAACTAGTAGATGTGGGATGCTGTGTTCGAACTCATGCCTAGCTCTTCGCTACCGGATCTGATTTTCTGTGATTTTTTCTTAAACTTTCTTTTATATGTGACAAGCAAGCTTTGCCCGCTTCGCTAGTCATTATATTGAAATGAATTCTCAAAATACCATATCATTAATAATAATGAAAGAAAAAATCATTGAAATCAGACAAAATCTAAGTTAAATATCTCGCTACCTTCAGTAGCGGTTTTCCTACTCGCCTCACTTCACAAAATCCCTTTATTATGCATGTTGCATACACATACCTAACCGATACATTAAAAAATCGGTATCCTGAGATCATTTGAAGTACAGTTATGTTTTAAAACCTGCTTTTAGCCCTCCCCCACCACGCTCTTAAAGGAAAGAAGGAGCAGGGAATTTCGCAAAATATCTTTATGTTATGAGTTAGATACATATAACTGACCTACACACCAAAAATCTCCTTTCTAAGATAATTTACTGCAGAGTTATGCATGAATACATGTTTTTGCCCCCTCGCCCCTAAGGGGCGGTAGGGTGGAATTTCCCAAAATCACTTTACAGTGTATGTTGAATACGCATAAGCAGTCCACACATCAAAAATTACCATTCTAAGATAATTTGAAACAGAGTCACGCATTGAAACATGTTTTTACCCCCCCCCCTCCCCAACCCTCAAGGGGGGATAGCACAGAATTTCAAATAATCAATTTGTAGTTTGTGTGTGTTGAATATGCATAACCAATTGACATATCAAAACTTCGCTTTCCTCCCATAATTTGGAGCAGGTTGCTCTTTAAAACTTGTTTCCCCCCCACCCCCCACCGTTAAAGGGGGAAAAGGGAATTTTTCACAAAATCCCTTTATAATGCGCGTTGGAAACGCATAACCAGTCTGCACATAAAAAATCGCCTAAGGTAGTTGGGAGCAGAGTTCCGCATGTGTTATAATGAATTATAACTGCTTGTTCGTTTTTAATATTTCATAATTAAAATCTCTATTCTGAAAAAAAAAAAAAAAAGATAGGTTTTCTTAACTATATTTATTTTAGTTTCAAAACGCTTTGTAGTCACATGTATTGCACGTTAGGAAGATATTCAATTCTGAAAAGTATTTTTGGTCAAGAATTTCTTTGTATATATTTTCTCTTGAGAATTGTAAGCAAACAAAAAAGGAGGCTTTTCCCTCGCATTTTTCTTGCACTAAAGAGGTGTGTTCCCTCTCTTGTTTTCATTCATTGCTACCGTGAGAAGAAGATCTGTGTTTTCTTGTTTCCAAGCGGAGAGAAATGTTTCTTTCTTCCATCGCTGAAGGTCAGCGTGGGGGTGTGGCGGTCACAGCTGTTTCTCACAGCTGTTTTTGGGACTCAGTTGGAGTGAGGAATGAAATAGGAAAATTCTCTCGGAGATTAAAATATCTGTCTACCTGGGGGGGGGGGTGAAATTGAGGTCGTGCAAGGTCGAGCTGACTGTATGGGCGTGAAAATTTTGGTTTAAGATATATTTTAAATGTGGGCGTATTAAATTTTTAACTAGGAGGGACCAGGGTGAAAGTTTCGGTTACTGGTAGCAAATGACAGTTTTGTTTTTAGCTGAGTCTGGTGGCAACGCTTCTGGATTGGATCGAGCGTTTTTTTTCAAGTGATTGCGTTTTTATCGGGAAGTGTGTGCTCACGTTGGATTTCGTTGGAGAGTAATATGGTCTTTGGTTGTGAGTTGAGAACGTCGTTTTTTTGGTTTCCCTTCGTTCCTTGGTGTCTTCAATAATTATTCAATGATTCTTCCTCGAGTGGCCCTAACTGATTTCCGCTCCGTCTCTCCTTACCATATTATCAGCCTGATGTATCGTAGTCTCGGAAATCATATCTGATGCTTACTTGTCTCTGGAAAAGAGCGACTTGATGTTAACAAAGCTTGGGATGATCCACTCTTCTTTTGTTAAGACGCAGGCTTGGGACGTGCTGGGTGATTCTCTTAAACCACTTACCGATGGACACAGCTGAATGTGAGAAGCGGAAAAATTCTAAAATTGAAGTTCTGTCTATGTAGGCGAAAAAAATGCCAAAAATGGTCATCCGACGGGATTTATCGCAGCATGTTATCTGCCGGAGTCCAACTGTGTAGTCTCATCGAAGGCGTCTTAAGGAGTTTCTGAGGTGGTAGATGTGCAATGCGGTCTGACATGAAGCCGCAAATAGTATGACCACTCCTGGCTGCCTGATAAGTATTATTTTGGCATTTTTACTTTACTTTTCTCTCATAAATATGTTATTGAAAAAAATTAACACTTCCTGTTTACTTATCACCTTGTGGGATGGATAGAGTTGTTACCAAGAAAGATTCTGTATTCTGATAAATGTCTTAATAATTAATACTTACAGCAAAATTTATGTTATGAAATGTGTGATGAAAACAAAAATATACTTTTAAATAAATTTTTAAGTTTAAAAGCTAATTTTATTTGTATGTGTTTATTTAGATACTCCAGTCTTTTTACTGTGTTAATTTAAACTAACTTTTAAAATATATTGGGTCTTGTGTTGTTCTGTATGTTCACCAAATGTTTATTTTTTTTTTTATTTTGTGGGAGGTGGAAATTAGTTCGGAAATTTTCAAGGTAACTGGGCTTAAAAAGCTAAGTAAAGTATTTTGGGATGACTAATGAGTACTTGTAAACGTTTTGTACTAAATTAATAAAAGAATTGTACTAACCACTATACGATGTATTTGTAAAAATTTAAAGCTAATAAGTTAATTTAAGAAAGAAAAGTCGTCATAATACATGGAAACATGAATTTGCCCACCCAGCTCCAAGGGGATAATGTGGAATTTTACAAAATCCCTTTGTAGCGTGTGACTTGAGTAAGCTTAACCAATCTACATATCAAAAAATCGTTATTCTGAGATAATATGGAGCAGATTACTCTTAAAGGCGTTTGTTTCCCCCCCCTGAAAGGGGGGAGGGAGAAATTTCGTAAAATCTCTTTATAATGCGTGTACGGAACTCATAAAAAACTCACACGTAAAAATTTATTTTACTTAGATAATTTGAAGCAAAATTTTGCTTGGAAACATGTTTTTTGCCCCACCCCCCAAGGGGGGATACGACGGAATCTTACAAAATCCCTTTGTAGTATGTGTCTTGAGTACGCATAACCAATTGACATATCAAAAAATCGCTATCCTGAAATAATTTGGAGCAGAGTTATACTTATGAGCGTGTTTTTGCCTCCAACCCGCCGTTAAAGGGTGAGAGAGACAAATTCCGTAAAATTCTTTTACAGTGCGTGTTGGGAAGGCATAAACAACCCAAACATAAAAATTGATCTTGTTGAGATAATTTGAAGCAAAGATATGTTTGAAAACGAGTTTATTGACCCCCCCCCCACTCCGAAGGGGAGAAAGCGGGGGGACTTTCGGCAAATCCCGATACAATGGGTGTGGGACACACGTAAATAAGCCACACACTAAAATTTGTGACCTCAGCCCCTATAGATTTTCCCGAAGGAATTTAGCGCTGAAATGGGGGCTTGAATTTGCCCCGTCATAACTCCCCCCTAAAATCTAAAATCGCAGAAAGTCAAAAATGAGTTTTGGAAATATCCCCAAGAAGACTTTTGGTGGTTTTCTATGACTTTGTTCTATTATTCATGGAGTTTTACTCGGATTTCCTTATTTTAATAAATTTGCCTCCGAAAATCGTTTTTACCCCCCCCCCCCCTTACAAATACAAAATTCCAAAATCGCAGAAAGTGATTTTTTTGTACTCACGTCTGGTCTTTCACTCTGCAATTTTTTCACTGTGAAGCAATTTGAAGCCGTGTCATGCTTATAAATGTGTTTTTCCCTTCTACGACCCCATGGGGGAAACGGGAGGGGGGGTATTTTGCAAAATCCCGTCTTACTGGGCGGCAGGGTTTTCAAACCAACGTGCTCACCAAAATTTGCGACTCTATCTCCCATAGAATGGCCACACGGCTGTGTTGAATCAGTGAATCAGTGAGTTTACTCTTATATATATATAGATAAAACTGCTTAGAAAAGTCTCCACGAAGGGTACTTCACTCAGACTTAAGACAAACGCGTTGTAGTCGGCTTTAAAATCAACAGCACAACACAGCGCAGCACACAAATTTAGAGGCTATAGTAGACACTGCCATTAGACTGTCAAATATTTTGACACATTTTTGTGCATTATGGCCGTCCTGAAGCTTTGTTATGGTTAAATGTTTCATCGTGATATAGTTACAACTGATGAAGTTTCAAAATTTCATACCATCTGGCAACAGATTTTCAACAGCATATAATAAAAAATATCAGGAGTTTTAATACTTTCTGCATCCCAGTTTATAGAATGATTTCTCTATCTGACATGATATCATTCCCTGTTAACTTTATCGTTATATTAATGACGTATTTTATTTTGATCGACATATTCACATGACATGGAATACAAAATTAATTTTCGTGTTATGCAAATTTTTGCCATCATTTGTTTTTTAAACAATGTATCCAGTATTTCAGCTCAACAATTGAATGAATAATTGCAACAACTATTTATTAAAAAATAATTGTTTGATAAACAACAACGTTTATATACCCGTATATAAATTTTCCCAACAATGAAAAGATTTTCTTTTTAACAATTTTCTTCAGTCTAATTACTGACCCTCATCTGAGAATGACTTATGTTTCGTTCTTAGGTTTTTTCTTCGTGTGTTACTTTTTAAAAAAGTTTCTCATGTGGTTTATTTTTTAATTTTTCGAGTATTATCCTATGGATGATATGCGTGTCCAGTGACTCCCATCTTTGCTGGACGTTATTTGTTAATGAATAATGATAGTCAAAAATTTTATAACCCAGCTTTATATAAAGCTGGTATTAGCAATCTTCCAAAGTTGGATATATAAAAGCTGCCAAAAGTTGATAACATTATTTCACTGCCTGGTACTATTACTGATGAACCTCCGTTCCAAACCGAAGTGGACTCAGTTCAGTCTCAGGTAGTGGACACACTCGACGCAAAAGAAACAGTTTCTACTGCACTGCCTGATAATTCTACTGACGAACCTCCGTTTCAAATCGAAGTGGAATCAGTTCTTTCTAAGACAATGGAAACAGTTATTGAAAACCAACCAGTTTCTGTTTCTCCACAACATCATAAAAAAAGAAAATATGTTGTTGTTGTTGCATTCATAGTGTAAAAGACTAAATTACCTTGGGATGCTTGCTGGCAGTAGGCAAGGGGACCTGCCTTATCAAAACGCCCCATGAGAAACGATGCATGGCGACCTCCACGTGGTGTTTCTTGGATACCGCTAACTGCCATGTGCGTATTCAATTTAGATAAAGTTTTTATTATAAGGTTTCGTTCGTGCGTATGTGTGTGTGTTATGGTTATTGTTATAACATACACCCAGTTCTTTTTTGTAATGAATATCCGCTATTTAAATTACAAATTTCGGAAATTTCCATTTTTCGTATATTTATAACCTACTTGAAACTCGATATGATAAATTTTAAAGTAAAATTAAACTCCCACATTGCATTTTTACATGGAAAAAATATCATTTATTCCAATAAAACCATATCAAAATTTATTTTTTGAGCATGCTTAAGCTGAATAGTTCATGTAAAATAAGTTCAAAACTTTAAAACACGTTATATCAACCAAGTTCTATAAAAGTAGTAACTGTAAGCAATAGTAAAATCATATTACAGTTTAATATTAGAGAATACTTTTAATTTAGGATTCAATTTCGAATTTTCTATTAATTTTCGTTCAAAGTCGCCAGTGTAAACAAAGAAGACAGAAGTACCATTTTATCTATTAAAACTTTAACCACGACAGAATTTAGGGAACCAACGATAAACAAATTAAGAAAATAATTATTTGCAGTCACTCAGTTTCATAAAAAAAAATGGAATGGTTTGTATTAATGTGATGTTATGTGCAAGGTCGTAGGCAAAGGGAGGGCCCCCCTCCCACCGAAATACATGATGAATGACTGTTTTCGTGTAGTCTCATGTATGAAGCTACTAAAAAATAATAAAAAATAATAATTGCTACCTAAAAAATAAATAAATAAAATAAAAAATACTAAACCACATACAAATAATTTTATAAAACTCATTAATTCAGTTTAAGGCATCTTCCCATAATGTTCTTTTTTTTTCTTTCTATATTTAAGCTCTAGAGCGTCGTAAAACCCATTCTTTCTTAATCTCGCTATATTTATTTGCTTAATTTCCTCCACCTTCGTATTATAGCTATAATATATTATCCTACGTCATGAATTCAATCTTTTTACTTTCTTCTGTACTCAACAGAAGGAAGTATTAGATTCATAAAAATTTTCAAATTCCAGTTTTCGATGGATTTACATGTTTTGAGATACTAGAACACGATTGATCATTTTTAGAAAATGTCTATCTGTGTGTCAGAAAAACTTTGTTCCTATTTCATCTCAAGAACCATTACACTGCACAGAATTACATGTAAGTTTATATGCAGTTGCACCATGACATAAAGTAGTGCCTATTGCTTTTTGGTGAAAATCGTCCAACAGGTGACGTTGCCATCCGGATTTTTCTAAGTTCTTAACTTGGTGGTATAGACAAAAATTTTTTATAAACATTCATAATGAGAATTATTTTTAACAAACCATTATGAAATTAAAAAGAATTGTTTATAATAGTAATAATCAAGTAAAAAAAAAAAGAAAGAAAAAAAAGAAAAGAAATGGACACACAGACAGGAGTAACGTTACGCTTTCATCCTGGGAGTAAGTCTCCTCCGAAAAAGCAAATTTTCGATATAGGGTCGATATTTCGTCAATATTTTTAAAACGAATAATTGAACTATTGATCTGTGATAATTTAAATAAAAGTTATCGATTTTTTCCTTTTTTTTTTTAAAGTTTTAATAAAGTTATTTGTTTTGAGTGAATTTGTGTAGGAAAATATAGAAGAAAGATTTGCGTGCAAGGGCCGATTAACAAGAGACATGCGGCATGCGAGGCACGTGACCTGAGTAGCAAAAGGCTATAAAACTAGCCCTGAAAATACCGTTTTGTCTTTTATGCCTGAAAATGAGAAAAAATGATATCATATAACACAATTTCTGCCATATTAGTCCTATAAACAGGTATATATGTATGCCGATTAGTCCACAGAGCGAGAGTGAGGCGGGCCCACAAAAATACGTGTTCCCGGGGTCTAACATGAAGTTAATCATGGCCCATTTGTGTATGCGTGTGTGCTTTTCTTTATGTGTGCATGTGTACAGTATTATATCATTCTCTTTCGGTGACCTTGTATTATAAATGTGATTGTCTGTCCCCCCACCCCCCGAAAAAAAAATTCTGGCTACGGCCTTGTTAGAATAACTTGGAACGACCATTATGGAGTGCACTCCAACACCAACATCATTTATATAAACAATAGTTGGCAATTCTATGCTGGTTTATACCAGATTTTCGTGAAGGCTTTATCACAGAATTCATAACATTGAATTACACCGAAATTTATATGCATGATACTTAATTAATAATAATAATTATTATTATGATAAAAACAACTGTTGGTGAATTTATAGCTTAGCACGTGTTTGTTGTTGTAATGGCACAAATTTTTGCAAGGTATGTCTCGAAATCTATTAGATGTAATTGAACAAAAATAGTTATAGCCGTAATTTCATATAAATAACTGTGTGTATTTTTTAACACTTTCTAACAAGATTAAAAGTGTTAATGACTTCGGTTTGTCTGTCTTTCCGCGCTCGAACTCACGTAAATAATCATGGAATTTCTTGAAACTCATATATGTTATTCAAGTTCATTATCGAATATTCCTCATTTAAAATGGAGTGAACGTTGTTACTGGTTTGTATACAGAAACACCCGAAATTATCCTGAAGCATTGTTTCCTATGATAGGTATTTCTATAAGCAATATTTTAATACCGTTACATTACACAAATCTTAATGAAATTGAAATGTGTTATTCAAGTCTACTATCGGATGTGCCCCAATGAAAATGAAGTAAATACCATCGCTGATTTGTATACAGGACACCCGAAAGTATTCCTAAGCATTGCGTTTTGTGAGAGATATTTCTATAAACCAAATTTGAAGAACTTTACTTTGCACAAATCTTAATAAAATTAAAATATAGTATTCACATGCACAAAATAATGCTTTCCGTAGAATACAGTATGATTAGCATTAGATTTACAGGGTCGTACAATAAATATTCAATTACATTAATGGGTATTATTAGAAATTTTCTGAAATTGCATTTTTGTTTACATTTAGCGACTTAACATTTTTAAGTGTGAATATGATTTCAGTTTGTGTATATGTCTGTCCATCTGTCTATCTGTCTGTCTGCCCGCCTCCAGTGTCCTTAAATATTTTGAGAATTTTTAAAAAAATATGTGTGATATTCAAGTTTACTATGCTTTCCATAGAATACAGTATGATTAGCATTAGGTTTACAGGGCTACAACACAAAAATATTTAGTTAAATTAAGGGCTGTTAATGGAAATAGGCTGGAATTGCATTTTGGTTTATATTAATCGTTTATATCGCTTTCTAAATACTTTTATAGTAGTATTTAATTGGACAGTATACTATAAATCTAATAAAAAAAAATAAAAAGTAACGGTTTAACTAAATAAAATATTTCACGAAATTTAGTGAAATCATTTTTCAACTACACTGTAAAAACAATATTCGTTAGCACACAAATGCTAGAATAAATATAATCTAAAAGTAGTCAGATTGAATTTTAGACATATAAATACGTGTAAATGAACCCAAAACGGGAAGTTTTCTGAATAACATACTTCTTTTATCCAAGAAATTTATGATGTCGAGTAGTTGAATCCACAATTTTTTTTAACATCATTATTAATTTAATCATTACTGTAAAACTCTAATAAATATTGCTTGAAAGTTGTTTTAATTTCGCAGTGAAATTAAACGAAAAAATAATTACTTCGGAAACTAAACACCACAAGCTTCAGAAACACGCAACAGTTATTTCTGGTCAGAACAATTAAATGTGACTCTTCAAAAAGCGGGAAAATAAGGCACGAGGGTGTCTATACATTTATATTGTACTCAAGTCTACCTTTTTGTGCCTGATGACAAATCGTGCATAAATATTCGAATGGAAACGATTGTTACAAAATTATACGCTTGCATACAAAGTTATTCTTTTTAATGTTATACTTTTATTTGAATTTAAAGAGACATTTTTTTCATATTTAGGGTATGTTCTTAATTTATATCCTAAATATATTTGTAAAAGATTTATCATTTTATGAATATTACTACCAGTTTTGTAAAGCGATTTAATTACGAAAGTTCCATGTGTTTTGCTAATAGTTTAACATACACGTTTATTACTGTTAATAAATACTATTAATTGGTTTAAAGCAAAGACTGTGTCTCCCAAATAACATTAGCTTACTTTAACAAAAGTGTTGAATATATATTGCAAATTAAAACAGGGATAAACTACTACGTCAGAAACGCCAAAGAAAAATATTGAGGTGCATACAGCTGTTTCGGTAGCCTAAAGCGTACCGTCATCAGTGCAAAAAGAATTCTGAATCTTGGGAAGTGCTCATATATATAGGAGAGGGACCGGATTTAGTTCAACCAATAGGAATACGGAAGAGGTGGGGAGTGTCACCAATAGGAATTAAGGGATGTGTAGCTGTGTAAACAGTAGAAAAATTAAGGAAATGTGGACTGAATGTAAAATTTCCAACAATCAGATAAATAGGGAACAGCGAAATCACAATTAACAAGGTTTTTAAAATTTTTATAAATATGAAAAGCTTCAAAGAAATCGAGTTCATGAATGGATTTAGGTCTGCAAATTATTTTAGCTGAATTAAATTTAAAATTATGATTTTCCTCCCAGCAATGTTTAGAAATAGCCGATTTATTGGTTTCTTGTTTGCGGACGTAATTCATATGTTCTTTTAGACGAAATTTAAGACTGCGTTTAGTTTGGCCAATATATGATAAACCACACTGACAGGAAATACTATAAATGCCCCAAGAATTATGCATATCAATAGGATCTTTTAACTGAAAAAAGGTGAGTTTATTGGAAGGCGAAAATATTATTTTAAAATCATATTGTTTGAGAATTTTAGCTATGGTTTGACTGGTTTTAGAAAAATAGGGTAAAACAATACTGATATTAGATGTGACTGATTTAGTAGACGAAATACGAGGGAGTTGTAATTTTTGGATAGCTTTGTCTATAATGGAAGGGTCATAACCTCTGTCAATTGCGATGGCTTTCAGGTATTTAATTTCAGATTTCAATAAAATAGGATTTGAACAAATATTAAGGGCACGGTTTACAAAAGTATAGAAAGCAGCCATTTTTTGGTTAGGTGGGTGACATGAACGCGCATCGGGAGGAAGGGAGACTGCAAAATTTTTACGATAGACAGTGGTTGAAAATCCATTTACAGTGCTAGAGACGAGGGTATCAAGAAATGGAAGGGAGCCATTATTTTCTATTTCATATGTAAACTGGATATTACTGTCGATTGAATTTAAGGTTTCTAAGACATGGTCAATATTGTGATGAGATATGTCGATAAGCGTGAAGGTGTCGTCAACGTAACGGGTCCAAAAAGGAAAAGATATTTTCTTAAAAAGCTTGCTTTCGAAATAGTGCATGTAAATGTCCGCGAGAATTGGGGAGAGAGGGGAACCCATGGCTAAACCTTCAGACTGACGATAGAATTTATTTTGGAAAGAAAAAGTGGTTTGTGATAAACAAATGCGGGTAAGAGAAATTAATTCTTGTATTTCGAAAGAGGTGAAATGAAACTCTTTTAATCTATTTTCAAGACAGCAGAGGGCGCCACTTATTGGAACATTAGTGAAAAGAGATTTTACATCAAAAGAAACCATAGTGAGATTAGTGTGAGGGCAGTTTTGAATATTTTTTGCAAAATTTATGGAATTCTTAACAGTATAACTATTAGCAGCAAGAAGTGGAGCAAAAATTGTGATGAGAAATTTAGCTAGATTATAGGAAGCAGTACCGATATTAGAGACTATTGGACGAAATGGAATATTGGGTTTGCGAACTTTTGGTAAAGCATAAAATCTGGCACAATTAGCAATAGAAGGGATAAGATGGGATTTAGTCGAGTTCAATAACAAGGGGCAAGATTTTATAGCAGATTTAATTTTATTTAATTCTTGAGGAGAGGGGTCACGGGGCAGAGGAATGTATGGGCCATCATTAATTAGTTCGGTAACACTTTCGATGTATTGTTTTTTATCCAAAATAACAATCTGACCACCTTTATCAGCTTTAGTAATGATGATATTTTCATTAGATTTTAATTCCTTCAAGGCGTTTTTTTCTGCAGGGCTGAGATTTGATTTAAAATTTTTAGAGTTGAAATTGGCATTATTAAGGATTAAATGACGAAGATTTTCTTTCTGTTGGTCAGTCAGTCGAGAATTTTTGAAAGCTTTTTCAACCGGTGCAATTAACTGAGGAAAAGAAGGAGGTTTAGAAATGGCAAAATTTGAATTGAGTTTGAGAACAGAATATTGACTATTGGAAATATCAGCACTGGAAAGATTAACGATTGCATTTTTATTGACAACAGGTAAGTCGTTCGAATGAATAGGACTCTGTGAATTACAATACATCGAAAGTGTTACCGAACTAATTAATGATGGCCCATACATTCCTCTGCCCCGTGACCCCTCTCCTCAAGAATTAAATAAAATTAAATCTGCTATAAAATCTTGCCCCTTGTTATTGAACTCGACTAAATCCCATCTTATCCCTTCTATTGCTAATTGTGCCAGATTTTATGCTTTACCAAAAGTTCACAAACCCAATATTCCATTTCGTCCAATAGTCTCTAATATCGGTACTGCTTCCTATAATCTAGCTTATGGGAAAAGTTTTAACATATTTTTTTCTGTTGTTCATAAAAAAAAAAAGACAGAAAGAAAGGAAGAAAATGTTATGTACAAGGCAAAATTTTAATTTGTACTTAAAAAAAAAAAAAAAAAAAAAAAAAAAAAAAAAAAAAAAAGCATTATTTTTCCTTATCAGTCATTTTTATATTTTAACTAGTTCTTCCCTAAAAGGCATTAGGCTGAAATATTATAATGAGAACATTGCTTAAATTTTGTTGCAAGTACACAATTATAGCTTGTATAATTTTGCATATTGTACCGCTAATAATATCAGAAAATAACAGTTGTAAATTGATCTGCATGACTTTTATTTATAGTATGAGAATTGTTTTATTGCTTTATTAATAAATAAATAAATAAATAAATATATATATATATATATATATAAAACTTTATTGAAAAATATGAAAAACGCAATTAAAGATATAATTAGGAACCATTTTTTTTTCAGTTGCTAGAATATAAAATCCTAATATCGGTACTGGAAAAATCGGTAGACGCCCGCTTCGCTGGTCACTATATTTAAATGAATTTTCAAAAGAATTTGATCACCATTTATTTTTTACATCACATTATAAATAAAAACTAAAAAAAAAACTTAAAAAAAAAATTGAAATTACTCTAGACCTTGCTTCGGGTACCCGCTGCATACGGCAGCCCCTTTTCCGCCTGACTGCATCGGGTCCAGGTTCCCACTGTCTGCAGAAAGGCCTTTCCCGGGCACTTCAATCTGGGTATTTATTTATCAACGGCATGTGGATCTTCTGTCATTTAAGAACTACGATTTTAAAGATGACTGTATCTCAGCATCTATTATATATTTTAGTTTTTGAACCATATGTTTTATAGTTCCCTTTATTTACACTATATTACGATCTGATACAGACCAGTATAATAAAATAAAATAAAAATTAGATTTTCTTTTAAAAGGAATTAAATGCATGAAAAACAAATAAATTTTAATCGGTTTAATCCTTTCTACTATATACTGCCATCCCCCCCCCCCCCAATAAATATTATAAATTCAAAAAAAGGGACTTTTATTATAAAGGAATTAATTAAAAATGAAAAATAAAAAGGTTCTATACTATAAAAATTATACATAAACATAACAATTTATTTCTATTGCATTACCATTTGATTTTCAATAAATATAATAATAATAATAATAATAATAAAATGCCTTCAAATGAATGTATTAAATAAAAAAATTAATTGCGTAATAGCCGTTGCTAAGATACACAGACGATTACATTGGAAGGATAAATTTATGAAAAATGAAACATAAAAGCCAATATTTAAGATTGAAAATACATTAATTAAAAAAAAAATTCAAATTCGAAATTCGAAAAAGTCTCTATGAGGTGCACACCTACAGGGTCCCAGGTGCCCATCTGCCAAGTTTTGTAGCTCTGCGATTAGTAGTGCAGACAGACACTTCTCAGAGCGCAGACAGACACTTCTCTTTATTTTTATAGATTACTTAATCATTACTCAAATATAAGATTACTCAAGATAATTCAAGATAATAAGATTACTCAAATACCAAACTGACAAATAACTGTTTCACTTGATTTTTGGAAAAACTGGAATGTTTCTAATTGAGAAAGAATAAGTATTCTTCACGGTCATATTTTGCAAATGTACGGTGGTATGAAGGCTTTGAATACCTTCAAAGCTTTTATACTAAATTGCTGTTTTAAAGACAAAAATTTTTCTAAAAAGTTAATATGATGCAATCCCCCTCCCCTCCGATTTTTGATGGTGACATACGAATATAAATAAATTGTCTTAGCTTTTCTACGTATATTAAATCATCAAAAATATCTTAATAATAATAATAAAACTAATAAAAAATGAAAAAAATAAAAATAAAAATTCTATGAGCAATTATTAAACTAGACTAGAACATGATATAACACTATAATAAATAAATAAATAAAACATTCCCTACTGTTATGTGTTATTACGTATTTTCAATTTCATTTCAGCTCTAGCACCTGCTATCAGGAATTTCAAATAAAAACATAAACATTTTCCTCGCTGTGACATTCTCTGTGCGTTAAGAAAGAATGTAAGATGCAAGAGACAATCTCATAGCAGACGATCCACAGTGAATAACAACTATTATTCAAACACCCTCAAACGCAAACTTCAAATAATCACCTCCTAGCGAATACTTAACTCATGGTTGTTTAAATTAATATCCCAATGCTATTATTATGTATTAATATCATTGAAGTTAAAATACACTGAATATTGAGGAATTCTAAACTAATATTCAGTACTAACCAGTTAAAAATAATGTATTAAAAAAAATCAGAAAGTTGTAGGGTAATAAATATATAATAAAATATTATTTGACTAATATAAAATCTTGAAAATTATTTGGTATTATGAAGGCTGGTGTAATAATTTAACTTATTTATTCATTACCTATTCTATTAGAATAGTTTGGCTTATTGCCAAAGTATTGTTTGAAAATATTATTTGAGTATTATATCTTCGAAACTATTAAGTATTATGATCGCAATTAACGAAGAGTTTGGCATAATGCCAGAGATGTGACTATTCCCGACCAAAGAGATAAAAGTTAGAATCGATATTTATTTAATAAGTAATTGTCAGTAATTATATTACTGTGTTAATAGGCTAAACGCACTAATATTATTACATATCATATTATGTTATGTAATGACCGTCTCTATATTCTAAAAGGTCCAGAAAACGATTTGATCATTCTTAGAAAATGTTTGTTAATTTGTGTGTGAGTGACAATAGTTTTGTGGCAAACGCATCTCAAAAATTACTGCACAAAATTTAATATGATTATATGTTATTACACTTGGACTTAATCTAGTTTTTATCAACTTAAGTGAAAATAGTGGCGTTTCGATTTCGTTTTTTTTTTTTTTTTTTTTTTTTTTTTTTTTTTTTTTTTAATTTACAAAGCTTTTTTTATTGTTTATATTTTTATTCTAATTTAAAAGCACTTTAAAAATAAAATAAAAATATATGTTTATTATTTTAGAAAAAATAATATTTTGATTATTTTTTCTAGATATTATATAATATATATAGTTTGTAAAATTTTTTCTTTTTACGATAAAACCATTACATCAAAAACTATATCTTTAAGACTTTCTTCTGCATAGTCTTATTTAAATTCAGGCAGTACAAATAATTTATTAAAACTATTATTTATTAAAATTATCATTTATCAAAGTTATTTTCCATCGTGAATATAATGTAGACGATTTTCATTACTGAGAAGTAAGTGAGTTCCAAAAACAAACAACTTATTTTATGTTATACGGAACATATTTTAGAAAAGCGTTTATTTATTTATTTATTTGTTTATTGCTAGCCTTAATAATAAATAAATAAATAAATACGTTTCAAATTATTACATATATATGGATAAAACTACTCGATTTGAAGGTATTGATGAGTTTTTTGAAAGATACCCATACTGAAAATCCCCCCCCCCCCATTCCCCGCTTCCATGTATATATATAAAAAAAAAAGTTCTGGTTGTTTATAACTATTAAAACAATTTTTTTTTTTTTCTTTTTTTGAAAAATTTAAAAATAATTCTCACTATGTACATTTATGCGAAATTCTTTTCTATATTGTCATATTACATGTTATAAATGAATGGCATGACAGTACTTGTTGAATGATTGTTTCTCAAATGTATTTATTCGGCTAAAAGCTAAGTTAGATTAAACTTTGGGCATTGCTTCATGAGATACAGCGTTCACAATTTTTTTATACACACACAGACAGAAATTTTCTAAAAATAGTCAGCGCAGTCATCTTCAAGACATTTCTAAACCTGTTAATTCATAAAAACAATTTTTTTACGAATCCAATACTTTCTTATATTTATAGAAGATAGTAAAAATTATTCATATTGACATTACATGAATAATCCAACTTAAAAAAAAAAAAAAATCTTTTTACATTACCATTGCATTGTCATTATTACATTTTATGAAACTATTAAGAAAAATTAATTACCTTAAAAAATAAATATGTATCTGATCATTGATAATTTGTGATGACACTGCAACTTAAAATGGCGTAAAATAATTAATTTCTTCACTAATGGATTTCGACGTTAACGACACTCATGTTGCAATCAATGCAAACATTAATGATCCAATAACAAAGTTTTAAGTGAACTATATCAGGATTAATTAGTTTAATTACTTATTCTCTTTAGATTAAAACCAGAATTAAATACAACATAATTTCTCAATTATGGTAGATGGAGAAGATGGGATTTGATATATGAACGATTGAGAAAAATTAAAATTGCTTAAATGTAAATATTGGTTATTAGTGTTTATTTTAACTGATTTATGTCAAATGGTGTAATTTTCTTGGGATGGTGAATGTTATAAATATTTTTGAAAGCAATTGTCTTAGAGTTAGAAGAACTTGCATAGATATGCATTGAAATATCATAGCAATATAAAAGTATATTAAAAATTCTAGAAAAATTTTAAATTTAATAAAGCAAAATTCAAAGTTTCATTTTATCAAAATAATTTAAAATGATCCTTGCTAAATAATTAAAAAAAATTCTTCGATTTTATATCATTACAATTAAAAAATATATTGTAAATTTACTTGAGTATTACTTTAGTGAATCACTGATATGTTAATTAAAATAATAATAATAATAATAATAATAATAATAATATACAATTTATTTCAGAATTAAATTCCAATTTATTTCAGCTGAAAAAAAAAAAAGAATAAAATGCGAAAAATTCGCATGGGTTTGCTAGTAATAATAATAAAAAAATATTTAAAGGGGACTAATGTGCAAGTTGTACCTGACGGGACTAAAGTGAAACTTGTACCTCAAGGGACTAATGTGAAAGTTGTACCTCACGGGACTAATGTGCAAGTTGCACCGAACGAACAAACTATTTCTTTCAAAGAAAATGCCTACTAACCATGGACCATAGGTGGAAAAATCGTATCATATTATCTATCGTATTTATCGTAATATAACTCGAAAAACAAACTCGAATAATAAAAAAAAAAAAAAAAAAAAACTTATTAATAAATCCACATAGTAATACACAAATATGCTTAGAATACATTGTTAAACTGTAATGATGTTAAATGAAGGGGGAAAATAAAAAAAATGCTAGAAGATAGCGTGTCAAAAATTTAAAAAAATTTAAACATATGAATTTTAATAATTAAAGTTTAAGTTTTTAAGAAATGTACATAATATTGTTACATTTCAATGGATATATATTTAACTTTTTATATAACTGAGACAGTGGTTTGCAAAGATTTTTATAACATCCCTACCAATAATGCACAATATAATTGAAGAAATCAGTCTTAATATTGATGTATCAAGTATAAACCGAAAAGAAAAAAAATCTTAAGGATAATGCATATACTCTTTAAGTACATTTCTTGCGACCATTAAAGCCTCTGCGCAAGTGCGAATTTAACGAGTCCACTAGTAAAACAGGGGAGACAAGCTTTTCTCTGAGAGAATATAAGCGACAAGGGAATACCGAATGACTGGATGTTTACTAAATTCAAACCTGTTGGTCAACTTGGAAACCCTCCAAGATGTTCGACTCGTCCGCACTGCCATAGGAAACGCGGTTACACTATAGAATTTTCTGTCATTATCAGGTTATTATTAAATAAATATTCTTAAAAGCATCGCCATATAAGATATTTGAAATTTTTTGGGGATAATTTAGAACACAAATTATACAAACACATATACAAATTTAAACAGTAATTATAAAATGCATTACTTTATTTATTTATTAGTATTTTCTCAATGCTGAAAAAATATGCTGCTAATACGACTTGAATTTATGATTACTTAAATAAAATATATTAAGATATATTTAAAAGATAATAGACAAGTTTGCAGCAGTCCGTTGAAAGCCTGAGAGCAGCAGGAAATTACCTGATGAAGTGTACGCTACTATTTTGATCCGAAACATTTGTCACGAGTATTTATATTATATTACTTTTGCCTCCTATGTTTTATATATATTTTTGCTTATATATTCTTTAATTGTTTCGATGCATTTTAAACCCGGCGTGTTGCTGTTTTCCTGCATAATCGGTACTTTTACTTTGATTGATGAAAGGTTCTACTCAGTTTCCACTACACGAAACACTGTTGGGGTTTCAGCTTTTTTTTTTTTTTTTTTTTTTTTTTTTTTTTATTTATCGTAATTCAACACTAAAGTTTTATCGGTATTATGCAAAATTTTGTGGTTCTTCTTCTTCTTCTTTTTTTTTTTTTTTTTTTCCCTTGTAGAAAAAAAAGTCAATTACTGGCTTGATGTTATATTCTGTTCACTCATCCTTTTTTTGTTTGATGAAAAGTTGTGTTTAGCAAATTCTTTTTATTACTACCATTAGCCGATTGCCGTAGATAATGAAAGTATTGTATTCGGTCCAAAAATTCGATATCGAGTTTCAACGTGATTTACGCGTATTAAAATCTCCCGAGTCCAAAAAATTATTTTTTGACAATAGGTAAGTGTGTGTATATATATGTGTGTATGCATATGGGGAATCTTCTCGATATAATATTTCCGAAACTAATAAAAATAGAACTACAAAACTTCAGAATTGGGAGGACAGGTCTGATGTACAGATGAAATTCAAAATTTTGGTGAATATGGGAAAATCAAAAGTGAAACATCGAAAATCGGAAGTGGAAACGTAAGTCCATATGACAAAAACGGCTTTAACGATTTTCTTCAAAGTTGCTATATAAACACTCTATTAGATGTCCTTTCGAATGATGTAGTTGTTTAGTTCAGGAAAATTCAAAGGCGTCCTATATAATCAGCTCAATGTCAGGTCTCGCAAGGGCGTTCCTTTAAAAATGGTTGTACGGATTTTTTTTTTCAAACTCGCCATATTAACCCTCTTTTAAATATCCTTTTGTATGTAATTATTGTTTTTCAGTCAATAATTGAGTATACAAAGTTTTGGTAAAAGTTGGTATCTCGAAAACGGCTTTAACGATTTTCTTGAAAATTGTTACATGAATCTATTTTAGATATCCGTTCTCATGTATTATGTGGTTATTACAAGAAAATTAACAGTCATCCTGCTTAGATAGGTCAGTTTTAGATCTCGGAAATTGATGTTTCAAAAAATACAACTCTACCATTTTTTTTTTTTTCTTATTTTTTAACTCGTTATATAAACTTTGTTTTATATATGTTTACACGTTTATTAAGTATCTCTTATCGGAAATATTTTAGGTTTCTACTTCGTTAGGTAAATTTTATGTCTTCTGATCACGTTATCGTTTCTGATCACAACTGCAATAATGCATACAATACGTGCAACAGTGGGTAATGGAAGTCGTGTAGTTGTTTCACACCAGATTTTATTTTATTTATTTATTTTTTTTTTATGGTGTTTTGCTAAGAAGGCGTTAATTCCTAATGGTTGCAAGTAACGTTTCCTGATTTATCCCTTCTTCCCCATCATTAAATAAATAAAGAAGTAAAAATAAAAATTAATTGCCTATTTAAGTTAGAATTAAATAAGCAATTTATTTTTATAAGCAATTTATTTTAACAACAGTTCCTGTTGTTTGGCTGGTGCTGCCATCTTTCACCAGCTTCCGGAGCTAAAAGTCGTACATCCTCCCTATGAGGCGCTCCTATTTAACGGAAGACGCACCCCTCATGCCTTAAAAAATCCGGTTAATCCGGTTTTTAATCAAGCTACCGGGGCTCGGAAATTCCGAGTGGCATACGGCAACAACAACAACAACAAGGTAGAATGTAAAAATGCTGCAACCAATATTTATAGAAATTTGGTGCTAAGATCCATCATTTGACTGCTTATTAGTAAAATAGCACTAATAAAATGGTAAAACTTAACATCAAATTTCTAAAATTATTTATTACAGTAAAACGGATTGCATTTAGCACAATTTTTGGTGAAATGT
This sequence comes from Salticus scenicus, assembly GCA_963930645.1. Classification (NCBI taxonomy): domain Eukaryota; kingdom Metazoa; phylum Arthropoda; class Arachnida; order Araneae; family Salticidae; genus Salticus; species Salticus scenicus. The sequence continues at coordinate 212,008,925 of OZ005652.1, read as the reverse complement.
CGAACTTTATTTTCAACAGTGACCAATATAATGTGTGTTTAGCAATATTTTAAACAGTAAAATTTTTTATCAGCAATATTTTCGTTCCGAAATATTTTAAACTCTACAATACAAATAATTTATAAAATTCTTTCTTTTACATTACACTATAAAATGCTAATTTATATATACAATAATTATAGCTGGAGGATTTGTTTAAAAGTTCTATCCGAAGATCTAAAAAAATTATTTAAAAATCTATTTATTTACCTTAAAATGAAATATGGTTTGAATAATTGTTTTTTTCTTCCTTATATGTAGAAATATAATTTGCAAATTTTTATTTCAATATATCTTTATCTATTTTTCCTGATCATCTATGAAACTGTCTTCAGGAAATTGAATATTGTCTTTCGAAAGTAATTCAGATTAAAAGAATATAATTATGAATTTGCAGACACATTTATTAACGGAAGCATCCTAAAATAAAGGACTACTTCAAATTAAATGCTTTCACTAGCAAACTAAACTTCAGTAAAATATTTAAAACGTAGCTCTTTTTTTTTTTCTTTTTAAATAAAAACTTTTAAGGAGAAAGTTTTTTAACAAGGATTTCAACAACAATGATTGCAATGTTTAACAAGTTTTTATATGAAATAAGAAAAAAAAAAATCCTTTTTAAATTGAAAATTTAACGAATATATTTTTTTTAACAATTACAAAACTGCATTTTCTTTAAGATAATTTAAATAGTACCATTAAAAACAACCATTTTTAAAATGTATAAAATATTCACGCATGTGTTAGAATTTTTTTCTGTGAAACTTGGAGTTTTTAGGTGGAAAAAAAAAAAAAAAAAAAAAAAAAAAAGGAGGGTGGTTTATTACTTTTTTTTAAAACATTAAAATTTCTAAAGAAACAAATTAAAAGCTTTTCATTGAATGTCTGTTAATTAAAACCACATACTTTTAAAATTAAAAGCTTTAAAATATTTTTAATTAAACATTCATATTTTCTAATTGTAACTTTTTTATTTATTTTTTTTTTTTTTTTACAAAACATTATCATATTAATAATGAACGATGGAATATTTTTTATAAGTAACAAAATTTATATTCTTAAATATTTTTCCCCTCAAGAAAAAAAAAAAAAAATCTGAATACCATTTAATAAAACTTAATTACTGTGCTCATTAAATTACATAACATACAAAAATAAAACTTTAAAATTGTGTTTTTGTTAAAGAAGCCGTTTTAGCTGTAAATGATATATATATATACAGTAAACTCTCGATCATTTGTCGTTTTCATTTTCCTTCGCATATAGCTACTATAAAGTACAAGAAATTTAAGAAATAACAACTTATACAACTAAATACATAACTAAGTTTTATAGAAAATAAAAATTGAAGATAAAATATCTTGGAAAATATATGATGCAATGCAGCGGGATAGAGAGACTACTGTATATATTTACATTATTAGTATTATTATTTATTATTATTATTATTTTACAGAATCGCATTCTTTTTTAAAATTTCAATGGGAGATATGCTGGAAAAGGCCATAAATTGCTTTAAAAAACGAGTTTTATGTATGAGAAAAAAGGAAAATTCAAATTGGTACTTGGAATTAAAGACGATAGACTGCAGGAGTGTCCAAGGTCTAGGGTGGTGGGCCTTCTGTGTGTGTATGTGGAAGGGGGGATTCTAAAGGATCCTAACTCGTATTTACGAAGTTTCGGAGAAAATCACATAAAACTACGAACGGGCTAGATCAACGAGCGCGACATAGAATCAGACCTGGCATTTCCAATCTACCAGCTTTGAGCTCAGAACCGCTTGACCAATGGTAGGGGAAGAAAATTAAGAAAAGACATCGCCTTTTAACATTGCGAGTTCAATTTTAGGACATAAAAATGAAAGTATCGATGATATGTGGAGCGAATTTTCTTCTGCCTTAAACAGTGTGTTACTCATTAAAAAATAAGCTCTTCAATAACTGTCAAATGGCATTAAGCGTAGGAAAACGAGTTTGAATTCCATTCTCTTTAAGTTTTGATCCTGAATTATTCTACTACAAGCCTTGATCGGTAAAATCGAGTACATATTATTATTGATTAAGTTAAAATCGTATTTAATACCGACTGTTTCAACACAAATAACATATAGGTTGGCATACATGAATGATGTACCTCATACTCTGATGTTTTAAGCTGTCAGAGATATTCTACCGATGACTTCCAAGTCCATGTGTTCTCCCATAAATAATCTAGTGCTAGATATCAGTGCAAATCTACTCCCTCATATACTTCATTTTTAAATAGTGTTAATTTTCTAGTTTTTTTTTTTTCCTATATTTCTTAAGGCAACCTGAATTCATTCTTCAGTTTGAACTTACGCTCATCAGTGTAGATTGAAGAACTTTTTTTCTGACAAAAGGACAGTTTTCCATTCTTTTTAAAATACATACACAAAAGTTAATTTTGTATAGTGTGCTTTATACGTTAAGTTGAATTTGGATTTTCCTGACATATATGTATATATATATATATATATATATTCTAGCTGACCCGACAAACGTTGTTTTGTCATATAAATTATTTCTAGAGAATATTTTGCTAGAAAAAAATAACTAACTTATTGTAAGTGTGTAAGGATGTGGTATATAAGTGGAAGATGTATGGAGCGCTGTGAACGGTGAAAGAATATAAAAATAACAAAACACCAACCATTTATTTTTTTAATTTATTAAAATTGATTCTTTAAAATTATATACATATCGCTACTTATAACAATATTACTAAAAAACAATATCAATCCCTTAATGCAATAGAGTGTACAATATTTATTGTTATTCCATCTTTCGCCAATACAAACAAACTGGATGGTTTGCCCACTCGAGAGCCACGTATAATTGTCCGTGTGAAAAACATGATGTGCTCAAATCTAAGCCACAGAGAGACATCGTTTGGCCCTGAGACTTATTGATAGTCATTGCAAATGCCAATCTAATTGGAAATTGAGGGCGTTTAAATTGAATTGGCACATCTGTGGGTATAATAGGGATTCGCAGTAGTAATATATTTTCACCTCGGAATTTGTCATTTAAAATTATGGCTTCGATAACATTTTTCATTAATTTTTTTTATGACTAATCGCGTGCCGTTGCACAACCGTGGTGGGTTCAAATTACGAAGCAATATAACCGGAGATCCAACCTTCAGTTGTAAAATATGCGGTGGCATGCCTGGTAAATCCAATGAGTTTAAAAACTTTGTTGGATAATTTACAGCTTCGGTGGCATCGCAAACTGTATCATTAGATTTGTATGACACCAAGTCTCCTGGTAACAAATGTTGTATCTTGAGATTCAATTCGTTGACGTCCACATTTTTTGCTGCTAAAATTGCTCTTTTTGCCAGCGACTTATGATTTGTGAATCGTCTGTGTACATCGGGAAATATCTGGTCAATAAGAGCATCTTGAGAATCAATGATTGTGCAGAAATCGGTCGGTAATTTTATGCATCCAGTTTCATCTGTAGTAACTTTTCCATCGCCGATATCTATAACAATTGTTTTGAGAATGTTTCCGTGGATGGATCTTGAAGCTTTTGAACGCACAAATTTACTTTCAGTTGTACTTTTTCAACATTAAGCCACAATGACGATGATTTTAAGCATGCGTTGATCTCATCAGCGTATGTTGAACGCGGAATAACGGGAAGTGCTTGTCTGAAATCACCTGAAAAGAGTAACAGAGTGCCGCCAAATAGTTTGTCATTGTTTTTTTATATCTTTCAATGTCCTGTTCGACGCCTCAATCGAATGTTTGTGTGCCATAGGGCATTCATCCCAGATAAGAATTTTACACTATTTCAGCATTGTGGCCATGGACGATTGTTTTTTTATGTTGCACACTGCGTCTGGGTTATTTTGAATATTTAGTGGCAGTTTAAATAATGAATGAGCTGTTCTGCCTCCATCCAATAAAGTTGCCGCAATGCCAGATGATGCAACAGCCAATGCGATGCCATTATTTGATCGTATTTCGGCGAGAATTAGCGAAATAAGGAATGCTTTGCCAGTTCCACCTGGTGCACCCAAAAAAAAAAAGAATCCACCTTGTCCTGCCAAAACTGCGAGCATGATGCGGTCGTAAACGGTTCTTTGTTCTTTATTCATTAGTGGGACATTGCGAGCAACAATCGCTGCCATTTCTACAGTATTGTATTGTAGTTCACGATTCAATTCAGTGCTTATTAAATCAGATGCATTTCGATTTGTTGAATGCATACCGAAATGACTGAGTGATAAGTTGGCAATGATAATGCAAAGATCTTCAGTAGCAATCAATGCTTCATTGTACATAGCGTCACTGAATACTATCGTTAGATCGTTGCACCGTGAACGATGTTGATGCAATATATCATCAGTCATTGAATCTTTGTGATTATCCCATAATGTCTCTGCTCGGGCCGGGAAACATGTAGTCAACACTATAGCGAATAGTAGACGAATTTGTTTTGCTGTACAGTTCAGTCCTACTTCAGCAAGCATACACTCCCACAGGTTGTCGTCTTCCAGCAAGCCGAGTGCAAGGCATGCATGTTTATACGTTGGATACTGTTGTCCATTCACTTTACGTAAATCTTGAAATGACAAAGGGCAGATGACATTAACCAATAACAGTCGAAGATAAAAGCACTCAGTCTGCCTTGGATTGACTGTAAATACTCGTCCCGCAGAGGCGAATATGGGACCACCCAACGGTTATCAATGTCAATATCTATGTTGTTGACATAGATGATCGCCATAGATGATAAGATTGTTCGCCATTATCGGGATTTCTTCGACGATATATTGGATATCCGTCAACATTTGTGATCGTGAAATTTTTCGGAAAACTTTTAGTACATTTTCCATCTGCACAAATAATAATGGCCTAAAAATTCATTTTTCATTTTAACATAAAATAACTCCGCCGGATATTGACGAATTTTTTAAAAGAATATACCATTTTAACTAATTTTAACATTTTAACAATATTAACGTTGGAAAAATATTTTAAACACTTACGGTTAAAAATTCATTTTTTATTTCAACATTAAATAAATTCTGACATCGTGTTTACGATTCTAAAATATTAACTTTGAAAAAATATTTTAAACACTTCGTAAGATACGGTACGGTTACGATTCTAAAAATATTAATTTTGAAAAAATATTTTAAACACTTCTTAAGATACGGTTAAAAATTCATTTTTCATTTCAACATTAAATAAATTCTGACATCGTGTTTACGACAACTCACGCCATCTAGGTGAAAAAGTTGTTGAAAGAGTTGGTTAAAAATTAATTAAGAAAGAACTAATTAAGTTACAACTTTCATTTGTAAATCTAAACCATTGTCGAATCCACCTGAAGACACACAAAAAATTTCATTAAACTCAGTCCAGCCGTTTAGGAGGAGTTCAGTGACATACACACGCACAAAAGAAATATATATATAAAGATATATATTTACGAACCGAAAGTCATAGACAGAAGTATTTCGTAATTCTTTAACACATGACTAATTTAAAACGTCAAAATTTTATAGCAAAATTTACTTCAATTAACTTTAAAATTTTATTACGAGACTCATTAAAATAATAATCTACAGTAGCTTGCGATTATCTGATTTTCAATAATCTGAATGCTTACTAACTTTGTAAATCGGGCAAACTATTTTTATTAAGCATCATAGACATTGCCTTGATAACAGCATGTAAAAAAATGAAAAGTATTGATAAAGATTACATACATATCACCACTGTGGTATTTTAGGTGAAATTTTCCAGACCTTTAAAAGAGGCGAGCATTTTCATGTTAGTACCTTTACTAATTAAAATGGAACAACTTTCCTTTTTTTTTTCTGTTAATATCACTCGACAGAATAATTATTCATTTAAAACCGGTATATGATTGTGTGTCAATATGCGGAAATACGTGTATTGCTTATAGATTTTTAGATCTTTTGCAGCGAAGAATGAATTATTTGTACATATCACATTCTTTTGTGGCTAGTCGCCAATTATCCATAGCGCAGTACGAGTGCGACATTAAACCCAGCCAACCTACCGACATTTTGAGACTAATTATATGAAGTTCATTGATTTATTTAAAAGGGGTAAACCTTATATACAGTCGGTAACAAAAGTGTCCGAACACTAGCAAAAATTCCTATGCAAAAAAAGTACTCTTCATACGGTTTTGTTAAATAAATCCTTGTCGAATAATGTTCTTACACTGACTAAGAACAGGATTCGACAAGGATTTATTTAACAAAACCGTATGAAGTGTACTTTTTTTACATAGGAATTTTTGCTAGTGTTCGGACACTTTTGTTACCGACTGTACATATATATTAGAATTTTGCTGAAGATTGGTTGTTATTGGAAATTGTTGACATAAAAATGATGCTCTTTTGCAAGGACGCACGAAGAAATTCTGATTCATTACGGACCATTGTACAAATACTCGAATTTGAGGAGAAATATTCAAACATCCTGTTGTGATTTTCATTCTTCATTGTTTACTGTTTTATACAATGATTCAAATTTCTTTAACACGTTCGCGCCAGCTTGATCCATCAGTGGGTCGCATCTACAGTCAGCAGTAAAAGTATCCGAGCTCTAGCAATAATCCCTGTCTAAAAAATTACACTTAATACTGCTTTGTTAAATAAATCCTTGGCGAGTCATGATCTTAGTCAGTCTAAAAACATGATTCGACAAGGATTTATTGAACAAAACAGTTTTAAGTATACTTTTTTATACCGCTGATAACTACTAAATGTTCAGAAAGCCGAGAAGAGCCGCACGAGATATTTTTAAGCTAGCTTAGTGTTAAAAATAAAAAATAAATACAGTCGTTGAAAATTGAAAAAAAAAAAGAAAGAAAGTAAGAAAAAGAAGATTAGATGCTTTAAATTGCGATATGAAGATATAACGGAAAGTTACTGTTTAGAAATACGAACTATTAATCTAAATGTTGAAATTTAACCAGTTTTCATAGTGATTCGATTATAAAATTGTTTTGATTCAACTTCATACTATTATTATCAAATTAAATCTTTCACGAATCGTGATTCTACCGTATAGAAACAACAAACTTTCAGGAATATACAAAACCTAATTAAACAAATTAATTTCAAGATACAGACATGTACTGAATATTATAGAATTCCATACTTAGTTCTTGAATAACAAAGCCTAAAAAATTTAAGTAAAATATTTTAATCACACAAAAAAAAAAACAAGATAGCATATATTTTATCAAGCTTCAGAAAATCTTAAGCTAAAAACTAGTGACATCACAAAATTTGTAGAAATTACAGCTTAAAAGGGATGCATAAAATTACACACACAGACACACAAACATTAAAAAAAATATCTTTACATAGTAATCATGCTATAAGGTGTAGTGTGTCATAAGTTTAAGAGGTGATATAACTTGTCTAAACAAGCAGTTTTCGTCGTGCAATTAATTTTCAGAAATTAAGCCATAAGTCGCAAAACGCCGCTTTTTCTGGAAGGGATGAAATGTCACTGCGGTATCTTCTATCTACAGTCGGCAGCAAAATATTCGACCACTAGCAAAAATTCCTATGTAAAAAAGTACACTTAATATTGTTATTTTAAATATATCCTTGTCGAATCGTGTTCTTAGACTGAATATGAACAGGATTCGACAAGGATTTATTTAACAGAACTGTATTAAGTGTAGTTTTTTACATAGGAATTTTTGTTAGTGCTCGGATACTTTTGCTGCCGACCGTAGAACAGAAGACCTTTTATACCGGAATAACAACTACTGACTCCTTGATGCAGCTGAAATCAATTAACTCATTTGATTTTACGAACTGCAACTGGTTCTGGAACTGAAATGAACTGATGACCTGTTCTAATTCTCGTTCATTTTCCTTTTCACTTGTGTATATTTCTCGCTCTCTTGTAGTAAATAGCGATATGGCCAACGTTTTCCTTTTCATATGTAATTAATTTATGTTTTTGTTGAATGTAGGATTCTAATGTCATTCGGATTTACTTCCTCACACTCTCGCAAAGAAGATTGCCAATTTAACAGATAAGCGACATAGCCAATCATTGGTTACTGAAGTGGTGACACGATTTTGAACACGTAGCTATGCGGTCTTTTCAAATTCTTTCGAGTAATCCACAATAGCAACCTATTAAGAATTTGTTAAGCTCCAAATGTTATGCGAAGACTTGTTATTCTAATGTTCAAACCGATATTACGTTGGAATGCAGCCAAATTTTGCCAGCCATGGATTCCCGTTCCTGATGGTCGCAAACTAATTTTCATACTGTTGAACAGAATAAGGTACAGTCGGTAACAAAAGTAACCGAACACTAGCAAAAATTCCTCTGTAAAAAAAAAAAAAAAAAAAAAAAAAAGCAGAGTTAATATTGTTTTGTTAAATAAATCCTTGTCGAATCATGTTCTTAGACTGACTAAGAACATGATTCGACAAGGATTTATTTAACAAAACAGTATTAACTCTACTTTTTTTACATAAGAATATCTGCTAGTATTCGGATACTTTTGTTACCGACTGTAGACCTCTTATTGTTTTTCTCCATTTTTGTTATTTTAGGTTTCACGGGCAAAGATGGGACCAGTAGATTCACAAACTACAAGACAAGTCGATAGAGTGGGCTTAAAATTATCTCCCTTCTCGGATAAACACCCTGTACTCTTTTTCACTAATATAGAAGAGAAATTCGTGGTTTCTGGAACAACTCAGGATGAAACTAAATATTATTGTGCAATTTCGGCCCTCCTTTTTAACATTCTGAGTTATTTAAGCGATATTTTGTTAACATCGCCAAGCACATACAAATATAACACCCTTAAATCGCGATTAATTTCATAATTTACTGATTCAAAACAGATGCGATTAAAAGCTCTCCTTTCTGAATTAACTTTGGGTGATGACACACTTTCACATTTATTAAGAAAACAGTAACAATTATCAGGTGAGATTCTTGGCGACGTGTTTCTTAGAGCGCAGTGGTTACAACATCAACCTGCCTAATGAGCATGAGATATGAGCTGCCTAATGAGCTGCCACCATGAGCTGCCTAATGAGCATGCCGCAAGCATGAGAACAGAGGAAGTAATTCATTACCTGATTTTAGGGAATTATAAATGCAAATATCAGAGCTCAGTAAACAAGTTGAACGCCTGTCGAGAAATTAAGGACGCTCAAAATCTCTCCGTCGCCAACGCTCAAAACCCCCCAAAAGTAAAGTGCCATTTGACCAATGCTGGTATCATTCGAAATTTGGTGATGCTGCAAAACGCTGCAGGTTCCCTTACAGTTTAGAAAAGTCTGAAAACTAACTGAGAAATCACATTATCTGCCGCAATATAATTTGAAACCCGATAATAAAAGTCGCCTTGTTGTACCGGATCCTATTTCAAAATTAACTTTTTCAAACAATAACGGTAGTGACGTTTGTGTACTACCTTATCAGAGCAATAATTCTAAACTAAAAAATAGTAATATTATTTTGTATTCTGCAAACGGTTCAACAATAGAAACATATGCTGTTAAAGTGGTAACTATAAAATTAAATTTATGTCTTAAATTGCAGAAATTACGTTAATTAAATTACGTAAATTACGTTAATTAAAAAATTATTCTCGCTGACATAGGCAAATCTATCATTGGCGTCGATTTTTTATGACATTACGAGTTACATATTGATCTCAAACATGGGTGTCTCAAAGACCCGCTTCCCAATCTTCTTAGCAGCGGCACAAAGTCTGATGGTAGTACAGTCGGTAACAAAAGTATCCGAACACTAGCAAAAATTCCCATACAACAAAGTAGAGTTAATACTGTTTTGTTAAATAAATCCTTGTCGAATCACGTTCCTAGATTGAATAAGTACATGATTCGACAAGGATTTATTTAACAAAACCCTATTAACTCTATATTTTATATAGAAAGTTTTGCTAGTGTTCGGATACTTTTGTTAGTGACTGTACTCCTCAGGTTACTGCAATCTTTAAGAATTCCGCTTATTGGGACAGCCTAAACAAATACAACGAGGTGATAAGACATTACCCTAATATTAAAGAGATAAAGCTCAGTATTGTATGTAGAATTTTGACTCGTGGAAAACATATTTTTGCCCGCCCACGTAGGCTGCACTCTGTGAAATTAGCGGTAGCTAAGCGTAAATTTTTATGCATGTTAGAACATGGCATTTGAAGGTCAAGCTCACCGAACTGGGTTAGATCTGTACATCATGTACATAAAGATTCTGAAAAAAAATTTCGACCTACCGGCGACTATAGAGCTCTCAACCGCATCTCAATAACATATAGACACTTTTTGCCCCATTTACATGACCTTTCAAGTCAGCTTCATGGGAAGGTTATACTCTCTAAAACAGATCTAGTGACCGCATACCTCCAGTTTCCGGTCCACTAAGACGACATTCTGAAAACTGCATTTATTTCGCCATTTGAATTTGTTTGAATTTTTAGTTATGCCTTTTGGATTGCTGAATGCTGCTCAAATGTTCCAGAGATTCATTAATGGAGTATTATAAAGCTTTGACTTCATTTTTGTTTACCTGGACGACAATCTAATCGCAAGCAGTCCCGAAGAAAAAGCATCAGAAACACCTCGAAATGGTTTTGGAACAAATCTCGGATGACGATTTTTGTATAAATGTAAAAAAATGTGTCTTAGGTGTCCTAAAATTACTCTTTTTGGATTATTTAGTAAAGAAAGATAGAATTAAATCACAGCCCGAACGCGTAGAACCAATTTTAAAATATGCTTTACCCAAAATTATAAAAGAACTTCAGCGTTTTTTGTGGTTATTGAATTATCATCGAAGGAACGTCGAAAATTCCGCTCATGTGCAAGCATCTTTAAATGATATGCTAAAAGGTAAACGGGTCAGCGTGATAATATCATTGAATGGACCGAAGCTCAAAAGTTACTATTTGAGACTTGTATAAAGCAGCTTGCCGAAGTCACAATCTTGGCTCACCCCGACCTAGATGCCTTTTTCACGCTTTTCAGAGATGCTAGTAAAAGAGCTGTGGGAGTTTCACTCAATCAAATTACGAGATCTAAGAACGGACACAATATCGAATTACCCTTGGCATTTTACTCATTAAAACTGCCTCCAGCACAGCAAAATAGGTCTACTTTCGATCGAGAACTGTATGTGATCTACATTAACTTCGTCATTTCAAGCATATGCTTGAAGGACGGCAATTAACTGTATTCAAAAATCATCGCCCAATTACACACGCCTTTTTACAGAAATTTAACTATTGCTCCCCCAGACGACTACGTCATTTAGATTTTATTGGCCAATACACTACCGATATTCAATTTATAAAGGTTCCGACAATATGCCAGCTGACCCGTTGTCAATAATTAGAGCGTTAGAACTCCTAAATGTTTTTGACTATGCGGCTGTAGCACAAGCTCAAAGCACAGATACGGAATTACGGGATCTCATGAACTCGGATACAGCTCTGAAATTTCAAAAAATGATCGTAACTGGAACAAAAGTTCAACTTATTTGCGGCACAGCGATGATTTACTATGTCAGTTATCTGTTTCCCCATTCACAGAGCCCATTCTTCAGCTGCAGAAGTTTGCATTATTGACACTATAAGAAGAATTTTCGCTATATTCTAAATGTGCCCTCTAACTGCTGCAATACAAAATACTGTATTTATCTTAAAGTTTAACGTGAAAATTTTTCATATTTCGTACCCGAATTTCCTATAAAGATGAGTGAGTTAGTCATTTATAAGTAATGTAATGATATTTGAACGCGGAAATGACTGATACCCGATTTTTCTACGAGGCTGCAAACTTCAGTGTTGCAGATATAGTAATATTTTAAAAGGAATAATATCCGAACATCCTATACCAAATTAGATAACGTTTACACACATCCACGCTAAATTACGTTTTTTTTTTTTTTTTTTTTTTTTTTTTGTAAAATTTTCAACGATAAAGATTCATTGGTATTCGTGTTCTCTATTTTCAACATACATGTGCACTTTCACGGCTGGCCTCTGGCTTTCCGATCTCACCTTGTACTGTTAAAGTTCTATCACCCATAATATTATGACTAATTAATTTTGTTTCGTTCCGTATTTTTGGTTTGGCCTAGTTACATGATACGTATATCAGTATAATACTTTCATGTAAATACCGAACATTCTGTATGGGAATTGCATTCTTTTGGCAATGTACGGAACAACCATTATTTTAAATTCTTGCATGTTGAACTTTCAAGTCATATTTTAATATTTAACTTAATATTTAATTTTCTGGAGTGCAATTCATTATTTAAGAGCACACACAACTTATACAATACACTTTCAGACACACAGCAATCAAAACCTCAAAAATGCAATTTTTTTCGAATTAAGCATTACACTTCTGCATATAATGTACCGTTTATTTTTGTAAAACTGTTTTCCAAAGTTTTAAAATGAAGCAATAAATCCATTTTATTGTGAAAAATTGGGTTTTAATAATATATACTAGCGAGCTTCGCCCTGTTAAAATGTCGGTTAAAATGTCGGTTAAAATGTCATCGGTTAAAATGTCGGACCGGGTCCCCACTGCCTTCGGCAGCTCTGTCCTGTGCGCGCATCGCGCGCACAAGTTAGGGATACGCGAGCGGTGCACACCTATTTCTTCCCCACCCTTTTAGCCCCTCCTAATTAACTTACGTATACCAATTTTGAACGGTCTAACTCAATTAGCTGAGATGCAAAAGAAAACCTAATCAGGACACCTCAAAACGTGTAAATCAGGTAAAAACTTTCGATAATATAAAAGAACATTAAAATATATTTCAAAAGATGTATTAAAAATAATTTAATCATAATTAGAAATTGAAATATTGAAATTTTCAAAATATTACAGCTCCATCTTGCGGTAGAAATTTCTGTAATGTACAGTTCGATTCCAAATCAACAGTTTTCTAATGTTGTGTTACTTATGAAATTATTTTAATTAGTAGCTGAGATACAAAAGAAAACTGATTCGGGAGACCTCAAAACGTGTAAATCTGGTGAAAACTTTCGATTATATAAAAGAACTTTAAAATATCTTTCGAATGATGTATTAAAAATAATTTAATCATAATTAGAAATTGAAATACGCGTATTAGAATAAAATTTCATTTGCAATTAAAATGTATTTTTTTTTCAAAAATCGATGAAATTTGAACTGCAACTATCCCCTGTGCTGTAAATTGCGCACACAAAGTTTCAAAAAATTTAGAAGAAAATTGAAGCATTTTGAAATTTTTATTTCTAGTGGAAAAAACACGTGATCTCCAGTGGTAAAATATTTCCTCTATTTGGGCGGATGTCGAATTCTCTATTCTCTGTCAAGGTCAGTTGCCATGGTAACCCACTCCATGGATCAAGATAGCAAGCAGTATTCAGTTCATTACGGAATGACGATCACCGTTTTCAATGGTTTAATGCCTAAAATAAAAAAAAAATTATAACTCATTCAGTTTTTGAAAATTTCTCTCAATCTTTTGGAAATTGAATGGTGGAAGCGAGATCTATATACAAAAAAAAATAAATAAAAATAAAAAAATAAATAATAATAAAAAAAAATATCTAAACGATTTTTAGTTATAAAATGTTTTGTGAAAAAATCGATGTTTCGTAAAATCTAAAACTATGGATCGCTAATCCGTATTTTGTAAAAATGTTTATATGGTTCGAAAGAGGATTAAATGACCTTTCCAAATATACCAGTTGTTAGGAAATGGAACAGTTACTCGGTCGTACAGGGAGTTTCAAAATACACGATTGAGAAAAAGAGAAATTTTCGACCCTTTTTAAAACTTTTTTTAAAAATATATAAAAAACCGTATTTAAAAAAAAAAAAATTACCTTAAGAATCGGTAATAAATGCTCTTTCTTTTGGTACAGGTGTATTTCGATATCTCGAACCGTTCGAGCAGGATCGCTTTACAAAAACCCACGAAATTTCCTCTTTCTCCTACTTCTTTTCAGGTACGTGGTTCCGGCCGAAAATGATGATCGCCTGCCATTTTGAATCGTTTTTTCGTTAGACATGGGTCGACATTTTAATTAATATCCCTGCTAATTAGGGTCGCATCGTTTAGCAAATTAGATAACGTACATCTGCGATAAATTCTACGTCCGACGGTACCTGCCCGAAGTCCGTGCAGCCATTAGCGGCAGAGCCTTAGCTGTTTCAAGCCGTTTCTCGCAGACAGACACACACACACGCGTACAGATTTTAGTATAAGAGACTAGCGAGCTTCGCCCGCTAGCGGGTCAGTATTTTCAAATGAATCACGAACAGTAACTTTTAGTCTTAAGAAAAGAAATTGAAAAAAAAAATCATTTATGATTGGGTAAAAAGTCGGCCTACGCAGTCCCGTGCGCCCTGCGCGCGCACAATTTAAGGGATACACGCACCGCGCGAGCGTATTCCTTCCCTCACCCTTCGTGGCTCCTAAAAAAAAAAAAAAAAATCTGATCGGGTAAAACTCCCATCGGGTCCCCACTGCCTCCGGCAGCGCAGACACATGCGCGCTGCGCGCGCACGTGTGGAGGTATACGTGCGCTTCGCGCACATATTCCTTCTCAAGTCATAATTTTATTCTTAAGAAAATTAAAAAAAATCATTTCTCATCGGGTAAAAATTCGGACCGGGTCCCCACTGCCTTCGGCAGCGCAGTCCCGTGCGCGCTGCGCTCGCACAACTTAAGGGACACACGCGCTGCGCGCGCGTATTCCTTCCCTGACCCTTCGTGCCTGAAAAAAAAAATTCTGATCGGATAAAAACTCCCACCGGGTCCCCACTGCCTCCGGCAGTGCAGACCCATGCGCGCTGCGCGCGCACGTGTGAAGGTATACGTGCGCTGCGCGCACATATTCCTTCTCAAGTCAAAATATTATTTTTAAGAAAATTAAAAAAATCATTTCTCATCGGGTACAAATTCGGACCGGGTCCACACTGCCTTCGGCAGCGCAGTCCCGTGCGTTCTGCGCGCGCACAAGTTAGGGGATACGCGCGCGGTGCACGCCTATTTCTTCCCCCACCCTTTCATGCCCTCTTAATTAACCTACGTATACCAATTTTGAACGATCTAACTCAATTGGCTGAGATGCAAAAGAAAACGTAATCAGGACACCTCAAAACGTGTAAATCTGGCGAAAACTTTCGATAATATAAAAGAACTTTAAAATATCTTTCGAATGATGTATTAAAAAAAATTTAATCATAATTAGAAATTGAAATATTGAAATTTGAAAATATTACAGCGCCATAAAAGAAAACTGATTCAGGACACCTCTAAACATGTAAATCTGGTGAAAACCTTCGATAATTTAAAAGACCTTTTAAATATCTTTGGAATGATGTATTAAAAATAATTTAATTATAATTAGAAATTGAAATATTGAAATTTGAAAATATTACAGCGCCATCTGGCGTTAGAAATTTCTGTATTCCATTGTTCGATACCAATTAAAAAAAGCTTTCTAATGATGTATTACTTATGAAATTATTTTAATTAGTAGCTGAGATAAAACAGCCCGTATTTACGTGTGTTTCGGAAGAAACCACGGAAAACTCCGAAAGGTTAGGGCGATGAGCGCGACCTGGTATCGAACCCGGAACCTCCCACTATTGGATTAGAGAAGATTACACATCAAGCTGTTGTTATCTACGGCAAGCCAAATAAAAATTTAAAACTCAATTTAATTAATAAAAAAAAAGGTGTGATGAGTTTTAATAGATGAAAAAAAATATTACTTTTCACGGTTAGTTATGTTTACTTATATATGTTTACTTTTTTTTTTAACCCAATGACTTATTTGCGTACTGGGTTGAGCTTAAAAATTGTAATTAAGCGACTGTCATATTAAAAATTTAGAAAAAATCCGATCACAGCGCCACCTTTTGAGCGATTGATCAATCTTATTCTGATAAAATCGAAACTTTTATTTAAATCTGATATTTTAGAAAGAAAAAAAAAAAAAACAGCCCATATTTACGTGAGTTTCGTCAGAAACCACGGAAAACTCCGAACGGTTCTTATTCTGGTAAAACCGAAACTTTTATTTAAATCTGATATTTTAGAAAAAAAAAAAAAAAAAAAAAAAAAAAAAACAGCCCGTATTTACGTGAGTTTCGGAAGAAACCACGGAAAACTCCGAACGTTAGGGCGATGAGCGTGACCTGGGATCGAACCAGCAGCGCAGTCCCGTGCGCTCTGCGCGTGCACAAGTTAAGGGATACGCGCGCGGTGCACGCCTATTTCTTCTCCACCCTTTCAGGCCTTCTTAATTAACCTACGTATACCAATTTTGAACGATCTAACTCATTTGGCTGAGATGCAAAAGAAAACGTAATCAGGAGACCTCAAAACGTGTAAATCTGGTGAAAACAATCGATAATTTAAAAGAACTTTAAAATATCAAAAATAATTTAATCATAATTAGAAATTGAAATATTGAAATTTGAAAATATTACAGCGCCATAAAAGAAAATTGATTCAGGACACCTCAAAACGTATAAATCTGATGAAAATTTTCTATAATTTAAAAGAACTTTAAAATATATTTCGAATGATGTATTAAAAATAATTTAATCATAATTAGAAATAGAAATATTGAAATTTGAAAATATTACAGCGCCATAAAAGAAAATTCATTCAGGATACCTCAAAAAGTGTAAATCTGTTGAAAACTTTGAATAATATAAAAGAACTTTAAAATATCTTTCGAATGATGTATTAAAAAAAATTTAATCATAATTAGAAAATGAAATATTGAAATTTGAAAATATTACAGCGCCATAAAAGAAAATTGATTTAGGACACCTCAAAATGTGTAAATCTGGTGAAAATTTTCGATAATTTAAAAGAAATTTAAAATATCTTTCGAATGATGTATTAAAAATAATTTAATCATTATTAAAATTAAAATATTGAAATTTGAAAATATTACAGCGCCATGAGAGAAAATTGATTCAGGACACCTCAAAACGTGTAAATCTGGTGAAAATTTTCATGAAATTATTTTAATTATTAGCTGAGATACAAAAGAAAACTAATTCAGGGCACCTCAAAACGTGTAAATCTGTTGAAAACTTAGAATAATATAAAAGAACTTTAAAATATCTTTCGCATGATGTATTAAAAATAAATTAATCGTAATGAGATATTGAAGTTCTTTGTACCAAGTTTAGTGTACGGCATTGAAAAACTGAAGCCTTTTCGAAATTGTAATTTTTAATCGCAGTAGCAAAACACTTGACCTCATTAAATACCAGATGTCTCTCTTTCCGTTCAAGTTTTTTTTTTTTTTTTTTTTTTTTTTTTCAGCGTGTAAAGATAAAATTTAATTTGCAATTAAAATGTAAATCTTTTGTTTATTGACCAAAATCGATTAAATTTGAACTGTAAGTTTGTTTTGTGGTGTTAAGATTGTATACTAAGTAAAATGTGTAAAATTTGAAAAATTGAAGAAAATAGAAAATTGCAATTTTTAATCGCAATACGAAACACGTGACCTCATTAAATACCAGATGTGTTTCTTTCCGTTGAAGACAGCTGTAGACTATCGTCTGCAAAGCTAAGATTCTTGTGATTTGTTGCCAATATTTTTTTTATAGTTTAGTTAATTTTAAAAAATCTAATTGTCCGATCGATAAGCCGTTTAAACCATCGGATTAAGAAAAAAAAGCCCTTTCTAATGGTATCTTGTTTGTAAGAATACGACTGAAATTTCTAATTTATTTTCCACTTTTTCCGTAAAAATGTCGCTTTTTAAGCATTTAATCATGAATTCTGGGTCATTTTTCGCTAGACAATGGTCGACATTTTAATTAATACTCCGCTAATTAGGGTCGCATCGTTTAGCAAATTAGATAACCCAGATCTGCGATAAATTCTCTGTCCGACGGTACCTGTTCGAAGTCCGTGCGACCGTTAGCGGCGGAGTTTTTGCTGTTTCAATCCGTTTCTCACAGACACACACACACACACACACATACACACACGCGCGCGCGCGCGCGTACAGATTTTAATAATATAAGGAGATATTTTCATAAGAATGAAACCTCAGTAATTGGGGAAAAGTCTTACTTTGTTAAAATAACAAAAAATTCTTCCAAAAACTAATATGATTGCATCAACTGATACTTCAAATTAAACACAAATTGTGAATACCTACTCAAACGGATTTTGACATTAATGACACTTATCTTAATTAATGCATCCAATAAATGCCCCAATAATAAGCTCTTAAGTCGATTATATCAACACTTATTAGCTGACTTGTCTATTCTTGCTTGATTAATTTCTGAATTAATCACAGTGTAAGACTTTTCTTAATCCTCGTATTTTCTGAAAAGCTACATTCTTGATCTTTCATTAAAACATTAAAAAAAAAGTTGATCTCGTCATCATTTTATCAATAAATATTTTCAGGATCATTACTTACAAATATTTTTAAAAGAAATCTTACATATAATCGCATAAAGCATTGTACAGAAGTAATTTACAAAATGATTTGTCTAAGAAATTGGTTCTAGAAACTTTGAAAATCACCAAATTTAAAGAAAATATTTTCTCTTAAGTGAAAATAAATAAAACTTGAATCAGAAAATAAATATAGTAACTTAATGTATTAAAAACGTTTGCTTCAAAGCTTCTATTTTTAATTTACAACTAATAAACATATTTTGCATTAATTCTTAATTTAATATTTCAAACTATAATTATATGATATATAAGATTGTAATATACTAAACATATAAGAAAAGATAAGGCTAGAAGAGATTGCCCGATGGGAGAGATTACACACATAGCGGCTCAGTGGGAAGGAGTAGAGTGGGTTCGCTGATTCCAAGATGTTATACAACATGAATAGTGGAGTGCTCAGATGAATACGCATGTTGATTGTATCAAGCTTCTAAAATAAAACGTAATTATTTTGTTTCCTTTTCAAAAATGATTGTCTGGTAAAGTGTTTTTGTCTGTAGCTTTTTCTTGTAAATACTACTTTGTAAATTAAATGCACTTGTTGTAATCTTCCAGTTGCAACGCCGAGACAAGTCGTAGATGAAAGAGATGCAGCCCGTTGCAGTGTACATGTACAATACGCCAGGCTGTGGACTGAAGATTATTTTTGATTGTATTTTGGAAAATAACTCGTGTACTTATGGAAGTATTACATTCCACTTCTAATGTTTTCTTTCGCAGCAAGTGCCTAGCAGTACAAAATAAATAAAGAATAAAAGAAGGAAAAAATATAACTGATGAACAACAGTACTTAGAATATATTGACATTAAGAAAAGATGTGATAGAATGCAATAGGTGAATAGAAAAATAAATATATTTACAATATTAATGATTTTTGTATTTTTATTTTTACGCTCATATATCCTAAAGACATGCTTATTCTTAATTTTAGTGCACTACATACATTTGTAAAATATATTAATTGCAAGTACCCAAATTCATGTACACTTTCTAATTCAGATAAAATACTACATATCAGCTTAAATCACGTATTGTTCGACTTCGAAAAGTTGACGTATGACCTTGGAACTGTTAATTTTTATGTAGGGGGCTACTGATTGTTAAATGCAAATGACACATAGCGACAGTAATTTTCGTTAAAAAAAAAAAAAAAAAAAAAAAAAAAAATTGAGAAAAAAAATCTGTTGACTTACTCGCTATTTTACCGCCTGTACTAACAGTCTCTTGTTGATAATTCAGAACCATAACGGCTTTAAATGTTGTTTATATTTTTATGTTTAAAGAATGTTCGTTTATGATATTTGATTTCGGTGAATTCCCAAAATTTTTTCATTTAACTTTTTATTCCTTTTTTTTTAAGTGTATGTAAAACAAAATTTTTCAAAAAAAAAAAAAAAAAAAAAAAAAAAAAAGAAAGAAATCTGGAAATAATGATTTATTTCTAGGAATTAAAAAGGTAAAATTGAATAACAGAATTACATTTAATATTAACTAAAGGAAAAAGATTAACGATATTTGTAATTGATTTTTTTATGTTTAAGCCCATATATATATTTTTTGTTAATAGCATGGGATGCTTCTTGGTATTAGTAAGCTGGAGGGAGAGTGCATATAGTAAAGCTAGCTAAACCTCTAAATGCTGTCTAAAGTCAACACGGCTTGCTAATTTTTATAAACTAAAAATTAATTCATTTTGTTTAATGTCAATATAAATTTATGATAATTTATGATTAAATATTTATGCCAATATAATCTATATATACATAAGAATTGATTTATTTTCTAATAATTAATCCCTTTTGTGGCGACTTCTTTTTCGCACCTGGTTTTTTTCTTCCTGTAAAATCATCTTGAGACACATTAAGACACTGATCACGCTTTGTTTACTTTTAAACGTATATTTACTTACGGCACAAACATAAAATACATAACGAACACATAAATTAATATCAAGTAAAGTATTTTAAAAACAACATATAGAATGGAACGTTAGTCCATCTTGATTCACAAACGCACACACGTTGCCACACTTTCGTACCAAACTTTTCAGTTCTTGTTTTGGAATACTCTCGAAATCAGAGGTGCGGCGTTCACACCTTCCCTCCAGTTTCACTTGAGGGACAATGGCCTTCACAGTGAAACTACTAACAAAAATTTGTGGATAATTTATATAACTGTTCATGAAAGCCTAATTGTCCTTTTAAATTCTTAATTATTGTTTCATCTTTAAATAAATGTTCGAGAAAGTCTAATTGTCCTTTTAAATTCTTAATTATTGTCTCATCTTTGACCTAATATGCGATGTTCCATCAAGAGCAATAACATTTATATTTCACTTAAAATTTAAATATTTTCTATGGTATAAAATAAGTAACATTTAAACACATAATAGAAATAAAATATATATATAATATATATATGAATAAATATTTATCCTGACATGGATTTTCTTATGCACTTTAAATAATCTTAATGAATTAATATACTTGAATATAAGAAATAAAATAAACACATATATATATATATATATGTACTAACAAATACAATATTAAACTAACTTATGACTTTATTCATGAATGCGTGATAAAGCATCTGCAATAGTATTACTGCTTCCTGGCTTATGAGCAATAGTCACTTGATAGCGAGATAGAGCCAATGCCCATCTTTGTAATTTGGCGTTCTTAGGAACTGATTCTGTCAAATATTTTAAAGGGTTATGGTCCGTGTGTAAGATAATAGTGGCTCCATAAGTCCACATTTCGAATTTACCTAATGCCCATATTACAGCATAAGCTTCCCTTTCAATAGTGCTCCACTTTGATTGAGCAGGGGTCAGTTTTTGGCTTGCGAAAGTTATAGGTTTCAGTTTATTCTGCTCATCTCTCTGCATTAGACAGGCTCCAATTCCGGTCACTGAAGCATCAGTATCGATTTCAAAAGGTTTCGACATATCAGGTGTATACAGAGATGTTATAGAGCACAAACAATTCTTTAACGAATTAAATGCGCTTTCGGCTTCTTCTGACCATGGAAGGTCGTTTGGCACAGTTTTTCGAGTTAAGTCCGTTAAAGGTTTTGCTATATTGGCATACCGAGGCACATAGTCTGTAATAGTTAAATAATCCTAGGAGTGACTTCAATGTTTTCTTAGTTTTAGGGGCTTTCAAATCTTTAATAACTGATATCTTGTCCATATCTGGGCCGTGCTCTCCTGAGCCTACGACATGTCCTAAATATTTTACTTTCGACATCGCAAACGAGCATTTCTTTAAATTTGCCGAAAAATTCAATTTTTTCAGAGTTTCTAAAATGGATTTAATATGATTAAGATGATCTTCCCAGGTTGAAGAAAATATGATAATATCATCAAGAAAACTTTCGGCGTAGTCACTATGAGGTCGTAATACTTGATTCATTATTCTTTGGAATGTTGCTGGTGCTCCAGATAACCCAAATGGCATCACCTTCCACTGATACTGACCCTTTGGAGATACAAAACTGTTTAATTCTCGGCTTTGCTCTGCTAAGGGTATTTCCCAATATCCCTTAAGGATATCTAAAGTTGTCAAGTAACGAGCTCCACCAGCTTTAAATCTAAGATTTCCGGAATTCTGCATAGGAAAAGGTGGAATTTTACTAACTGAGTTCAGCTCTCTGTAGTCCACGCAAAGTCGGACAGTTCCATCGTTCTTGGCTACACATACCAATGGATATGCTATTTCTGCTGAAGAGGGTTCTATCAGGTCTTTTTCCAATAATTCTGCTATCTGTTTTTCTATATTAGATCTTAATGTTTCTGGAACTTTATAAAGATGAGGTTGTTTCCTCTCTACTCCGGACTTTAACTGGATAACATGTGGAGGAACTTTGGCTTTCTTTAATTCCCCATCAAATATTGTTAGATATTCTTTAATCAGATTCAACAGCTGTTTATGTTGCTTTGCTGATATCGAATTTGATTTTATATCAGCTTTTAGTTCTTCATCTGTTACTTGCCGTGATTCTACGGGCGCATGTTGTATATCTCCAAACTCTTCATCTGTTTCGTAAATAATTCCTACAGCTCTGACAGGTTGAATATATTTACGCAATTTATTTTGATGAAGATGTCGAACACTTCCATCAGGTAGTTTGACATAAAAAGAATGTGGAGACTTCTTTTCTACTATTTCTCCTGGTCCTTTCCATTTTGAACAAAGACGATTTGTTCAATCAGGGATTAACACTACAACTTCATCCCCAACAGAAAATTCGGTATCTTTTGACCGTAAATTATGATAATGTACATATTTCTGCTGCTGTTCTTGAGCTATGCTATTCGCATACTGTGCCGCGTCTTCTAAACGTTTCCGGAGTTTCAACAGGTAGTCAGCTACAGATTCTCCAATCCCTTGAGGAAGTACGACTTCATCTTCCCAACTTGATTTGAGGATGGCTAGAGGTCCTACAGGTGGTCGACCATGAACTAGTAGGAATGGAGCAACACCCGTTGTAGCGTTAGGCACTTCTCTGTATGCCCATAACAAGAATGGTAACTGTTTAACCCATCCTCGACCTTGTGAATTAATTGCATGATGTAGCATGGATTTCATAGTTCCTATCCATCTTTCAACCAAACCATTCGATTGTGGATAACCTGGAGTGGAAAATTTAGGAACACATCCTAATCGTTTTAAAAACTCTTTTGTCAGCTGTGCGGCAAAATTTCTTCCGTTATCCATTGCAATTACTCGAGGAATTCCAGTTCGTACAAATATTACTATAGATGCATCACAGGCTGCCTTTGCTGTTAAAGACTTCAGAGGCATTGCTTCCGGCCAACGACTATGCTGGTCCATAACGCACAGTACATACTGATGGCCACGTGATGACTTTGGCTCTATTGGGCCTAAAATATCGGCATTAACCACTTGAAATGGGAGTTCTGGTCTTCCAACAGCTTTGATAGGTGTTCTATCGTTTACTTTTCCTTTTCTGCGCATTTGACAATCATGACACGAAGCACGTAATTGTTTGACTTCTTTTGGCATTCCTTCACATCAGAAAGACATTGCAATTCTGTCTCTGGTCTTCTTAGCTGCCAGATGTCCACCAGTAGGAGTTTCATGAGCTAATTTCAAAATGTCCTTTCTTCTGCTTGCCGGTACGACCAATTGAATATATTTCTGTCCGCCTACTTTACCCATATGATATAATAAACCTCTTTCAATCCAGTAACCATTTTTATGTTGCCTAGCTTCTTCGAAGCACCTTTTCAATGTAGGACAGACTAACTGCTCATCCCTAAACACTTGTGCTTGTGGAACAGGGATATTTTCATTTCTTTCATCCTTACTATCGGTTTCGGTCAATGTCTGTTTAACTACTGAGTTATTAAAGACTTTGGTTTCTGGATGATGCGACTCGCTGTTGTTTAGCTTTGCCTTTCAAATAGTCTCGTGACTTTCTCCCTCCATACAGAACATACACTTTTCATTATCTTCTGGGAGTGGGGTACTAATTGCCTCATCCCCAAGATAATTGTCGTTTGAATTATTCTCAGGTACACTGAACAAGGATTGTTCATCGATTTCATTTATTGTGATTACTTCAACCTCTTCTTCTGAAGAATAGTTTCCGGGAGACCTTCCCTCCACTTTGAACAAGGACGGTTCATTGTTTTCTTCCACTGGGGTGATATTAACCTCAACCCCTGAATTTCCAGGATTTCTTCCTTTCACATGGAACAAGGATTGTTCATCGACTTCTTTCTTCGGGATATTCACTTTATCCCCTAAAGAAATGTTTTCGGGAGACCTTCCCTCCACACTGAACAAGGATTGTTCATTAGCTTCTTTTACTGAAGTGATTCCTGTATCATCTCCCAAATAAGAACGCTTTTGTTCCTTCAACCATTCATATACCCTGGGAGTGATTAAAGCTTCCTCATGCAGCCCTTCTACTACTGCAGCATGCACTTGAACATATGGAATGATTTCTTCATCTGTATGAAGACTTAGCGGAACTGACACAAGTTGTGCTTCCACTGGATTACCTATAGCAGGTCTCAAAAGAATTTTCCCACTTGACTGTAAGCGTTCCTCAGGTACAACTGATTTTCGTAGTACGGTGATTTCTGCACCACTGTCCACGATGCCATGAAATTTTTGGCCTCCGATTCCTAAATCCACTTTCAGAAGCTCGCCATCTTTCTCGTTGACTGGAAATTCCCACTCGAAACAAGCGCAATTTAGATTAACACTGACCTTATTAAGGCCCTTACTTTCTTGACTCTTTTTGTTTGTTTTCACGTTAGATGTACTTGCTGAATTCAATTTGGGGCAGGATTTTTTCATATGGCCTTCCTTTCCACACAAATAGCAGGAGAATTTCGGACGAATGTCTCTTTGTTCTTGCTGTGGTTTAGAAAAAACTCTTTTCTCATCTTTATTGTTATTTCCGAAATTCGCCCCTTTGGATGGAAGATTCCAATTTTCTTTATGAGAAATTTCTTTCGGTTTTTTATTGAAAGTCATTTTGACATTTTCATAATCATCTAATTTACTGGAAATAATATCAGATGACTTAAACAATGACCATTCATCGATGAAATGTTCTTTAATTTCTGGAGGTACTTTCCTTTTAATTTGATCTGTAATAATCAAATCATATAATTCTTCAAATGTGTTAACTTCTAATCCCCGAATCCATTCAGTAAAATAGTTTTTCAACTCGTAAGCAAAATCTCTCCATGTGATATCAGCTTCTTTAGTATGCTTAATGAAAAGTTGTCGAAATTTTTCAGGAGTAAGTTTATATCTCTTTAACAATAACACTTTTACTTTTCCGTAATCATTCGTGATTTCTTCGTCTTCCCGAGCTATAACTTCCGCGATTTCGTATGGCAGTAGCCCAATGAGATGAGAAACCCAATCATCTCTTTTAATTTCGGCACGTTTTGCCTGCCGCTCAAAAAGAACTAAATACAGACTAATTTCGCATGTTTTAGGATCAAATTTTTGTAAGATGTTATGTAATTTCACGCGCGTTTTCTCCGAAGTTTCATTTGTAATTCCTTTCTTCTCAAGTTCTATTCTTGCATTTTCCAAACGCATTTTTTACAATTCTATTTCTTCTCTTCTTATGCGTTCCTCCATCTCTTCTTTTCTCTTACGTTCCTCTATTTCTTCCCTTCTTATGCGTTCCTCCATCTCTTCTTTTCTCTTACGTTCCTCTAGTTCTTCCCTTCTTATGCGTTCCTCCATCTCTTCTTTCCTCTTCCGTGCTTCAAGTACGTTCGCTAATGTTTCTTTAACAAATTCTTCATCGTAATTCTTTGAAGCCAAAATAGCATCTCTTAACTCATATAACTTTAAATGCCAAGCTCAGTAGCAACTTCTTGCAAATCTTTTTTATTCCCTTTACCCAAAAATGCCATCTTCGGATGGATGAAATCAAATCAAGTTCAAATTTTCCGTGAATAAAAAAAATTTTCTTATATTTATAATCACAAACCCTATTGTTTTCCCCCTAAGAACGCCAGTTTTGACATCTTAGTTTTTATCTTAAACAACATTTTCCCCCAAATTAAATAAAATAATCATTAAGTCGGAATGCATACATAAAAGGAGAAAAAAAATATGTATCGAAATAACAAATTAAAAAAAAAAATGTTTACACAATCAACTCTTTCATTAAATACATCAGAATATACTTTATTACATAACCAGCTTTCAATAAATTAGAAATAATGTTACTATAGCAACCTTTAATCAAACTTACTTTTAAACAGAAAAAAAAACAATTTCCGATTCATTCCTCAAAGTAAAAAAAATAAACAAAACCGGACGTTCACAAGAATAATTCACTAGTTTTTTTTTTACTGAGATATTTCATTAATATTCCAATAATAATAAAGATAAATCATTATCAACGTCTAACAAATAAACAATCATTCAATAAAACAGAACAAATAAATCAAAACAGAACTCTTTTTTTTTTTTTTTTTTTTTTCACAATCTGCTTTAATGAAACATTTATTTATTCTAAATCACGTGATGAATAAAAAGAACACACAGAAATTAATAACAATGATCTTGAATAGCATAAAAATATATTCTTTTCACCATTCTTTTTACTATTTTCCGGCTTTTTAAATACAAATAAACAAATATATTTCTATTTTTCATTTTTCAAACACTAGAATTATTATTATTTCAACATTACGAAATATTCAATTTCCATTTACCTATTCTTTACCTTGTTGGAATACAAAATCGGAACAAAATATCTAAATGCTTAATCCTAATTATTTAACATAAAACTTATACAAAATATGACTCTTGATGGAACATTAAAAAAAAAAAAATACCCCTTTTTTTTTTTCATCACTATCATGAAATAATCCATACATGCACTAGCTATTTCACATATCCTTGGCGACTGCGCCAATTGTGGCGACTTCTTTTTCGCACCTGGTTCTTTTCTTCCTGTAAAATCATCTTGAGACACATTAAGACACTGATCACGCTTTGTTTACTTTTAAACGTATATTTACTTACAGCACAAACATAAAATACATAACGAACACATAAATTAACATCAAGTAAAGTATTTTAAAAACAACATATAGAATGGAACGTTAGTCCATCTTGATTCACATACGCACACACGTTGCCACACTTTCGTACCAAACTTTTCAATTCTTGTTTTGGAATACTCTCGAAATCAGAGGTTCACACCTTTAGTTTGTCATATTTTAAAAATATTTAATTATCCTAAATAATTAAATTTCTGTCCTTCTTTTTTTTATTATAATTGTTACAGTTGTTAATAATTAAATTATATTAATTAATGATAATTATATTTTCACATTTTCGAAGGTTTCTACAATTTCATACAGCGGATAAATATACACCTCCTATTTTTAAAAAGTTCAGTTGTTTCGTTCTTTTTTCCCATTTTTCCTATTGCTAACAAGGATTATGCGCAAAAGTGTTATTAAAAAGTTGTTTCTTTTACTTTTTCGAAACAATTAAGAATTCTTTAAACGTGAGATTTACTTTTAAACTTTATTAGACAGACAAAAATAAAAAATAAATAAAAAGTTTAGTGCTCAAACACCCAGACATTAAGTTTATCCTCAAATTATAATTTGTTACCAAAAAACGAGCTGACAGTATCAACAGGAAACCCCTCCAGCAAATTTGATTATGTTAATGGAATCCATACCTCTCTCCTTATTTCGTGAATGGAATCGTCTGAAACCACGTAACACACACGCCAACATATCTAAGTCGAAAAGTATATGCATACAATGCAAACGGCAGTATTTTTTCTGCTCTGTGAAAGAAAATGCACATATAAGCTATTAAAAGTTAAGTAATTTTTCATAATTAAGTCATTATATAACTTTTCATATCAGCAATTTTTAATTTAAATAAATAATGTTTTTAAAATGTATTTGTAATAATTTTCTTATTAAAAGTCAGTAAATCTTATATTTATATTTTAATTTTAAATCATATTGAAAAGTTTTGTTTAAAAATTGCTGAGCGTATATAAAATTCAAGAAAAAAAAATCTAACATAATTCTTAAAAGGAAAATACAATTTTTATTCTTCCCTGAGTACTTTTTTCCCTTCTTTTCTCAGCAAAAAAAAATTTGGATTTTTTTTCTTTTTTTTCTTTTTTTCTTGTCTGTGTGTGTGTGTTGCGTATTCCGTATTTCAAAAGAATTTTTAATTCAAATGAAAATGGTTTTTAAAACACTGTTTTCTGCTCTAAATCATTAAAGAAAATCTCATTTTCTTTATATATACATTAAAAAAAGGATAATGTAAAGAAGTGCTTTATTTTGCTAGAAACTATGTTAAACAGATTTTATTTTTTTTTTTTTTTTTAACAATTTTTTACAATATATTTTTTTTATATTTCTAATTTAAATTTTTAAATAACGTTCTCCTTCATATTTAAAGCGTCTCAAAGAAAATTTCAGAATTATTTGAAGTATTTTCCAATAATTTATCAAAAGTTTTCTTACCATTACTTATTATCCCATGTTATGAAGCCAAACATATATCACACGTTTACTTAAAAGCTCATTCATAAAATATATAATTTATTAATGACAAAATATCTAGAAAGATTAAAAAAATTTCGTTCACATAGATTTTCAATTCACTTTCCAATTATATTTTATTCTTACTTCATTTAACTTAGCATTTTGCTTTTATAAAATAAGATCTAAATACTTTTTGATTTTCATTACTGAGGAGGAATTCTCATAAAAAGTATATTTATACTTGTGACTAAAATGTTAAGTTAAAACTAAATTAGTAACAAAAAATATAAATATACTTGAACTGTATGCAGGTTGTTCTATCAAGACCACTCAAACTCTGCACATCCATATTTCTCGTTTGACATTGTGGGAGTGCGTGCGAGAAGCTGGATTTGATCCCGAGAGCTCAGAAATTCAAATGATATACTTCTGGACAAGGGGACCGAGTGGGACGCGCTGACCCCTCAGGCAGTGCTCCTACGCTCGTCAGCTAGACCTCGCCTCCCAGCGGTGGCCCCTGGATAGCCGCCATTGCGGTGAGCTAACGAGGTTTGGCATGGACGAGAGCAATTGAAAAGCAATTGCAGGATGTCTTTTGGAGGGACATCGGTTGTGCCAGACTGGCCAGATTGCTTACCCTGCCCCCCTCTTGCCCAATAATTCACTCAGACGCATTGCAGGTGCTGGAAAGGTCTCTTGGTGAGGCGTAAAGGTGACTCATTCTGGGTTGTGGGCCTTGCTGAGTCGATACACCCAGCCACGTTGCAGGTGCTGGAAAGGTCTCCTGGCGTGAGCGTACAGGTGTGGATGTTGGTTTCTTCCGACTCGCTCCCGGAGATACACTAAGACACGTAGCAAGTGCTTGAAAGGTCTCATGGCGTGGCGTGTACGTGTCTCTGTCTGGGATGTGAGCGTTGATTCCTTCGCCCCTTCCTCATCAATTCACTGAAAACACGTAGCAAGTGCTTGAAAGGTCTCTTGGCGTGGCGTGTAGGTGACTCAATCTGGAGTGGGGAGCTTGCGCTTTTTGAGAGCTCTTGTTGGGCTGATACACCCAGCCATGTTGCAGGTGCTGAAAAGGTCTCCTGAAATGATTTGATCCTGGGACCTCAGGCATAGAAATCAAATAACACACCTCTGGACAAAATCTAAGTTCTGACTGTCTGTTCTGACTGTGCATCTGTAAGTTCTAATAATCTATCCGAGTAATGGCATCGATGGCGCCGCTATAGTATTCAGAGAAAAATACACAAAGAACTGTACTGATATGACGCATAGTCTTTGAGAAAAAGGGCTCAATGTGGAATGCACAGATCGTTGTTTTTGACATGACATCCCGGCTTTACGGTTGCCACGAACCACAGTTCTGGAACTTTTGAGTTTTTACCAATGGAGCCATTTGAAGATGTTAGTTTATCGAGACCCAATTTTTACAGAAAGTAATTTAATTGTTTGTTTTGTTGCACGTACTGTGGTAAATGACGTTTCAATATGTGCAGCAAGCCATCACCCGACGCGCGCATGACTCAATGTGCACGGTGAGGCATACATGCCGGGCATTTTGAACATCGTTCGATATAAACAAATAGTCATGTTTTCGATAATGTCCCCCCCTCCCCTTTGAAGTGAATATGACGTCACACTTTTCTTTTGCAGTTTCCAGAAAATCTCTCCAGAAAGCTACTAAGATACAGCGTGTCTGTTAAACCTGCAAAATTTCAAATACAGACACTTAATTCAAGTTTCACTTAACATAATGTTTTCGAGTTTTTTATCAAAAAGTTTTTTTTCATTAAAAGCACACATTTACAAAATAATTTGGATGTTCCAGAAATGAAAAATCTTCAGATATGCAATATTATATCAAATATAGACCTGAGTCTCCTTGTTAAGCATTTTGTACTTGTATAGATGGGGCATAATGATTTGTTTTGTGTTTTACCACTGTGTATTCTGAAAAAAGCTTTGTATGAAACTAACCTCTTGTTAAGTTTCCCAGCAAAACCTCAGATGACGGCCAGCATGAGGCCAAGTGCTGGTTGCCAGCAGTAGATGCAGTTGGCCCGCCGGTGGCAAAAGTTAACGTTGCCGCAGGGAATATGTTACGCCGGCCGTCAGTTGGCCATATTCAACCGATCCACTGTTGGCAGCCAGCAGTAAGTTAAAAATAAGTTAGTGGGCCGGTGAATGGATCGTTGCTGGCAGCTAGCAGTATGATGAAAATAGGTAATGGGCCACTGTTGGCAACGAACATTAGGTTGGAAATTGTTAGTGGGCCAGTGTTGGGCCATCTGGTAGCAAATATAGTTTTTCCATGTTGTTGCTGGCAGCCTACAATGGGCCAGCTGTGGCAAACATAAAAATATATATTACTGCCGGCAGTCTTCATTGGTCCTTTATATTTTCCCATTAAGGGCCCACTTCACTCACCGTCGTCGGAAGCCGAAGCCAATGTTATTCTATGGGAAATTTTCTTTACAAATAACTTATTAACTAATACATATTTTTAAATTCTGTTTTAACATTCTGAAAATTCCCAACTGTTAAATTGACGGACTTTTTTTTTTTTTAATTATTTTTTTATTTTTTATATTTTATTTTGAAGCTGCGAAATAGGAATTTTCAATATGTGAAATTTTTCATTTTGCAATTTCAAAATAAAATATTAAAAATTAAAAAAATACATTTTTAAAAATGGTCCGACAATTTAACAGTTGGGAATTTTCTGAATGTGAAAACAGAATTTAAAATATGTATTAGTTAATAAGTTATTTCTAAAGAAAGCTTCCCATAGAATAACATTGGCTCGGACTTCCGGAGACGGTAAGTGAAGAGGGCCGTTAATGGGTCAGCAGTGATTTGGTTATAGCTAGTACATTCATTTTATTGGTGATACCTTTAATTTTATTAGTGCTTTTTTTTTTTTTTTCTCTCTCTTTTTTCTGATGAGGTAGCAGCCAGTTTTTTCTATGCAGCCAATATTTAATTTGATTTTGTACATATTAATTTTTAAATACTATTTATAAGTATTTGATTCATATACTATGGTTATAAATTCAGGATTTCTAGTACAGCATATAGGAAATGTTCAGTTGATCCATTACATTTTTTGGAATGAAGGAGATCATGTTTTTTTTTTTTTTTTCTAAGTGTTTAAATTTCAATATGTTTAACTTTGTTAAGTTATTTGATGTAAATAAATGTAACTTTACATGTGAAAATTATAAAATATTGAAACAAAAATTGTTATAAAGAGAGCATTGTAAAAAACAAACACCATAAACTCAAAAAAAAAAAAAAAAAAAAAAAAATGCAGCAATTGTTTTCGATCGAAATAGCACAAAGACCCTTCATCAGGCGAAACAAAGTGGGCATGAGTGCAGCAAAAGTAATTTGCCGCATTCGTGCTTTTTGTTAGACTCACGAAGGGATGTATTATTATTTCAACCTGAAAGAACTGATGCATTTTTCTTTTTCATTGGGGGGGGGGGGGGGCAATGATTGTGTTTATTTACAAATTTTTCTATTTATTACTATCAGGCTTTGCCCGCTTTGCTGTCCCTACAATTAAACGAATTAAAAAAAAAAAAGAAAGAAAGAAAGGAGAGAAAATCAATAGATAAATATAATTTTCTTTATATTACTTTAAAATTAACAACTAAAGCAAAGTCCACTGAAATCACATAAAGCAAAGTTTCGATTATCCGCTGCATTTGGCAGCGTCTTCGTCTTTCGTGCAATGTTCGACCCGGGTCCCCACTGCCTTCGATAGGGCCTTAAACGACAGGTTCAATTTGTATGTATGTTTATCGGTAGACAGGTGGTACTACTATTATTCAAGAACTACAGCTTTACTATAAAGCTCAGCATCTATTAGACATCTTAGTTTTGGTACCATATATCACAGAATTTAGTTACATGAAATAGTTTTCCTAACCTTCGCTCTATTATATTAAATTTATATTTAGAATAAATTTATTATATTATAAATTTATAATATAATTAAAATATATAATAATATTAATATAATTATTCTATATTTATGTATTCATTTGTCAAAAATTCTGTCAGCAATTTCACGCCGAAGATAGTATCAAGATATGCCATTAGCACTATTTCAATCCCATGAGGCAATTATGTTTTTGAAATGTTTAAATATCACTTCCAATTTTTAATATTTCATTTTGAGTTTATTTTAATAATAGTTAGTGATATTTCCAAATGTATGAAAGAGCAATACTTCGCTGTTTATAACTACTTCACTCGTGCCTACTTTATTCACCTAATGAATGGTCATGGAATCATTTCGACCTGAAACTTTTTTTATTATTATTATTAATGTTTTTTACAACTTTGTAAATTAAATTTACAAAGTTCTTTATTTACTTTTTTCAACACCAGTTCTTCATTAATTTTTTTGCTGTAATAAGTATATGTTTTAAAATCTGTCTTACATTTTCTTTTTTTCAATTTATTAAAATAAATTATGCTAGAAAGGCTTTTGAGAACATTTAGTAAAATGACAGGAAAATTATTGTTGAAGAAGGAAAAAAGTAAGTAAACTTTATAAATTATGAAACAACACACCAGCCGTTTCCACTCAAAATAATTAAGCTCGACCCATCATCAGAAAAAGATAAATTGACTACGAGTTCAGCATAATATCATCGACGAAATGTAGTAGCTTAAAAACAGCATGTCTTCAAAATCTTGAGGCGATAACCGAGTTTAAAATTATATTTACCATAAAGCGAAGATTAAAGATAGAAGTTTGTTTGAAATGCAAAAATTTCAACTTTTTAAAGGTGTCGTTTTTTCTGTCATTTTGTTAATATCAAAATTCCTATGTTCATACATTTTTTAATATATAAAAAGTAAAATAAATGGATGTATAAAAATGTTTTAGGCTACAAAATTTCTTTGCAATAGTGGGGTTTCACGATTATCAAGAAAATTATTAGATAAAAAAATTTGAATAATTCCGACAACAGTAAAATATATTCAAACAATCCGACCCACATTAAAATAATAATAATAATTTGCAGTAATTTTATCGGTTATTACTACACATATTTTACTCCTTTTATATTTTATTATTATTGTTGTTGTTGTTGCTGTTGTTGTTGTTTTTAAATGAAGTGGCCAGAAAACATAAAAATGGTTTATCAATTTACACACCTAATAATTTTCCTGTTAAAGCAAACTGATACATGCGTCATAATATAACAAAGAGAGTTTACATAGCGAATTAACAACAGCAAAAAAAAAAAAAAAAAAAAAAAAAAAAAAAAAAAATATATATATATATATATAGTTAGAGCAGTTTTTGGAAGCACTCATTTCCAAGATTTCCAGTTGCTTCCACCTAATAAGGACTCTTGTCAATTTTCCTGTATTAAGCAAGTATTACATGCTAAAAAGGGGTTTATGTAGCAAATTTGAAGAAAGTTAAAGTCGTTTTTGAGATATCGGTTTCTGTCCCACTGATAATTTCACCAAAACTTAGTAAACTGATCTGTTCCCCATAAACTAACAATTGCATACGAAATGATATCTAAAAAGGAATTAATATAGCGATTTTGAAGAAAATCCATAAAGCTGTTTTTAAAAGAAAGCACTTGTGAGACTTAAAATTGTTGTGTATTTTTATAGGACGTTTATCAATTTCCCTGAAATAACAAATACAAAAGGACTTCCAAAATAAAGTTTATATAACTTTGAAGACAATCGCCAGTTTATGAGATTTCAGATTTCCAGTTTTCAAGAAAAGTTGGAAAAATCATCTGTACACTATACCTGTCTTAATTCAAAAGTTCGTCTTTCTTTATTAGTTTTGTAGATATGATACTCAGAAAATTTCCAGAAACATTTACACATATATACAATACAGATACACAAACACACAGACCAATTGCCAAAAAACACTTTTCTGACTCACGAGATCTTAAAATATGTAAATTAGGTGAAAACTCGAAATCAAAATTTTTGACCGAATACAATGCTTCCATTATCTACGGTATTCGGATTATGGAAATGAATAATAATAAATAATTAGTTGACACAAATCCTAGCATAATTTCAGATAGAAATCATTATTTTATTGAAGAATTTGTTTAACAGCGTACTTCAAATAGTTTGAATCTACATATTAGCTGTTAATAAATAAATATATTTCTTTATAGAGTTGTAAAAAGTAGAAGCACTCATTTAAAAATAATTGATGAATTGACTAATTTTTCTTCTACTTTTTTCGTTTATTTTCTGAACACAGTTCCTCGTTATCTGGATAAACAAATCTCCTCCCTGCCCAACCCAACGCTGACGCAGCAGTTATCAGTTACATCTTGTTGTTGTTTTATGAAAGAAGTACAGTGGTTTTCTGTTCTGATTTAATGTGTTGTTAGGTGATATAAGTATATGTGTGTAGGATTTCTCATGCATGCAAAAATTCAAGAAAATCAATTTCACTTGTTAATATAATTTATAATTTTACTTTATATTTTAGAGTGTGTTTATTTACATTTTTCAACAAAACATAAAATTGTTCGACTTCTATTAATCTACCCGCCAATTACACTTTAAAAAATATATTTTTAGAATTCCACAAAACTCATATATGTTATATAGGTTTTGCAGACTTATTGTAGGATGCTTGTCATAAAAAGATGTACAGGTAACACAAATGGTTTCAGTATAAAAATTCATAAAATAATTTGGATACATTACAGTTTAAGAGAAACTTCTTATCAGCGCACGTAAAAATCTTTATACAACGCTAAAAATACAGATCAACATACATGTTATAGATGCAATAAAAAATGTTTTTAATCAAAAATGATAAAATAAATATTTGTGGTTCATTTAATAGTGATGCAAAAACATATTCTTATAAGTTACGGCAAATTGTGGGGGAGGGGGGGGGGACTATTTCAGTTTCGTAAAAGTGAAATTATTTTTCTTCCTTGCATTTAAAAAATAATAATTAACAAATAAATAAAATAAAACTGTTAGGGCTACCACTTTTTTTTTTTTTCTTATAATAGTTTATAGAAATTACATATTAAAATTATTATTTATAAAAATTATTTTCTATGATGTAGGTACGCGATTTTCATTTAAAACAAGTACAATATACTAAATTTCGAAAGAAAATCAATTTTATAGTAATATATTTTTTGTATATATGAAGAAAATTTTTAACATTCGGTTTTCGACGTATTTGCATGTTTTGAGATTCTTGAACACGATTTGACCATTTTTAGAAAGTTTCCCTCTGTAAATGTGTATGAAAAATGTGTGGAAGCTGTATCTCACGAACAAATGGACGAAATTTAACCAAATTTGATATTTAATTAAAATAATTTGATATTTGATTAAAATCGTTCCCGATTACATTCATGTATCATTCACTCAACACATGGCTCCATACTTCTACTTCTTCGTAACTTTCAATATGACATAGTAGAGGAGGAAATTTCATATAAATGATTTCAAATAAATGATAATTATTATTTTTTTTAAATTTTTATTATGAATTAAAAAATAAGTATTTAAATAACTAACAACTAACCAGGAAATTTTTTTTTGTATAAGTTGAGGAATCGCTCGCCCTTCCCCATGAGGGGATAAATTTTCAATGGTGGTATTTTTCAAAAGAAACTCATCAATAACTTCCACGTAAATGACTGAATTAAATTTGTGGTAAATTAAAACAAAGTTATAAATTATTAAAAAAAAAAAAAAAAAAAAAAAAAACAGAATCGTTTCCATGCATTCAGGAAAATGATTTTAACAAATTATTTGCACTACGCGAATTTGCATAATAAAAAATATAGAAGAAAGTTTTGTGGTGCCACAACATACTAGTTTTTGTCAAAAATAATAAAATCAATAAACTTGCTTTAAAATATCACAGACATATAATATAATCGTTCGTTTAAAGATATTGACGAATTCTTTTTAAGAATACCCATATTGGAAATTTACTGTATCGGGTATACTTCTCCCTCAGGGGTGGAGGAAGCGATGTTTGTACATAAAAAAAAAAAAAAAAAAAAAAAAAAGCGGAAGAAGTAAACTTTCTAGACTACTATCACTTTCATAAATATTTGAGCACACACAAAGAGACAGACAATTTTTCAAATTATGTTCATCAGAACAACTCAAAACGTGCAAAATCTATCGAAAACCGGATGTCGAAAATTTTCCCGAATCTAATGCTTTCTTCTTAACTACACTGAAGAAAGAAAAAAACAAAGAAACATAAACTATAAATAGTTGTAAGTGTTCTAATAACTTTCTCCCGTCCATATACCATAACTAATAAATTAAGATCCATAATTTTTATTTTATTAAATCAATTAAAATAATAATAACAATGATAAAATACTAGAAAGTTAGCGACTATCATAATTTACTAAAACGGATCAACTGGATAATTGTTATATATTTCTAGAAATCCTTTTGTTATAACAATGGCTTTAGAGTCAAACATTTTTAAAAAATAGTATTTAAAAAATAATACAAAAACAAATTAATAATTGAATTACTTACTCATATATTCTTTTTACGAGATTTTCAATCTCGAAGACGCATCCGCAGACTACACTAACGAACAAAAACTTCGTATGAAATGGCGGACAGCGAGAGAATTTCAAATCAGCACAAAAAGAATCACAGCGCCCTCTATGCATACAAATTGGTTATGGCTTAATAATTTGTGGCCACAACATGAAAAACATGAGGTTGGCCGTGTGGTGATAGCTTGCATAAGGCCAACTGTGTTTATGCCACTTCTGGGCCACCGACCATTTTTCTTTAGGCTTCCACCACTGCTGGCAGCCATAAATGACCCGCTGCTGGTGTTATATGGGGAAACCGGAAACTGATGGCAAGTGCAGGATGCCAGCAATAGGCCATAACGAGCCCGCCACTATAAGTTTTGCTGGGTTAATATATTAAGTTATAAAAATCTCCAGATTTATTCGTTGTATTATCTAATATATACTACTAATTACTGTATACATTTTCAATTATAATATATGTCAGTTTAATGTCTTAAATTATATTACTTTCGTAGTTCCGATCTTTTTATCTTATATTATTATAATTTATGTGTTTCCGGATGTTATTTTTTATAACATCTGTTTTATTATCATTACTGAAATACTCAATATATTATCATAATACATTGTCATTATTATTGCTAAAGATTTTTTTTTTTTTTTTGGTTTTGAGGACTCGGACTGGAACACGGTTTGAATATTTAAAGTGAATATACTTCATATCATATAAAAAACACCTGTAAATTTAAATGTGTGTATCAGTTATTTCAGTATATCATATGATACCTATAGAATATGCTATTCACATCTTGTAATATAATAATTAGCACATCCTATAAAATTTTATGAAGACGTGCCACAGAGAAAAAGCAAAAACAGAATATCGATGACGGCAGTAACAAATATGTATATATACGTTCTGATATTATAGAAAATGTATACATAAAGAATAATAATTGCCTAAACGTCAGTGGAGGCCCTCTGTTGAGACTCAAAACGGTTTTGGGCTGTGTCTGTCTGTCTGTCTGTCGCGCAATAACGGCCGAAAAAATAGCGCTATTGACTTGAAATTTGGTACACATATTCATGAGCGTTGATTCCTTCGCCCCCTTCCTTAGCAATTCACTGAAGACACGTAGCAAGTGCTTGAAAGGTCTCTTTGCGTTGCGTGTAGGTGACTCAATCTGGAGTGGAGAGCATGCTCTTTTTTAGAGTTCTTGTTTGGCTGATACACCCAGCCATGTTGCAGGTGCTGGAAAGGTCTCCTGGCATGATTTGAGCCTGGGACCTCAGGCATAGAAATCAAACAACACACCTCTGGACAAAAGGTAAGTTCTGACTGTCTGTTCTGACGGTGCATCTGTAAGTTCTAATAATCTATCCGAGTAATGGCATCGATAGCGCCTTTATAGTATTCAGAGAAAAATACACAAAGGACTGTACTTATATGACGCATAGTCATTGAGAAAAACTGCTCAGTGTGGAATGTACAGATCGTTGTTTTTGACGTGACATCCCGGCTTTACGGTTGCCAAGAAACACAGATCTGGAACTTTTGAGTTCTTACCAATGGAGCCATTTGAAGAAATTAGTTTATCGAGACCCAATTTTTACAGAAAGTAATTTATTTTTTTGTTTTGTTGCACGTACTGTGGTAAATGATGTTTCAATATGTGCAGCAAGCCAACACCCGACGCGCGCATGACTCAATGTGCACGGTGAGGCATACATGCCGGGCATTTTGAACATCGTTCGATATAAACAAATAGTCATGTTTTCGATAATCTCCCGCCCTCCCCTTTGAAGTGAATATGACGTCACACTTTCCTTTTGCAGTTTCCAGAAAATCTCTCCAGAAAGCTACTAAGATACAGCGTGTCTGTTAAACCTGCAAAATTTCAAATACAGACACTTAATTCAAGATTCACTTAACATTATGTTTTCGAGTTTTTTATCAAAAAGTTTTTCTTCATTAAAAGCACACATTTCCAAAATAAGTTGGATGTTCCAGAAATGAAAAATCTTCAAATATGCAATATTATATCAAATATAGACCTGAGACTCCTTGTTAAGCATTTTATACTTGTATAGATGGGGCATAATGATTTGTTTTGTATTTTACCACTGTGTATTCTGAAAAAAAGCTTTGTATGAAAGTAACCTCTTGTTTAGTTTAATATATTAAATTATAAAAATCTCCAGAATTGTTCGTTGTATTATCTAATATATACTACTAATTACTGTATACATTTTCAATTATAATATATGTCAGTTTAATGTCTTAAATTATATTACTTTCGTAGTTCTGATCTTTTTATCTTACATTATTATAATTTATGTGTTTCCGGATGTTATTTTTTATATCATCTGTTTTATTATCATTACTGAAATACTCAATATATTATCAAAATACATTGTCATTATTATTGCTAAAGATTTTTTTTTTTTTTTTTTGGTTTTGAGGACTCGGACTGGAACACGGTTTGAATATTTAAAGTGAATATACTTCATATCATATAAAAAACACCTGTAAATTTAAATGTGTATATCAGTTTTTTCAGTATATCATATGATACCTATAGAATATGCTATTCGCATCTTGTAATATAATAATTA
Source organism: Salticus scenicus (assembly GCA_963930645.1). NCBI lineage: Eukaryota > Metazoa > Arthropoda > Arachnida > Araneae > Salticidae > Salticus > Salticus scenicus. The sequence goes on along the minus strand of OZ005652.1, from coordinate 211,969,113 downwards.
GCACATCCTATAAAATTTTATGAAGACGTGCCACAGAGAAAAAGCAAAAACAGAATATCGATGACGGCAGTGACAAATATGTATATATACGTTCTGATATTATAGAAAATGTATACATAAAGAATAATAATCGCCGAAACGTCAGTGGAGGCCCTCTGTTGAGACTCAAAACGGTTTTGGGCTGTGTCTGTCTGTCTGTCTGTCGCGCAATAACGGCCGCAAAAATAGCGCTATTGACTTGAAATTTGGTACACATGTTCATGAGCGTTGATTCCTTCGCCCCCTTCCTTAGCAATTCACTGAAGACACGTAGCAAGTGCTTGAAAGGTCTCTTGGCGTGGCGTGTAGGTGACTCAATCTGGAGTGGTGAGCATGCTCTTTTTTAGAGTTCTTGTTTGGCTGATACACCCAGCCATGTTGCAGGTGCTGGAAAGGTCTCCTGGCATGATTTGATCCTGGGACCTCAGGCATAGAAATCAAACAACACACCTCTGGACAAAAGGTAAGTTCTGACTGTCTGTTCTGACGGTGCATCTGTAAGTTCTAATAATCTATCCGAGTAATGGCATCGATAGCGCCTTTATAGTATTCAGAGAAAAATACACAAAGGACTGTACTTATATGACGCATAGTCTCTGAGAAAACCTGCTCAGTGTGGAATGTACAGATCGTTGTTTTTGACGTGACATCCCGGCTTTACGGTTGCCAAGAAACACAGATCTGGAACTTTTGAGTTTTTACCAATGGAGCCATTTGAAGAAATCAGTTTATCGAGACACAATTTTTACAGAAAGTAATTTATTTTTTTGTTTTGTTGCACGTACTGTGGTAAATGATATTTCAATATGTGCAGCAAGCCAACACCCGACGCGCGCATGACTCAATGTGCACGGTGAGGCATACATGCCGGGCATTTTGAACATCGTTCGATTTAAACAAATAGTCATGTTTTCGATAATATCCCGCCCTCCCCTTTGAAGTGAATATGACGTCACACTTTTCTTTTGCAGTTTCCAGAAAATCTCTCCAGAAAGCTACTAAGATACAGCGTGTCTGTTAAACCTGCAAAATTTCAAATACAGACACTTAATTCAAGATTCACTTAACATAATGTTTTCGAGTTTTTTATCAAAAGTTTTTCTTCATTAAAAGCACACATTTCCAAAATAAGTTGGATGTTCCAGAAATGAAAAATCTTCAAATATGCAATATTTTATCAAATATAGACCTGAGACTCCTTGTAAAGCATTTTATGCTTGTATAGATGGGGCATAATGATTTGTTTTGTATTTTACCACTGTGTATTCTGAAAAAAGCTTTGTATGAAAGTAACCTCTTGTTTAGTTTAATATATTAAATTATAAAAATCTCCAGAATTGTTCGTTGTATTATCTAATATATACTACTAATTACTGTATACAATTTCAATTATAATATATGTCAGTTTAAAGTCTTATATTACATTACTTTCGTATTTCCGATCTTTTTATCTTATATTATTATAATTTATGTGTTTCCGGATGTTATTTTTTATATCATCTGTTTTATTATCATTACTGAAATACTCAATATATTATCACAATACATTGTCATTATTATTGCTGAAGATTTTTTTTTTTTTTTTTGTTTTGAGGACTCGGACTGGAACACGGTTTGAATATTTAAAGTGAATATACTTCATATCATATAAAAAACACCTGTAAATTTAAGTGTGTATATCAGTTTTTTCAGTATATCATATGATACGTATAGAATAAGCTATTCACATCTTGTAATATAATAATTAGCACATCGTATAAAATTTTATGAAGACGTGCCACAGAGAAAAAGCAAAAACAGAATATCGATGACGGTAGTAACAAATATGTATATATAAGTTCTGATATTATAGAAAAAGTATATATAAAGAATAATAATTGCCGAAACGTCAGTGGAGGCCCTCTGTTGAGACTCAAAACGGTTTTTGGCTGTGTCTGTCTGTCGCACGATAACGGCCGCAAAAATAGCGCTATTGACTTGAAATTTGGTACACATGTTCATGAGCCCCACGAAATCAGCTGTATATTTTTTGGTATGTATTTCATTTGAAGTTCGTATACAGGGACACGCCAAAGTTTTTGTTATCACTACGGCCTATGGGAGAAATTTGTATGTATCGCGATAGCGGCCACAAACATCACGCTATTGACTTGCAATTTCGTACACATGTTCATGAGCCCAACGGAATCAGCTGTATAGTTTTAGGTGTGTCTTCCATTCGTAGTTCGTGTACAGGGACACGCCAAAGATTTTCTCTCATTACGGCTTATGGGAAGAATCTGTATGTACCGCGATAGCCACCGCAAAAATCAAGCTTTTGACTTCCAATTTTTGCCGAAACGTCTGTGTTGAGACTCAAAACGGTTTTGGGCTGTGTCTGTGTGTCTGTCTGTCTGTCGCGCGATAGCGGCCGCAAAAATCACGCCATCGACTTGAAATTTTGTACACATGTTCATGAACCCCACGAAATTAGCTGTATAGTTTTGGGTGTGCATTTCATTTGCAGTTCGTGTACAGGGACACGCCAAAGTTTCTTTTATCATTACGGCCTATGGGAAGAATTTGTATGTACCGCGATAGCGGATCCCAAAATAACACTATTGACTTGCAATTTGGTACACATATTCATGAGCCCAACGGAATTAGCTGTGTAGTGTTAAGTGTGTATTCCATTTGTCGTTCGTGTACAGTTATACGCCAAAGTTTTTCTTATATTTACGGCCTATGGGAAGAATTTGCATGTACCGCAATAGCGGCCGCAGAAATCCTTCAATAAACTTGCAAATTGGCGCACACGTTCCAGCTTTGCATATAAGCAGGTGTATAATTTTTATTGCTATATTTTTTATAAACTGTGTACAGGGACACGCCAAAATTCTTAACATTTCGGCCTATGGGGAGAATTTCGTTTAAACTCATTTTAATATCATTACTTTGCAATGAAGAAAATGAAACTAGCGTACGTGATTAAGATGCTTAAATTTATGTTGTTTGAAAAAAAATATGTGCTCTTAAGCTTTCTAATTAATGTACAGGATCTTACAAAAGTGTTCTGACAATGTCACGTAGTCATCCAAACGATGTTAAATTTGGAACAATTATTAATTTTAAAAGCAAAATAAGCTGAATAGTTTTTACTGGTGTATACAATGTTTATGGTTCGTTTAGAAAGACACACGAAAGAATTTCGTAACATTAGAGCCTATGGACAAATTTTTAATTTAAGCGCGCACTTTGATGCGTTTATGCTGAATTGAACTTAATAAAGTTAACATACATTATAAAGATGCTTAAAATCATGTTTACTCTTAAAAAAGGTTGTGTATAGACTAAAAAATTTATGGGACCACACAAAATAATTCCGAGTATGTATTGTAACCATCTAAATGATGTCAAATTAGTTTGAAAAATTAATGAGTTATAATTAATTAGATTTATTCTTATTATTGGCGTTTATAATGGCTGTGGCTACTTTTCCGGGATAAATAAAAGAATTTCGTACTATTACGGTCTATAATCGGTCGTTCTTAAAAGTTTCATTTAACATGGTTACACCCCACCAAATATAATGACATTTTATTAGAATTTTAAACCCATGTTTTCCTGTTGAAAATTGTGGGCATAGAATTGGAAATTAGTTTAAAGGTTACGCAATATTTCCGATATGCTATGTATTTTTTTTTTTTTTTTTTTTTTTTTTAGTATGAAATTTGGTAGTTATGAAATTTGGTATTTATGAATTTCAGGGAAATAATACAAGTCCGTCGTTTATTAAGAACACATATTGTTGCGTACTTGGGGGTTCGTAAGTTGTCCGAGAATGAAAGGCGAAACTTGCAAAAATTCAGTGATTTATTCACAAAAAATTCAAGAAAAATACAGGTCCATAAACCAAGTATCAGCTTCAATTCAACCGGTAAATACAGCTTAAACAACAGTACAAACTGTTTAGCAATAACACATAAAGCAAGTCTCATTCAAAGAGGCTAAAAGCAAAGCAAGCATTTGATGAAACTGACACAGATCTGACACTCACCGCCTTGGCGAAAAAAATGCTCTTTTTATACTTTTCTATCGAACACAGACAATTCTGGAAAATTCTCGTATCTCATCAGCCAATGAGATTAGAGCTTCCATATTTGGTATATCCCTATTAAGAATTTTCTCGCCAAGGTCGCCAAAAAATCGCCAAGAAGGGAATCAGTCGCCAAATTTGGCGCCAAATCCTTTTCTTCCCTTATTGGAGCTTTTTAATGCGTTTTTAAGGGAAAATTAGGCTATTTTAACGCTAAAACGACTAGAAATGCACAAAATTAGCATTTTATCAACTTACTAAACCTCTTTTAAAGAATTTATACAAAAATAAATGCAATTATTTACAATTCCGTAACACATTATGATATACAAATAGGTATACAAAGAGAGATATAGCGGGGGGTTGAGGGGGGCAATCAATATATACTATTATATAATAAGGAATAAATAAAAATTACCTATTGAATAATGTGAGATGCAAATAGGACGTTGAGGCTCCTGATCAGCAGATCCACTAGTAAATAAGACTAATAATAAATAAAGTAAATTTTTTATTAAAAGTATTGAAAATTAAAACTGAAATGTTCTCTTTTGAAAAATAGTTTATCATTTGTTTTATTATAATGAACGCTTTTTAGGACGATAAAAAATAACTGCATAAAATAAATAAATAAATAAAAGTCTAAATTTTCAATAAATTTAATTATTTTTATGAGGTTGTTTGTTTGATTAAGCTGGTGTACATCATATTGATTAAACCTAAGGTGAAATCTTACAGACAAAAATGCACTTTTATCACAACCAATTTTATTTATTTATTTATTTATTTACTGGTAGAAATCCTCCAAGGCTACCTAATATGGAATTTACATAAATATGAGGGAAAAATATTTAATAGTTTATAATCGAAAATAGTTAAATTATTAAAATGTCTAAGACACTGTTTGAATTAAATAATGGTTTTACTCAATTAAAGCAGCAGTGATATATTTTTTACTTTATATGCAGAACATTAAATTAAAGAAATATTTTTATTTTATGATTTTTATTTCTATATTATTAATTTAATTACAATTTACAGAATTGGATAACATGTGAGCCATATATATTTGTCTTAATTCTGGATAAATGAATATTTTAAAGGTACTAATTATCTTCTGAATAACAAAAGCTTTCGTTTCCATGGCAGGACTAACCCTAGAAAATGATCTCACAGCTACAACAAATATTAGAATAAAGAAAGGGAAACTGTATGCATCATTTTCCAAGCGTTTATACAATAAAGGAAAACGAGGGAAAAAATGACATCACAATTGCGAGAACGTACTAATATATATATATATATATACATACATACATATATCCATAATCTGCATGGATTTGGAAGATTCCTTCATTGATTCTAATAATAAATTAAACACCCAAAAGTCATTGATTTGTTTACAGATCATATTTAAATAAATAAATAAATAAAAGCCTTTTACGTATATTGTATAATGTAGTTGTTACCATCGCTGTATACACAATTTTAATAAAATAATTTTCCGGAATTTATTTATTAATGAAATAAAGTTTGAATAAAACAAAGCAATTTATATTTTTAGAACCAACTCTTTTCTTTGCAATTTGGAATTTAAATACATTAATGGAAAATAATTATAATAAAATGAATATGAATATTCAGCTACATCACGAGATATTATTGATATAAATAAATAAAAAGACACATGGTTATAAAATTTTAATTGAAGAAATACAATGACATTTTCATTTTCTATGAGACGTTTACACTTTTAAACCTGTAAATAATATGAGGCAAAGATAATGTCATCTTTAAATGTCATCTTATCATGTAAACCATACATATAAATTTGAAATGGCAAGAAGAAATAAATTTGGAAATACACTTATGAAAATCGATCTTTAGTCTGGCGCTGAGCCAATATGAGGAGTTGAAGGGACGTTAATATCACACTATAGCCACGCATTGACAATGAAGATGGTCTAGAACTCATCTCTAGGTGAGGTCTGGGGACATGCTGTGTGTAATCATGCCATCACAATTTTGATCCTTTGCGGAGAAGTTTTCTCCTTCGCTTTGATAACATACAGAGGTATTATTTGTGCAGAATATAGGCAATATTACGAGCAAAACAGATTTATCATGCACCAGCCACTGTTAATGTGAACCGCGGACTTCCGTCGACTCAAGTATCGAACCGGCAATACTTTAATTACGAGATCGACTAAATACCGAACAGACTTCTGCCTCCCTCCCCCACCCCAGTTAAAGGATTTCGATGTAAATTTTATTTTCTTGTAGTCGTTTGGATTTTAAAACATGTAAATATTATTTTGCAAAATATTATATCATTATATATATATGTGTGTGTGTGCGTGCAAACCAATGAACGAATTTAATCGGAGAATAAATTTAGAAAAAACACCATAAAAATATAGTGTTTGAAATCGAGCTATAATTGGGCGCAGACTTACTAGTTCTCCGTATAGTTACTGTTTCAATTTAAACAACCACTTTTATAAAGTAAACTTTGTCTATTGCCCTAGTTATTATTTTCTAGAACATATACCGATGTACAGGAAAGGTATTGTTATTCTATTTTTTGCATTTTACAATGCTATAAACTATTTTTGTACTCATTATTTTTCTGTCTGAATTATCTTCTCCTTCCTCCAAACTTAAAATAAACTTTTTATAAACGAAGAAATTATTAGATAATAAAAATAAATGACTTCTGTCATTCATTTTAGAGAAAAGCAATTTTAAATTTTAATGAAGCTTTGGGAATCCATTCATAAATTTGATTCCCTATGATAATATAAATTAAATTTTGAAGATTGAGTCAGCTAACTTGAAGTAAAAAATATATAAATAAAAATATTTCTTTCATTAAATTATTCAACAAAGTTTTATCTCATTTTCTTTTAAATAAACTTTCAAGACTTAATTATATGAATATATGTTATAGTTAAAATAATTTTAAGATTTAAAGTGAAATATTATTGAAGATTTTAAAATTGGATTTTAAATCAATTTATGGCTAAGAGAAGAAGGTATTCGCTAAATGAAATTTAAATTAACTTTCACTCAATTATAATTATTTTAAAAAATGCATTATAAACTACGTTTTCAAAATTAATATATATATATATATATATATATATATATATATATATATATATTATGGTAGTGATAATATTTTCAAAACATAAAAATTTCGAAGCGTTATTTGATTTCATTAAGAGAATGAATGTGCATTATTTTTAAATAAGTATTGATTGAAAAATCGATTTTTTCTAAAGACAAAAATTATGCGATTTATGAAATTTTTATTTTAATTGTTGCTGTTTTACAGGGTGATTGAGAAAATATGGTAAAATCTTTAGTAGATGGTAATGCACACCAAGCGAAACAATTTTCATCCATGAATGCATGATCTAAAATAAAATGCTTACATTCTATTATGTTTTGAAATATTTCTTCACAAATGATAAAATGCATTCCTGTTTTAATTCATCGTGATACACAGAGAAAAATAAAAAATGAAATAAAAACATAAAAATTAAGAAACTTCTAAAAAATAATGAATCGTAAATAAATCTGCGACTTGGTGAATAAAAGGCTCTGACGTCAAACCTGTGAAGCGTCCAGATCTAGAGCCTCTATAATACAGGCCGACTTATCGTCCTCCATATTTGCCCCCATTTGGAACCGCGCTTCCCGACTGGCGCGCTTATTGCTTTATTGGCGAGTTTGAATGAAGGTTTCTTTTCTCAGAGTTCAGCGCGATATTTAACACGGCATATATAATAGTTCTTTTCTTAATTCGAGGCTGCACTTAATCGGTAGTGATTTCTGCAGTAGTGAATAACATTTCTTGTTCAATAATATGAGAAATGTTAAATTTTGCTTTGGTTCGTTTAATTGTTAGATATAAAAATAATTTCATTTTCATCAAGATTTTATAACTTAATTTAATTGCAAAATAATTTTTAGTTTTTAACAATTTATTTTAAAATTATATATAGATGTTTATTGTTATTGTGCAAATATTGTGTAATTTAATATATATATATATATATATATATTAACAACACTTTCATTAGTATAGATGCAGAAATAAAGAACGAAAATAAACTAGTATGTTGTGGCCACCACATGAATTTCTTCTATATTTTCCTATACTAATTCACTCAGTAAAAATAATTTATTAAAATTTTTATTTAAAAAAAATTATCTTCCATGATAATGCAGACGATTTCCATATTAGAGAAGTAGTATAACACTAAATATCCAAAAGAAAGTCAATTTTTTTGTCAATATTACATTAAAAAAAAAATTTATTATTATTATTATTATTATTATTATTATTATTTTTTGTTAAAAATGAAGAAAATCGATAACTTTATTTTAAATTATCGCAGATCGATGGTTCAACCATTCGTTTTAAAGGTATTGGCAAGCTCTTTTGAACGATACGCATCATGGAAAAAAAAAAAAAAATCCACAGATGTTGGCACAAAATTGACTTTCTCTCAGCATTTAGTTTTATACATCTCCTCCGAGACGAAAGCGCTCAAAACTGGTAGATGGAAGGTGCCGAGTTCGATCCCAGGTCACGCTCATTCACCTAGTCGTTCGGAGTTTTCCGTGGTTTCCTCCGAAACTCGAGTAAATACGGACTAGGACCCCTTAGAAAGACCCCCATGGAGGGCATTTCCCCTACAGGCCTAGGACACATGCGGAGATAATCGGTCTTAAATCCTCCAACCAACCAACCAACCTCCGAGACGCAAACCGTCTGCATTCCCCATGGAAAATAATTTTAGCAAATAATTTGCGCTGCGTGAATTTTTTCAGTAAAATATAGAAGAAAGTTTTGTGGTGGCCACGGCATACTAGCTTGTTTTATAATTTAAAATTTAATTATGGTTAATTTAGCCCTCTTCTTCATATATGTATAATAGGTATGTGAGTATGTATGTGTATAAAAAATTTACAAATCAAAATCAGTCTCCTACAGATTTCAGTTTCATATACTATAACTAAATTTTACGAAGAATAATAGCTCCTTTCCAAAGTTTCTGTGGAGATTTTTTTACTTACTTTTTCTTTATATATATATACTAGCAGGCTTCGCCCGCTTCGCTGGACCCTATTTTTAAATGAATCACTATAATTACTGAATTCTCAATTTTTATTTTTTTGCCCCACCACTCCCCCCCCCCTTCCCAATAATTTTAAAAATTCGAAAATATCCGCAATCGATTTGTAAGTATCGAAAACCTCTATGTACCAATTTTGAATGATCTAACTCTATATATTTTTTTTGCCCCTCCGCCCCCCCCCTCCCGTCCCTCCTAATAACGTTACACTTTCGAAAATATCCCCATTTGACTTGCAGGCCTCTAAAACCAATCTGTACTAATTTTGAACGGCCTAACTGCATTTCTATTTCTTTTTGCCCATAGCCCCCCCCCCTTACCGACCCACCCCTCTTACCGCCCCTCCTAATAATTTTACAAATTCAAAAATATCCGCATTCGATTTTAAGTATCGAAAACCATTTGTGTACCAATTTTGAACGATCCAACTCTATTTTTATTTTTTTGCCCCCCCCCATCCCCTCCCCCTTCTCGCCCCTCCTAATAACTTTACACTTTCGAAAATATCCCCATTCGACTTGCAGGCCTTTAAAACCTATCTGTACCAATTTTGAATGCCCTAACTGTATTTCTATTTTTTTTTGCCCATAGCCCCCCCCCCCCCCCTTACCGCACCTCCTGATAATTTTACAAATTCGAAAATATCCGCAATCGATTTGTAAGTATCGAAAACCTCTATATACCAAATTTGAACGATATTTTTTTTTTGCCCCCCCCCTCTCCCCTCCTAATAACTTTACACTTTCGAAAATATCCCCATTCGTCTTGCAGGCTATTGAAACCTATCCGTACCAATTTTGAAAGGCCTAACTGTATTTCTAATTGTTTTTGCCCCTGCTGCCCCACATGAGGGCTGAATTTTTAAAATTCCAGAAATTGGTTTTTAGATTTTTGTATTAGATATATTTTATAGCAAAAATTTCACGTATATCTGTCTTTTTTGTTTGAGATATATAGGATTATGCGAAATCGCGTTTTACGCATGTGAAATCCCGTTTCGCCCCCCCCCCACCCCACCCCCCCCGCCCCCTCTTGGGGACCGAATTTCGAAAATTCTAGAAATTGGTTTTTAAGACATTTATATTAGCTATATTTTAAAGCAAAAATTTTACGGATATCTGTTTTTTTGTTTGAGATATAAAGGATTTTTTGAATTCACGTTTTGCCCCCCTCCCCGCCCCTTGGGGGGCGAATTTTTTCAATTTTTTTTTCCTAAACCATCCCTGACCTATAAGGAAAAAAACAAAAAAAGAATGATCGAAATCGGTCAAGCCGTTTACGATTTTATAAATGACATACAAACATTCATTATATATATATATATATATATATATATATATATATATATATATAAAGATTTCTATAATAAAAGTCTGTTACCCTCCAATCAAGTAAAAGAAAAAAAAACTTAGCATTTTGTATAAACTTATCATCAGGGCTGAAGTCTTTCTAGAAATTTTCTATGTTCCCTCGCCTTTTTTTATTTTTCACTATAAAAATTTAAGGATGATAAATTTTGCTTTGCTTTCCTTTAAAAATTCAGTGAATCTTCTCTAAATGTCCATCTCTTTTGAAAGGCCACATTCCTTCAGGGCCAATTTTAACAGATCCAAAATTTCCTTCTATAACTTAATATTAATATCCCGCAAATAAAAGCCCACTTACAACTGTATTCCTTTTTCAAGATCAAGTAATTTTACTTAACTAATTAGTGTTCACCATTTATAAGTGAGAGGTTAAACACTATATCTTCAGCTATGCAGTGGCGGATTTATGGGGGAAGGGGGCTAAGGGGCTGAAGCCCCCCCCCCTCCAAAAAAAAAAAGTACTAACATTCCCAACTGAATGTTACAATTGTAAATTTTTCATTGATCTGGATTAATATCTTGGAAACTCTTAGCCCCCCCCCCCCGAAAGTTAAGTTCTGGATGCGCCACTGCAGGTATGTGATCAAAACGTAAATTCCTATAATCCAAATGTAATTTATAGATTTTGTGGCCTGAATAGGATTTTCTGAACAACCTTAATTAAAAGGCTACTTCTTTTTAAGGGCTAATATTTTATGGCAGGTGGCTCCCTTACTATGGTGCACGTGAAGGTGTTAAGGTCAACTGACTACACGAGGGTCCTCTCCCTGTAATAACTTTAGGGTGGTTTTATTGTATAAATATATATATATTAAAATTTGTATATATATATATATATATATATATATATATATATAATCTGTCTTCTACAGATTTCAGTTGATTTGCTAATTATATCTTTACAGAAAAATATAGAATAGTGTTCCTAATTAACAAATGACTTTTTTTAAGAATTAATTTGAACATTCACTGATTTATTTTTTTTTTAAATGTAATTCTTGTCTATAATGTTTAAGTCTCTCAGTATCTTTATTTATGCAAGATTTTAATTTCGTATTACATTTACTGTTATTTTAAATATTTTTTAATGCCAATGTTCACTTAGTCACTCTCGCACATTTACTGTAGATTGTAACATGCAAAAGTGTTTCATAATTTATGAATATAATTGATTTTTTTTCTTTATTATATTTATCTTGAGTACATATGAATATATACAGAGCCTGATTAAGACCTGCTGTGGCCCAAGGCCCAGGACAATTTTCGTGCCCCCCTCCCCCCAAACAAATCAAAGCTTATTATTATTATTATTATTATTATTTTATTTTTTTCAAAAAGTTAAGAAAATTTCACAAAGTTAAGAAAATGCAACTGGATACAAACCTGAGGTGTAGGTTCAGTGGGTTCAGTGTTGCATTAGAGCTAGGAAACAGGAAATTGGTGACGATTTGGTATCTACCCCTAGGTGTGGTCTGTAGGCATGCCATATAACTTTTGATCCTCCTCCTCGGAGATTAGATTTCAACTAAAGATTATTATCATTAGCTAACTTTCAATTAATTTTTTAAAGAAAATCTTTGCCAAAAATAGCATTTAAAAATTTTTAAAGTTATTTTGGTGCCCCTAAATAGAAGTGCCCTAGACGGCCTGTGCGATAATCAGGCCCTGAATATATATAAGTAAATTCTTCACTTTTCCTTTTTAAATGTTTGAACTACAGCTATATTTCATATCAATGGAAAGTTTTTTACAATTTCTCTTTATTTTCAACAAATAACATTCAGTCAGTGCCAGACTTACTTTTACTATAACAACATTGTGCAATATGAAAAATGTTTTATAATTAATAATTAAAAACATATTTTTTATTTCTTGTCTTTAAATAACATCACTCTTCTTTTCACTATAATTTTATTTTACTCTATTATGGATTTGCATTACTCAAATGTAAGTTCTCATAATTAAATTCTTTTATAATTTTATCCAGTAACCTCAGAAAGTATTTCATCCTACTTTACTCCAGGTGAATGATGTTATAACCAAAGTTCTCACAAAGGGAAATTTGAATACCATTTTTTACCTCTATTTATTTTTAGAATTGGCTAATCATTGATATATATTTTTTAAAAATTTTCTTGTATCCAAATTTGTATTTGTGAGAACCCTGGTTATATTAGGTTTCTAAAAGTAATATTCTATATGTGCTAATAAAATGAAAATAAATCCAGTAATATATACTTTTAATCATTAGTTAAAAAAGAGTAATACTGACCCCTCCCCCCCCTCACACACACACACACTTAGTTGTGAGTCTATATGCACTCATTGTTTCAAAAGATGCAAATACCAGACAAATAAAAATACATATATTTTATTTATTTCATTTCACAAATTATTTACACTTTTGGAGAAATCTAGATGCTTATAATGTTTAATCAGATGCAACAAAGGCTTGCAAAATAATAATAATAATATATACAGTACCTGGCCAAATTATTAGACCAAAGAAAATATTTAAAGTTTTTTGAAATTTTTCTTATATTTGCTTTTATTTAAATATTTTTAAGTGTAATATTCATTCAATTACTCTCACATTTACTATAACCTGTAACATGGGAAAGTGTTTCACAATTTATGAATGATGCATGATTATTATTCACTATAATAATTTTTCTTTACTCTAATATAGACTTTGAGTACATATGAATATACACAAGTTAATTCTCCATTTTCACTTTCCAAAAGTTTCAATTACAACTATATTCCAAATCATAGGAAAGTGTTTTATAATTTGTCAATGATGCATTATTTTAATTTTTCAATAACACCCAGTCAATCATTATCTGACTTACTTTTACTATAACTTATGTAATATTGAAAAGTGTTTCATAATAATGGACCTAAGCATATTATTTCTTTCTTGTTTTTTTTAATAAAACCACTCAATCATTCTCTGATTCACTATAATTCTATCCTGTAATATATAACAATATAATAATTTAAAAGTTATGTTTGCATTTTATTCTATTATGGATTTGTGATCTAACGTACTACTTCTTTTATAATTCTATTCAGTAACCTGGTGAAATATTTCATCCCATTTTATTTCACGTGAACGATGGTGTTGTAATAGGTGTCTAAATGTAATAGCATTTATAGACTAATAAAATGAAAATAAAACCCAGTAACATAAAATTAATCCGTAGAATAAAATAAGTAAATAAAACCATCATTTCTATTTATCAAATTATGAACCTATATTCTTGTACTGTTTCAAAAGATGCGAATAATACTAGAAAAATAAAATACAAATATTTTATTTATTCCGTTTCACAAAATGTTTACATTGCTGGAGAAATCTATATATGCTTATATTGTTTTATCAAATACAACAAAGGCCTTGCAAAATAGGATGTAATATAATTACATATTCACAACACTTTTACAAATTGAATTGATATTAAACAAAGTAAAAAATGCATATCTGGAAAATACAAGATGCAGGAAGATTCATCGCTCCGATATGTAATGCTCTGTCTATCAACCTAAAAAGATGCAATTTGCTTTTCAGACAAAAATGAAGATAGCCCCCTGTCTTTTTCTTGTATTGCATCTTTTTCTTTTAATATCTTTTAAATTTTTACGATAGCATTTTCTAATGCTGCAATTTTCTTTTTCAGAATTTTGTTATATTCTTCATAATATTCCTATAAAAAAAAAAAATAATAATAATTAACCAATAATTTCAGTCTATGATAACTAATTTTTCAAATATTTAAGTACATAAAATGATACACTAAGAATAATTTTGATGACCTTTCGAAGAAGAAATAAATGAACACAATTATGCATCTCTTATCCTGTATAATCTAATGTCACTGAAAATAACAAAAATATCCTAAATAATCTGTTATGATGTTTACAATACTTCCTTTTATCCTACAATGCGATAAACATATTATATGGTAAGGTATAAGCTCAAAGGCACTGTATTTGAACATTTCTAGTCTATTTCAATAGTAGTTCTAAAAGAACTTTTATTTAACAAAAATTTCTGTGTGAGGAACCTTCTCCATCCTCCTCTCTCTTTTGTTACCCCCCCCCCCTTTTTTGTCTGCAGCCTTACCTTCAATAAATAGCACATTTGCTAAAAATATTTAAGAAAATCACAGTGCGAACTAGGAGACAATCAAGTTAAAATTGTAAAAAAAAAAAAAAAAAAAAAAGACAAACTAATTTATAACATTGTGTAAAATCCAGGCCCGTACAAAGTATATAGAGAAAAATACATAAATAATAATAATAAAAATGTCTGAGCCTGAACTTTGAAGAACATTTTTTTTTTTCAGTTGTTTACAAAGACAGTGTAAATAAAGTGTTTATAAATGATACTTAGATTTTAGTAATTTAAAAAATACAGAGTTTGCAAATGAGATAAAAATTTAATTTATTATTTGTGTATTAATAAAGTATTGTGTATTAATATTTATAGGTATAATTTATTATTATATCTATAAATAAAACTTTATTTACAGATTTATTTATATTAAAATGAAATAATAAAAAAATACAGGGTTCATAAATATAGTAAAAATCTTATTTAATTTAGTATTTGTAAATGAAAAAATAAAACTGCTTATTTGCAAATTTAACCATATTAAATTGCATTATGTAAAAACACTTTAACTTTAAAAATATAATTAAAAAATTTAAAAAAAGTTTAATATGCATCCTTAATTTTTTTTAAATTTAGGATGCATATTAGTTTAATTTTGTGTACAACTTAAATTCAAAATTATTGTGCAAGACAGGTATCAACATTTACACATTTATAGCATAATACGTCATAAAAGAAAAGGAAAACAAACCTTTTCTGGATTACTCAGATGTGATTCAAGTACACAACCAGGTTTTGGACATCCAATTTCAGCCTCAGTCTATTCTGCTTGAATTGGGGCTCTTCAAAATGGTCCTAAAGAATTTTTTTAAATCTTATTATGAGTATTAACAAATTAACATACATTTATTTAAAAATGTATCATAAATGTATTCAAAAGAAGTAAATTGCTAGTAGTAAATTGATACTTTTATATAATATTTACAATTTACATATGGAACATTTCAAGAGTTGACCAAGATTTTTTTTTTTTTTTTTTTTTTTTTTTTTGGGGGGGGGGGGCAGTGAACTTTTGTAAACAAATAAAAATTAGCACTAATTATATATATATATATATATATATATATATATATATATATATATATATATATATCAAGTTTATAACGTGGCAGAGAATCAAGTGCAAGTAGTCATTTGAAATAATATTGAAAACATGGGAAATTTTTTAAAAAATTTAATTTTTATAAAACAAAAATTTTGTGAAATGACTTTATGAAGTGAAATTTAGTGAATGGGCTCATACTTCGTTTACTAAATTTAAATTTTCTGAAAGGGTCTATTTTATGAACTTTAATTTTTTGAAAGGCCCCATTTTATAATATTCAGTTTGGAGAAGAAAGGGGGGAGGGGGTTAAAAGGAATTTTTTTATTTTGATCGACCCCTGAAATTAAAAAATGAATTCCCCCCCCCCCCCGAAAAGCCTACTTAAAAAAAAAAAAAAAAAACAGAAAAATATTGATTTAACAATTTATAGAATACATAAACATTCCCATAAAGTAAATCTTCATCTGAACCTGAACAATCTATCATTCAAGTGTGCAGTTAAACTAAATATTAAGATAGAAATTAAAACAGATTGGATACTTTGTATAAATATCAAACAGGGTTTAAACTGCCATTAGTTTTTTTAGCATTTTGCTAAAAGATATTGTATTTTGCTAAACTATGTGTGAAAGAATTTCGCTAAAAAGCTAAAACTAGATTATTTCATAAAATATCTTTATATAACTACCTCTAGTTTTTATGCAAATATTCGTGGACAGAAATTACAAAATCACTAAAAATATTGGGAATCATTATCTATTTAGTACATTCGGATTTAATTTCGACTTTTAATGGTTAAATTTAAATGCAAAAATATTTAAAAACATAATTAAGAATTTGCTTCATAGATGTATTCTCAGTGCTAGTATTGTGTTTGTTGCAATCGAAACAAAATTTTGCTGATTCATTTTTCTTAAATCACAATATATGCTTGGTTAAAATCATCAGTGAACAAAACAAACAGAAAACAAAATTGGGGATAACCAAGTTAAAAAAAAGAAATCAATTCTATTCAAAGAATTAATTTTCGAAAAAGCTAAAATACTGCTTATACGTTTTAGCTAAAATGCTAAAGAAACTTTTTTTGCCAGGTTAAACCCTGATATCAAATAATGAGTTCATGTTCTAAAAGCATTTTTATTTTTATTATCTCATGTTAATTAAACTTTAAAAAACAAATAAGATTATTTAAAATTAAAAATAATGGGTTTTTCTTGAAAGTTAACCGTGAAAACAGAAATAAAAGCACCAACTTGTTTCAGAGAAATTTCCTCAATAAAGGTTTAATGCATATATACTACATTAAACTTTATTATAAATAAATTTCTTAGATATATAATAATATAACTGCATATTTTGACTCACATAATGTCAATTAATATACCATGTTCTAAGATATAAATTTTTAAACATAAAAAGGTTTTGTTTCTTATATTGATCAAAATATTTAGCATTATTTCACAAAAATCTTAAATCTCTTTATATTTTGCAAGAATTTATTTATAAGCAAGATCTTTTATTAATAATAACTAAATTCTTTCTTATCAAAATATATAATTATTATGTAATAAGTAAATCAATTTATTTTAAATAAAATATTTAACATTAAAAGCAAGGACGTATTATATGTGAAAATTATTGTAGTTTAAAACGAAATTTAAGGACCATATATTTCTTAATCTAGAAAAAAAAAAATTCTTAATCTAGATTTTTTGAACGAGGATTGTACAAGTTTCTATTGAAAGATTTTAGCATAGTAAACTTAAATTTTCAAAATTCATACTTTATTATTATTATAATTATTATTAATTTAAATTTACCTCTTTTAAGACAATAGAAAACACCAATAGATATTTCAGAAAAGTACAAGTCTATGAAGTAAATAAATGCTTTTTACTGTAGTAAGTTAAACTATAATACATATGAATATATTGTTTAGCACAAAAAGTTTATTATCTGATTTTAATGATTAAATAAAAATAACCCTAAAAATGCAAAAATGCGTACATTTCTTCAATAATAATTCACCTATGATTTAAAATTAAAACAAACTAAATTTTATTTGCATTAAATTATGAAAACAAAACTTTATTTGGCGAAATTTGACGTCGCCAATATTTACAAACTCAGAATATCACATTAAGCTCATAGTTAACTGTTTTACGTTTTTAAAACATATAAGCAGTTAAATATTAATAAGTAGCAGCATGCATTATCATATTTTCACATAAAGAGGAGGTATTTATCAAGAGATATATTAATTAAACAAAATATAACTTACATTCCATACTTCAGCACCGGATCTCTGAATGCATTTGTCTCGACGAAAATTAACAGTCCAAATTTTCTTTCTGATCGCCTCTAAAAGAAATCCAAACATCCGAGGATTCTTTCTTGAATGAATACTGTAATTAATATCTTAACATCCA
This sequence comes from Salticus scenicus, assembly GCA_963930645.1. NCBI lineage: Eukaryota > Metazoa > Arthropoda > Arachnida > Araneae > Salticidae > Salticus > Salticus scenicus. The sequence continues at coordinate 211,950,834 of OZ005652.1, read as the reverse complement.
TCTATATTTATTACTTTATACACAGAAAACAATAAATATCCTCTGACAGCGTAACGATAACAAGAGATCTAAACAAGCAAGCAGACGACAATGAAAGAAGTGTGCTTCCGCGGAAGTAAATAGTTCCACAATTAGAAAAAGCTATTCAGCTATTGATAACCTAATATTATATTTTCTTTTAAATTCGAAGCTAAATTTGTTTACTTATCTTTTATGAATGAATATATTTTATTTATGCGTTTGAAAATTACCATTTAAAAAGCATGCAATTTGGCGAACTTTGAAACGAAACGCGTAAAACGGCTCAGGGTTGCTTTTCTCTCCCACGCTCCCCACTTGAAGGAATTGGGGGAAAAGATGCCGGACGAGTCTGCTCGTATTATAGGTGCCTTATCCAGATCATTCTAACAATTTTAACATTCTGGATTGTTTCATACCTTAATAATACAGAAAGGCAGACATACATTTAATTTAAGGAGCCGCAAATAAAAATACCACAGAGGCAGAATGAAGGTATGGTTTGTGTTTTTCCTATAATTGGTTGCCCAATCCGAAAGCAGTTACGCAGCATATATTATCATATAGCTAGGACAGTGAAGCTAAAATGCGAACAGGAGCGGTAGTAGTGCTACTACGGTCAACGGAGGAGATCTAAGAAATTCCACATGTGTTAGGTCTATAAGAATAGCAACTTTGATCAAAAACTGTTTTTCTATTTCGCGAGAAGTTAATATGTAAATATGTTGTTCTTCAATTTCTATTACTTTTGTATACACAAAATCATATACAAAGCATTCAGAGGTATTCTTCTAAGAAATAAAATAAGTTTTTAAAATGTTTAAAAATAGTTTTTTCCAAACACATTTATATTCAAGTACAAATAAAAAATACAAACTGTAATTCTGTAAAAGCAGTAATGAATTGTTAAATATTTAACATGTCTTACAAGGAAACATTCAAAAGGTGTAATCTTCAAAAAGTATTGAAAAAAATATATGTGATTCTACTCTTCATAAAACACCAGAAAATGAAAAAAATATCGGCTGAAATGAATTGCAGCAACCACAAAAAATTATCAAAATTATGCATATTTGGCGATTTCACTCTGCTAGGCTATTGATTTTGAGTACTTGGCGGAAAAGCAAAACACGGTTCTGTTCGTACACGGCAATCTCGGTGCTAGCAAACGTATCGCCTAACAGCGCTAAATCGCCAAATATGCTTAAATTTGATAATTTTTTGTGGTCGCTGTAATTAATTTCAGCCGATAATTTTTTCATTTTCTGGTGTTTTATGAAAAGTAGAATCACATATATGTTTTTTCAATACTTTTTGAAAGTGACACCTTTTGAATGTTTCCTTGTTAGTTTAAATATTACAAAATATGCTTTTAAAGGAAAAATACATTTTTGGTTCATATATGTTTTCAAAGCGTATTTGCTTAATATTTAGTTGTTACTTTTTAAAATGAATTGTGTTTGACGATCAAGTTTATAAACAATAATAAAGTTCCAAACGAAAACATAGATGCAATAAAAAATAAGACGAGCAATTACTGAAGCTGAAGAGCTCGAGAAACTTACTGCCGCTACCCTCAGAATCACTGTTGTCACATTTTGGTTACCACTGAGTAAACGTGAGTGCCATATCTATATAGTAACCTGTGTTGCTAACATGCATATGCAGCTGTGCGGAACGATCTTCTGTGAATTATTTCTTGCATACCGGTCTTATGCACGTCAGAGACGGACTGTTGGAAAAGTAGGTGTGAAACAAGCGTTACACAAAAGAAATTTAGTGACTATAGCAGATCAACCATCTACAAGCACACGATCTATAAACCGTAAACTTAATATGTCAAAATCTACGACATGAATCTGTGCGGAAGTATGATAGGTTACAGCCACATAATTTTCTACGAGTTCAATCATTGACTAAGATTATTATTTTTGTGTAGAGTTCTCCCGCAGCAAATACAACAGTTTGAAATACGCTTAAATTTTGCAGTAATTATTCTTTTTTTAGACGAATACATTTTTGTAATGGTGCATTTAATACCCACAATGAATGTGTCTGGGACTTTGTAGATCCCCATGCCGATATACGATGTCGATTAGTGTATAAATATATCAAAAAAAGTATATCTTATAGCACCGTCACTGCACTTTCAATTTTATCTTAATGGCTATTATAAAGCTAAATATGCATCTATGTTTAAATTATCTCCCCAACTTTTACTAAATTATAATGCATCCATGGTGTTCTTGCTGAAAACTAACACCAGTCTGTCCATTTCATAGTGATGGTTAGATAGTACAAAACAATTAGCTGGTGCCCTTTTAACTCAAATGTTTGTTGTATTCAATATTGCATACACTTATCCATCAATTTTCGAGCAGGAATCATCCTGATAGGAACTTATGGATAGGAACGTACGATAGGAAACCTGACAGGAACGTATTTTTAGCCATAACTCTGTTTGTGGAAATATCTGATGTTTGCGTAAGAAATACTACCTAACTTGAAGAATATTCCAATGGACATACGGAAACATTTATAGATTGATATATGAATGGACCTTCGGAGGCATATATAGTTTAAGAATGATGGAGCTCCAGCTTATTTTGGGCGACAAATTACAACCAATATCGACCTCACATACCAAATATATAAATGGGACAATGTGGTCATCACGATTGTCCGATTTGTCGATACGTGATTATTTATTTATTTATTTATTTGAGACAGCTAAAAAGACTAGTTTTTTCTTCAATCTAAAGAAACCCTTATCGCAAGACTTTCGACTGTTTCTTGGGAGCTTCTTCCTGAGATATTTCAAAACATTCTCCTATTCCTCTTTCACCGAATTTCTTCCTGAGTCATCAAAGGTGGTCGTTCTTTTAAGCAATTATAGTAAACATTCATTAATATTGCTTTTATTAATGCATGCATTTTTCTTTATTCCTCGTATTTTCGTTTTTTATATGTTGCGCCCTATAACGCGTTTACATTTCATTTCAGACTATGCATACTTTCTAAACAATATTTTTATGCATTTTCTTTTTAAATCTTTCCTTCGACATACAGTATATGACAGTGTAAAGCACAACTTTAATTTTTGCACAAAATAATATACTTTTTGACAACATATTTAAAAAAATAGGAAAAAAAATTAAATTGAAATTTGGAAATAAAAAGTTATTTTTAAATTGTGTGCATTTAAAAATTATTACATTGTAAAAGTCGGAAACATAAGTGTTTTTGATAATATCTATCTTACTATAGTATCCCCTTTCTGCATCATGGTACAAATAAGATTCAAACCGTAAATGAACTTAAACTGACAATGTATTGTTCCATTTCTGGCATTTTGGGCCGTAAATGAAGAAAACCAGTTTTTTACTAAGAAATTTTTAGCGTAAAAAAAAAAAAAAAAGCTTGTAAATTTCATATAGTAATCTCTAAAGCAATGATATGTATTTTTTATATCTATTTAGAACAAACAAACAAACAAACAAAAAAAAAGATCATGCAGAAAAGGGATACATATCTCTTATTGGTATCTATCTATTATGTGTGTGCAGAATAATAAAAAATAATTAAACAGAAAATAAGAATAACAAAAATTTCGAAAAATAATGCTTGAAAGGTACAAATTAAAAAAAAATAATAATAATAATAATAAACCCACAGGAAAAGAATGTATATTAAATTATATTAGTTAAATCAAGGCAAATGCACACAATAAAATAAGAGTTCAAAAAAAGCTGAAACCTTCGCCAAAGAACACATATATATGTGTCTATATATATGTGTGTCTATATATGTATCGTTTGTACCTAAAAAGCATTCTTTTATACTTTCCGGTGCCAATATATATATATATATATATATATATATATATACATGAGGTTCTATAAAATGGCTTTATATCAAGTTATTCGCGCGTATGAAATTTTTGCATTAATTTGAACAATTTTTAATTAAAATACACTCCTGCTCAAAAGTTTAGCAAGATTTTTTTTAACGACTAGTTTTTCTCAATTTAAAAACTTATCTCTAGCGAATTACAAAATAGCGAACTTTAGCAAATTGTAGAACAAACTTTAAATGATTTTCCTAGCTAAATGCGTAACTTACCTCTCTGTGTCTGCAAAATAAAGCATGAAAAATCATACACTGAAGAACGTACTAGTGATTCAGGACTTTATCAATTATGAATTATTTGTTCATGAAGAACATGGTGTTATTATTCACGTGCTGATACTGTCCAGACATACATCTTGGAAACACGTGGATTCGCTGGGCGCATTCGAAAGTATTTCCCGGTCACTTCCCGAGTTGGGAAATGACGTCACGCGGGAAGTTCGGGAAATTAGAACTACCATATAGGAGCCTTACGAAAAATGACCGAGATATAACTACTTCCGTACGCATCTCATCTTCCCGGGAAACAAATATATAAACAAACATGGCTCCTATATGGTAGTTCTAATTTCCCGAACTTCCCGCGTGACGTCATTTCCCAACTCGGGAAGTGACCGGGAAATACTTTCGAATGCGCCCAATATGGTAATTCTATGCCTCCCACAACATCTGAGTATTACCAGTAGAAAGTAAAAGCACGTAATGTTGGCTATTGTGCACAAGTTGCTGCTGTGTTGTGGTAATTATTTTATAAAAGATACGTTGAAAAAAAATTAGAAGAAGAAAAAGACAACTTTTATTACAGTCAATGCATTGCTGACAATAGTACTTTTAAAAGGTCTGAAAGAGATGAAAGTGATGAAAACGAATCTATCTAATGAAATTCACTTAAAATTGAATTTCATCGTTATTTTTGTTACATATTTTTGTTAATATTTTACATTAGTATTTTTGTTACACTAAATATTCTTAAAAAATAATTCATGTCTGTTTTTATCTGTACAATTTAAATCTTAGGCAATACTAACATTTTAAATAAGATGGTAGAATCTGTGTCATTTGAGTTTTTTTCAATCTGCACGTTACATTATTTCTTAACAATGTACCCAATAATTTTTTCCTACAATCGATGTACTATAGATACAAATATTCAGATTAGAAAAAGTATAATAACAATGTATATAACTTTCTATAAACAGGAATACAGAAAAAACTGTTCTAAAATAATGCATCTTGCAACAATAAACGCACACAGGCAGAGTTTACATTTTACATAATGCCAACAAGGACACCTCATGCGGGAGACGTCCGAATTAAAAGCGATGTTTCTTAACGCGATATATTTTCAGCATTTATTCCGAATTTTCCAACTAATTGTTATAATTTTTTTTTAATTGGTCTGTAGAATTCCTATATTAAAATTAGAATTTGAAAATCCTAAGAGCCGAAAAACCCTCTTATAAACCCTCATTATTTAAGCATTTATTTATTTTAAGTAGAAATCATTTATTAAATTTAATTTGCGTGATGATGCTTCGATTCTGTTCCGGAGAAATATAGCACTAAATATCTAAAAAGGTGAGTTTTGTGTCCTTAGATAATACCTTAAAAAATACTTTTTTTTTATTCAGAATTTTTTTTTTTTTTTTTTTTTTTTTTTTTTTTTAAGATGGAAAAAAAAAAAAAATCGATAACTTATTTTCTATTTATCAGAGATACATAGTTCAGTCATTTATTGTAATGGTACTGATCTATTCTTTTTTTAAAAATTCTCATGTTGAAAAATTTACACTCCCCCTAGTAGGAAACGATATATACTTACATGTACAAAACTTTTTACTAGTTCATTATTAAGGTAAAACCACCAGTAATTGACACTGCACCAATAGGTGACACTTTGACGAAGAAAATTAAATATTAAGAAAAGAAAAGGAAGCCAAATATCGAGATGGTGTCTGAGTATAGACATCTAGCGACACCAATACAAACTAACGTGGCGTCATAAACAACATCGCTAGTTACCGCGTTCGACTGACGACAACCGCACGCTTCGTGCCATATTTATCGTTATTTTCTTGTGCAGTTTGTTTAGAGCAAGCCGAGAGATTAATGTTGGAAAGGTAAATATTATTTTACAATTTTAAATCAATATTAATTAATTCATTATAATTAGAGTTTGAAGCGTAAATACGTATTATTTAAAATTACATACAATAAAATATTTTAAACATGTCGTCATATCATTTACTGAAACTTGAAATTACATAGATTTGAGTAGTTGACATGTGGGTGTCAACTTATGGATTTTAACATAATTTGTTAATACTGTTTTATTTATTGTGATTTTGCTGCTTATAAGTTAAATTACTCTATTAGACCTTCTAAAATAATTTAGAACCATTTTGTTCAGTAGTTGACAGGAGGTGTCAACTATTGGAGCTATAAGTGTCAACTATTGAATTATTTTTTATTTCGTTTTTTAGATGCCACCGACAAAAGGAAATTTTAGAAATTATACACAAGAGGCTATATGGAAGCGGCTGTAGAAGATGTGCGTTTACATAAAACTCCGTATAAAACTGCTGCAAAAAAGTTTAACGTGCCAAGGGTTACTTTGAAGTACAAGGTTGAAGGAAAACACCCGATGGACCGGTAAGACAGTTTTAAATAGATCAAGGGACTGATTGTATACCCTAAATTTAGCTGTAAGTACGACAATAAAATAACAGTGTTGTTACTTACTAATTTTATTTTTTCAGAAAAATGGGCCACCGGCCATATTGAGTAGAACAGAGGAAAAAACTATCGTAGATTGGATTTTTGGAATGGCCCGTGCAGGATTCCCCGTCACTATGAAGGAGGTTGTCTCTAGTGTGCAGCGTCTCTTAAAAGAATTAAAAAGGCCAAACCCGTTTAAAGACAATTGCCCAGGAAAATCGTGGATGAAAGGATTCATGAAGAGGAATCCTGAAATATCAGTTCGCATGTCCCAAAACCTTACTAGATTAAGAGCTGTAATATCCAAGGAGCACATTTTAAATTGGTTTAAAGAGGTAGAGACATTCTTGGATCAGACTCAACAAAAAGACATCTTACAAGATCCTAGAAGGATCTTTAATACAAATGAAACTGCTTTTTTTCTAAATCCGAAGTGTGGTAAGGTTTTAGCAAAAAAGGGGGACTAAACAGTATATCAGCAAGTCAATCCAGATGAGAAGGAATGCCTAACAGTCCTTGTGACAGGTAGCGCATCTGGTGCTGTACCTCCTCCAACAGTTTTGTTTAAGTATAAAAGAATTCCACAGGAAATTGCGCATAATTTCCCTCCAGAATGGGGTCTGGTAAAAACAGATTCTGGTTGGATGACTTGCGAGGCGTTTTTCGAATTTATTGCTGACATTTTCCATCCTTGGCTGGAGAAAGAAAAGATTCCTTTGCCGGTCATTCTTTTCGTGGATGGGCATGTGTCTCACCTGAGTTTACCAGTGGGTCAGTTTTGTGAAAAAAATGGGATTATCATCATTGCCCTGTACCCCAATGCAACACATCTATTACAGCCAATGGATGTTGCGGTTTTTAGGACTCTGAAAGAGCATTGGAAAAAAAGGGCACACGAATTGAGATTATCTAATTTGGAAGCTCCAATCTTAAAGAAAAAAGATTTTCCAAAACTTCTGAAAGAAGTTATCGACACTGCACTGAACGCACCAATCTTCGAAAATGGTTTTAGGAAATGTGGGCTATTTCCGTGGAACCCAGAAATTGTCACTGTCCCATTAAACAATGAAGACGATCAACTTACGAATGTTGAAGAACGTAAAAGATTTTTAAAAGAAGGGCTTCGGTTTCTCAATCAAAGTATTCCACAAAGCAAGCTCATTATATTTCGCAACGGAGATAAAAATGAGTTGGATGAAAAAGGTATGTCACTGTTTGAATTGTGGCAAAATACAAAACTAGAAATAGAAAGTGGTTTGCTAAATGCCTCTATTGTTATCAACGAGCCTGCCAAAGAAAACAGTGAAGATATAAATCTGTTATCTACAGAAGCGAGCGGTGTAACGCCGCTCGCTTCTGGTGGCATCAACGAGAGCAATAACCAAACCACAGAAGATAACAACCTGCCATCTGAAAACAACACTCCTACGGTTTTAGACGAATCTCCTGGAAATGGTATGAACCTTTGCCAAACTGGACCTTCTTCAGAAGCGAGCGGTATAACGCCGCTCGCTTCTGGTGGCATCAACGAGAGCAATAACCAAACCACAGAAGATAACAACCTGCCATCTGAAAACAACACTCCTACGGTTTTTGAAGAATCTCGTGGAAATTGTATGAACCTTTGCCAAGCTGGAACTTCTTCAGTGTCCGCGGAAATCTCCAGCCCCTTCAAAAGATATTTTTATTATAAGAAAGTTAAAGAAGAACCAGAAAGAAAACGACCTACAAAAGAAAGAATGCCCACTATAGTTTCGGGACACCTGTGTCAAGAATACTTTAAAAAGAAGTTAGCAAAAAAGGAAGAATTAGAAAAAATAAAAATGGAACGTGCTGCCGAAAGACAAAAGAAAAGAGAAGAAAAGGAAAAAACAAAAAAAAGGGAAGATTCAGAAGCGTAAGAAAAAGACTGAAAAGAGGGTGCTTCATTTTGACGATAGTTCTGACTCAAATACTGATGGTATTTCTCTTGACAGTGAAAGTGAGTCTCAAAATGAGAGCGATGGAGAAAACATACAAAAAAACAATCTTAAAAATCCAGTACAGAGAAAGTTAGGAGAGTATGTATTATTTTCCTACGAAGAAGAGTTATTTCCAGGGGTTATTACTGATGTTACCAAAACAGCTACTTCTATTTCGGCAATGCAGAAATGTGGGAGACTTTGGAAATGGCCTCAAAAAGTGGATCAATTGGACTATGAATAGGAAGAAGTGTTGTACCATATCAACTAGCCATTAAAAATGAGTCAGACGAGAAATGTGTACTCGGTCCTTGAATTAGAATTGTTATGGAACTAACTGATATAAAATCACTGATTACTGATATATTTTTAAGGTTATAAAATACATATATGTACAGTCAGTTACAAAAGTCGGTTAACAAACTCAAGACTTCAAATCAATTTAGTATTAAAAGAAATCTTGATACAAAATGCTGGATTAGGCACAGGGAAGAGTGGTGAAGTACTCTTCACTGTACTTATTCCAGTGATTTGAGTATTTACTTTCATTACATTTCTTTTTTGTGTACATCTTAATCTAAGCATACCTATGTCAACTACTGAAAATAAAAAGTGTCAACTACTAAATATATTTGTTTTCACTAGGTGTCAACTACTAGCATAGTACATTCATTTTATTAAAAATAACATAAAAATAAACATTAGTTTTATTGCTACAATCCTTGTCACATTCTGGAAGGGGAATAATTTGCGCAACTATTACCAATTAGAAGTTCCCTCTAAGATGATTTCATACCAAACTATGTCAATAAACATACTAATAGATCATTAAGGTGTCATCTGCTGGGTATTATATATATATATATATATATATAAGTTTGACAAGGATTTGTTAAAAATAATTCTTATTGCGTGCATTTATGTGAAATTTTGTTCTATATTGCCATTTTTAAAAATTATTTAAAAACAAAACAAGATATAACCCCCAACTGCGCGATTTACGCTAAAGGTTAATAATCACTAATATATGTCAAGGTGTAAATACAATTAATTTATATAAAATTCTGGGCGTTAGTTCTTGAGCTATACCTTCCACAAAATATTTGTTACGCACTCACATAGAAACATAAATATTTTTAAAAGCTGTTAAATCATATTCCGGGCCTCTCAGAATGTGTAAATTTATCAAAAACCGGGAGTTGAAAAAATTACGTTTCCAGTGCTTTTTTTTCTTTTGAATGTAAAATAAAAAAATTTATCACAAAAAACTTTTTAATTCAATATATCTATTGTTTCAAAAATTACTAAAGTTAGAATGTTTATATATTTCTTTGGTAGTAATTAAATGAATTATTTTTAAGCATTTCTCGAGTAAACAGTCTTTTGATAAAAAAAATTATAATTTTTTTTTTTGAGGTTGATTTATTTGAATATTCATTTTTTAAAGCTGCTTTAGCGCTTATTCTGAATATTTTTCTTCATTATGGCATGTTGTTGGTGGATGTATTTGTTAAATTTTCTGTTTGTTAATCAATTAGGTCAAAGTACCTACCAAAAATTTTCTTATAAAAATTCTAAACTATCTAAAATGCGATATATAAAGTGATTAAATAAAAAAATGTAAAACTTGTCTTGTTGCTAAGGGTGATGCTGAGGTGCTGCCAACTAGTTTTATTATTTTTTACAAATTTAGTAATATTATTTACAGAATTAGGTGCTTATATTGTTTTCAGTGTTATATTGGTCAAACCTCTAATGAATTACATTTAGGAATCAATAACCACAGGCCACACATCAATAAATCTAAATTCCCCTCTTTTGAACTTTCACATTTTAAATTACATTCGTTTGAAAATATAGAAATTGAAATATTAGAGCATGTTACAGATGGTAATGAAAGACTTTTTAAAGAAAATGATTATATTTTGAAATTTAGAACTTTATATCCATATGGTTTAAATACAGAACTTAATAAGCTACATGCAAACAAGATCTCTAATGTATATAATTTGTTTTATGAAGTAAATAATTTAATTTCAATTAAAAGAGGTAAGAGAGGTCCTCATATTAATAGTAAAAAAATTGAATGATATTATCCTTTTATTTTGGCTTAATGAACAAGAAAAAATATTCACACACTTTTTAAATGTTAATAAGTTAAAAGTATTGGTCTGTTTTTTGAAAATAAAAACAATTAAAAAGATTTCTTCTTTTCTTTGTATGTATAATTTTGTTAATAATCAGTTTAAAGATTTAGTTACAGATTTGATAGGTTTCAAACTTTTAAAATTTAAGAATGGTGTTGGAGTGAATGAATATTTTACAATTTCTTTTTTGCAAAAATCATTTGATAATCTGAAATTAAATATAACTATATTTAAAAATTATTTCCTTTTTCCAGTAAAAAATATAAATATTGTAACTGCTTTTAAATATAATACACCATTCAGTAAAAAGATTTTTAATTATAGAAAATTTGCTTTATCAGTTGATTCCTCTAAGATGATTGAATGTATATGCATTAGGGAGGATTTTAATTTTTATATTGATAATAATTACAAGGATGTTATAACTGGAGATCTTAATGTGATAAAAAATGTTAATATAAGATTATTAATGAATCTGGGCACAAAATTTAGATTAAATAAAAATTTTTAAAAATCTAATGTTAAAGAGAATTTTTTAAAAGATATAAATAATTGTATTTTTAAGGTTTGTTATAAATATACCGCACCCATAGAAGCTTTTCATGAATGGAAATATAATCTGACAAGTTATTTTGATAATGTTTTAGTTTAATTTTTAAATAACTAGTACTAATTATAATTATCATTAGTTTAATAAAAAGGACAATGAATATTTGGAATCGTTAAAAATCATTTTGTTTTTGTTTCTGTTGACAAAGCTGCTAATAATTATGGTATCATATGCAAAATTTTTATTTTGAAAGAACTTTAGAAGAATTGAATAATGAGTTTTATTACACTAAATTAAATTTGAATTCTGTAATTGTTAAAAAATGTTTTACTGCTTATTCAAAACAGATTAAGTCTCTTTTTTCTTATAATATTATAATTTCTAATGAGACTAATATCCCATTTTTATTTATGACATCTAAATTTCGTAAAAATCCTGTTAAATTCAGATTTATATGTTGTACAACTAATAGTATTGGTAAATGTTTTAATGTAAAATTGCAAATTTTTTTGAAGAAAATTTATGATTTTCTAAAATTCAAATATAAAAATACAAGTTATTTTTGGTCTATTGATAATAGTATTGATTTAATTAATAAAATTACTTTTAAATTTTCATCTATTTAAACTTATGATTTTGAAAATTTATTTTGTAATATTCCTATAAATGAACTTTATGATATCATTAAAAATATTTTTGACATTTTTTATATTGAAGATGAATTAAATATCCCTAGAGATTTTTTCCTTAGTTTATGTCATTTTTGTCTAAATAATAATTATATCTTTTTTTCATAATGGAATTTTTTCACATAGTATTGGTATGGAAACTAATTATTCTTCTAGTGCAGCCAATCTTTTCTTATTTTTCTTTGAATTCAAGTTTACTGTAACTCATAATATCTGTTTAAATGTTTTTCGTTATATTGATGACTTAATTATTTTTCATACTAATTTTGATAATTTTTTTAATTTAATATATCCAGATATTTTAAAATTAAATAAAGCCAATATTAATAATTTTGATGCGTATTTTTTAGATGTTTCCTTTGTTTTAAAAAATAATAATTTATGTACTGATTTATATGATAAAAGAAAAAAAAAATTCAACTTTGTTACTAACAGTATGCAGTACTAACCGCACTGGTTTTCTAATCTGAGCCATAAAATTTAAATAAACATAATAGTCAATCAACTTTTAAGAATTAAGAGATTATGCAATTCTAAATTTTATTTTGATAAACAAATATATAATTTTCAAGCTTTATTATACTATAAAAATTTATATCCTTTAAGTTTTATTTTTTATTATACTAGTAATGTAAATTTTTAGTGACAGTTCCATATCTACTGGCTTTGTTTTGCTAACGACTTAAAGCCTATTTTTTTACGAAGGTCGTGGGTTGATGGATGGAATTATATTGTTCCACCAGACTTGGAATGTATTGGATATCTATGGATACGGAAGAAGAATTGCGATGTTTTAAAAGTTTTTAAGCTGAAATGAAACTTTGCAGCTGTTGTCTCTTGCAGGTGGTGAGTTTTTCTATGTTTTTCTAGTAGGTTCAGGTGGGGGTATGTTCTTGTTAGCACATTTTCATTTCATAACTTCATGTAATAAAACAATTTTTAAATTCTGATATAAAATTTAATTATAGTTTCACTCATAAGTAATAGTATTTGATTTAAAATAAAATGCTTTTCAAATAAATCATAATTCAGTCTTTATAACTTCATGTTTTTCTTTACTATTCTGTTTGAAATATATTCTGGAGTATGCTAGCTTGGCATATGTTCAGAAACCTTCTGGTACTACATAGTTCTTTTAATAGTTGTGTTTCCACCAGCTGACGAAGAAAACACAGCATAAATTGAAATTTTTAGCTTGAATAGTGTTAAATTAAAGTTATTTTCTTGTGTATTAACATCGATGAAGTTATTATTGTCGTTTTTACATTCCACTTTCATATCTTCACTTATCATAATTTAAATTCATAGTTATATATATATTATACTAGCAGACCCGGCCACGCGTTGCTGTGACTAAGTCCCCATAGCGTTCTTCAAAAGCCTTTACTGCCTTTAAATAATTTTCTGATGTTACAGGGTAACTTTCGAGTAATTCTCTGGCTCGAGTTCCTGGTTCTATGCACTGTAAAAGGTATTGAAATTTGTCAGTGTTGTCTAATTCCTCATCTTCATGAATGTTCTTAAATTGGGCCCAAAAGGGCAAATAATTTATCAATTTTGAATTAAATTTCTTGATAGCTAATTTTGGTAATTTATATCGCTTTGTTTTCAAGTTTGTTTCGCTTTCTATTTTATTTTGGCTTGTGTGATTAAAATTTACATTTGAATTTAACTTTTCATTAATTAGTCTTTTAACTGTGATAAATTCATCACAGTATGCTTCGCTTTCTTCGGCTTCTTTTATAATCAAAGCTTCATCGCATTTACTATCTTCCGACATAATGTCCAATATCTCATTATCAAATGCTTTTAATTCTGTCATTAAACCCTCTAATTTATTTAAATTATCTAAAAGTATACCCTTCTCAAGATCTTCTTTCTCTAGTTCAGTTTTTAAAATATTTAAAGTTTTAGTAAAGGAAGATCGTAATGGAGTTCTTCGCCTTTTTATTTTTTCCATTTCTGATTTTCAAACAAAAATAGAACAGTTTTATGTTAATTAACCAATTATTCGTTATTTATGCCTTTTAATTTAAATGTAAAAACTTTCACTTTTCTATTTACCAAGAAGATTTTATTTAAAGAACAACTTGGAAAATGTTCTAATTTGAGAGCCATTTTCTTTTCATAAAATGTAAACAAAAGAAAATAACCATTTATTATTTTTTATTTTACTCTTATATATTTTTTATATTACTCTTAATATTTATTTCCAACTGAATAAAATTTTTTATTTATTTATTAACTGTAAAAATTTATTGAATACTAGCAGACCCGGCCACGCGTTGCTGTGACTAAGTTATACGTTGAATTATACGGCTGTAAACTATTTAGTACAGTCAAATTATTATTTACGAACAAAGACGAAAACGTTGTAGCCGATGTAAAAACCCACAGGGTTGAGATTTGAAACTTAGGTCAAAATTTGGAAGCGATTGATAAAAATTTTCGTAGTGTTGATATTAAGCACAAATTAATTTTATTGTAGGGTCCTATAAATTTTAATGGAGAAGTGATATATATTATTTCTAATGCTACTTTGGATAAAATTGCTAAAATGACTAATATATAAATTAAATTCTATTAAAATAAAAGTATAAAAGAAACAGACGATTTTAAAATCAATTTTTATGGAGGAGTGAAATATAATATATGCTATAATGGATAATTTTACTATAAAATGACCTCATCATTTTAAATATTTTAAAGAGGGCAACAGCTGTAGTTATAAAAAGGAAAACAATAAGGCTAAACCAGAAAAATAAGTAAAATTGATAAATATTTTAAAACTTTAAAATTGGAAATCTTATGAAATATTGGACATTTAAAGTAAATACATGTATCATTTTAAATAGAAAAAGATTTTGGAAAAGTTTAGTGTATTTTAACGAAGTGATGAGAAGTTTTTGAGTATGTTAAAATTTTAATAGTAAATTCAAGTTAATAAAGATGGGAAACATTGAGGATTAAGATAAAAATAATTATAAGATAAAAAAAAAAAAAAAAAACTTTTTATATACCATGCTTTTAAATTTTAATATACTAATAATATACTAATTAAAAGGAAATTGATAAATATTCTATCATAGTTTGAAGTCAAATTTGTTTTCAAATGTCTAAATAAAATATCTGATGTAAGATACTAATATTTTGCAGCGGAATAGATTTCATTTCTGTCATCCTTGGCGAAAAAAAAGAATATCGCCAAATTATCTGGCGAAAATATTTAATTCCTTTCAAAAATCATGGTTATTTTAACAACTTATATTAAAAGAGTAATGAATAATATGAAACAATATTTCGTACAATACATATTACATGTCATACATACGTACAATTAATAATACATATTACATTTCGTACAATGCATACATCTGACATGTATATTTTCGTGCTACGCTTTTGATCGCCAAATAATAATAATAATAATAATAAAAGCCAAGGGCGACAGAGTTTTGAAATTTAAAATTAAAATTTTGTCAATTTGACAGCAAAATAATTCAATCTAACACCCGCGATAACTAATACATATCTATACCCAAATATAAGGATTAAAATCGGGAAATAAATTTCCTCGATTTTTAATAATTTCTTACAAAAAATCCAGTGGGCAATTAACATAGGAAATCTTTTTCTTGGCTACACAGACGGTCGGTGAGTCACACTTCGCTTGCGTATAGAACTCATAGATATATAGAATAGAGTGATCATTGAGGAGAAAAAAGTTATTCATTTTCATTTGGGAAAAGACGACGTTTTTACCAAAATATGGCCGTCTTTCCCCGAGTGAATACACACGGAAATACATACTAATATTTTAGCAAATAAAATTTATGAATAATTTATTTGCTAAAGGGGAATGGAAGACTCCAGATACAGTTTCAAATTCATATTTCTTTCTTTCTGTTCTTTTTTTTTTTTTTTTTTCAATACCACTTAATGGCTGTTTCCAAAGCTTTTATTTATTTTTTTTTTTCGGCATCAAAAATCTTTGTACGATAACATGGGGATGAGAGATCTATATATATTACTATATCTATGATAGAACTACATTAGCACTTTATCAATGTGTATAAAATCTTTAAATTGATTATGACGTCAATTTTCGTGAGATACATAATTTAACTTTTTATAATTTTTTCACGTTCACGTTTGATTAAATGTATTTATTTTTATGTCAAAAGAAAATGAACTCGTATTATTTTTTTTTTCTTTTGGCAACAATTAAATTAATGGAACTCACAGATATTTTGGAGCAACTTTAATAAAGGTCTATAATTAACAAATAATTGCAATAAAACAATATTGTGACAATAAATTGAGATAAAAACTATCCTATCTCTCAAGTTGGACCAAACTGCACACAGTGTGCAAAATTTCATTAAAATCGGTTCCTTAGTTTAGGAGTTTACCCCGGACAAACATCGTGACACGTAATTTATATATATATACAGATATATATATATATATATATATATATATATATATATATATATATATATATATATATATTATTAAATAAATGATATTTATAACATTTTTTCGGCAGAAATAAACACTTTGATAAGCTTTGAGAAGAGATTTATAAACATTCAAACTTTCGTTAGCTTTATATATTAGCAATGTAATGAATTTCATAACAAAGAAAAAATGCAATTTTTATGGATTATTTGTTGCTATTCTATTCTGCTAAGAACATTTAGCCATAAGTGCTTGCAGTCTTTCGAGATAATTGATCCTGTTTTTGTATTTTAGTCTTCCTATGTTTTTTTACCTCATCGTGTGAAGAGCATCATCGTTATTAGGGAAGATTGATCGTCTATGGCACTCTAAAAAATGAAGTGAATAGATTTAGAACCCATTTTTTTCTCCATTATTTTCCTATAAATGACTTTTTTTTATTTAAGTGGAAGAGGGGAGAACCTATTTATTTAAGAATTTTTTCTTAAAAGATTATCATATTCCAAAAAAGTGCATGTATTTTAAATAACTAATATTAACAAGATACAGCGCTTAAAATCTGTTTTTTTTAAACAGTTCGTTTTAAGTCTGCGTAATGGTTAAAGAAAAACTACTATCTCTATTGTATAATTATTCTATTACTATATGAACCACTTAACTTTTATATCTGATAATAAATAAGGTAAAAAATATTTTGTAATTATAAAGTTGATTGGCTGTAGGCCGATTGACTTCGTTAGTATCCTCGGCCTATAGGTTGAATGCCTTTCGTGGGGGTCTTCTTAAGGGGTCTTAGTCCGTATTTACGCGAGTTTCGTAGAAAACCACGGAAAACCCTGAACGGCTATGTCGATGAGAATGACCTGGGATCGAACCCGACAATTCCCATCAACCAGCTCTGACTGCAGAACCGTTCGGCAGAAGGTAGCCCATTTTATAATTACCAAAGACGTCAACAGAGTTAAAATAAATTCTAGATATTGATAAATATATGATTTTAATAAAATTTCTAACATTCGGTGGAAGATGCAAATTAATGAAGTTCCCCTGAATGTCTTCCCAGATCAGCTTTAAATTAGAACTTCTCCTTATCTGTTCAGATTCCTACAATCTAAGTCAATAATTATTTCTTTTATTAAACAGAATTTATCACTCTGATATTTTAGGTTAATTTTCGTTCTAATGATATATATATAAGTTTTTTTTTCCTATAAAAAAGAAGAAAAAAATTAAAGTATTTATTCTTCATCCGTAAAACATCCTACATAAGTTTACACTACCATTTATATGCATTGAATCATTAGTACAACGTTTCCGCAAAAAAATAGTAAAAGACATTTTTTTTAAAATCGAACTAACAAAAGAACTGTGTATCTTCTTTTAATGAAAGTAAACACAGAATAAACATTAGTTTAACCAACAAAATATTTATCTTTATTCTGAAATCCTAATGCATAAATGTCTCAGTATAAGTTAATTACTGTTTTTTTCTTATCAAATTTATCAAATAGTATAAAACTGTTTAGTATTTTATAGAAATTTTATATGGTTAATTTGAAAACCAGTCAAATAATCCAACCGTAATTATATACTTATATCTCGTTGTTTAAAGTTATACTTTGTGTATATTTTCAACTCGAATAAACTTTATATTAGTATGTCTTTTTTAATTGAATAATCTAGTGTGTCAATCAGACGACCTTCTCTTGCCGTGAAATTTAATGCTAAAAGACAGATTGGATATTAAGAGTTAAGATAACTAGTACTGTTATGCAAACTTATTTTAAAACAATTCAAATTAGGCTTCGGAACAGCTTTATTTGACGAATAATTCTATGTGTGTGGGGCATAGCCCCCCCCCCGCCCTTAACACCCCGTTTCATTATTGTATCTACATTCATATAGAATTCACATATGTTATTAAGTTCAAAAGTTTATTTAAAATTATTCGGTCAACTTTCACACGCATCATTCCTCGAAATTTATAAATCTTGTACAAACATTTCTATAAACAAACGTATTAACTTCAAAATACATCATTTGGATCGCCTGGAATTATTTGTTTTCAATTATTCTAACAGACACAGTCAAAGATCAAACTATAAATGTTGACATCGATATTCAAGAAACCTCAGAACATGTAAAGATACAAAAAAAAAAAAAAAAAACAGGTGGTGAATATTCAGCTTTAAGGAAAACAGCATCAATCAAAAGAGTTGTTAAAGAGTTTATTTATATTTTTATTTATAGACATAGATAAAAAAAAAAAAAAAAAAAAAAAAACTATATATAGATATAAAGAGAAAAAAAAATCGTAATAATACTATATTCTACATGAAACGAATTTTTACGCATATAAAATTTATATTTTTTTCATTTTTCTCACATAAAAAATCATGTTCATTTTCGATGCAGAATGACATCTCATCTCCACAGCATATGAAACTCATTCAAACCCTTAATTTGGTTGTAGTTCGATGTTCGATCGTGCAAGAGCACGTGTGTTATACACACAAAATAAATATAGTTATCAAAATTTTAAAATTAAGCAGCCAGTTTTGCCCAATGCCGAGAAAGTTTCTCTAATTGATTTGTTAATCGGATATATAAATTAAGGACAATTGATTCTGACATCTTGTATTACTTTTTGTTGCTTTGTCAATTTATATGAAAGTGGCTCTAAATTTCAATTAAAAACAAGTCATTCCAGCTTATTCGGAAGAGTAGGTTGATTTCTTTTTTTTATCAAGTGACCGCCATTTTGTTTCAAAATGGGGGCTACAAATTATTAATGGACTTGGTAGAAATATTGATGTAGGCTATGCATATAAGACGTTTTAAGAAAATCGGTTCATAAATACCTTTTTATATGAATATTAAATTTTCAAGTGGATGGCGCCTTGAAACAAAATGGTGCGTTAAGTTGACAAATATATCGAATGCATTTGTGAGATAAGGCTACTGTACACATATAGTTCGAATTAATTCAAAATCATAAAAGTCATCGTGTTGAAAAATTAAGTGGCTGCCACTTGGATCAAAATGACAGAGAAAGTTGCTCATCTAAGATATTGTTGCAAATTTGATTTTTTTTTTTTTTTTTTTTTTTTTTTGTAGAAATTCTTTTAAAGTGGCTTAGTAAGTTGATAAAATGTTAGTTTTTGGCATTTCTAGATTGTTTTAGCATTAAAATAGCATAATATTTCCTTAAAAATGCATTAAAAAGATCCAATAAGGCAGGTAATGGATTTGACGCCAAATTTGGCAACTTTTCCCCCATAACGACTTTTTTGGCGACTTTTGGCGAGAAAAATCTCATTATCGATATACCAAAGATGGACGCAATAACCAGATTGGTTCACGAGTTACGTGAAATTTCTAGATTTTTAATGTTTGAATGATAAATCCATTTTTCAACTTTGATTTGAATTGATTAAGTATTTCAAAAGTTACCGTGATAACAAATTTTCAAGTGGCCGCCACTTGGAAACAATACAGTAGAACAAGTTGCCCAGCAAACATATCCAAGATATTTGAAGCATAGCTTCATTGTCCAACTGTGGTTCAAATAAGTGCCGTGTTTAAGAAGTTATCATTATGGCAAATTTTCAAGTGGCAGTATAAGTGGCTGCGACTTGGAAGCAAAATGGCGAAATAACTTGCCCAGCGAAATCTTCCAATATATTTGTATGATAAGTTCATTGTCCAGTTCTAGTTTAAATTAAATAAGTATTTAAAAAATTATCGTCATAAAAAATTTTCAGGTAGCACCACTTAGGAAAAGAAAACGTAGTGAGATGACCAGCCAACTTATGTGAGATATTTGAATGATAAATCCACTACCCAAATTTTATGCGAATTGATTCAGTATTACTAAAGTTACCATGATGACAAATTTTCAAGTGGCCGCCACTTGGAAATAAAATTGCGAATCAAGTCACCAAGTGAACTTATATACTAGATATTTGAACCATAAGTTCACTATCCAACTTTTATTTGAATCAGTTTAGTATTTTAAAAGTTATCATGATGGCATATTTTCAAGTGGCAGTGTGATTTCAAATGGCTGCAACTTAGAAACAAGATGTCGGGACAAGTTGCCCAGTGAACACATTTAAGATAATTATATGATAATATCACTGTCCAAATTTGATTCGATTTGGAGTATTATTTCAGAAGTTATCGTGATTTTAAATTTTCAAGTGGGATCCTGATTTCAAGTGGAACGCTGAGTATAAGATATTCGGTACTTTCCAAAAAATAGCGTTTAAAATTCATTAATAAAGTTGGTTGAGACCCTTATATGGTCGATGTATACATCAAAATTCAAACAAATTCGGAATACGCTTTTTACAATGTGAATTTGAAATTTCCAAGCGGTCTCCACTTGAAAACAAAATGGCGAAGCAACGTGATTGGCGAACTCATCCAAAATATTTATAAGTTCACTGTCCAAATTTGGTTCGATTTTGAGTATTATTTCAGAAGTTATTATGATTTTAAAGTTTCAAGTGGTAGCCTGATTTCAAGTGGCCCCGCTAACTTAAGATATCTGCCACTTTATTAAAAATGGCGGATATAGTTCATTAATAAACTTCATTGAGATTTGGTCATTATGTGGTCTGGTTTACATAAAAAAAAAAAAAAAAAAAATCGGAATACACTTTTTACAATTTGAATTTGAAATTTTCAAGTGGTCTCCACTTGAAAACAAAATGGCGGAGAAACTTCGCTAACAAACTCATCTAAGATATTTATAAAATAAGTTAAGACACTGTCCAAATTTGGTTCGATTTGGAGTATTATTTCGGAAGTTATAGTGATTTTAAATTTTCAAGTGGTAACCTGATTTCAAGTGGCCCCGCTTAACTTAAAATATCTGCCACTTTATTTAAAATGGCGAATAAACTTCATTAATAAACTTCATTGAGACCTTTATGTGGTCTGCATTTACAGAAAAATTCAAGTAAATTTTGCTTTAAATCTGCTTTTTACATTGTGGGTTTGAAATTTTCAAGTGACTGCCACTTGAAAACAAAAAGTCGGAGCAACTTGGTTAACGAACTCATCCAAGATACTTATAAGATCTGTTTACTGTCCAAATTTGGTTCGACTTGGAGTATTATTTAGGGAGTTATCGGGATGACAAAATTTTCATTATAGATAGATCGATAGATAGATAAACGAAGTGATTGCAATAGGTCGATTTCTAAAGAAATCAACCTAAAACCCGCACTATATAAACATAAAATAGGATGATTTTTTAATTTCTTTTGTGATTCTTACACACATACAAGCACATATTAATTCGTCCTGCTATTTTTACAAAAATACATCAGGGAATTCTACAGAGAATGTAATACTCTGTATTTTTAGGCTCTTCATATCTCCAAAGTTTTAAAAACATTAACATGGATAATTATAAAATAAAAACATCATTCTTCTTTAAATATTACTAAACGTTTGAACTGGTGTGTAGTTTAAACGATTCGGCTAATATGAAAATGCCTATAAATCTCCAATCAAAAGAAAAAAAAATGGCTTTGAAAACACGCACATTAAACGCAAGAAAGACGCTAAATAGAAAAAATAATCCTTTTTGAAGATTTCTTAGATACATAAATTTTCGAAGACTGCTTACAGAATCCAATTTAAAAAAAAAAAAATTGCTTAGGGGAAAGCCAATAAGAATACTTTCTAACATTGAAAATCTATTAAATAAGGCAATGTATATATGGTATTGTATTGTCATCATTCCTTATGTGTACCGATTGTGTAAAAATCAAAACTTATTTGGTAAAAGCATAGAGTAATTTTTATGGGAGGTAATGCGTTTTAGATATTCCTCACTATAATTTTCCGCATGAATGTCCTGTATGATCAGCAGATACCAAATAGTAAGCTATGCTTTTAAGGAAAAAAAGAATAATCCCAGACAGAAAATGATTATGTTTTGCAATGGACTAGAACTTTCGTTGATAAGACACACATCCTACATTTCAATTATTTGCTATAATTGAATACAACTCATCTTTACTCTCTTCGATTAACCGTACATTGTTTTGTCCAAATAGCTGAGAAATATCAGATTAATCAAAGAAGCTGTTATATTGTGAGAAGCTGTTATATTGTAAGTACTTTGCTCATGATCTACAACATTTAAAAAGAAAAAATCAATAGCATACAAACATATGGACATATAAATAATCAGTTACTTTTAAAAACATTCAAATTGAATTCAGATTATCTCTAAATGTATAAATCTATATAAGAAACAGGAATTTAAATTATTTAAGAAAACATTTTTTTTTTTCATTTAATGCACAGAATACGGAAAAAAGAAGTAAACTTTTATTAATGCTGTCGAACTTCGTTAACGTGAATCTCAAGGGAGATACAAAATTTGATCATGTTATCAGTAGTTCATGCTATCCGTAACAAGTTTTCATTTTGACGGGGATTGTGGAAACTGTTCATGTTAAAAGTAAGTCACGTTAACAGTGTTCCGGTTAACGAGGTTCAACTGTATTAAATACATATTGAGAATAACTATTATGTACAATATTTCTAAACATGTAAATGTAACATTACATACATATATATATATAATGTCATGAATAAAGTAAAATTTGTAGAATTGTTTTATATGTGCAAATGAGCATTTCTAAAAAAGCAAAAATTTTAATATGAATTCTAATTTCAATTCCATTATAAAATTTATAAAATATTTTTTTAAATATATGTTTATTTTTTCTTGTAATTACTGGAAAATATATTCATTGTTGTTGGAATATATAAATTTTAGCTATTCTACCTACTGAAAATTTAACGAAAAAAGAAGTTTATGCATCGCCATTACTTTTACCATATCTCATTCACTCTGCGTAAAATGTTGATTTTCTGCTTTCTTAAGAAAGTGTTTGGTTTTTATTACTGTTGATTTACAGTCCATTGCTTGGTTTTCTGCCGCGTTAAAACAGAACTCCATTAAAAGTTCTACTAACCCATTATTCACCAAACTACTAAAAGAAAGCCTACGAGTTCGCAATTCAGTATGAATTATTCCTGCTTTAGTTAAGAACATTAATTTTTGGAATGATATTTTTATTTAGTCAGAGAGTAATTCAGCATATTTTTTATTGCTAAATGCCTTTTTGAATATACATATATATATTCGTTTTTTGCTTCTTTTTATATACATAAAATGTATTGAAATCTTGAAATTTTTCGTCTTGCTTTTTTTGCCAGGAATTCACACGTTTTAAAATGCCCTGAAATTTAAGTATTTTTTTTTTTTTTTTTTTTTTTTTTTTTAGAAAATGTTAATATATAGGTAAGTTTGTTATAAAAATATTGTAGATGCTATATCTCATAAAATAATGGTCGATATTCATTGAAAATTTATGTTTATTTAAATCCTGATATAAGTTGGTACGTATTAAATTTTGGTTTTTATCTCCTAAATATCGGCTAATTATAAGTATGATACAACTCAGTATCTGAAGTGTATAAAGTCACATAAGTTATAAGTGGGAGGATCATAATAAAAAACCATACTGGTTGAATTTGAGTAAATATCAGCAGGCGGTGTTGCTAGTATGCTGTAATTTTTCTGTTTAGAGGAAGTTATATCCCAGATTCTTTGGCTTATAAGCGAATCAAACTACAATGATTTGTTAACATTCAAATGTACAATGAAAATTATTTAAAAATATGCGGATTTATTTTGGATTCATATCGGCCGACAGGTGGTGTTAGTATGCTGCACATTTTTAATTTACAAGAACGCTATATTTCAGTTTCTATGGTATATAATTGCACTAAATTACATATGTGTATATTATGAAAAATCTATACTGGTTCAATTTAAAAGTACAATTAGCCGACAGGTGAAGCTGTTTTTCGTCTCTCTTTGTGATTTTCTGATAAATTCGCACTAAACTGTGTATGTAAAACCTTAATTGTGAGAAGGTAAATTGATTTTTGTGCACGTTAACAAGAGGGTGGCGCTATTTTATAGAATGATTTACAAGAATGTTTTATAATTGCCGCGGCATTTTAGTTTTGCTTAAACATGTAAATGAAATGTGTTTAATATGACTACCACTTACAATTAAAACAAATTTTTAAAAATACTCTTAATTTTTCATAAATTTCTTCTTTGACATTAAATCTTTCATTTTTCTATTTGATATCTAAATTTATATAAAGCCTTTAATAATCTCAGATTGCGATATGTATTTATTAATCCAATCATTCTGATGCTTATTAAAGCTTGCAATTTGTATGGATCCTAATTTTAATAATTAGAAATTTCAACTATGTCTTAAAAATTCAAAAAGTATGAAAGAAAATACATAAATCACCCACGATCGTTAAGAAATCAATTTTGAATAGTGTCAGGTCAATTAACATTACTACGCATTCAACAAAATTTATCGCATCATAATTAATAAACAGTGCAGGCATTAATTTCATTTCCTTAGAAAGCATTATCAGCAAAAAATATAGGTCACTTTGCATCTCAAATGGGAATATAACCAGCGATAAAAAAAAAAAAAAAACAGGATGAAATTATAAATTAAAATGTAATTATCAAACAAATTTGTGTGTCAAAATACGAACATTTTAAAGATATTAGTCGAATCAGAATTTTTATACAAATATGCAATATCGACAATTTTTGTTCGAATTTAACAAAATTCATCGTAACTTTTTTTTTTCTCTTTTCCGAAAAAGTCGATATATAATATTTTAAAATTTGTGACAATTTAAAAAGTGGTATTTATTTGATTTCCCCCTAAAATAACCTACATTCATTTATTTTTTATAAGATAAAGAGACAAAAAATGTAAGGTAAAAAACTAACATCACATAATTTTGTTTAAATGCTTTTATATCCGTGTTTAAAATATAGTAGCCAACAGCGTCGATAATTCGCATTGAAAAAATAACAAGAAAACTTTTTATTTCTTATCTAAATCAAACATACGTTTTTACTACCCCAACATGCTTTCCCCACCGAACATAGTCTTTCCTTATTAGTGTGTAATCCATGTAGGCTAATTATGCGTACCAGTATCGGTCAATATTAAAATATTTTTAAAAATAATGCATTAAAGTTAAAATGAAAAATAATCCTAGTTTATTGTCCCCATTATTTTCACCAAAGTAGTTGATAAGAATTTGATTCATATATATATTTATTTAATTAACGGCTCTAACTATTTTAATGAAAGTTTTGAGTTTAGGTTTTTTAAGATGAAAACCGATATTTGTCAGGACTCGTGCTTTGCCTGGAACAAAATATAGCATAAATACAGTTTTCTAGGAAACTCCTAGAACGATTTTGATAGCAAGTTATATTTAGAGGTTTGAGACGATAATTCGATATGAATTTTCCTTATCCGCAAGAAAATTACCTTTCACTTGTAACCCACGCACATCCCGGTCAAACAAATAAGAAATCCATTTTCGGTGTATTTCTACTACTAATGGTTTTTACAATGAGACCGATTAAGCTCGATTATCCAGGTATTATATATTAACAATGTACAAATAGCAATTTTTGAAGACGAATTAAAGATTATTGTTGTGATAACAACAACCTAACAGTACGTCAATTGCTTTTAAATTTTCGTAACAGTATGGAAAATTTTTAAAGCTATTTCCCTTTTTTATTTATATAAGATTAATTACAAAGCATAAGGACTATATTTTAAAGTTAATAAACAGTTGTACAAATAATTGAGTCTTTTGCCTTTTAACAAATGTTTGGATTCAGTATTTGTAGTATTGTCAACCAGATATCATTATTTGCTGTTTTTATCTCCATTATGTTACTAATATTTGAATGCATACAAATTTCCTAGGAATGTTATTATTAAATGTCTTGTAAATTGCTGTTTGTATTTGGATTAGAATTTATTGAAATACGTATGTATGTTTTAGTATGTATATACATAAAGATATATCTGTGTATTAATGTTCATACATTCCTCATATTAAATGAACAAAAGCCGTGACTTGCTATATATGCATGAATATCTCCGTGTTCTCTTAATAGGCTCTGACGGTATTGATCAAAGTTTTGGGTTAAGGGTTTTTTAGGTTGAAAAACCGATTGTTATAACCTCATATTAAAAAAAAAAAAAAAAAAAAAAATGCGTCAGATGTTAATTCTTACTCGTATGGTTAAGAAATATGGCATCAATTAAGAAATGGATCTAATGATTTTAATAAAAACGTAGGTTTGAGATTTTTTTTTTTTTTTTTTTTTTTTTTTTTTTTTTTTTTTTAGGAGACAAACCCAACAAATTAACCTCATCATTAGAGAAAATGATGCATTCACTGTTAACCATCAATCCATCAGCAGCATAATATGACAGAAACCTGGTTTTCTCAGAAAGGATTTAACAATTATGGAAAAACTTAGGACTAAGGATTTCTTGAGATGAGAAAGTCATCTGACCCATTTCCAGCTTCACGAAAATTAGTGTTAATTGTTAGCTCTCAGTTTGCCAGTTGGAAAATTATGGCAGAAACTGGCCTTTCTCGAAAATAACGCTTTATATTTTGACTCTTAACGGCCCTTAACCCTTTTTTTTTTAAATTTAAGATTAAGAATGTTTTGTGATAGAAAACCCTTCTAGCTTCATTCATTCGCAACATTAGCGCTTGCTGTTACCCCTTTTTTCGTCGATCACACAATATGGATGAAATTCGATTTTACACGAAATAGATCAAACAGTTATGATAAAAACTTTGAGTGAAAGTTTTTTTTTTTTTTTTTTTTTTTTTTTTGAAAAGGCAAACCCATCCTACTACTTTTCTTCATCTTCATGCAAATTTGCATTCACTGTTAGATCCCACTCCTCCCGTTGCAAAATATCGCAGAAACTTAGTTTTCTATGAAACTATGCAAAGACTTTTCCTAAAAACTTAGTATTAGTGGATTTTTGAGATGACGATTCGATTTAAATTTCCTTTATCTTGAAGAAAATTAACGTTCATTGTTATCCAGTGCTCCGCCCGGGGCAAAAAATTTCCGAAATATATTTCTAGAAACAATTTATGTACCTGTGAATGATTTGTTGAAAGAGTCTGAGATAAATTCGGTGATCTAGTTCTAGATACAATTGCATATTAATTGGTATATGGGTTAAATAATTAACTAGTTAATGGATTAGTTAATTTATAATATAAAATATTTTATCCTGTCAGCTCAGATATCTAAAAATATTTTAAAATATATAAATACATTGTCTTCTTCTTCGTATTCTTTTTTTTTTTTTTTTTTTTTTTAACGTTATTTCGCAAATGTAATTCATTGTAAATATGTATCAAAATTAAAAATTATAATAACAAAACACGCATTAATACATTTGCATATTTTATAAAAAAAGAAAATATTACAACATGAAATATGCAGTTTCTTGGGATTCATACATACTAAATATACTAATTCAGAATAATTAAAGAATTTCCTAAATTATTATCAGAACTTTTCTCATAAGTTTGAATGTTTGAACTACATTTATTATTTTTCACCTCATTTCCATTTACTAGGAAAGATATCGTATATTTATTTTCGTTTCGTGATATGATATTGGTTCAGACATCATAAAATACTGATTTCCTGTTTTGTGAAGAAAGCGTTTTGTTTTTATTACTTTTGATTTACTGTCCGTCTCTCGGTTCACCGCTTTGCTAAAGCCGAACTCCATTAGTAGTACCGTTAGCACATTATTCACGAGAGTATAATAAAGAAGGCCCTCCAAGTTTTTCAATTAAGAATATTTATTCTTAGTTCACTTAACGAAATTATTTGTCCAAACGTTAAATTCATTTAATTTAAACTTAGTTTTTAAAAATAGTTTTTAAATTACTTTTTTATACGATATATCTATTATTCAGAAATATTATCTATAACAATTACAGATTTTTTTTTCAGTTTTTAAACAAAATAAATAATAATAATATTAAATTATTGTAATTTATTCTGATAAAACTTCTCGTTCGAGCTTTCTGAGTAAGATAATAGTTTTTTGTAGTTATATCTCACTAAAAAAAGTGAGGCTTTATTCATTTATTTATTTAGCTATTAAAAAAATTTATATGTATATTAAATTAATTAATTATTATTATTATTATGTATAAAAAAATTTTTTTTGTTTTATTTTCCAAAAAAGAAAAATCTGGAGTGATTCCACTCCCCTTTCCGAACATTAAATAATTAACGGTTGTACAGATAAAGTAAAGTAAGAGAAGTCGTTAAATAAACAAAAGAGAAAATTATAATAAGGTGTATGAGTATTTTTTTCCTACATAGTATGTGGTTTATTTAAAGCTGTTGCCTTCCAAATAATTTGAGGACATAGACCACAATGATACAAAATTTCGCTGTGTACTTCTAAACTGTGTAAGTGCTTGACACATCAAAATCTATACAGTTCGTGCAACGGTGGCCTATAACACGTATATAAATTTTCAGCTCAATCGGATGAGGTGTTTAGACGCTATAACTCTTTAAATATTTTATTCAAATAAGCCACAAGGTTTAAAAAAGAAATGTCTCTGTAAAAACCCTATAAGTGCTAAATTCTGCATAACTCATACATGCTGTGTGACAATAATCTATAACATGCATATACAATTTAAGTTCAATCGGATAAGGCGTTTAGGCGCTATCACACTTTAAATAATTTTAGTCTATAGGGCACAATAATAAAGAATTTTTCGTTGCATCCCTGTAGAAATAACTATAATAGTTAGATTCACCAAAATCTAGTAAGTATGTGCAACAATGACTACAACATAATAATACATTTTCTGCTCAATCGAATAAGGCGTTTAGGGGTTGGGGACAAAATCTCGAGGGACAAAATATCGTGAGGACAAAATATCGCCGACGTAAATGAATACAAAGCAAAAATGAGTTGGTAATTATTAGTAATATTGTATAAAATTTCATGACAACACATACCTAGGTCAGAGCACTGACATTCTGACAAACCTACAACAAAAATGTTTATAAATTTTACTTAAAATAGTTTAAAAACTATATTTATTAACTTTTGTCAAAATTAGTCATAATGAATTCAATCGTGCTTATTAATTTTAAAATTTTTAATTCAAGTTTGTGAACAGTGTTCAGCTTTAATGTCAGCAGTGATGTACACGATTTTTAAAGTATATTTTGAACAGTGAAAAGAAAAAGATAGAATAACTTAAAAATAAACATAGATAAATAATGAAATTCAACTCATGATTTATATAATTAATTAATTATTTATTTTAATTAATTAATTAATATTTATAATGCCCTGGGGCCCCCGCCAGAGACACAAAATCAAATTTTGAAATAGATCATACTATTTTTTTGACGCGAGATTTTGTCCGGCGAGATTTTGTCCCGCGATATAATGTCCGGATCCCGGCGTTTAGACGCTACTGCACTTTAAAAATTTTAACCCATAGGCCATAATGATAACGAATTTTTCTCTGTGTCCCTGTAAAAAAACTGTAAGTGCTAGATTCAGCAAAATCTATACAGTTTGTGTGACAATGATTTATAACATGTGTATAAATTTTCAGCTGAATCGAATTAGCAATTTATACCCTATTACACTTAAAATAATTTGGGCCCGTACGACATTATGATAAAAAAAATTTCTTTATATTCTATTGAAAAACAAAAAAAAAAAAAAATATAAGTGCTAGATTTACCAAAATCAATAGGGATCGTGCTATGGCGACCTATAAAATACGTACTTATTTTCAGCTCATTCGAACAAAGCGTTTAAACGCTATCGTGTTCAATCACATACATACATAAATCACCGTAAACATTGCAAAAAAAAAAAAATAAATAAATAAATAAAAAATAAATAAATAAATAAATAAATCGGGGCACCTCAAAACGTGTAGAAAATCCAAAATCTCAAAATAGGATTTTTGACATGATTACAATACTTTCCTTACGTATGTTTGTTCGGAAAGTAAAAACTGCTGCAGGGGAATTTAAAATGCTCATATGATTTAACCCTTTCAGGGGCACTAAGTAAAAATGATTGAATTTCCTTTTAAATATATATACATCATAAAGTAAACATCCCCTACAAGTCATATTTGATGAAGAAAAAAATTCAGCATGTGGGGATTTTTTTGTGGGTGGTGGCTAGACGTTCTAGCCACTGCGCACATACGTCATGTACCTTAATTTTCGTATGGAAATAAATATGTATATATTTAAGGAATAAAATTGAAACTGTGCCTTGAAAATGTAATTATAATAATACAATGTAACAATAATTAATTATTACTTAAATTATAATGCTTCTTTATCCTTTTTTAATGATTTATTATATATATACACACACATATATGGGCTGTTTAAAATTTGTTTAGAAACCTCTATGCATTAGTAATAAGAAAAAATTATTCACTATGTATTTAAGGAATAAAAATTATAGTTATTCAATTATATTGTAAGTGCAATAAATTTTGAAATTGATTCAGTACATAAACTAAAAGACATAATTTCTTACCTTCATATTGTAATGAAATAATCAATTCACAAATTGCATACACAGAAATATGAAAACTTTAAAAATATTAATGTTCTTTAAAATTTGTTTGTTCCTGATCCAGATACTGCAGAATCATCATCTGAGGGTAGCTCTTCAAACAGAGCAATAGCTTCATCCAAAGATAAGCCTTTTCTAGGCATTATTGTGATAAAAATTAAGATAGATACATTTAATTTAAGATTATTTAGAGAAATTAACTAAATTTAAAAGCTGTGGAAATAAAAATTTATTTTTAAAAATCACGATATAAGAGCAATAGAAAAAAGCAGCCTCTTTCTATACTGTAAACAGAAATACTGAATTGTAAAGTAAATTTGTAAGAACCCTCCCACGCTTGTTTACATCTGTATTTACATTCTGCTATCCCTTACTATTTATATTTATCACAGTTCACTAACCCCAAAAGACCCTCTTTGTTTATCTCAAAGGAAAAGAAATTGAGATTCTTTTCCCCAGCAGAACCTGCCTTATGTGCGCGGTGGCTAGAGGGTCTATCCACCTAAAAGATGCTCCTAAAAATCAAACTAAAATTAATGATCTAAGATAATATGTAAGTCTGTTGTATTTAAAAGGTGCATTACAGTATATTTACACTACCAAATACTTTTGAATAAAAAATTATTTTTCATAAAAATATATAAAAGAAACTTCAAAAAATTTTCCCGAAACTTGTCCATTTAAAAATGTCATAGGCACATCCTGCTTAAAGTTACTGTAGTGCTGCCGTCTCTATTTCAATTTTAGAAGTATACATTAACTTTTCATAAAAGTGGATAGAAAAAGTAGCTACTGCACACCTAGAGAAAAATTTCTAAAGTAGGTGGATAGACCCTCTAGCCACCGCCCCTGAAAGGGTTAAAAAAGTCTCACTAAGTTTTAATACACATAAGTTGAAAATTAATTTCAGAAAATGGTTAATACATGATAATTTATCAATTTCGTTATTACTTAAAAAATATTTTCAATATCTATAGCTATGTAAAATAAACTTAATTATATATTTCTTTAAAATGTTAATTGATTGCCTCAAATTGATTGTGCAAATTGAATTTACATCAAAAATCAAATTATTCTTTTTTAATAGAAATCTAAATCCTATATTTTTTTGTGGCTTTTCTATACTTGATTTATTATCGTATATATATATATTATTATTATTATTATTATTATTATTATTATTATTAGGTAAAATTTTTAATTTTAAAGTAGCTATTTGCCAATGGACACTTTAAATTTAATTCCATTTTTATTATTATTATTATTATTCATTTGAAACTTAGAAAATTCCCGTCGCTATATAAGTTATTATTCTTGATATTTTCTTGATACCTACTTTTATTTGCAAAATGAGTTACATATTATGCTGAAAAGAAAATACTTTACATATCTCTATGAGTTTGAAACAGTACATTTTAATTTCCCTATTTATTAAATTGTAAAAATTGACTGCTAAAATTTATTTTTTAAATTTTTTATTAAAGTGTACATTACACTACATTAACAAAATATTAAATACAGTGAACTATTGTAGCAGATTGCGTTTAATTTAAATTAAATTCCATAGCAGATTGCTAAATATATTTGCAGTGTATTTCTTAAAACACTCCCTCATATTAAAATTAATTAATTTGAAAGACACTGATGTAATAATGAAACGAATAATATGGTTAATTTAAAACCTAAAAATCTAATGCAGAAATTTCAAAATTAGTTTCAGATGTTATTGCCACTAGGTAGCGATGCACATAATATCCCAAATACAAAGTTCTAAAAGTAGGCGATTTTGTTAAATTTGCTATTGTTGCAGTCACATTCGATTCCAAAAAGGACAACATATTCGATTCCAAAAGGGCAACTATTGCAGCGCAAAGAGAATGCAAAAAATATTGAACACTCAGACATTCTCTATAGAATGCCTACACTCAAAAAAATAATTTCTCAAATTGTTGAGTATTTAAAGATAGCTTTTGATTTGGGTTTGAAAGTTGCGCCTTGTTTCTATCGGATTTGTATTAACTGATGATATACAAATAACTGATGATATACACCGAAATAAATCATGTTGCTCCACGGAATACGTTATTTCTTGGGGATGACATTAGAGAGTCAGTTTCTATGCCACATAGGCTTGCAGGTGTTTTAGAGCTACCAATTTTTTAATTTATTTCGTAGCATTGTTAGTAATCGTCTTTATATAACATCACTTTCTTTGTAGACTAATTTTTCCATTATATTATTACAGTTAAGAAAGAAGAAAATTGCTCTTCAAATAAAGTTGTAAGAGATAAAAGCCGAATACTAATAATACTACGGAATAAATTAAATGTCCTCAGCTCTGGAATTTTTATTAACGAATCTATCCGAAATCTATCTATGTTAATTGGACTCAAATCTACCACTCACATTCACTTAGATACTCAAGGTATAAAGGTGAAAAGTTCTTCAGAATATGAAAAAAGCAATACCACTCACTACTATTTCATTCACTTTATTCAGTACCCCCAACCAATGCACGAAACATTTTTCTGTATATTTCTACTGCAGAACTGTCCGAAGAGTAAATGCGCTTAATTCAAAACACTGTTTATATGGACTATACACTGCTATTACTGCTTTCAGTGCTACCTATTAGCAAAATTCGTAGCAATTTTAAAAGATTGGTATAAAGTTTACAGGTTTGAAAATAATTGTGCTAATTCTTCCCTTCTTTAATCTATATCAATTAAAAAAATAATAATAATAATTTAGATGATTTTATATATGTTTATTTACAAATATACTCTATATATATAAAAAAAATATATATAAAAAAAAATAAAATAAAACGATGCACCAAGGAGTAATGCAAACTGGACACAAATTGACGTACATTTCAGGTTTCGATGGAAAATGCAAAATTTTAAAGTTTGGCTGCCATCGAATGAGCAGGCGACGTTGCAGCGCATCTTAACTGCGCAATTGGCAAAATATTAAAAATGAGAAATTGTGATTCCAGGTAATAAATTCTTCGAGAATTTTATTCCGTCTACTCAGAAGACAGTAACTAAGTCTCTCATACAGGTTCACAAACAATATGCTCAGAGCATTTGAGTGTGGTGTGTAGTTGGGCTCAAAGAAGCCGGATGGTCTAATCTTCGAATTTTTTGACAATTGCATTGGAGCGGTGCCACTATTAGATAATATTGACAGGAATGAGGCTGAACACATGGCTGAACATAGCGTCAGGGAGGAAGCGGTCGGCCTAAAGAGAGGACAGGAATTGAGAACCAGTCAATCGTAAAGTGGTACTCAAAGCTCCAATTCATCATTATCGTCCATCCTACGTGTAACTGGTACTTCAGTGAATTCAAAGACCCTTAATAGGCGGCTCATTGAAATGGAGTCGAGCTCAGTCCCCGGATCTCTCTTCCACTGAGGACGTTTGGAGCATCATAAAAGGGTCCTACAACCAGCTCTGGATTTTTGTCAATCTAACGCACCAACTGCACAGAATTTGGCACGATACTTCACAGGAGCACATCTGCCAACTCTATCATATAATGCTAAGCCGAATAACTGCGACATAAGGGCCAAAAGTGGACCAACGCGTTATTGACTTGTTTACTTTGTGAGGCCCTGTCTCTTGATTAAATCATTCAAGTTCCCTGAAACTGTAATCAATGGTTATTCTCCACATGTACATCACATCTACCAATTTCTGTCCCGTTCGGATAACTCCTTCTTGGTGCGTCTTTTTTTTTTTTTTTTTTTTTTTTTTTTTTTTTAAGAGTGTATATTATAAATTAACACTGCCATGAGATATACACGGAAGTAATTAATTAAAATTGAACTTTTCAAACGATTACTCCAAAAGTTTGTTTGTTGAAATTTAATTCATTGCTTTCTAAGTTTGGCTTTTGTCGCAAGATAGGATCATAAACTGTATTTTTGGCTTGAGTTAGCGATACATTTTTTCGAAATCTTGCGATCTCTCTGCTCGTAGAAGTACATGTTCCCTGAAGTGTGAATACTTCTAATTTTGAGCGTTTCCTATTCAATTTCTCATTTCCAGTTATCTTTTTTTTTTTTTTTTTTTTTTCATATTATTTAGAAAATTATTGATTTACGTTTGTTAGCTTTCTTGAATTTCGCATAAAAATCACACCTTGATGATATCAATGTTATGGTCCTAAAAGCTAACATTAGCGTACGTAATTTAAAATGAATTTATCTATTAATTGATACTGTATATGAATCATAGAAAAAATATGTACTAACATTTTAATTGAATTACAATAATTTTTATGTATGTGTTGTTGATTTTATCATGTATCTTTTAATTGCTAAATTTGATGACGTTATTAAATTCTTCACTTTGTATATAATATATTAGAGTGTCCCTTAAATGTGGGGAAATTCACCCCCCCCTTTTTTTTTTTTAATCCAATATGCATAGCCTCTATTTTTTTTATATTTGACCATAAACAATTGTTAGCAAAATATCAGCTCTACGGTATAATTGACGAGAAAATCCTAGATATTAAGATTTTTCCTCAATTCGGCATGTGTTAACATTATCCCAGAGAGCTAATATTTTGCTAAAGTGTGTTTAAGGTAAAATATAAAAATAAATAAATAAATAAATAAATAAATAAATAAATAAATAAAAATAAAAATAAAGTGTATGTTTATCGAATTTCAAAAAGGAAAAAACAGAAAACAAATTCCTCGTTTAAGAACACCTTAATATATGTGTGTATATATATATATATATATATATATATATATATATATATATATATATATATATATATATATATATATATATATGTATATACACATTAGATGAAGAAACGAAAAGTTTTAAAATTTCGTTAAGAAATATAACAATACTTGTTCCTGTATTTGAAATTCAATGAATGCTAAATATGCTTTGTAAGTCTTCTTTATGTCTGTGTGTGTAGTATCATACTTCAGTATGGTTGCATGCGTGTTTATATGCATATTTCAAGAAAATATAATAAAATAGCTGTCGTAGTTACTTCCAAAACTATACACATAAATATGAATATTTGCATTACATTTAATCTCTTCATTTCCATTCATGTTGAAATAGAAAAGAGCTCGTATATTGCCTTTCTTTTGCCATATCTCACGGGAACTTGCTTAAAACACTGATTTCCTGTATTCTAAGAGAAATGCTTTGTTTTTATTTCTTTTGATTTACGGCCTTTTATATCGGTTTCCTGTTCCGTTAAAAATAGAGTTCTATTATGAGTTCCATTTACTCATAATTCACCACAGAACTCCATTTATATTTTCTAGATGAATAAGCGCCCGCGAATTTTGAAGGTGGGAATAAATTACTTTTCAGTAAGAAATAATGGTAGCTCCAATTTCATTTATATTTATAGCATATATTTTATAATCTCAATTTCAACAGCATTTGAGAAGGTACAAGTTTACATCTTGAAATAAAACATCTTTTGATAATTTCCTTTGATTTAAAAATTAAACATAAAGTTCAATACAATTATGAATCTGAAATTAAAAAAAATAATAATAAACTAATATGATGTTTTTGTGGATAATAATTTGGAAGTGAAGACATTAAATGTAATGCAAATATTCACATTTATGTGAATAGTTTTGGAAGTAACTACAGTTATTTTATTATATTTTCTTGAAATAAGTGACAGACTTAATGAAATGTTGACAAATAATTACGAAATCTGGCAAATTAAAAAAAAAAAAAAAAAAAAAAAAAAAAAGAGTCTTAATTGAAATTAAGTCATTATCTTATATAAGCATTTATTAAAATAAAATAATTTTAATTTTATCCTAAATGTTAGATTAACATTTTTGTTAACTTAGTTTTGTCTAAGAAGATGTTCAGAGGTTTAAAAAAAATATATTATTATTATTATTATTATTATTATTTTCAAATCTCAATCAACATAATTGTGGAACTATTTACCATATCCATATTTGATTAAATCAATTTATTTCATGATAGTATACATAGTTGATACTTTGATTTCACTAAAATAATTTTCTTCCTTTTAAGACCAGGTAAAATTTTAAGTTTAAGTTCGGTTTAAGTACGTTAAAATTAACTATTTTTGTTTTACATTCTACCACTTCTTAAATCATATACTGCCAATAAATCTATCATTTGTTTGATTCGTACATACTTTTTATCCATGGATAAAAAATAATTTTAGAGTAATTTCACCACCTAATTAAAATTTGTATTTACCAGAAGCCAAATTATTAATAAAACTAAATTAATATTGTACAATATTGAAACCAAAATCATTCAAAGAAAGGTTTCCAAATAAAATTCATGGTTCACGACCCAATTTTCATACTTCCACAGGCAGTATAGTTTTAATATAGGACTCCCACGACCCTTTTTAAATTTTTGTCGTCATATTGGCTGAGACTTTTTATTAATTTTGGTATATATATATATATATATATATATATATATATGTATATATTAAATAAATAAATAATAAAATAAAATAAAATAAAATAATTCCTATTTTGATTATATTTTTATGATTGTATGTTTATTAGTCAATTTATGACACAAAAATTCATATTCTGTATGTATCTTTAAAATATTGCTAGGTTTAAAATGACGCTTGCAAAGAATCTGAAGAAACAACTGTTAAAAATATATTTTTTCGTAAAATAATCTCATCAGTCAAATGCCGTCATTTTTTCTTATTAATCCATTGAGCTAAGTCTGCGTGCTTAAATATTGTCTGTGTATAAATATTATTTTTTATCCTCGCGTATCGTATCGTTTCGACAAAAAATAATTGAAACTAGTCCACGTTAGAGAAATATTATATAGATATAGCTTTAAAATATTACTAGGTTTAAAATGGCGCTTGCAAAGATTCTGAAGGAACAACAGTTAAAACATATTTTTTCGTAAAATAATCTCATTAGTCAAATGCCGTCATTTTTTCTTATTAATCCATTGAGATAAATCTGCGTGCTTAAATATTGTCCATGTATAAATATAATTTTTTTATCCTCGCGTATCGTATAGTTTCGACAAAAAATAATTGAAAATGGCCCACGTTAGAGAATTATTATACAGATTATAGAATCAGTTACGAAAAAGAAATTGTAAAATTTTAATCTTTTATGAATTTTTGTCTTGCAATTGTATCTCAGAGTACGTAATAAAGTTAATAAATTTATTATTTTAAATTGAATGCTCAGGTTTGTGACAAATACAATGACTAACATTTATACAAATTTTTAAAAGGATTGGATGAAAGCAAATTAGCAAGAAGCATTGTAAGTAACTGGTTATTCCCGAAGTTTGGAACCCAAAAAAAATAAATTTAAAGTTTAAAGTTTTTTAAAAGCTTTTAGATAATGTTTGAAGAAGTGATATGATTTTAAAAAATATTACATAGTTTCATAGATATTATAATAGCTAACTGAATATTTTTAATTGCCTTGCTTTTTACAATTTTTGTTGTCCCTTGTTTTTTTTTAATAAACTGTCTATTACTACTTGAATATGTACAATTCAAAAAGTAAAGTTATATTCTAAGATATATTGCAATTTCATTAAACAATTAGTTATTGTAATACATGAACAAAAAATGACGATGGGATGAAATTTTCCCATTTTTCCCAATGGAATAGCAAGATCATTTTCAACTTTATTTTATCGTAAATATTAATTTAGCTGTAATTTTCTTTACATTTCTTCATAATGTTTCGTATTTCGTACATACTTATTAACATTTCCTCATTAGGACAAATGTGATTAAAAGTGCGTCTTTTTTGTCTATTTTATGTTAAATAAATAAATAAATAAAATTCTATGTTCATTACAAAACTGTCTTCTATATCATTATATATAAGAATGACATCTACTTGTGAAAATGTAAAAAAAAAAAAAAAAAAAAGGATTATTAGATTGCACAGTTTGTTAAAATTTTAACCGAGAAATTCTGAGATATATCTAAAGATTTAAGAAAATAAATAACTGCAGTGCCACCATTTATCCGACGTATACTCACACAGAACCAGCATATTGTTTCATAAAAACATCATACCAGTTTGGAGCATTCATTTAGAGTAGAAGCTGAGATACATCTTTCATGTACACAGGAAATATTGTAGAATAGCAGTACCAACTTTCGTTCAATTGGCACCTGAATTAATGTAGCATATTTTTGAATATCATACCGATTTTGTTGCATTTATCTATCATAGAAGTTGAGATATTGCCTTCACACAAATCAGGGAAATTGGGGAACAACAGTGCTACCTGTCTGGTTATATGCACACAAATTCAATCAACATAGTTTTTCATTATAGCCTGATACCAGAGCTGCCAACCTAATCCGAAAGATTTAGTACCGTCCCGTTTTTTCTCAGCACCACTTAAGTTTTAGAGTAACTATCCTTAAATGTATTTACGATGAATTCAGAAGAAAAATAGTCTAAAACAAGAAAGGTTTGTAAAAAATGGGTGGAGCTAACAATCCTCCAGATTAGGTTGCCAGCTCTGCTCATACATATCGAGATCTTTGCAACTATACATTACAGAATCTGAAGTATGGCTTTCCATTAAATTGCAAAAAAGTTAGCATAGCAACGTCACCTTTTGTGAGATATATCTTAAAATCCTATAAGCACAATTTTAACCAAGGTACAAATAAATATTAAATTTGTTGACTTCCGTCTTTTGGTTCGTGAGATACAGCGTCCAAT
This sequence comes from Salticus scenicus, assembly GCA_963930645.1. Taxonomy (NCBI): domain Eukaryota; kingdom Metazoa; phylum Arthropoda; class Arachnida; order Araneae; family Salticidae; genus Salticus; species Salticus scenicus. The sequence goes on along the minus strand of OZ005652.1, from coordinate 211,911,057 downwards.
AAATTTTGTTAATACACACAAACAAGCATTTTATAAAAATGATCAATTTGTATTGGATATCTCAAAACGTGTAAATTCAGATAAAATCTGTAATTCTAAGATTTTAAAGAACAAAACACTTCCTTTCATATAGAAAAAATAAAAAATATATTTATTACTTTCTTTTATCTTACTTGTGCGACATTAAATACCAATTTGCTCTTTTCTAAAGAAAGCATTTTATTTTTATTACCTTAGACTTACAGCTCGTTTCTTGGTCCACTGCTCTGCTAAAACAGAACTCTTTCACTCTTTTTTCTGTTAACAACTTTTTCTCTAGAGAATGCTGGAATTTTGTGAGTCTATGAATTTTGTACGACAGTATATTCTTCTTTTATTTAACAACATCATTTTTCAAAAACCGATTTTGAAATAAAATGAAAAGAAAATGTCCAAGTAATATACATTTTTATAAAAAAAATGATGTTAATTTTCTATACATTTGAAGAGATTTAGTTTTTTGTAATTAAAATTAAAATACAACAAGTATACAGAAAGATTTATTAAATAAAATGTTTACCTTTCACGGAAATTTTATCTACTAAAACTATAATATTAAATATATATATATATATATTGTGATTTTCTTTTATAATAATAAAAAAATAGATTATGTTTAATTTTATTAAATTTTATAAACATATTTTAATAAAAAATCTTTTCTAAATTAAAAATAATATTCGATTATTAGTTTAGAAATATAAGAAATTATTTTCTATTAGATGTCTGGTTTAAATTTAACACGTAATATAGATCTACATTATTTTTTATTAAATTATAATTCAGACAAATTCAACTGCGCTATTACATAGATAATATTGCAAATTTTTCTTTCGAAACAACAAATTTTTTATATATACTCAAGAAAAAGCTTAATGTTACTTTTAAATAAAATTTTTCATTTTCATACTTTCCTTTCCGATAATCGCTTTTCTTTAGACATTTTAGGTTTGAGCTTTTCTCTGATAAAGTTTTGCTGAATGTTTATATTCATAATAAAGTTCTTAATAGAAAAGACACCACAAGGTATTTTAAGTATTACCCGTAATCTATTTGCATTTCCTCATATTTCATTATTAAATACTACCCCCCCCCCCCCCCAAAAAAAAAAAAAAAAAAAAAAAAAAAACTATTCTGTCAAATTAATACATTTTTTGAATAAATTTGTTTGGTCATAGATTTTTTAGGCTATCTTTTTTTTTTTTTTAATAAAAGATGGACACAAAACTTTCTGTGTTTATAGCAAGATTTGTTAAACAAATTTTATAACACTCATTGAGAACTGCATATATATATATATACATATATTGAAGCAATATTATTAAGAAATACATTATTCTTATATATAAGCATTTTTTGAAAGGCCTGACATGTTTGAAAATAAAAAATATCATAATTGATATACATTTGTTGCTTACATTTTTCAAGAAGCAATTGTTTTTTCTGTGGCAGCGCAGTTAAAAAATTTATAACTTAAACTGTTTACTAATCAAGGATTTATCAATAACATTTTCGAGCTGCCAAATTTATCGAGTTTTTACGATAAAATACATAAACCAATATTTTGGATTTATTCGAATCTTTATTAGCATTGGTATCAATGATAATAGATTTTACAATAATCCCGCATTTCATTGTGACCAATCTTCGATATATGAAGAATCGCCGATTAAAATATAGATAGAAGACGACGATGAGCCGATATATACAGAGCGGCCACTAAAATCCGTCCTATTCGTTTAGCTACTGAACAGCCCGAGATGTATAAAAGATATATAAAGATTCATAAAAGTTGTATCCAGGTATAGTAAACTGGGTATGTGTTACTACTAGATGCAATCTCCTGCAGCGTCACATGCTGGAAAGGCGGAGTTTGTGCTTCTATCTCGAAAAGGGTATGAGATATGGAGAAAAGTTAAGAAGAAACAAAGTAGTAGAGAATCATAGATTTAGTACAAAAACTAGTTGGCATAGGTGGACTCTGCTCAGTTCCCCACCATATTTATGGTCTCATAAATTTCTAGTGCGAGACATATTATAATCATGTTAAAAGAAATGAATTTGACCAAAGCTTGATACAGTGACAGAAAGAAATCCCCGCCTAATAGGCTATCCATCGTTCACTTCGATATATTTATCTTATTCTAATCTATTAATTTATTTTATCAGGGTCAATTCCGTTTTTTATGTTTCATGTTACTATTTCCAATGCAATAATCCTCAAAATTCATATTTATATGAAAAAAATTACAATTTCGCTATGTTGATAAAATCGTAAATTACGAATAATTTACGAAATTTTCCTATTAGATTATTTGTATTCAATCATGTTCAAAAAATATCATAAATGTAATTTTGAAGTTGTCTAATGTATTTATGATCCTCCAAATGGAATTTTATGCTCAATTTTCCCTTATTCTGACATGTTAAGTAAATCGTAAATTCCAAATAACTTACGAATTTTTTTAATTGAAAAATCATAGTCTATGATATTCATGCCAGTAACCTAAATAGTATTTCCAAAGTGGTTTGACATCTTTACGATGAAAATATCCCTCAAAATTTACGTTTATGTGAAATTTTGCTCTATTCTGCCATGTTAAGGAATTCGTAAATTTCCAATAAAAAGCGAAATTTTCAAAGTAGCATATTTATAGTCACTGATGTTCATTCCGGCATCAAAACCGATATTTTAAAACTGTTCTGACATTTTTACAGTAAAAAGTTTCCATTTAATGCACGTTTAAGTGAATTTTTGTCCTATTCTCCCATGTTAAGGAAATCGTAAATTTCTAATAACTTACGAAGTTTTTAAAATCGAATGCTGCAAATGAATAGGGTTCTTGCCAGTGTCGAAAGTAATATTTTAAAACTGATCTGACCTCTCTGCGACAATTTGTTCTTGAGATATCGTGTACACAGACTAACAAACTAAAGGACTAACACACTAACACACTAACAGACACCCTACAGACAGACACCATACAAATTTTGTCATTTTCGGATTCCTCACACCTGAAAACGTGTAAAAAAGTCAAAAAACCGAGGTCAAAAATTTTCATGATTACCTAAGTTCCCCATACCTATAGTATGATGGGGAACTAATACACATTGTAGACATGGATGCTAAAAACAGAACGCTTAAAATGTGTATTTCTTAGCGATTTCTTACACTGTGATGCGAGGAAACGATCTTGAAAAAAAAAAAAAAAAAAAAAAAAAAAACTTTATTTAAAGTGTTCAAATTTCTGTCTGTAAGCTGCATTGCACATTTAGACCTTGTTTAAACTTTGCCTAGCTACAACGTGTGCAACGAAACTTTCAAACAAAGTTTCAAATGTGTAATTCAGTTGACAGCGAGAAGTTTTAAGATTGAAAATAAAAGTAATTAAGTAATTTAGTGATGAATAAGTGTCCTTTTCTTTCTAAGATAGTTTCAGAATGTCATTATGCACAAAATTTCGATCAAACAAATGTATCCTTTAAACGTATTGTTTTTAGCATGAATGTCTACAAAGTATTTTTTCGTAGTAAATGGATAACGCTTTACAACATTGTAATTCATTTTATTCCTTCTATCCTACTGCTTTTCAAAAAGGAACTATAAATTTGCTGTTTTCACAATCTGACAATGTGTGTATAAATTTGTGTATTTTTGCTGCACCGGGTGGCGCTGTAAGCAGTCATACTTAGACGAGCATAGCCACTCTACTCTATCTAAATCCCACGTTTATCACAATAGATGTAGCCGTCCCTTATTTAAAGTGTAGGAGAACACTTTAGTGGACATCCTGTTGCTAGCAACCCCACTAAAAATAATCCGAAGATGTTCTTCAGAAAATAGTATTTTCTTAAGACTTTCTTCAAATAATTTAAAATATTTTGAAAATTTATCTTTTTCTATAAATTATCTTTAGAAATTTTGAAGACATTATAAAGATATTTTGTAAATTTTCTTAAGAATGGGCCAAATAACTTATGATATTCTGCAAATTTTCTCTAAAATATCTTGAGATTTTTTTAGTGGGGAAAGGCAGCAAAAACCTACAATAAAAAGAGAAGAATAAATTAAATGTTGTGGGCATCGTTGCGGGAAACAAGCAGACCACAAACTACAAGCTCAATGCTTAAAACAGTATTTTGAAAAGACTATGACAGAGACAATAATAATAATAATAATAATAAAGTATGTCATCTCAATTTGGTATCATTTGAAAGAACTGAAGATTGACGTACGTTATCAGGACCAGAAAATGCAAGCAAAAAAAAAAAAAAAAAAAGTTTAAGCTAGGACTTTACAGTTTTAATGCTGGTTCAAAAATTATCCCGAGTTTCAAAACTGAACACAAGATAACAACCCGCAAAATAACACACACTATTACCAAAAGAGATCAAACACAGACAAGAGTGGGTTAGATTGAGATATTGTGCGATTGGAACACTAAATGTTAGAGGAACTGAAAATGTCGGTACAAAAGTAAACTAGAATATTGTGACCACCACATGACTTTCTTCTATATTTTCCTATGCAAATTCACTCAGTAAAAATAATTTATTTAAATCACCTATTTAATAAAATTATCTTCTATGATAATGCAGTACGATTTCCATATTAGAGAAATAGCATAACACTAAAAATCAAAAAAAAAATAAATAAATAAATAAAAATCTAGATATTAAATAAAAATAAATAAATAAATAAAAATAAAAATAAAATAAAACTTGTTAAAAATGAAAAAAAAAAAAAAAAAAGATAACTTTATTTTAAATTATCACAGATGGATGGTTCAACCATTCATTTTAAAGGTATTGGCGAGCTCTCACGAACATTTATTCCCCTATGTAGGGGGAGGCGATATTCCTACATATAAAAAAAAATTCCCAAGTTGATTATCTCCATTATAAATAATTCTTATAAATTTCATAGTGATTATTAAAAAATAATTATCTTTATGCAAATTTATACAAAATTTTGTCCTATACCACCATGTTAAAAATTTAGAAAAAGCGGAATGGCAATGCAACCTGTAAGGCAATTTTTTAAAAAAGTTGATAGGCACTAATTTATGTCAAGGTGTAACTACACACCAATTTATATGAAATTCTGTGCAGTAGTTCCTGAGATACACGCACAAAGTTTTGTCACACACACACAGACAGACATTTTCTAAAAATTGTCAAATTGTGTTCTACAAATCTCAATACGTGTAAATCCATCAAAAACCCGAGATCGAAAATTTTTACGAATCCGGTATTTTCTTCTATTGAATATAGGAGAAAGTAAAAATAAAATAAAACAAGTTAGCTAAAATTTTTGTATAATACGCTATGAAAACAGAATTTAATAAATGTATAAGAATCGATCTGTTCTTTTAACAAGTTAATAAATGAATTCCCTTAAATATCAATATTTTATACGTGAGATTGTAAAATTAATATGAATTATTTTTATAAGTAGTAGTTAACTAGGTAAAAATAATTATGCATGTGGGAGCATCACTTTTCCGCCTCTGTGGGGTAAGTACCCCAGCCCCCCCCCCCCCCCCGAGGGAATAAATTTTCAATAAGGGTGTCTTTCGAAAGATCTCGACAATACCTTTAAAATGAATGGTTGAATGGTTGATCTGAGATAATTTAAAACAAAGTTATAGATTTTTTTATCTTTTAACGAAAAAAATCGCATTTATTTTGATATTGGCAAAAGGTTTACTTTCTTTCTGCACTTAGTGATATAATTCTGTCAGATAAAATTCGTCTGCATTTATAATGGCAAATAATTTAATAATTTAATAAATAATTTGCATTCAATGAATTTTGTGTAAAATTATATAGAAGAAAGTCATATGGTGACCACATCATACTAGTTTTATATTGTCAAAATTATTTTAAAGCAATATCTTTTTACACGATATTTAAGCATTAAAAACATGAGTAAATTTTTAAGAACGCTGCGAGGCGTTATTCTGCTTCTTACTTTGATCATAGTGACAAAACACTACTAGGTCGAGGCGGAGCTTTCAATGTTTGTGCGGGAGATCTGTGCTATGATTTGCTAATTCCAACTGTTTGTGTATTAAATTTATACATCTATAGTAGGCTGACCATACGTCCTCGAATCTCGAGGACAAGTTCGAATTTCGAGGACAAACTGACACATCTGGGGACGCCGGTTATAAAGTTATTAATACTTTATTATTGTAATTTATTATATGTATAATAAATAAGCTGAAATAAGGTCTTTTACACATAAAAATTACTAAAATTTTACAGTTTAAGGTGATTTAATTATTTTTTTTATTTTTTGTTCTTGAAATTCGAGGACACCGCCATCTTTGTCCACAAATTCAAGGAAAAAAATATGGTCACTCTAATCTATAGGTTAAGCGAAAGAAAATTGTCATTATGACGTCAGAGAGGCAAATCGATTTTGTCACTAGCATTATAGAATGGCTCTGGTTAAAGTTTCTTAAAATTCCAGTTACGTTTCAAGAGGATTTGAGATATTTTTCTACTACTTATACTTCATATAGTATTCCAAATCAAATTTAAATAAGAGTAGTTTCCTAGATAAAGGGACTTTAACGTTTTAAATTCTAATTTGTATCTAAAGAAACAAAAAAAAAACTAGTTGGCATAGGTGGACTCTGCTCAGTTCCCCATCATATTTATGTTCTCACAAATTTCTAGTACGAGACTTATTATAATCATGTTAAAAGAAATGAATTTGACCATAGCTTGATACAGTGACAGAATGAAATCCCCGAATAATAGGCTATCCACCGTTCACTTCTATATATTTATCTTATTCTAATCTATTAATTTATTTTATCAGGGTCGATTCCGTTGTTTAGTTTTCATGCTACTATTTCCAATGCAATAATCCTCAAAATTCAGATTTATATGAAGAATTTACAATTTCGCTATGTTGATAAAATCGTAAATTACGAATAATTACGAAATTCTCCTATTAGAATATTTCTATTCAATCATGTTGAAACCAATATCATAAATGTAATTTTGAAGTTGTTTAATGTATTTATGATCCTCAAAATGGAAGTTTATACTCAATTTTGCCTTATTCTGATATGTTAAGTAAATCGTAAATTCCAAATAACTTACGAATTTTTTAAATTGAAAAAATCATAGTCTATGATATTCATGCCAGTATCCTAAATAATATTTCGAAAGTGGTTTGACATCTTTACGATGAAAATATCCCTAAAGATTGACGTTTATGTGAAAATTTGTTCTATTCTGCCATGTTAAGAAATTCGTAAATTTCCAATAACTTACGAAATTTTTATATTGGAAAATTCATATTCGTTAATATTCATGCCAGTGTCCTAAATAATATTTCAAAAGTAGTATGACATCTTTACGATGAAAATATCTCTCAAAATTGACGTTTATGTGAAATTTTGCCCCGTATTGCCATGTTAAGAAATTCTTAAATTTCCAATAACTTGCGAAATTTTCAAAGTAGCATATTTATAGTTACGGATGTTCCTTTCGGCATCAAAACTGATATTTTAACGGGTCTGACATTTTTACAGTAAAAAGTTTCCATTTAATGCACGTAACTTTTGTAATTTTCAAAGTAGCATATTTATAGTTAATGACGGTTATCCCGGCACCAAAACTGACATTTAAAAGCTGTTCTTACATCTTTACGATAAAAATATTTCTTTTTATGCACATTTAAGTGAATTTTTGTCTTATTCTCCCATGTTAAAAAAATCGTAAATTTCTAATAACTTACGAAGTTTTTTAACTCGAATGTTGCAAATGAATAGGTTTCTTGCCAGTATCGAAAGTAATATTTTAAAACTGATTTGACCTTTCTGCGACAATTTGTTCTTGAGATATCGTGTACACAGACTAACAAACTAACGGACTAACACACTAACACACTAACAGACACCCTACAGACAGACACCATCTTTCAAGCGGAATTATTTGCCATCCTTAAGGCTGTCGAATGGGCTGAGGAAGATGCTCACTCTTACCCAAGTATTAACATCTTTAGCGACAGCCTTTCGGCCCTGCAAGCCATTGCCTGCTACAGGAGCAGGCACCCCATAGTATTGAAAATTAAACTTAAACTCTATAACCTAAAATCCATAATCTCCCTGGCACACGTTTCTGCACACAGGGGTGTCGTTGGGAACGAAATGGCAGATCATTTAGCAAAAACTGCCACAGAACATGAAACGATTGATTTTCACTTGCCATCCCCCCCTTCCTATGTAAAATCTAGACTCAAGGACAAATTAAAACAAAATTGGCAATCCTTATGGGATAACTCCATCAAAGGCAGATATACTTATAACCTGATCCCAAATCCCACTTCAAACACTTGGACCCTTACTCCCCCTATCACGGCCTTTCTCACGGGTCATGGCCCATTTCAAGCATACCTTTATAGGTTTCACCGACGACGCTCACCCCTGTGCCCTTGTGGTGAGGAAGGCACTGCTTCCCATTACTACTTCAACTGTCCTCTTACCTCCAGTTTTCACCTACGAAACCCATCCCCAAGACCAGTAAACTGGTTAGATAATATCATCACCAGACCCTCCCTAATTCAAAAACTAAATAAAATTTACTCACTTTTAGAAGATATTACTAATCTAACAGATTAACATCCAAGCTTCTTCCTACTGGCTCAGGTTGCAACCTACAATTGTGTTCATCCCAAGCCACTCAGTTCTGCAGCACAACTCCAAACTAGTAGAGCAACGTTACCAAATTAACCACTGTTGCCCTTTGTCGCGTGGGGCGAAAGCCCGGCAACAATATGCAAATGTAAAAAAGACTTTTATCAATGCTCCAAAACAAACTCAAAGACTAAAACGAATGAACTGAAATACTTAATTATGGACTCAGCTAATGAAATCATAGTTTAAAATTATCATTGCAAAGTCTTAACAAAGCTTTATTCCTTCTTGTGCCCTCTGTCGCGTGGGGTTTAATCCCGGTACACCTGCTATAAATAAATTATCGCCCTCTGTCGGTTGAGGCTCAATGCCTGGCGAATTTTGTAAACGCTTGTTGAATTCTCAATAAACGTTCGGAGCAGTTCCCTCTGTCTCGGACACTTGTTGCCCGAGACACTGAAGCGCTCAACATCGCTCAAGAGCGATGAGCGGGGACTGTCCCCCTGTTCAGACACCATACAAATTTTATCATTTTCGGATTTCTCAGACCTGAAAACGTATAAAAAAGTCAAAAAACGGAGGTCGAAAATTTTCACGATTACCTAAGTTCCCCATATCTTTAGTATGATGGAGAACTAAAAAAATATCTGTTTTAAAAATGAGATTTTCTTATTATTTAAGCAAGTTTTTGAATTAAACTTTAGACACGAATTGCGAACGTTACAAATAAATTTTTCATTCAGCACATGAGTAAACTGGTAATTTTTCATTATCTACCAGGAAAAATACTCATCGATTTTACATGGAACTTTACCTATCATTTCGTTTTGTGTTACAAATAAAAACGCCTAGTTGCTTTTGTTTTTCTTTACTTAACGACAAATGCATGTCTGACTATTAAAGATCGATTTATGTTACAGAATAGTATTTGATTCTAATCAGATATACACAAAATATTTTAAATTTTGACATACTTAAGCAGTTTTTGTACATTACTTTAACCAGAATCCACTTTTACGTAAAATATGTACCTTCCCGGTGGTTACAGTGAACTTTTTAGTTAACGAAGTGGTTTACTTAACGAAGATAGAAGATGATTTTTTTCTATTATTTGAATGGTCTGACCACAACAAATATATAACAGTTTACTGACAAGTTTTTCTAATACATTTAATTAAAATTACATAATCTTTTTTACTTTCCGAACACTATAGTGAGTAAAGTATTGTAATCATGTCAAAAATCCGAATTAGAGATTTTGATGTTTCTATACGTTTCTAGGTCCCCTGAATCCGTTTTCACTATTTTAACACGCTTATATTAGCTTCACCTGTATGTATGTATGTTTGTAACTTCTCTGGGAGCAAAACGTGATTGCACAAAATCCTTCATATCTCAAACAAAAAACCATTGTGTATGGTTTCCAGAGCTTTTTAAGAAAACGGCTGATGGCTGAGCTACAAAAATTTGCATGGTGGTTCGTAATGACCTCTCCTGATGCACCTCGAAGCCCGATTTTCGAATTTTGTTTTAGTTTTCTTTTAATTAATTAAAATGTTAAAATAAAAACCTTCTAATTACTGATAAATTGGCCATTTAATTTTAATCCTTAATTTAATTGTTGCCAAAAAAAATTATCATTATTTTTTGGACAGAAAAAAAAAATGTGAACAATAAAAATTACATTTATTTAAAATATTTAATATTATTCCTTAATTTAATTGTTGCCAAAAAAATTATCATTATTTTTTCGACAGAAAAAAAAAAAAAAAAAAACGTGAACAATAAAAATTACATTTATTTAAAATAAGGAAAGTAAATTAAAGCGTGTTCTTTAATTTTTTAAAACTATAATATTATTTATAATTATGTGTGTGTGTGTGTGTGTGTGTATGTGTGTATGTGTGTGTGTATGTCTGTGAGTGAACACGCTAGTGTCTAAACGCTTTGTTCCAATAAGCTGAAAGTTGGTACGTATATCGTAAGTTACCATACTACGAACCCTATTGATTTTGGTGAATCTAGCACTTATAGTTTTTTTTACAGGGACACCAGGAAAATTCTTTATCATTATGGCCAATGGGGCCAAATTTTTAAAAGTGCGATAGCGTCTAAACGCTTTATTAATCTGAGAAAAAAATTTGTACACATGTTATAGGTCACAGTTGCACGAACTGTATAGATTTTGGTGAATTTAGCGCTTACAGTTTTTTACAGGGGCACAAAGAAAAATTCTTTATCATTATGGCCTATGGGACCAAATTTTTAAAAGTGCGATAGCATCTAAACGCCTTATTCAATTGAGCTAAAAATTTATATGAATATTATAAATCACTCTTGCATTAACTATAAGCATTTTGGTGAATCTAGCATTTATACGTTTTTACAGGGACACAACGATAAATTCTTTATCATTATGATCTATAGGCTCAAAGTTCAGTAGCGTTAAATAAAACATCGTGTAATATATGAAGAAAAATACTCAAACACTTCATTATGGTTTTCTTTCTTTTGTTTGTTTAACAACTCCTTTTTCTTTACTTTATCTATAAAACTGTTAATTGCTCAATTTTCGGAAAGTCAAGTGGAGTCACTCCAGAATTTTTTTTTTTTTTTAAATGTAATATGAATGTCATAAGTAATAATCAAAAGTATTATCTCCAAATTCATAGTTATATTTATAATCAGAAGATGATGTTTTGTTACATTTCAAAATTACACACTGAAAATAACTTTACAATTTTGCCTTTTTCCAAGTCGACCAGATGGTTTAAATGGGTAGTATATCTGATAAGTCTTGTTATTTCGGATTAATCTTGTCAAATAAATGTCCTTCCGCTTCAAAGAAGACTTTAATCGATTACCTTTAGGCATCTTATCCGTGATGTCGAGTCAAAAATAGTACTCGAGTGCTAAATTAAATTCTATTTAAAAAAGAATATTTCTTTCAAAACTGTAATGCAGTTTAATATTATATTTTTATTTAAATATTCAAAAAGCGTTAAAAATTATACTTTCCTTTAAATATAATGTTGCGTTCCTTAGTAATGGATACTAAATTAATTTAAATTAAAAAATACAACTTACAATATACAGGGTGATTATAATTAAAGTTGCGATTTCGAAACGCTTTAATTTTAAAACTACCCATCAGAGCGATTTGATATTTTACCAGAGCAATCGTGAGGCAATGAAATAAATTTTGTTTGGAAAAAAAAGAAACAAGTAGACATTTCTTATCTATTTTAATTTTACACTAGAACTTCTACCTCAATCTATTTTTCTACATAATTTCTATCAATATTGAAGAGCACACCGTATCGTACAACCAGTTTTTGTAATCCTCTTTTCATAGATGTTTGCCGCCTGATTGGACACTCACTGCGATACCATCGTTTTGAATTTCTCATCGTCATAGTAGCGTAGATCCACCCAGATGATTCTCCAAAAGCAAGGGCAATTGGCAGTCATTGGGTACTTGATCGAGATCACACGGAAGGTCAATAAGAACAGAAGGTCATCTATTTCGGTCCTTACCATGAACATTTCAGCTATCTTTAAAAATTCTTATTCTTTTCCGTACCTTACCATCGCTAATAAAGTTTTCTCCGAAAATTTCATCAATCTAACGATGAATATCATCCTCTTTCACGTCTGTAGCTCTAAGAAAACGAATCACCGATAGTATTTCATAGTCAGCGAGATTCTCAGTCGGCACAGACAATTTAAATACTCAAACATAATCTAATACTTAAACATGATCGAATACTCTGTAATGGTGTCTGTTGCTTACCATGCGATGTAGGTAAATAAGGCGAACGTGCGAGATGCCACAGCACTGACTTTCCAGTATTTCAAAGCAATACTTACTTTTAAAACATGCCTCGTATATAAAAAATTAACTTTTCTTATTGCTTATTGAACGCTTAACCACTGAATTCAAAATTTATTGTCAGGTTATAAAGTGTAAATATAAATTTATAATAGTAATATTATTTATTTATTTTTTTTTTTTGTTACTTATCATAACTGTAAATATTTATCAATTTTTTTGTATAATATTATTTCCTATTAATAACTATTTACTATTTTTCAATGCGAGTTCCGAAAATTATAACTTTTTTTTTTTTTCTCCATTTAATCAGCAAACATTTTTCGGAAGATTTTGATCAGATGAATTTATGAAATTTTAATTTTATCTCTGCTTACAATATAAATGTACTATTTATATATAAGAATGTTTTTATTTGACACGAGGGACTCTCAAATCAAGGTATATCAATAAAAGTTAAAATTTGAATATTTACTTTGACATAAATCATTGAAAGATAATTAAAAATGCTTTTCCTTAAATAAAATTCACAGGTGTCAAAATTATCTAATGCAAAATTCATGCTTAAGTAAATACTAAAATGTCATTTTTATTATGAATATTTTATCCTTGGTGACATTTCAAATCTAAATATTAATTTTAGTTGAATAATTATTCTCTCAATGAATGTTTTCTTTGAATATTCATATTCTTATTTGAGACTATACTGGTTATTTATCATTATATTTGTGTGTGTATTTGCATATAATGTCTAAAAAAAAAAAAAAGAAAAAAAAAAAAGAGAACTATTTCCGGCTTATATATATATTGTGGAATAAAATATATTTAAAATCTATGAAATTATTATAAATTTAAAAATAAAGACAAATCTTTATAAGTTGAAATAATCTGGTGTGTCACTCACATGACATTCTCTAACCCTGAAATTCAATACTATAAATAAAGGCTGGAGATTAAGGGGTAAGATAACAAGTACTCTTATGCAAACCTATGTTAAAACAATTCAAATTAGGCTTCGGAACAGCTTTATTTGACAAATAATTCTGTGTGAGTGGGCGGTAGCCCTCCTTAACGTCCCGTTTCACTGCTGTACCCACATTTATATAGAATTCGAATCTTTTATTAAATTTAAAAGTTTATTTAATATTATTGAGACTACTTTCACACCAACATTCCTTAAACTTATCAATCTTGATCAAACTTTTCTAGTAACAAACACATTACTTCAAAATACAACATTTGAATCGCCTGAAATTATTTGTTTTCAGTTCATCCTAACAGACATAGACAAAAGTCAAACGTTAAAAACTTGACTTCGGTATTCAGGAAGCCTCAAAACGTCTAAATATATAAAAAACAAGTGACGAATATTTAGCTTAAAAAAGTACATTATTTACCATACAGCTATAAGGAATTAATTTCAATTCCAGAGCAGCTTTTCTGGACATGGTAAAATATTGCAGTAAAGCACTTCCACTAACAATAAAAAAGAATGTTATGGCTTAATAATTGGCAGCCCTGTATATCTGCTAAAAGTTATATACACATCACGTGGAGGACATAAATATAATCCTATACTAATAACACACGGCACAACCTGTAGTAGACTTCCATCAATTTTTCAAATATTGTCGTACTATAATCTAGCTCTTTTGTGTATCCCTGTAAATGAACTTTAAATGATTTGTATACCATATTCTACACAAAATATGTTTTTACGTATATAACCTATATATATTCGTTTCATTTGATTTAGTGTAGTTTATAGATTTAAACTCTACTTACCTGCAATTTTCCCGATAGATGTAATGTATTTGAATTTTCCTGGGTGTCCCTGTACACGAACCATTTTCTTGTTTTCTACGAAAACTTTAGAGTAGCATCCCTATACCATACACATTTAGAATACTAAGTTTGAACTTTCTACTATAATTTGTTTTTGAGGTATGCTGTTAACACACACACAGACCCCCCCCCCCCCTCAGTAGCTCATAATGTTGTTTTAACGTTGTTATGACTAATTTTTCACTCTCCAGACTTACTTAAAACGCTATAACAGCGTTATGTCCTACCTAGGCAGACACACACACAGACCAACCGCTAAAAATATGTTTCTTGGTTTTAAGGGACCTCAAAGCGTGTAAATAAAACAAAAATTCAATTTTGAAAATTTGAACCGAAAACAATACTTTCTCTACCTTATGGGTAAGAGAAAATAAAAAACATTCATACATAGAAATAATTAAAATAGAGTTTCATTTCATTATAAGAAAATGTTTAAATTTTCATTGCAGTCTTAAACAATAAGTTCCAGAATTTTTCTACCCCTGTGAAATTATAGTTGAATATAATAAATATATATTCTGCCTGATAATTAAAATTATTTTCAGTTTGGTAACATGTAAAAAAAATCTGGAGTGACTCCACTCGACTTTCCGAACATTGAGTAACTAACAGTTTTGTAGATAAAATAAAGAAAGAGGGGTTGCTAAACAAACAAAAAAGAGAAAACCTTAACAGAGTGTTTGAGTATTTTTCTCCATATATCACACGAGGTTTTATTTAACGCTACTGAACTTTGAGCCCTTAGATCATAAGGATAAAGAATTTTTCGTTGTGTCCCTGTAAAAATCTATAAATGCTAGATTCACCAAAATGCTTATAGTTAGTGCAACAGTGATTTATAATATTCATACAAATTTTCAGCTCAATTGAATAAGGCGTTTAGATGCTATCGCTGGTCTCATAGGCCATAAAGATAAAGAATTTTTCTTTGTGTCCCTGTAAAAAACTGTAAGTGCTAGATTCACCAAAATCTATACAGTTGGTTCAAATGTGACCTATAACATGTGTACAAATTCTTCGCTGAGATTAATAAGGCGTTTAGACGCTATCACACTTTTAAAAATTTGGCAAAGAATTTTTCTTTGTGTCCCTGTAAAAAACCTATAAGTGCTAGATTCTCCAAAATGTATACAGATTGAGTATCTGTGACCTATAATATGTGTATAAAGTTTTTGCTCAATTGAATAAGGCGTTTAGATGCTATCGCACTTTTAAGATTTTGGTCCCTTGGCCATAATGATAAAGAATTTTTCTTTGTGTCCCTGTAAAAAAACTATAAGTGCTAGATTCACCAAAATCTATAGGGTTCTTACTATGGTGACTTACAATATACGTACCAACTTTCAGCTTATTCGAACAAAGCGTTTAGACGCTAGCGTGTTCACTCACAGACATACACACATACATACACACATACATACACACATACATACACACATACATACACACACACATACATACATCAACGTAAAAATAGTGAAAACGGACTCGTCTGACCTCGAAACGTATAGAAACATCAAAATCTCGAATTTGGATTTTTGACATGATTACAATACTTTCCTCACTATAGTGTTCGGAAAGTAATAAATTAATAAATAAAGTCATACTTAGCTGTACTAAACAGTTAAAATAAAAGATTACTAGATCATAAATAAATTCGAGTAATATGTCAAAAATCTATGTTAAAATAATAGTCACCAAAACTAAATTTCCCGTGCTAAATTTTAGTATTTGTTATACATATTCAAGTACAGAACATTTTGAAACAACGGATGTTCCGTGATAAAATATATTCTGCAAAATATTGGCTAATTAACTCTCTTGTATAAAAAAAAAAAAAAAAAAAAAAAAAAAAATGTTTTCTCAAATATTATGTGATAAATTATTCAACGAGATTTATGACACGGAAAAGTGTTGAAATAACGGTATTTAAACTCCATTTAGTATTAACCTACTTAATCAAAATTCAGAACACCGTGTATGACTACAAAGAATGCTAAAGTGGTTTATAAAAATCAATGTAACAAATTGTTATTCAAGAAAATATATGACACGAAAAAATGTTTAAATGTAGATATTTAAATCTGGTCTAATATCAACACACTTCATCAAAATTTTAATTTTTTTACTTGTATTGAAAAATTCATTTTTTACTTTCTGATCACTATAGTGAAAGTATCGTAATCATGTCAAAAACCCAAGTTTGATATTTTGGTGTTTCTACACGTTTTGAGTTCTCCCGAATTCATTATTGATGTTTTTAGGAGGATGTATGTATGTGTATGTATATTTATGTGAGTGAACATGATAGCGTCTAAACGCTTTGCTCAAATGAGCTGAAATTTGGTACATATGTTATAAGTCACCTTAGTACGAACCCTATTCATTTTAGTGAATCTAGCGCTTATAGTATTTTTACAGGGACACAAAGAAAAATTATTTATAGTGCCTAAACACCTTAATCTTTTGAGATGAAAATCTTTACACATGTTATGAGGCACCGTCAAACTATCTGTACAAATTTTGATGCATCTAGCGTTTATAGTTTTTTTACAGGGATAGAAAGAAAAATTCTTTATGATTATGATCTATATGGGCCAAAATTTTCTAAACTGCGATAGCGTCTGAACGTTTTTTTCAATTGAATTGAAAATTTACACACATGCTATTGGTCATTTTTGCATGAGGTGTAAAAATTTTGGTGAATCTAGCACGTATAGTTTTCTACAGGGACACAAAGAAAAATTCTTTATCATTATGCCCTATGGTCTCAAATTATTTAAAGTACGATTGCGTCTAAACTCAATTTGCGTCTAAACTTAGTTGAATGAATTGAAAATGCATAAACATGTTACAGGTCACAGTCGCATACACCATATAGATTTTGATGAATCTAATTCTTTTGGGGTTTTTTTACAGGCACAGAAGGAAAAATACTTCATCATTGTGGCTTACGGGCTCGAATTATTTAAAATGCAATAGCGTCTAAATGTCTCATCTGAAAATTTATATGCATGTTATAGGTAACCGTCGTACAAACTTTATAAATTTTAGTGAGTCTAGCACTTATAGATTTTTACAGGACACAATGAAAATTTATCATTGTGTTCTATGGACTCAAATTATTTGAAGCTCAATAGCGTTAAACTAAACAATATACTATATGAAGAAATGTACTCATGCATTCTACTTTAATTTTCTTTTTTGCGTTTTTAACGATATCCCTTACTGTAATTTATTTATACAACCGTTAATTATTTAATGTTCAGAAAGTCGAATGGAGTCACTCCAGATTTTGTTTTAAATTTATTTATTTATTTATTGTTCCAGCAATGGCCTACATAACAAATGTCATTTCAAACAGTTCGTTATAATAAGTTTTTTAAATTGGTATAATCGACTAGTAATAACGGCAAGTTTATAATTGTATACGTAGATTTTGCTTAGGGTTCGACGACATTGTAAAAGTTTCAACAATTTTATTATTATTATTATTATTATTATTATTAATGGCAATATACATTAAAAAAAGTTTTTTCGGGGATTTATTTGGATTAAATCAGCCCGAGAAGTGGTGTAGTATATATATATTTCTCACTTTTTTCATATAGTTATAAGCTTTGATGGTCTTTTTTTTTTTTTTTTTTTTTTTTTTTTTGAAGATGATGTGTCTTTTAGGTGTATTTCTTTATGCTGATTAAAGGAAAACTGATAAAAATTTCCACCAAGTACAGTTTTGGCAAAAAATGAGATTTTTTATGTTTAAAGCTCCATTTTTGAACTCCCATCTAAATTATTTCCCGGAAAATCTAGCTGATGCGAGTGAAGATCAAGCAGAGCTATTTCATCAAGACATTAAAAAAAATGTAGAGGAGGCATTAGAGATGATGGAATGATGGAATGTTAACATGGTAGCAGATTATTGTTGGCTGCGGCATAGAGAATCTTCTCCCCCTCCTCAAGTTCCCCTTCCACCCCAAGATATAAATTCAATAGAAAAAGCTCTAAACTGAGCTCCGATGTAAAGAAACACATTTGAAAGGTAATTTGTAAGTAATAGTTTCTTTTAATGTGGTTTGTACATAAAGAATTTCACATTTGTTAAAGATTCTGTGCGAATTCTTTTGATCTTCATCCTTTCTTCGTGAAAAACCCTTACCTGATAGGTAGAAAAGACAAGCCTTTCTAAATTCAGCGCATCAAAACACATTAGAGACACCCAAAGCAGCGCATTTTTTTTTTTTTTTTTTAATGTTTGATTTCGCAGATTTGTGTTATTAAACTCAAATTTCATTATTTAATGTGTAAGAATAAAGTGATCCAAACATTCCCTGCATATTTTTAGCTAAAATTATGTTTTTAGTTATAAAAATCATTATCGCATTCACATTTTAAAAAATACATATGAACTAGCAAACCCGTGCAAAATTTTTGCACTTTATTTCTTTTCTTATTTACCTTTAAAATTTGAAACTTATAAATATTATACCAATTTCACAACCTAATTAAAATTTTAATTTACCAGAAGCCAAATTATTATTATAACCAAATAAATATTGTGCAATGGTGAAACCAGAATCATTCAAAGAAAGGTTTCAAAATAAAATTCAGGGTTGACGATTCAGTTTTCATATTTCCGCAGGCAGTACAGTTTTAGTAAAGGACCCCCATGACGCCCTTTAAATTTTTATCGCCAAGAATGCAATGACATTTTATTTAATTTGTCGTAATTTTTGTTTAAAAAAAATCCATTTTGATCATACTTTTTTATGATTGAGTTTTTCTGCCAATTTATGATAATAACTCATATTTTTTTTTATATCGTTAAAATATTGCTATGTTTAAAACGACGCTTGCAAAGGTTCTGAAGAAATAAATTTTAAAAATATATTTTCCATAAAATGTCATCATACTAATGTCATCATGTTTTCGTATTAGATCATTGAGCTGAATCCATGTGCTTAAATATTGTTCATTGTTAAATATTATTTTTTATCTTCGCGTGTTTTATTAATTTCACCACTATTGTATCGTTTCGACAAAAAATAATTGAAATTGGTCCACGTTAAAGAAATATTATATAGATTATAGCCTATATTAATTCTTGTACAAATAGAATAGGGTTCATCAAAATGTGGATTTTCACACTTACAGCTAATTCCTATCATTATTCACCTGACCGCCGCTGACGTATACATCCGGTCACTGAGCTGTTATTTTTTGCTACAATACATGTATACTTCAAAATTATATAATTATGGATATTTAGCTCGTTTCTCAAGTTTAAAAGCCTTAAATGATAGTTATAAAGATTGCGACCATGTGCGCACTTATATTTTTAATCTCAAGTTGAAATAAGCATTGTTTTAGTGCGTTAAAAAATTATGTAGTGAAAACAATATTGCAATTTTGCTCTTTTCAAAACCAGTCAGATGGTCATTTTTTGAGGAATAGTAATACTTTATTTCTTATTAGATTTAGGAAGCCATCACATGTTTTCATTTGTGTCATTCAAAAAGTTGCATACATAGGAATTAAATTAGTTATTCTAGTAAGTTTAGATACATACATAATTTCTTAATTAGCATTACGATAGTTATTTTTATATTTACAAGGAGACGGCAAGGGTGTGGGGTCCTCAAATCGAACGGAGGTTCCGAGTGTAATTGAGTGTATTCATATACTCAAACCCTAGAGCGCACTACTTAGCCATCGCTGAGAAAAAAATTCCTGAAGTTTGAAAAAAAAAAATTTTTTTAATTTGTATTAAAATTTAATGAATCGTTATAAACAATTTCTTTTCAACTTGTATACATTGTTAAATCGCGAATTTAATGATTTCTAACTTTTTAACGATTAGAACTTAGAACTGTAGATAGAATTGTAGACAATTAGAACTGTTGACAAAAGCCACAGTTCTTTTAAACATTACCATTTATTTTTTATAAAATAACATATTATTAAATACAATGAATATTTATGATTATACGTTTATAGCATTAGCAATTCTTTCAATCATTCATCTTTACGAATACACAAACCTGGATGATACTTATCATAAAAACAAGAAAAACACAAATTTTGTCGACAACTTGCACAACAAATAAATGCAGCTTTTTTACAGGAGCACGGTGTTTTGAGAATTTCTCTTAAAAAGCAAACTTCATTCACATTCATAAATATTTCTCGATGATCAGATAATTTTGACGCATACCATAAAAAAGTTAGAAATCATTAAATTCGCGATTTAACAATGTATAAAAGTTGAAAAGAAATTGTTTATAACGATTTATTAAATTTTAATACAAATTATTTTTTTTTTCCAAACTTCAGGAATTTTTTTCTCGGCGATGGCTAAGTAGTGCACTCTAGGGTTTGAGTATATGAATACACTCACTGAGTGCTAACTACACGCGGAACCTCCGTTCGATTTGAGGACCCCATACCCTTGCCGTCTCCTTGTTAGAATTGTCATATTATTTACAGATATTAGTTTACTGAATATGAAACTTTTCTACGCGCGATTTTAATTTAATTTATTTAAATGTATAAGTAAACGCCTAATAATTATCATTCGTAACTCCATTAAAAATTAGTTAAACTTAAATTATACTATTTTTCGAACGGCATTGATCTCAAAAATTCGAATAAAGAGTAAAAAAGGGGTGTTTATCTAAACAAAAGGCACACGATCACCTAATGAAAATTTAACTAGTCGTTAATATTAATCGACTGGTACAATTTACATATATCTATGACAGTGTACAACATAATTAATGGGAGGTAGTTTTTTTTTTCCTGAATATGCAATAAAATTTTATATACTTATATCCTGTCGTTTACATTTCCAGTTAGTATATACGAGTGTAAGTAAAAAATTATCCGCAATGTAGCTAATAACTTTTCTTACAGTGTTAATACGGAAGTCTGTCCTAGTTTACACTGCTCGACGTTGAAAATGCAACACCAAGAAGGAATGATAATAACGGAATGAAATTTGTTGGACACATACATAGGAAGAACAATTGATTAAAATTTCAGGAAATTTGGAGTAATATGTACTGAGAAAACAGTACATAAAACAGCAACCTCTGTGAGCAATAACAGCACATATCTGCCTAGGCATTGAATCGAACAGCGACATGTACGGGTAGAGCACTTCATGAAGTTTTAACACGATGCCACAATTCATCGATCGAAGTTACTGCTGAGTGGTGGGGGGCCAGTCGCATTTCAACGATTAAACAGTCATTTTCATTGGTGCGAGATCAGGAGAACGCGCTGGCCAGAGCAACAGCCGAACACATTCGGCATCAATGAAGGTCCAGACAATATGAACAACTTGCAGTCGTGCATTGTCCTGCTTAAATATTGCGCTTCGGAGACCTTGAACATAGGGCAGAGCTATGGGCCTTAACTCGTCAGAAATGTAATGGCTGGTATTCAGAGTGGCGGGAATGAAAAGAAGAGGTGACCGGGACGTGTATCCAATGGTACAACATACCATCAATCCAGGTGGTGACTCAGTATGCGGCTACCACAATTCTGATTACCCTCTAAACTGCATCACTAATATGGTCGCCATTAATTTGTGATCAACGATGAACCAGGACGCAGAAATGGCGTGAAGTCACTTTTCAGACAAATCACAATCCGGTTTACAGCATCAAGATTGCCTTATCCGTATTTAACGGCATTATGAATAATGCACATTATCAGCTGGGATTCGACGTCATCATACTGTCCATCATTTGCAATGATGTTATGGGTTCCCATTGGAAACACGTCTCGATTACTTCATGTTCGTATTCCTGGCACACTGAACAGCGGCCATTAAATTTCTGTTGAGTTAAGGCCCGCCCCTCTGCCCTGTATTCGAGGCCTCCGTTGCGCAAAATTTAAGCAAGATAATGCACGACCGTAAGTTGTTTGTATTGTCCGGACCTTCTTTGATACAGAATGTGTTCGACTGTTGCTCTGGCCAGCGCGTTCTCCTGATCTCGCACCAATGAAAATGACTGTTTAATCATTGAAAAGCGGCTGGCTCCCCACCACTCACCAGTAATTTGGATCGATGAATTGTGGCATCGTGCTGAAGCTTCATGAAGTGCTCTACCCGTACATGTCATCCAATCGCTGTTCGATTCAATGCCTAGGCAGATATGTGCTGTTATTGCTCAAGAGGTCGCTGCTTTATGTACTGTTTTCTCAGTGCATATTACTCCAAATTTCCTGAAATTTTAATCAATTGTTCTTCCTACTATAATGTATGTGTCCAACAAATTTTATTCCGTTATTATCATTCCTTCTTGGTGTTTCATTTTCAATGTCGAGCAGTGTATATTATTGTTATGATGTTGCGGTCCTGCAATGAAAGTTTGATCCCAATTCCTCCATTTGTCTTCCTTTTGTTGCAGATAGATCATGGCCGCTCCATTAGAGGTTTGCACCAAAGCGGAACAATGAGCAGTGGTCCGGACTGGTGCGACCATTTTTGAATTTGTCAATCAATTCGTAGACACTCCGCTGTGGCAAGATACTGTTCCCTTACTGTGCCGAAAGTCTTTGATGGATTGTGGCCCCTGATGCACCTTCCGATCACAAAAATCTGATCACTGCTCGTTGTTCCTCTTTGGTGCAAACCTCTAATGGAATTAGGATCAAACTTTCATTGCAGGACCGCGACATCATAATAATAATATAAACTAGGACAGACTTCCGTATGAACACTGTAAGAAAGTTATTGGCTACATTGTGGATAATTTTTGCCTTGCCCTAATATATTAAAATTATTTAGAATGAATAAATTTAGCAAATTTCAGCCCAAAACTAATGGTAAATCATGAAGAACAGGAATTTTATAAACAAAGCAATGTGAAAGGCAAAAAAAAAAAAAAAAAACAAATGGCATAATAAATAACAATGACCCATCATCAGGTTTAAAGTAGGCACAAATAATGATTTTACGCTTCAAGATGTTTAAAAGAGCTTTATACACTGTTTGAAATCCATGAACAACTTATAAAGATTATCTATTTACATCAGCTTTATAAAGTCAACAATGTTATATGCCAAACAAATTTATAAATGTGACTTTCTTATTAACGAAGTATTTACTATAAAGTTCTTTTAAGATTTCAAAGAAAGTATAAGAAATATTGATATTTTATTCAATAAAGATAATTTCTACTTCAAATTACTTTAATTGTATTCTTTTGTGAAAAGGAAAAGATAAAATATCATACTAAAACGTGTATTTCTTATTTTACAAAGCAATAAGTCATGTTTGTTAAAAAAAGGTTGGGAAATAATATATATATATATATATATTATTAGTTTTTATTATTTTAATCATTTCAGTTATTATATTGATTGTTTCACCTACGATTTTTCTATCTCAAAGAGATAAGTCAATAAAATCCACTATGCCTGATAGGTTTCAATATTGCAGTCTATACTTGTTTTCTTTAGAGCTATTATGATATATGGTATTGATTTATTTTTTGTCACCACAGCTTGCGTGGTCGTTGAAACCACCTGGAAAATTCTGTTGCTTGCTGTTCATATAAAAAAAGTATATATTTTATTAGAAAATTAATTTTGATATTTATAATGCTTATAAATATATATATATATCTTTTATAAGATATTGAGCATTTTTAAATTGTAATTTAAATTTTTTAATTTCTGAAAATCAACATATACGTATAAATATATCAAACAAATAGTCTTTTCCATTTTTTTACTAATTCTTACATATAAAAGTGAAAACATATATCCGAACACTAGCAAACATTCCTATGTAAAAAAGTACACTTCATACGGTTTTGTTAAATAAATTCTTATCGAATCATGTTCTTACACTAAGACCAAGATTCGACAAGGATTTATTTAACAGAGCCGTATGAAGTGTACTTTTTTTACATAGGAATTTTTGCTAGTGTTCGAACACTTCTGTTACCGACTGTACGTGTATAAAAGAGTAAACTGACTCGCTCACATTCACAATTCATTAGAAATTTCATGGTCTATTGGAGTTGTGTAAACTGACTCACTTACATTCACATTTCATTAGAAATTTATTCATTTATGAAATGAATAAATTTCTAAATTAAATTGAAAATTTCATGGTCTATTGGAGTTGTGCCATGATTAATGTCACTCGATACAGCTGTGTTTGCAGACTCGGTGACATTGCCAATGAATGTTATCTGAGAAATGCCTAGCTGGTAATCAGCCAGGGTAGCTCGATGGTTTGGGCATCCGCACATAAAGCGGAAGACCTGGGTTCGATTCTCGGCACTGGTATTTTTCACATAGTTGGAATAAAAAATCAGCCTTCCACTCCATAATTTTCTGAAATAAATTTCGGAAGTTATTTAAAATTTATCAATTTTTTAACAAGGCAGAATAGGCCAGAATTTCCTGTAAACGTCCATTTTGAGGATATTTTCGTCTTAAAGATGTCAGACTACTATTAAATATCATTTAAGATACTGGCTTGGATATCATTGACTATGAATTTCCTAATTTAAAAATGTCGTAAATAATTGGAAATTTACGACTTTCATTAATATGTCAGAACAGGCCAAAATTTCGCATAAACGTCCCTTTCCGGTGATACTTTCATCATAAAGATGTCAAACTACTTTTAATATACCATTTAAAACACTGGCTTGAACATCATTGACTACAAAACTTCTAATTTGAAAACTTCATAATTATTCGAAATTTAAGATTTCCTAAACATACGCAAGCGAAGTGTGACGTCACTGTCCGTCAGTGGATGGAAGAAAAAGACTTCCTATGTTAATCGCCCATTGGATTTTTTGTAAAAAATTATTAAAAATCCAGGAAATTATTTCCCGATTTTAATCCTCGTATTTGGGTATAGATATGTATTAGTTATCGTATGCATATGTTAGATTGAGTTATTTTGCTGTCAAATTGACAACATTTTAATTTTAAATTTCAAAACACTGTCATCCTTGGCGTTTTTTGTATTTGGCGATCAAAAACGTAATACGAAAATACACATGCCAGATGTATATTTTCGTAATATGTATTGTACGAAATATTGTTTCATATTATTCATTACTCTCTTAATTTAAGTTGTTAAAATAACCATGATTTTTGAAAGGAATTAAATATGTTCGCCAGATAATTTGGCGATATTGTTTTTTTCCACCAAGAATGACAGATATGAAATGTATTCCGTTGAACCACGAGTATCTTATATCAGACACTTTATTTAGACATTTGCAAGCAAATTTGACTTTAAATTATGATAGAATATTTATCATTTTCCTTTTAATTATTATATGAGTTGGATATTTATAGTGTAAATATCATCATTTGAAACGAAATGTTTATGTTTTCAATCAAATATGGAAGTTCGGCAATTTTTTCCCTAGAGTTTTATAATTTAAAATTCAAATTTTATCTATTTTACAGCAAAAACAACTTAATCTAACGCATGCGCACGATAACTAATACATATCTATATCCAAATATGGAGATTGAAATCGGGAAATAATTTTCCTCGATTTTTAATAATTTTTTACAAAAAATACAATGGACGATTAACATAGGAAATATTTTTTTTAAATGCACGGACGGCCAGTGACGTCAACATTTTGCTAGCGTATAGCAGTATAGAGCAATATTTCGTAGAAATGTGCATTATGGGATTGTTGCATTCGAAATGGTATGGAATTGCATGAAAACTAAACTGACCCCAATAAAATAAATTAACATATTAGGATGATATAATGCATCGAATAAACGGTGGATAGCCTATTAGGTGGGGCAATTCAGTATTTCACCGTGTCGAGAAATCGATCAAATTCATTTTTCTTAACATGAATATAGTATGTCTTGCACGTAGAAATTTATGAGAACACATATATGATGGGGAACTGAGCTGAATCCACCTATGCCAACAAGATTTTTTAAATGCTGATATAAAACGTTTTAAACAGCTCTTATAAGATTGCTAGTTAGTTGTAGGGCGACTAAAGCGCCAGTTGAAAAATGATCATTTCATTTTATTTATTTCTCACTTTAAATTCATTTGCTAGCAAGCCCGTGAAAAATTTTCGCACTTTATTTATCTCTTTGTTACCTTCCTTAATATTTAAAATTATTATTATTATTTTATAGACGTCATTTTTTCATATGCATGAACAAATTTAATATTTTATAATTTTTCTTTCCCGTGAAAGCGTATTTCATTTTATGCTGCAAGAAAAAAAAATGGCAACAGATAAAAATTTAAATGTCTATTTTTAAGCAGTTATTTTTATATTTTAAATAATTTTAACAAAATCTAATAAAACATTCGTTACAAATAAGGTACCAAATGAAAGGGACGATTTTTCTGAATCCGTCGGATTAAACAACTTATCGACCGGACAATTAGATATTTTAAAATTAGCTAAAGTATGAAAATTAGACAGAGTCCAAGGAAATCTCTTAAGCCTATTTTTAAGCCTAAAGCGTGACGCGGGCAGGCAGTGATGAGCGTAACTATATATGCTAATATTATGGTGAGATATATTAATACATACATTTTAGAAATTAAATAGATTTTCCATAATTCCCTAAGGATTAAAACTATTCTGATAGATTAATTTTATCATCTATATACAATTTTACTGGTGTCACACAAATACCTAAATTTCACATAGAATACTTACATTTGTATATTACTGCAATAAAGGAATATTATGAAATAAATTTCATGTGATAAATATTCATACACCTTTTTAATGTTGATAGTTAGTACAAAAGTAATGTGAATTAATTTCGAGTTTACAAAGTTTTTCTCGTAATTTATTTTTAGTGTCTATGAAATAAATTATGTTCTGGAGACACTTTCAGCATGTGGAGGATTATAGTTTTTTCAAACTCATTGATTAGCCATAAAACATGCTCAGGACATGGGGTACGGTTCCACCTTACACGATTTGTTTTTTTCACAAGACTATAAAAAATCTCTGTTGCATCAATAAAAGTTTTACGATATTTTGTTACATTCCCTTGTTCTTGTTACATGTTTTACTTTTTCAATGAGCAATTTTAACTGAAACTAAATAAAATAATATTGTTGTTTTAATAATTTTTGCATAACGCT
The DNA here is from genome assembly GCA_963930645.1 of Salticus scenicus. NCBI lineage: Eukaryota > Metazoa > Arthropoda > Arachnida > Araneae > Salticidae > Salticus > Salticus scenicus. Next base: position 211,883,549 of record OZ005652.1, on the reverse strand, counting down.
TGATTTTTTTTTTCACTTAATAATGATTTAAAAATGCAAAATAGTAAAATTTTTTCTAAGCAAACATTTACAGAAAAAGAAAGAGATGATAAAGATGAAGAAAGAAAGAAAAAGAAAAGAAAATTTTTCTTATTTCTTTTATATATATATATATATATATATATATAAAACTCACTACCAGTGGCCGAGAGTTTCTGCTTGCTAAGCCGATGCATGGAAGGGGCTGTGTAACGAGTCCGAGTTGCTCTTGTCGGCCTAGCCGTTTGGAGATTTCCATTACTTTTTCTGAAACTCGAGTAAATATGGAACAGAAACCCTTAAAAAGACACCTTGACACAAAATGAAAGACACCTTTCATTTTATGACAAGTGTTTTTCATATAAGGCTAAATTTAAGCACAGAATGTGATGTGCATAGACAATATATAGGGCTAACCAAAAATATGCTAAACAATCTTTTCTATTGAATGTAATAGATAGAAGTTCTTTGTTGCATTTTACAATGTCAATGAACACTACTCAGGAAGAAAAATCTTTTTTCATACCCATACTATGTAAACAAAGTATTTTTTGAAGTTCTATTTTCAACTCTGTTTTTTTTTTATAGTATCGCGTTTTGAGGTGACCTAAAAACGAAAGTCTAATTTTTAGCATTTGATCAATATATAAATATATATCTGTTATCAGTATAACCTAAGCACAAATAACGCAAGAAATTTCAAATTTGTTAGTTTAAAGATGGTATGTGGAGGGGAGTGTTGAATTGCAAAGTAACTGCTAACTGTTATCATTGAACAGAGATGGCAGCACCACACAACAAATTAAACTTTTTTCGGAATAATAGCCTGCGCAGGACTAACTCTTTTGGACTCCTTTGAGCAGGTGTGTTTTGTTGTGTGTTCCCGAAAATCTCAAGAGTTGCACCTTGAACAATAAAAACAAAATTTATTCGAAATAATCAAAATGCCATTCGTATTAATTCAATCGATTCATACAACTTACATAAAGTAAGTTTGAGTCATGTATCAGTAAACTTATTCGTCAAAAGTATCACTGGTCTAATAAGTTCATATGTGAGTTTTTGTCTTTTATCTCGTCCCGGATGCTGGTAGAGAGGTGAGTAGATTGAATTTATTCTCATTGAATCTAATGCAAGTTTTATTGATATTATCTAAATGAAAATCTAATCTATTTAGGTTAGGAATTCAAATCGTTAATCTTAATTGAAATTCTTAATTATAGATATTCTGAATTCAATATAAAATTCAATTCGTGTAAAGTGGAATATAGTCGTAAATTCTTCTTTGGCTTTAAAGCCATAAGTGTTCCGCCGATACGGAGAGTAATTATTAGTCCAGTCAAAATAGGAGAAATAGAAAAAAAAAAATCGTGTAGTTTTGAAATTTTGCATAGTCATAGCCAAGAGGGTCCTGAACAACATACTAAAAGTCCCCGTCCGTGGTGGGTGAGCGGGGGGCAGGGGGGGATTTCAGGGGGGCACTTTTCCGTTTTTATTAAATATCTTTAAAACTATCGCATTTAGAGAAACAATGTCAATTACAAAATTGATCTACGTAAAATTTACTATAAAAATGTACATTACATTTTATTTGTATGATCTATAGTTTAGAAGATATAGGGGGATGAAATAACACATTTTCTTGAAAAATTCTTTTTTGCAATAGTAAAATCAACAAAAGTGTGCAATTAAAAGGGTTCTTGTCAAATATTTTCTAATGTACAAAACAAATATATACCTAGGGAATATGCAAGGATAATACAGCATGTTTTGTAAGTTTTAAGTAATTTTAAGGCTAGTAGGCGCAAGTGGTGGTTTGAGTAAAAATCCAGATAACGAAGACTCAAATCCCGATCAACATTAAAAAAAAAAAAATAGTGTAGTTTTGAAATTTTGCATACTGATTGCCAAGAGGATCCTGAACAACATACTAAAAGTCCCAGCCCGTGGTGGGTTAGCGGGGGGCAGGGGGCACTTTTCAGTTTTTATTAAATATCTTTAAAACTATCGCATTTAGAGAAAAAAATGTTAATTAAAAAAATTAATCTACGTAAAATTTCCTACAAAAATGTATATTACATTTTGTTTTTATGATCAATAGTTTAGAAGACATAAGGGAACGAAATAACACTTTTTCTTGAAAAATTCTTTTTTGCAATAAAAAAATCAACTAAAGTGTGCAATTAAATGCGTTCTGGTCAAATATTTTCTAATGTACAAAATAAATATATACATAGGGAATATGTAAGGATAATACAGCATGTTTTGTACATTTTAAATAATTTTAAGGTTAGTAGGCGCAAGTGGTGGTTTAGGTAAAAATCCAGATAACGAAGACCCAAAACCGATCAACATAAAAAGAAAATCGTATAGCTTTAAAATTGAGCGCAATTATAAGATTAAGTGTCCTGTCCTGAACAACATACTAAAAGACCCCAACCGTGGGGGGAGAGCGGAGGGGCCAGAGGGCATTTAAAGGAAGCACTTTTCAGTTTTTATTAATATCTTGAAAACTATCGCATCTAGATAAAAAATGTCAATTACAAAATTTGCCTATAAAACGAGCAGTTTTCAAATGCTGATTTTATATGACAATTTTTCATTTTTATATATTGACATAGTTTTAGAATATTTCCTTTGCAGTGTTTTAAATTTCTGAAAAATAATTATTTTTAATAAAAAAAAGTTTTTTTATGAATCAAAAGCATTTCTCTTGCACTGCCTGAAATGACTCCCCAGAAAAAAAAAAAAAAAAAAAATGTCAAAGTGAAATGACTACAAGTATAAAGACAAACAAAGGCTTCAAATTTATAACACCCCTCTTTTAATTCAGGGATTAAAAAGCAATTTTACCTAAACCACCACTTGTGCCTACTAACCTAAAAATTATTTAAAATGTACAAAACATGCAATATTTAACCAGAACCCTTTTAATTACACATTTTAGTTGATTTTATTATTGTAAAAAAATAATTTTTCAAGAAAATATGTTATTTCGTTCCTCTATATCTTCTAAACTATTGATCATACAAACAAAATGTAAAGTGCATTTTTGTAGGGAATTTCATGTAGATTAATTTTGTAACTGACATTTTTTCTCTAAATACGATAGTTTTCAAGATACGTAATGAAAGCTGAAATGTGCCCCTTTAAATGCCCCCCTGCTCTTCGCTAACCCCCCATGGTTGGGGACTTTTAGTATGTCGTTCGGGACACTTAACTTTATAACTGAGCTCAATTTCAAAGCTACACGTTTTTTTTTTTTTTTTTTATGTTGATCGGTTTTGGGTCTTCGTTATCTGGATTTTTACCTAAACCACCACTTGCGCCTACTAACCTTAAAATTATTTAAAATGCACAAAACATGCTGTATTATCCTTACATATTCCCTATGCATATATTTATTTTGTACATTAGAAAATATTTGACCAGAACCCATTTAATTACAAACTTTAGTTGATTTTACTATTGCAAAAAAAAAAAAAAAAATTCAAAAAAATGTGTTACTTAATCCCCCATATCTTCTAAACTATAGATCATACAAACAAAATGTAATATACAATTTTACGTAGACTAATTTTGTTATTGACATTTTTTCTCTAAAGGCGATAGTTTTTAAGATATTTAATAAAAACTGAAAAGTGACCCCTTAAATGCCCCCCTGCTCCACGCTTACCCACCACGGGCGGGGATTTTTAGTATGTTGTTCAGTAGCCTCTCGGCTACTGAACAAAAATGCAAAATTTCAAAACTACACGATTTTTTTTTTTTTATGTTGATCGGTTTGGGTCTTCGTTATTTGGATTTTTACTCAAACCGCCACTTGCGCGTACTAGCCTTAAAATTATAATAGCAGGAGACTTGGCGATGGAATATTAAAACAGGAATAAACTACTACGTCAGAAACGCCAAAGAAAAATTATTGAGGTGCATACAGCTGTTTCGGTAGCCTAAAGCGTACCGTCTTCAGTGCAAAAAGAATTCTGAATCTGGAGAAGTGCTCGTATATATAGGAGAGGGACCGGATTTAGTTCAACCAATAGGATTACGAAAGAGGTGGGGAGTGTGGCCAATAGGAATTAAGGAATGTGTAGCTGTGTAAACAGTAGAAGAATTAAGGAAATGTGGACTGAATGTAAAATTTCCAACAATCAGGCAAATTGGGAACAGCGAAATCACAATTTACAAGGTTTTTAAAATTTTTATAACTATGAAAAGCTTCAAAGAAATCGAGTTCATGAATGGATTTAGGTCTGCAAATTATTTTAGCTGAATTAAATTTAAAATTATGATTTTCCTCCCAGCAATGTTTAGAAATAGCCGATTTATTGGTTTCTTGTTTGCGGACGTAATTCATATGTTCTTTTAGACGAAATTTAAGACTGCGTTTAGTTTGGCCAATATATGATAAACCACACTGACAGGAAATACTATAAATGCCCCAAGAATTATGCATATCAATAGGATCTTTTAACTGAAAAAAGGTGAGTTTATTGGAAGGCTAAAATATTATTTTAAAATCATATTGTTTGAGAATTTTAGCTATGGTTTGACTGGTTTTAGAAAAATAGGGTAAAACAATACTGATATTAGATGTGACTGATTTAGTAGACGAAATACGAGGGAGTTGTAATTTTTGGATAGCTTTGTCTATAATGGAAGGGTCATAACCTCTGACAATTGCGATGGCTTTCAGGTGGAAATTTTACGTAGGAAATTTTACGTAGATTATTTTTGTAATTGACATTGTTTCTCTAAATGCGATAGTTTTTAAGATATTTAATAAAAACTGAAAAGTGCCCCCCATAAATGCACCCCCTGCCCCCCCCCCCGCTCACCCACCACGGGCGGGGACTTTTTGTATGTTGTTCAGGACCCTCTAGGCTATAAGTATGCAAAATTTCAAAACTACACGATTTTTTTTTTTCCTTCTATTCATCAAATTTTGGCCTTCGTTGCCTATTAATTAGATAATTAATTATAATTCGTTAAATAAAAAAAAATAATAATAATTGTTTATGTCGTATAAAATATTCTGAATAATAAATGTATTTTAGTGTAAGGGAAGTTAAAATCAATTTGTTGAAATAAATCATTAGTAAATGTAGTTAAATTAAATAGTTCTTGAATAAAACGTAATTCAAAGTACTTTTGGTTTGAAAAGTTTTGATTTGAACTTACTTTCGTTTTAAAACGAAACAGTTTTGGTTTCGGATTCAAGAAACAAAAGTTCATACTAAATAATTGTTGAATAAATTTGGGTATGAATATACAAAAATTGCATTTATTATTTTATTAAATTATTTATTTCAATAATAATTAAAAAAAAAAAAAAATCTGTTTTATATGTGTTGTTTCTTTTTCATTTGTTCTTATTTTTTCATATTTTACTTCCTGATCTGCAGAATATAAATTTAATTCAATCGATTAATTTATATTTAAATTTAATTACTTGTAATTAGTTTGCTCAAAAAATGGGTAGGAAAGGTCGTACAAAAACAAATGATGCAGAACAGAGCGCGCTGTTCCCAAAATCTAATGAAATGATAAAATTTGAAAATGTTATTAAGGAGATAGATTTTATAAAATCGAAAGTCAATGTTTGTGATAGTGGGGATCAAGCCAGATTAAAGATCCTAAAGGATAAGGTAAATGCTTTGGAATTTAAATTCGAGGAAATAGTTACAAATTTTTCCGAAGAGGAAAACGATGAAAACGTTGAAGAAGTGTTAAAAAATCGGGACATTCTGTTAGAATTATCAGTAGTATTAGAAAGTAAATCACAATCAAATACACCTCATGTCAACAATGATGCACGTACCAAACAAGGTACTTCTGTTAATTCGCATATTAGCCTTCCTAAGCTTGAGATACCTTATTTTTAGGGGGATAATGAATCTTGGTTGTCAATTAAAAATTTATTTAAATCATCTATTTTGGATAATGACAGCCTTAGTGAGGTTGTAAAGCTACAATACCTCCAATCGTGTGTAAGAGGTAGTGCGTCAAAACTTATTCGTGGATTTGCTTTAAAATCAGAAAATCTTAAACACTGCTGGGAAATCCTTAGTCAGCGCTATGAGAATAAACGTCAATTAGCTATAACTCAAATAAATAAAATCTTTTCGGTAAAGGTAAACAAAGCGGATGATCCTAAATCGTTTTTCAATTTAATAGATACTTGTAACGAAGCGGTGCGAAATTTATCGACCCTCGGATTGGAATCGAATCCTCTTAGCGATCTTATTGTTATAAATTTCATGATTTCAAAATTAGATTAATCCGCTAGGCATAGGTGGGAGCTCAGTCTAGAAAACACTTTGAACTCGTTTCGTACATTCATTGAAAGGGAGGCGTCGAGTCAAACAAAACTTGAAAATAAACCAGGAATGTTTAAGAAACCAGTAGAAGGAAGTAGTGTAAAAACATCTAGTGTAAATAATTCAATAATAGTCAAATAAAATAAATGCGTCGCCTGTTCTCAAGTACATCAATTATTTAAATGTCCAAAATTCAATAAGATTAATGTTCAAGAACGATGGGACTTGGTTAAATCTAAATCATTCTGTGAAAATTGTTTGCGAGCTATCCATCATGTGCGACAATGTAGAATTAAAATTAAATGTAAGGTATGTGCAGGTTCACATCACACTCTTCTGCACATTTATACACAGAATTCTGCAGATCAGGGAGATGGCCTTGTTACTACGTCGGTGTCAAATAGTGCACAATCGAAATCAAATTTCAATTATCAAAACATTTTGTTGTCTACTGCCCTTATAAAGGTTAGGTCACCTAAAGGTAAAATTATTCAATGTCGGGCGTTAGTTGATAGTGCCTCACAAAATAGTCTCATAACAAAAGAGTGCGTTGAGAAGCTAAATTTGCCTTTGTTTCGCACTTCTCATCGACTTGTAGGGATAAACGGTATGTCCGCAGAAACTGTTTTAAATTTAACGGAGTTTTCATTCTCGCCAAATTTCACTAACGAGTATAGAAATTTGAAGGCACTAGTAGTAAATAGGGTTACTGCCCCTCTGCCAAATTTCCGGGTGAGGACGACGTCTTGGCCTCACACAAAAAATCTAAAACTAGCAGACTACAAGTTCACCAAGCCACAACCGATAGATGTGTTGTTAGGCGCAGACATTTTCTCAACGTTAATTAGTGGAAAACAATTACACGGGAAACCAGGAGGACTCTCTGCTATTCCCAGTTCACTCGGATATCTCTTATGTGGCCCTATCTCAAAGACTGAAATTCAGTCAGAAGCCACTTCTAGCCATACTTTACATTGTTTAAACTTGAATTCATTTTTTGATAACGAGCCACTAACCTCTACTACGAGGTGGGAAGACGAAGCCGACCCCGCGGAAGTATTATTTAAGACCTTGACCAAGCGCAACCCCGAAGGTCGCTATATTGTGAAATTACCCCTCCATGATGAGATAGATTTGGGTGAAAGTGCAAACTGCGCACTACAAATGTTTAAAAAACTTGAAGCTCGATTTGTTCAGAACCCTAAACTAAAAAAGAATATTGTCAGTTTATGTGTCAATATTCAGATCTAGGTTATATGACCTTACTTTCAGCTGAAGAACTTAACCGTTAACCAAATTATTATATGCCTTATCATGGAGTTATAAATGAAAACAGTAGCACCACCAAGCTACGGGTAGTGTTAAACGTTTCGGCCTTGACTACAAATGGCCAATCACTTAACTCTAACATGCATAAAGGGCCAAAACTTCAAACGAGTATATTTAGCAATCTGATTAGATTTAGATAAAATAAAGTCGCCCTCTCGAGCGATATAGAAAAAAGGTTTAGACGAATTCTAGTCACAGAGGCTGATAGAGAATTTCAAAGAATATTTTGGAGGACCAATGTGACAGATCCATTCCGCGTATGTAAATTAAATACGGTTACTTATGGCACAGCCTGTGCACCATTTTTGGCCCTGCGTACTATACAACAATTACTTATGGATGAGGAAACCAATTTTCCCGTTGCGGTGCAGGCTGCCCATAATAACCTTTATATGGACGATCTCCTTGGAGGGGCTGAATCAAACGAGGCCGCTTAAAACTTGGTAACAGACCTTCAGGCTTTATTTAATGCAGGGGGATTCAAGCTGCGAAAGTGGGCTTCAAATTGTGTGGAAGCGCTAGTTCATGTCCCAGAACCTTTAAAATCAACAACACAAGAATTATCCTTAAACCCTGATCAATCCCAACGTATTTTAGGATTAAACTGGAATTTGACACCGGATACATTGCAGGTTAAAGTTAGCACCGAAGAAAGCGTCACAACAAAAAGACAATTACTGTCAGTAATTGCACGAATCTTCGACTCCTTGGGTTTCTTATCTCCTGCCACTATTCATTTAAAATTGTTGTTACAAGATGTTTGGAAGCAAAATCTTGGGTGGGATGATTCTCTACCACCAGACATTCAAAACAGGTGGAATGAATTTTATGAAAAAATTGCTTTCTTTGAGGTTATGTCAGTACCTAGATTTTTAAATTTGAAATCCAAATCTATTTACCAGATACAGGGATTTTGTGACGCTTCAACTAAGGCATATGCTGCCGTAATTTATATACGTCCTAGACAGTACTCATCTTTAAAATTGATTGCAGCTGAAACCCGAGTAGCACCTTTAAAACCCATAACCTTGCCCAGATTGGATGTATTGTTATCGGAACTTTTGGCAGTCGTCCTGGGCTCGTTAGATTATCCTATTGGTGAAATTCTCCTATGGACAGACTCCACCATCGCCCGTAGTTGGATCTTAAATCCACCCTTAAAAGGTAACACATATGCCCTACATAGGATCAACAAAATCAAATCTCTGACAGACCCAACTACATGGTATCACTTACCAAGCAAACACAACCCAGCGGACTGTGCAACCCGTGGGCTGTTTTCAGACAAATTAAAGAACTTTGACTTGTGATGGTCTGGACCTAGTTGACAAAAGATCCAAGCCTCATATCACGATTCAAAGATTTCGACATCAGCCCAATATACAGTTGTGAGCACCCTGGACTTATAGAGTCAAACCAAATGAATGAATCCGTGATAGAGGATTTAGTTTCAAAATTTTCTTCGAGTACAAAACTTTTTCGCGTAGTTGCATTTATTAAGCGATTTATAACCAATACTCGAAACACTACAAAGTTGAAGGGACCAGTCTCAGTGCAAGAAATTTCTGAGGCTAGAAAAACTGTTATTAAAGTCGTCCAACAAAGGTCCTTTGCCTCAGAAATCGCCCTTTTGCAGCGCGGACAACCCGCAAACAATAGTAAATTAAAATCTCTTAATGTTTTTATTGATTCAGAAAATCTGTTGCGAGTGGGAGGCAGATTTGACATAAACAAGACCCTACCATATGACACTAAGCATCCTGTATTAATACCTAAAAATCACCCTTTTACTTCATCTATAATAAGACATTACCATTATTATAGTCTTCATGGAGGTGTAGACTTAGTATTAAATTTAATACGGCAGTCTTACTGGGTTCCTGATGGTAGATCAATCGTTAAAAAAGAGCTTCGAAAATGTGTCACCTGTGCCAAAGTCCAACCAACCCCAATTCAGCAAATGATGGGTGACTTACCCAGTGCCAGGGTCAAACCTTGTCGACCATTCCAACATGTTGGAATTGATTACGCAGGCCCTATTCAAACTAAGTGTGATCATAAAAGAAAGGGTATAACATTTAGATCTTATATATGTATATTTATTTGCATGCGCACCAAGGCAATACATATTGAGTCAGTTACTAGTTTATCAACAGAATATTTTTTACATTCCCTACAAAGATTTATCAGCCGTCGAGGATGTCCTACAGACATCTACTCCGACAACGGTCGCAACTTTGTTGGTGCCTATGCCCAGTTAAAAAACTAGTGAAACTTTCAAAAGAAAACGCCATTCAAAACTACCTAACAAATAGACAAATTCAATGACATTTTATGCCACCTTACGGGCCTAACTTTGGCGGCCTATGGGAATCTTCAGTGAAATTGGCGATACGCTATTTGCTTAAAACTTGTACAGGCAGTTGTCTATATTTTGTGGAACTTAATACTATTCTCACAACTATTGAAGCGTGCTTAAATTCACGCCCTTTAGTCCCACTTTCTACTGAGCCCTATAACTATCTGGTTCTTACCCCAGGACACTTCCTAATTGGAGCTCCGCTTCTTCAGCTTCCTGAACATTCTAACAGTCATACTAATAAATCTTGTACAAGTTTCTCTTCCAGATGGACACTCCTCCAGTAACTAAAGACCAATTTTTGGAGCACCTGGCAAAGGTCCTATCGTACGTTTGTACAGTCAAGAGCAAAGTGGCAAAAAGATGTTACACATCTGCATCCCGGTCAGCTCATCCTAGTCTTGGAGCCCTCTACTCAGCCAGCCCAGTGGAACATGGCCAAAACTCTGGAACTACATCCTGGTGATGATGGAATCGTTCGAGTTCTGACTCTGAAGACACCATCTGGAATAATCAAGAGGCCAGTGAACCGCGTAGCCAGTCTGCCATGCTCAGCCCCCTCTCGCGCCGGAGGATGGAGGGGAGTCTTGAATTGCAAAGTAACTGCTAACTGTTATCATTGAACAGAGATGGCAGCACCACACAATAAATTAAACTTTTTTTTGGAATAATAGCCTGCGTAGGACTAAACTCTTTTGGACTCCTCTGAGCAGGTGTGTTTTGTTGTGTGTTCCCGAAAATCTCAAGAGAGGTGCTGTACTGGAGATTTTCGTCACCGCAATATCCCAGCTTCATGACTGTACGGGCCGTGTATAAGTTCATAAAAAGGCTGTTGAAAGGAAATCTCTTTTGCAGAAAAGAAGGCAGACAGAATTAAATTAACTGATATCTTTATTGCTGGTTACTTGAAAAAAAGGTTATTTTCAAAAATACTACATTTTAACAGTTGTTGAGCACAAGAAGAATCTCATACGGAAATTGAGACGGGGAGGAGAGGAGGAGCGTAACAGCCAAGACGTCTTACTCTAACAACGTCAAAATCGTAAAGCTTAACTAAATCTCGCAGCTTCCTAGAAGTTAAATTGCAACCCCAAAGATTGGCATCGTTGAAATCCAGCCAAAAGAATGCCAAACTGTTTATTTGTTCTTCTAACATATTCATACTAAATTTTTGAATATAAAAAGTCGTTACAAACATTTAATCGATTTGAAATTGAGAAGCCACGCCAAATGTCCTTGACTTCAACGTACTTAAAAGAAGGCGACGCGTAGACTGTAAAAAAAAACATTATAAATCTATTTTTAGAATTATAATGACCCGCTTGAAATAATAATAGGTTTTTAACGTAAACATTCAAGGGTAATAAACATGAAATGAAATGATTATTTTATTCTATTAATAGCTGTATAAGTTAGAAATAGGTTGATAACGACTTTTTAAATTACCCTCTCAAAATCAATAATTATAGCTAAATTGATTTAATCCATTCGGGGAAATGTATAAACATACCACTTTTCGAAAAACCCCGATATAAAAATTGCTTTATTTTATTCCTAGAACAATGTGTTTGTAACGATAAAAGAACAAAGAAATGCTATAAATGGAAGATTTTGATTTGTAAATAAAACGGGAAATTCTATATAGTTAATTAATTAGATAAATTTAAAAAGATTTATTTTATATAATCTATATTAATTCCTCCTTTTTGTTATATATTAAATTTGAATAAATAAATAAGCTTTTAAAGGACATATGTGTGAGAACACTCTCACATATATCTCCCCTTCGACTAGCAAAAAAAGAAAAATAAGTCCTCCTTGCCTCCTGAAAGGAAAAGCATATACAAACAATAATATTCAAAAGCACTTACCAAAGACGTACAATTAAAAATGATATTACATTATAAGTAAAAATTGTATGAATGCTTAAAAATGAACAAACAAAATATATGTGAAATATAATTACCAATTCAAAAACAAAAGAAAAATTTTACACATATTTAAAAAAAAAAACAGTGGAACCAAAAAAAATATGCATGTCATGACATACGCAAAAAAGAGTGGCCTCTATAAAATAGTCCAAACTCATATTGTCTTTTTTTTTTATGCCACAAAAAATTTCAGCTGAAATGTTTTTTTATGAAAGAGTCTCTTTTTGATATACTCAGCAAACAATGCCACAGTAACAGTCACTAACGTTAGATTTTTATATTCAAAATATTAAATTTTCACACTAATATGTATAGTGAAATAGAGAAAAAAATAATATAAATTACACATATGCATATATATTGTTGTAATAACTAAAGGTTCCAGCATATTATTGTAATATTTATTTGTCTAACACCTTGGTTACTCACATTGGTCAATGTTAAACAAAATTATGTACAAAAAATAAAGAAAAATAAAGAAACAGAAAAATTTTCGTGTATACCACACAGGAAAGATTTTAAAAAGGACGCCATTGGCAGTCAAAAAAAATAATCTTCCCTTAATCCTTACAAAAATGTAAGTGTAATGATGTTAACTTAAGGCTAACATCCTAGCGGGACAGGGCTTGTTGAAAGACCTGCACTGTTAGGCACAGGCCTCCGTCCCCCAGCAGAGTCCACAGACCCCTGTAGGGACACCTCACGAAACCGATTAATTAAGTGTCATAAATGTTGAAAAATTAATGTCAACAAAAATATAGATTCTCATCACATATCCAATGTTGCTCTCCCGGGAGAAAATTTTGAACGAGACAACATATATCTAGGATAGGGTAATAAATAAGTAAAAGAGAACAAATTGACAAAATTTTGAGTGATGAGAGGGAGTGCCAAAATAATAAAAATTTAGATTGGATATTGAACAAACCAAACACATGTTGTACACCAAAAATCAATTGGAAACTTATAAAATTTAGCTGTATGTATATTGTTAACACTATTATCATTAATAATTAATTTCCTATGAACTTAATCTGTATTCCAATGAAATATCTCTATTAAATATATTTCAAGTATCTTACTTTTGTTCAACCTTCACCCAATAAAAATAGATATAGTAAACCCTAAACAAAAAATAATAACACCTTGATTACTAATTTAGAAATTCAAAATATGATCTACAAACATTTATGTTATCATTAGAGTCCTTTTTTTTTTTTTTTTTTTTTTTATTTAGGTATATCTTATTTATAAATATTATATATATTCAACAACACTGCAATGCAAGAAATAGTCTTTACATCAAAAGAAAAATGAAATAAACAGTGGACCAGCCATCTAAAAATAAAAATAATAAAATAAATAAACACGAGTTCCTGCACAGCAAACAAATACATTCCATTGGCCATTGGAAAATGCATTTGTGATGCAAAAATATATTCATCAAACTTTTTTTGTGAGAAAAAAAAAATTAATTGCGATTTCTTAAGTTATAAGAATGTGTAGAATTATTGCCAATATTATGTGTTACATTGGAGTTGGGTTCAGTAAACAAATAATTACGTCGAGGAGGAGCAATAAGGAGTCTATCCCCAGGTAGCACAGCGGTATTGCTCAATATTGGCTCAATGTTGCCCAACCACGGCAAGCATTGGCGTCAGTCGGTTGTTTCTTTTCAATATTGGCCAATATTACCCAATGTTGGAATGACAGTATTGAAATTCGGAACTATTGATATTTAGCTTTTTTTAACCAAAATTTTTGTTATTTTTCAATACGTAATGGGCAGAAATATGTATAACAGTATTTTAAGTTCTATAAAATTTTTAATAGAAGCATTTTATAATGTTGTAAAAACGGGAATATTGGTCAATATCGTCCAATCTCGGCAAAGAACGGTAAGAAAGATAAGGTCTGTTCTCGGAATTTCTTGCTCAATTTTACGATCAGCTCGTCATTGAAAATATTTAGCATTGTTAAGAAAAATTCTTGAAGGAGAAAAAGAAAAGAGATCTTGATCTAGATCGATATTGATGGATATCTACCAATGTTGTTGAGCATTGATACTACAACTTTCTGAAAACTCTAATAGCCAATCAGAGAGGAGAGAGAAGCAAAACAAACAAGCACCAGCACCAGCGTAAGAAGCGAGATGGCGGTGTATTTGCTTTTCTATATTTGTAAAAAGTAAGTAATTTTAAATATTGTTTCCGATATAGAATATAAGATAACTGAAATTTATAATATTTAAAATTATAGATGTATATTTATTAAAAGTCTTAGATAATATGTGATTCAAAATCACAACTTTAATCTTAGCGTACTCCGTGTAAACATGATATTAGTCTTAGCATTGTAAAATTTAATTATCCTTTTAGTTAAGAATTAAAATCTGTAAAATTTAAACAAATATTATTTCATAATTTACTACAGAAGAATAATTATGATCGAAGCGGAGATGACATATCATATTTTTGTAATAGTTAAAAGATTTATTTTCTCATTTTGCTGTTTGATGCTTGGTTTATTTTTTTATTCACTACTAAAATTTAAAGTCTTTTTCTTAGGAGGAAAAAATAATTTTTTAGTGTGTATGCATTTACTTGAAAGTAAACAATGTCTGTAAATTATACAATGCTTTTTTAAAATGGGATTCTTGTCATAATTGTTGTTTGATTTAATAGTTATTTTTCAAAATTGAAAAGTTAATAATATTAATATTTGTCATAACTTTATTGTTGTATGAAGAGTCTCATTATCATGTCGACACGTAAAACAATAACAAGAGCCTTCAAAATTCAAAGACTTTATTCGTGTCATTCACTAAAATAAAAATAAAAGCTTGCAGAATAAATTAGATTACATTTGATTACGGTTAGGTTTTTAGCATGTGGCACTTTTTTTTACAGTTTACATAGTCATTAAAACACAGTTTACATTTATATTCATAATTGATAAGTATTTGCTTGAATTTAATGAAAGATTGTTTTTAAGCACAAAAAAAAAAAAAAAAAAAACTTTTTCTTTTATAAACATTGTCATTACATTTGTTTTTATACAAGAAATAAAATCTTTTATGAACCACAACTTCTTTTAAAAATTCATGTCTTACTTACTATGTAATGTATAATTGTTATATGTATTTAAATTATGCATTGATATAAAAAATTTTCTAAGAAATTTATTGTACTATAAGTTTGTTATATTACATAATTTACTATAATCAAGTTTAATATAGTATATGTTTGTTATTTATTAAAAAGAAATTTATTTATAACCAAGCTAGTACATATGAGGCATTGCAAATATGAAGGGCAAACTCAACAAAAGGAGATTTTGAGAAAAACGCATTTGAAAATAATTTTTTCTGCGTCATATGCTGGAAATATGTATCGTCCATGCATGTTTTGCGACGGAAACAAGGGTGATCTGAACATGAAAGCTCTATCTGTAGATTCTCTGAAGGATCTAGAATCGGATGGTGAAAAAAAAAAAAAAAAAAAGACCTGATGTCGAGTTCGCCCTTCGTATCCACAATGCCTCATATATATATTTTTTTGTTGAGATTTTTTTTTTTAAATAGGCCACACACATGCTTTTTTTTTTTTAATTCACTATTAACATAACAGCAAAAATTTAAATGCTTTCTGGTCATGCACCAATTATTTCATATTTATTCCTAGTATTCAGTCTAGTACTTTGCTTTTGAGCTTAATATTTAGTTTAATTGCACACAATATGTTGAATGTGTAAATATCCTAAAACGATGAATTACTAATTTTCTTTTCTTTATCTAATGACATTTTTTTTTCTAAATTTATTAGTTGATGTAACATATGAATATTTATAGTTTTATTAATGACAAAAAATTACAGATAAAACGATATAATAGTTAAAATTATTTTTGAATTCAGTTCAAATTAACATTATTTAATAACTTAATGCATATATAATAATGCATTACTAGCCTTATAAGTTTCTTATGCACATACCCAAATAAAATGTTAAACATTGGAAATGAGCTTTAATTTTTTTTTTTAATTTAAAATAGACAAATAAAATAAAAGCCTGAAAAGTATGTGCATGCAGGCAATCAGTTAAGAGGACTTTCTACTTATTGTCGGCAGAAGCCAAAGCCAATGTTATTCTACGGAGAATTTTGCTCCATCATAACTCATTAACTAATGCATACTTTTAATTTCATTTTCACATTCAGAAACTTCACAATTGTTAATAAGGTTATCCCTTTCTAAAAATTATTATAATATATTTTTTAAAGTTATAAAATGTGAATTTTCACAATGTATAATTTTCATTTCTTTTACTTAAAAATGAAATATTAAAAATAAAAATTAAGGAAATCAGTGTCTAAAAATTTATTTATTTATTTTTCTACTAAGCATTTTATTTTAAAATATTGAAATACGAATTTTCACAGTGTGAAATTTTGTGTTTTGTCGTTTAAAAATAAAATATTAAAAAATAAGTAATCAATTTTTAGAAAGCGATAACCAATTTAACAGTTCTGAGATTTCTTATATTTTGCTTTAATGTTTATCTTTTTTATAAAGTTTTATTTATTTATTTTTTACACTTTTGTCGATTTCATCCTTGAATTAAAGAACTGTTATATGAAAGTGCATTAAATTTTATTGTAGCTAAAATCTTTTATATTCAGAACTTCTAAAAATATTCCATAATTGTAGTATTGAGTTTTCATTAAAATGATGTAAATGGTAATAACAGGATTACTGTGAGTTAACAAAAAAAATTTTTTTTTTTTTTTTATAGTGAATGTTACCTAAGGCCTGCCGCACACCAAAGAGGAATTGGACACACCGAAGCGGCAGACACATCCTGCGAAGGAAGCGTTTTTGATCACGTGTGCTTGTTGACTTTTGAGATTTCAGGTATTATTTATTATAATATAAGGAGATTATAATTTCTAAATCTATTATAATTTCAAGTAAAACAGAAAGAAAAATAAGTGTAATTAAGGAGAAAATAATTATTAAATTTAAAAATAGTTTTTTTTTTTTTTTTTTTTAAATTAATCAAATATTATATTCTAACTAAAAACACTTAATAATTCTTTGTGATTTAAGGGAAAGTAATTTTCATATTTTTGTGGGGGAAAGGGGGGGGTTAATGTTTTATTTATAATTAACATTTGATCTTCTAATAGAAAAAGCTGATTGTTTGCTTTAATTGTGTTACTATTGTTGTGTAAAAATAAATAGTCTATTAAATTATTAAAAAAAATTATTTCAACCTGAAAAAAAAAAAAAAAAACTTTATTATTAAATAAATAAATAATTTTTATATCACACTTTTTATTTATATTTTATTTATTTATTTATATCTTTTAATTTATATTCATTTAAATGAATGAATAAAATAAAAGAATAATTTAAGAGAAAATAATTATTAAATTTAAAAACTAATTTTTCGTTGTTGAATTATTAAAGTATTTTAACTTAAAAAAATTGTTATTTTACTTTATCATTTAAATAAATGAATAATTTAGGGGAAAATAATTTTTATATTTCATTTATTTATACCTTTATTTTGTTAATATTTTATTTAAATTTTTATTTAATGTTTTATATCCTGTTTCTAGCAGAAAACAAAGCTTGTCTGCTTTAATTAAGTCATTATTGATATGCAAACAAATATTCTATAAAATTATTACTATTATTTTTTTTTCCAGCTAAAAGAAGCGTTTTTATTTATTTTATTTTTTTTCTTTATAATTTAAATAAATGAATAATATAAGAAAAATAATTTTACATTGCACCTTTATATATTTTTTTCTTTATTGTTAAATTTAAATTAATAGTTTCCAGTTGAAAACATTGCTTTTAAATCTGAACAGTTTTTAATAAAAAATTGCAAAATGATGCAAAAACCCAATAATTTCCAAGATGTTATTAACATTGTACTAAATTCCTATATTTGATCTTCTTCCTTTTAAATGAATATTTTTTCTCTATTTTTCCTTTTCGTTGTTTTTCTATAGAATATATCTATTTAAAAAAAAAAGAAAA
This sequence comes from Salticus scenicus, assembly GCA_963930645.1. NCBI lineage: Eukaryota > Metazoa > Arthropoda > Arachnida > Araneae > Salticidae > Salticus > Salticus scenicus. Next base: position 211,865,545 of record OZ005652.1, on the reverse strand, counting down.
GTAGTAGAATTTAATCATTATCCTTTATCTTAAATTATTTTTCTACTTAAAAAAAAAAAAAAAAAAAAACCACGCATCCCTTGCTAGTAAACTTGTTCTGTTTCTTTTATCGGAAACGGTCAAACAGATGAAATTCAGGAGCGATAATGGGGGTTTTCGCATAAAATTGTTACCCTATAATTTGTTTTCATCCGTATTTTTTTTTATTTTAATGTTTTTCCTTTCTATCTGAACTTAAATTGATTGTTTACTGTATATTACACGGACTTGAATTTGATATTGTCATTGTAGGACTCAGCGTAGTCACTTTTGTTTAATACTGTTATTTATACAAAGCAATCTTCGTAATATGCAATCGAAGAAAAATATTGCAAAGGATTTTACTAAATATTTCTATTAAAGTTATTAGTATTGAAAAAAGCGACTGCGTTGAGCCCAGTGTTATTTAAATTTACTCACAGTTGTCAAATCTCTATCGCCGCCATGTTGCAACATGAGCAACAAGTGCGAAAAGTTGTAGCATGCGCGATTCGAGCGACAAACGGGAGACACACGCTTGACTAATAAGACATGACGCTTGTTTCTCTGGTGTGCATATGCAGTAAAGTAAAAGTTAGCGGCAATGCTAGGGATTGTCTCTTATGTCGTCCAAGTCACGCTTGTTTCTTTGGTGTGCGGCCTGCCTAACATAACATGTCTTTCATACACTTTAATGATAACAAATTAACTAAATAACAAAAAAATTCTTAATTTAATGGATTAATGAAAAATTAAAAAAAAAAAAAATCTATACATTAAAAAAAGTTATAGGAAAAGATTTCAGAAAAAATTTATACTTTTGGATTATGTACTGGAATATTGCAATCCATTTGAAAGTTCCATATTGAATTAGAATTTACAATTATTATTTTAAATAAAATTAGAAGTTTTATAGCTTTTATTGAAACTAAATTTTCTTTTTTGAGAAAACATTCTTCATTGGATGTAGAATCTTTTGTGATTAGAATTACTTCAACATTTTTCAATACTTTGATATTATAATTTTGAAAATATTGAATGGAGAAATATTTGCATGAAATTTTAAAATGAAAGTGTTTTTTTTTTTTTTTTTTAACTGTTTGGACAAATTCTAATGCAGCTCCTTTTTTATTTGATAATTCTTAATCAGTACATCTTGCTTTTGGATTTAGTATAAAGATAAGAAAATGAGCTGCTATTAATTACCATATTATAACAAATACCATATTCATAAATTTTGTAAAGACCACTTTGTTCAGTTTTGAATAAAACAAAGTTGAGAGCAATTTTTTTATTTACACAATTTTCACTTTAAGCAAAACTTTTTGATAATTGGCAGTGAAATGGTCCCGTATTTCTGAATTAGGTCGCAAAATTGTGTATTTTGGGATTTAGCTTTGAAAAAAAAAAAAAAAAAAAAAAAAAATTCATCGATTAGTAGCAAAATAATTGAGTATTTAGAGATTCAACTTTGTACACAATGCGAATTTATCGATTAAGGCAAAATAATAGCAGATTTCAGAAATCGGCTACAAAAATATGGTGAATTTCTGGGACATTCGCCTTTGTATAAACATTGATTTGCATTATATTAACTTGGACACTAATTATATGAAAATGAAAAGCATAAGCTTCCTAAAATAGCAGCAAATATTTTAAAACAATTTATTGGAAAAGAGAAAAAAGTGTTTTCTGAATTTTTCAGGTTTGTTGAATACTGGTTAACCAAGAGTTTACTGAATTTAATTATCATTAGAACTTAATATTTATATATATATGTGTATATATATATATATATATATATATGCTTTGTTTTTAAATCATTTTTATGTTATGACACTTAATTTTAGTAAGAAAATACATGTCATTTTTTGTATTTTTCTTGTAAAACTGTTGTAAGTTCTGAAGTGGAGAGTAGGCACCACCGAGCAGTGGTTTAATATGGTCTGGCTTTTAAAGAAACTCAAACCAGCTGGTCACCGAAGGTAGCTTGTTACTAATAAATACTATTTTAATAACACTATTTTCACACTTTATTTATTTATTTTTCTTAACAAATTGTATAGTTTAATGTTTGTATTGTCATATAGCGTTAGTAATATCTCTTGTTTATTCACTACAACAGTGTATAAAATTTCTAATAATAATAATTCTTTACAAGTTTCTTATGAGGTATTGTCTAGTCATATTTTAATAGATACTAGTGAGCTTAAATGAATCACTATAATGAATGAATCCTCAAAATTCCATATTCTCACTCATAAAAAAAAAAAAAATATTTTTGATCGAGTAAAAACTTACACCGGATCCCCACTGCCGTCGGCAGCGTAGACCCGTGTGCACTGCGTGCACACAGATTAAGGGATACCAGGGGTGAAACTACCTAGCATGCAAAAACCCTGAAAACTGATATTTGCATGCAGATAGGGAAGATTTAATAATGAAATATCACATGGCTACCTGTATTAAATGATATTTGGAGAGTTCTTAATGCAATTATATAAGGCAAATTAAACATTCAAAATAAGAAATTTCTGTAAAAACAAAATAATTTACATGAAAATCAGAAACAGCAAAAATTTCAAAAACCCTGAATTCCGGGGTAGGCCCTGAAAAGTTTCACCTCTGGGATACGCATACTTATTCCCCACCTTTCATGCCTCTCCTAATTAACCTACATATACAGTAAAACCTCGATAAGTCGTCACTAAAGGGACCAAAGATTTTTTGACGACTTAAGCGGAGTGACGACTTAGGCGGAGTGGCGAATTTCGAAAAAAAAAACTTTGAAATATACTATACTACATATTTTCATGAATTGCAGTAGAATTCGGTGACAAAAACAATATTTTCAGAAACCAATACATGTAAATGAATGAGCGAAAGATAAAAAAAAAAAAATACAGTATAGTTACCATGTGCATTTTATTTTTTTGCTACAATAAAATAACCCAACAGTGTAGATTGATGAAGGTGCTGGCTACTGGAAATAACTTTCTTTTCTAATACAGTTAAGGCTTTAAATTCTTCGTCTGTTGTACCTTGAATGGATGTAAGGTACTCTCGAACTTTCTCCAGGGCTTCAGTTGCTTCTGTCTTGTTGGGTGGGGTTTTATCCCCATTCTCGACATCGCTATCCTCACTTGAACTGTTTTGTTTTTCTTTTAAAAATTCAGATGTCAAATCTTTTACAGTCGCTTGTGAGCAGATTGCAGTGTTGTTATCAATGTTGACAAAAGCATTAACATCATTGACCCTGCACACTTTTTCATTTGCGATTTGCAGCAAAGTCTCTAATGGTTCCACGTCGATGATGTCTTCATCGCTGAGGATTTCTTCTGATTCGACATCTGCTATGAACCCTGTATGTCGGAAACAATTCAAAACAGTTTGTAAGGAAACGGAACTCCAACTTTTGTCTGCATAGTTAATTTCATCTAAAACTGAAACTTCCAGCTTTTCGTTTCTATCCAATGCTTTTATCAGGTCCTTTACAAGCATTTTTTTGTACTTTCGTTTAAAGTCACGAATTATCCCTTGATCTAAAGGTTGAAGAATTGATGTTACATTTGAAGGAATAAAAACCATCTGGATCGCTTTTAAATTTTCGGGTGTGGTGTGGGCGGTACAGTTATCAACAATGATGGCAACTTTTCTTTTCTAACGCGAAAACTGAGAATCCAGTTTACGAATATGTCGTTTTCAAATCGTTGTAGTCATCCATGCCTTTGAATTTGCTTCATAATAAACTGGAAGGGATTTAACATTTTTAAAGCAGCGTGGCTTTTTGCTTTTGCCTATCACAAGAAGTTTTAGTTTTTCAGTTCCATTTATATTTGCTCCAAGCAGAAGCGTCACGCGTTGTTTGCTTGATTTTCCAGAAGTGCACTTTTCACCCTTAAATGACAGAGTTTTATTGGGCAAATGACGGTAAAATAAGCCGGACTCATAAAGATGAAAAACATTTGATGCATCAAATCTAGATAAAATGTCCTTGAGAACACTGTCCTTCCAATCTTCTACAGCATCAACATCAACAGCTGCTGCTTCTCCGCAAATCGTTTTAAAAGAAAGGCAATGTCTGTCTTTGAAACGTTCTAGCCAAACATTGCTGCCGCCGAAATCTTCAATGTTCAACTTCTTAGCAATTTCCATGGCTTTTTCTTTTAGCACCGCGGAAGAAATTGGTACATTCTGGGCTCTGGCATGTTTTAGCCATCGAACTAAAACCTCCTCGATATCGTCAAACTTAGATTTCCTCATTTGCAGTCGGCTTCTTCAATGATTTGTTTCGATGAAAGAACATCGTTCAACGTAGTCCTGGGAATATGGTGTTCTTTGGCAAAAGCTGTTTTGGAAACATTTGATTTTTCAAAAAGTGCAATTAAGTCTTTTTTTTCTTTAAAAGATAACGAGGTAAGTTTTCGTTTCCCTGACATATTAAAAGGGTAATCGCACCACGAAATTACAAGAGAGAAAATAGCCCTTATAGCGGAACTTACTCACTATGAAATGAAGTCAAACTCAGGAGAAGTGAAAAAAACGCCTACACTCGACAAAGTTACAGCGAGAAGTGTGCTTTGAATGGTTAGCAGCGATAAGTACGATGCACGTGCATAGAATATTCCAAGAACTCAACTCCACAAAAGGGGTATTATATGGAAAGGAATGCTTAACCTATAGGTGTGTTGCTGAAGTGATAAGCAGGCTTGGCTTTCTTAAAGTGAAGTGGGGGAGGGGAGTGAAAAGGAATGCTTAACAACAATAGGGACCAACAGGTTTTGCTGATAAGACGCGCGTAATCGAAAATTCCCAGTAAAGGCTTGTTTTCTTAATTTGATGGGGCAGGGCTGGAAAGACAGCACGGTGGCATGCAAAATCAGTGTTGCCAATTTGTGGGAAAAGTCGCTAAGTTTGGGTGATTTTAAAAGCTTTTAGTGACAAAAAAAATGTAAGTTTAGGATTAGCGACTTTTTTAGGGGATTTTTGAATTAGCTTTCGGCCATTTTTGTGGGTGACGAGTTATCCGAGTAGAATGAAATTCGGTGACGGGTAAAAGAGGGTTGTTTAACATTATTGTGTATGAGACCTTGTCGGGACCAAAAGAAAACGACGACTTATCCCGGTGACGACTTATCGGGGTTATACTGTACCAATTGAACACTCTAACTCAATTTCTATTTTTTGTCCACCTAATCCCTCTTTCTGCCTCCCCTTAATAATGTAGCACTTTCGAAAATATCCTCATTCAATTGTAGGTCCCAAAACCTATATATACCAGTTTTGAATGGTCTAACTCAATTTCTATGCCCCCCCCTCCCCCTGCTCCCTAATAATTACACTTTCTAAAATATCTTCATTCAACTCTTAGGCCCCCAAAAACTATACATACCAATTTTGAACGGTCTAACTCAATTTCTAATTTTTTGCTCTTCCTGCCCCCTTAATAATTTTACACTTTCCAAAATATCTTCATTCAACTCTTAATCCCCCCAAAACTATACATACCAATTTTGAACGGTCTAACTCAATTTATAATTTTTTGCTCTTCCTGCCCCCCCCCCCCTTCCCCAATAATTTTACACTTTCGAAAATATCCTCATTTGACTTTTAGGCTCCCAAAACCTATGTATACCAATTTTTCGTTCCCCGCCCCCAATAATTAAAAATATCACTGGAAGGAGTTTTTTTTTTTATTATTATTATTAAATAACGAAGGATAAATATTAAATTTTTTCATTATGCTTTGAAAGAAAATCAGAATTTGCTTGTATGGTTCAGTTGGGACAATTTTGAATAGATTAATATTAAATTTAACAGATTATGTTTTCTTGCTACAGATATATGTTTTGCACTTATTGATATAGCATAAAAGTTTTTACATGATCCTTACATTAAAATGGTATGATAAAATTCATTCAAAGTATGAAAGTTTTTTTTTTTTTTTTTTTTTGGGGGGGGGGGATAAAAAATTTTATTGTGTAATATGTTTTTATTTATATTGAGTAACTATAAATAAAAACATTTCGGCCTGGGCTGAATAATGGACTTGATATTCGGTTTTGGCTGAATAATCATTGCATCTCTAAAGGAAACATTTTTATTTTATTGCTGTCCAATGTAAGAGTTCTTGGCCAATGGTACTTGAAACCTTGCATCCTATCTAGAAAAAGAAAATTGACATGATTTTATGTTCATGTATATTTTATTTATAATTATTTTTCTTTCTTTTTAGGAAGTGTGAGAAGAAATTGTAAAAAAGTTCAAACTTTTGTCTTTAACAGAGTTTCCCCCAGACAGTTTTGGGAGGGTGCTGCCTCCTGCCTGCCCTTTGACTGGAAAAATTCTTCCCTTCTTACTATTTTAATCACTATTTTTATTGTATTAAAAAAAATAATAAAGAAGTTGTTCAAGTAGCAACTTAATATGAATCTCCAAATACCAAATTTGAATTTCCTGTAATCATTTGTTTTTAAATTATGCTGATAACAGATATAGAGATCAATGCATACTATACAAAAAACCAGAATTTAAAACAAAACTAAAAAAATACTTTGTTTATAGTTGGTATAAAAAATTAATTATCCTTGTTAATATGGGGAAGAGGGGAGGGGGATCATAAAAAGTATATGAGTGGGAGATATTGAACAATTCTACTTCAATACATGTTTTAGAATCTAATATAGTAAATTGAAAGAGTTATGGATGGAGAAAAATTGGAAATCGCAATACTTCTGCGGAGCAATTGTTTGCTGTTCATTAGCAGGAGAGGGAGAAAATGGCGGGGGGGGGGGGGGAGCAGCAAAAAAAAAAAAAAAAAAAGTGAGAGATATTGGACAATTTTACTTCTTTATAAGTTCTGGAATCTAATTAAATAAGATTTTAAGAAAATATTGACTTTTATGTTGTGAATGAAAGCAGACGGAAAATCACAATGATTCCGTTAAATGTCTATCGCTGATTGTTAGCGAAGAGAAAGGGCGGTGCTAAATAATTATGTAAGTGAAAAATATTGAATAATTCTACCTCTTTGTAGCTTCTAGAATCTAATAAAGTGTGATTAAAATGAACGTTGCCATTTATGATGTGGATGCAGAAAGATTAGAAATTACAATATTTCCGATCAAAATCGGGAGACTTAAAATTTCTACACAATACTGTGTTGAAAATAATCTGCAGAATGAAAAAAAAGAATCTTCGATGTACGTCTCGCATTTTCTACTGTGAGGTCCCTCACCCCCCTAAAAGTAGTGATCAGCCATTAAACAACCTGACGAAGCTCTGCAATGTTCATTCTTTTCCCATTCATAACATAAGTGTCAGCGTTCATGATAAACTTGTTTTATTAGATTCCAGAATTTATAAAGAGGTAGAAAAATTTCCTTATGTGTAATTATTTTGTTTTAAATTATGATAAATTAATGTTATTGCTGATCTACAGACTATGGTTTATTTAGAAACTTCTAAAATATTTTTTTATTTGTGATAAAGCATCATTCTTTTATATTGCTTAAAATATAACCTTTTGACTGCAAAGTAACTTTTTAAATTATTATATTCAAATTATATTTTATGTATTATTTTGTTATATACTAATTTACAGAATTCGCCTATAAAATTACACAATAATTATCACAAATTTTACTTCAGGCGTGATTTCCTCTTTCTTCGAATTTTTAGAGTGGCATCCCTGATAAAACTACTGTGCATGATGATCAACATTTGTTCATACATTAGTAAATTTTTTCTCGTATCAAGTGTGTCCTTAAGGATCCAAAACTGACTTCAAAAATCTAAAATGTGATTTTTTTTACTAGCAGCATCCTTTCATTTTTAAACCTGGGAGAAACTCTGCATTAACAACTGTATTAGAAGTCTTTGCAAGAGCTCCAGATTGTGATAGCAAGTAGGTTAAAATAAAACGGAAATCAGATGTAAAAATATCTGAAAATCCAGAATTTTTGTAATTTTCAAAAACATAATGTAAAATCATGCAAATAAATTTAATAAATTGTTTTATGGAAAAAAAAGTCTTTTATTTTAATTTTTAATGAATTTTTTTCTATACTCATTAAAGATATTTAAAAATAAACCTACTTGAAGTTTAAGTTAAGCATCAAATAGGTTTGTCTTAATTTTTATTTATTTTTCAGTTTTGAATAATGAAAATTTTTATATTAATTTATAAAATAATGCTATTAAATTTCAGACATTTTAATAATATATAATTAAGGAATTTAATCATATATATTAGTGTTAATTAAAAATAAGCAAACAAATGAACACAAAATAGAGGAAATTAGTTGAAATGCATATGAAGTAAAAAGTTTAAATTATTTTCCTAATCAGTAAGCATTTTTATGCTTAAAAAAAAGATGCTTTCTGAATAAAATTTTTTGTTAAGGATATTCTGTATAAAAATAACCAACATTAGTAGCTGAAAGTGATTGTGAAATTTCCTTCTACATATTTATATTTATAAAATTCAAAGTTTTTTAGGTATAAAATAAAATGCTAAAAGATAAAATAATCAAATATTAATTTATAAACAGAAGTTTTAATTTGTGAATTTCTCAGTGTGGATCATTATTATTATTTTTAAATATGCATTTTTCATGTTTTAGCCAAAAATAATGTGCATTTAAAGTAAAAATATTTAGCTTGAATTGAAAATCTGAAAATAAAATCAGATGTAATTTAAAGAATGGATTTTTAATAACTACGGTTAATTGGAAACAAAAAAAGCGTTCTTGGTTTTTGCTTGGCATGGGACAAACTTTTTCTTCAGCTAGGCTAAGATTTTTTAGTCATGCCAGTATAGGTTCTTATTTCATAAAATTCTATATGTAGATTACAGCTTTTTCTAGGGGGTTAATGGGTCTTTATCGTTCCGGATTGTTCTGGAAGATTTTTTGGTTAGTCTTTATCAGGGTAATACTGATGCCAATATCAAAGGCCATAGCCAAAAAGTTTGCAGTGTACAAGTATTAGTGCATAATATTGTGTTAAAAATGATGTATTACTCTAAAAATTTCCACAAATTTGCAACATTTTGAGGGGGAGTTGAAATTCCCCCCCCCCCCCCGCCCCATCAATGGCTATAGCCTTGCTACATCAAAATTATACTACCAACCACATAACTGACGAAATCTTAACAGTTATATGCATGTAGAGATGTGATCCTGCTGTGAAATCTGGACACAAGGTGATGTTTTGAAATTACAACAGAAGAGGAGAAGCAGTTAGTTCATTCGTGCATTTAATGAAAGCTGTGTGTAAACAATGTGGTAAACCATGTAGTTGAGTGTAAACTGTAAATTATGTAATAACATAGAACTAATGCGAAATGTGGTCTAAGGTGACATTCTGCAATTACAACAGCAAAGAAGAAACAATCAGATTGTCAGAAAAATTGATGAAAGCTGGGTACTCATCAAAAAAGTTTGTGAAAAGAACTCAAAGTATTTGGATTTGGTATTAAGAAAATTTTATATTGCAAAGAAAAACCCCTGACAATTCATTAACTTCTTCCAGGATGATTTATTTATAGTAAGAAAAAAATAATATAACCTTTTGTTTTATTACGATTCATTCATTTTATATTGATACAACTTAAAAAAAATAAATTACTCAAAAATCCATAACATCTAAATTTGTGAGTGATGAAAATTTTTCATACATTCTGAGTATATCAGTTTTTCACATATCTTAAAAATGTAATGAGTTTGTCTTACACAATTTTTGTTGTGATATCTTGAAAGATTATTATTTTATTTGTTACGATAATGATACCTATATCACCAAGTTCTGATTTCAAGATCAACTTAAGTTCAGCTTTTGGATTTTTATTATTATTTAGTGCAGTTAAAACATAACATGTCAATATTATTTTTTTCTTTTTTTTTTAAGGACTGAGGACTATTAGTCTCAATCTGTAGATTTTTACGATACCAGTTTTTGATAGTTGGACATTTATCGAAATATAATTGAATAATTTGGAAACAATGTTATAATTTGAAAAAAAAAAAAAAAAAACTAATAGTTCTTTGTCCGAAACTAAATTCTGCTTTTGCCAGAATTTCACCATTTTTTTTTTTTTTTTTTTTTTTTTTTTTTTTTGAAAGAAAAGAAAATTAATAATAATCAGTATCGAAACAAACACTATCAAAAAAGCTTATTATTATTGTGAAAATATATTTTATTATACGTCGAAAAATAAATTAACTCGTAATTTTTTTTTGGCAACAATTATAAATTAAAATAAATAATTTAATAAAAGTTTAGAAGTCAGAATTTCTAATTTTATTTATTTATTTATTTATTTTTCAGTCGTCAGTTTGACCGAGCGATCAATAAAAAATTGATCTGTTAATTGAAACTGTATCATTCCATTTTTTGAATGGTTTTCCTTTCTTTTTTCTTTTCTTTTTCTTAATGCAGTTCATTTAAAAACCTACACTTCCCCCTCCTAAATGAAAGGTTTCTTGTAGGTTTGTTTGTATTATACAAAATCAGTATACTTTGACTTGATTCCGGACGCTGAAAAAATAAAAATAACGTATTAAGGTACATTTTAAAGTATTAGTTTGATAAATAAAATACTAATCTATGTAATTCGATTGTTATTAAACCTTTTTGTCTATAACAATCTAGTATTTTTTTTTTTTTTTTTTTTATCTATATGTAAATAAATACAATTCTTATCTGAAAGGAAAATGAATGTGCAAAATTTATTGGAATCAGCCTAATATATGTTTAAAGGTAATATAAAGTTTCTGTTTTCCCATAAAAAATAAAAAAAGAATCACATAAAACAAAAAAAATTTAAAAATCTAATACAAATATCAAAAGTTTAAAAGGATGTTGTAAAATTTCATGCATTCTTTTATCTGAAAAAAAAAAAAAAAAAAAAGAATTGTACATGGCATACAGTTGGTAGCAAAATTATTTGAGCGCTAGCAATAATTCCTATATTAAAAAAAAAAGTGCATTTAATACTATTTTGTTAAGTGTACTTTTTTTATATAGGAATTATTACTCACACTCAAATAATTTGGCTGCCATCTGTAGTTTTTTTTTTTTTTTTTTTTTTTTTTTTTGTTGTTTCTTGCAAATAGACAAGATTTGTAGTTAATATTGACCTGTATTGCATTACAATATTAGCCAATGTCAAATATCAATATTGCCCATTACTGTTGTGATTTGCAATTTTATATTGGCCAGTGTTGTACACAATATTGTCCAGTATGTGATACCAACATTGGCCTATATTGGCAAAATTTAGTGTTTTATATTGGCCAGTTCAACTTTAACCGATATTGGCCAGTATTACATGCAATATTGACCAATACAGATTACCGATATTGGCCAGTATTGTAAAAAACCTTGACATTTTTGCACTGGCCAGTCCAGCAGAGTCCGATGTTGGCCAATATTGAAATAGTCTTATTTCCGACTTTGGCCATTATTGTTGTGCTACTTGGGTCAATATGTACTCTGAAAGCTTTATTATCAGGTGCATGTAATCTCTTAATGAAAAAGGAAACTGGCGAGTGTTTTTGTACAACAATAAATGGCCCAGAATACTTGGGTTTAAATTTATCTATTGATTTCAAGTATACAACATCATGAACAGCAACAGGCCTCAGTTTTGCACGTTTTTGAAAATTTTGATATCTTTTGTCTTGATTTTTTTTAATGTTAGAATATGCTTTGCTATAGATGTTATCTAAGTCGTGTAATAATTTATATATGTCTACATTTTTATCCAAAAATGGCTGATTTATAAATTGGTCAAATGTATCAAATATTAAAGACAGTTCCCTACCAAAATGAAGTAGGTTAGGTGAAAACAATGTGGAAGAATGTGTTGAACCCTTATAAAGTGATTTATGTATAGCTAGTGAATTTTCAAAAGAATACCCCTCAGAAATTAAAGTGTTAATTGAGTACTTTATAGATTTATTTAACCTCTCGGAAATAGAGTTACTTTGAGGGTGAGCAACAGATGAATGTAAAATTTTTATGCCAAGTTTATCATTGAAAATATTATAAATAGTTGATGTAAACTGTTTGCCTAAATCTGATAATATTACTGATGGTCTACCAAATGTTGTAATGTAATTAAATAAACATTTAACTATTTTTGATGAAGAAGTGTCTTTTAATTGAAATAATTCAATGTGTCTCGAAAAATGGTCAATCACAGTCAAAACTGAATGTCCATCTATAAAAGGACCAACCAAGTCGACACTAATAGTATGCCCTGGATGTGTAGGAATATAGGTGGGTTGTAGAGGAGCTGGTGGTGTGTTATGATGTTTATTTTGTAAACATAAAGTACACGAAGCAACAAAATTTAAAGTGTCTGTGTACATACCTTTCCAATAATATCTATTTGATAAAAATTCGTATGTTTTTGTCAACCCAAAGTGAGAAAGGTATGAAATGGTTAAAACTTTAGATTTTAAAGAATGTGGTACAACAATGAGATATGAAAAAGTATTATTATGCAAATTTTGTTTCTTGTACATTAAAACTTTAGAATCTGGATGAATAAAAAAATTATCATTATTTTTTGAAAAACCTTTTCTCAAAATTTGCCTGTAAATAACTGACAATTTTGGATCATTCTTTAGCTCAGATACAAATGTATTATTTGAAATTTTCAAAAGGGGATCTTTATTTTGAGTATTACCAGAAACTAGAAAATTGTTGAATTGATTTTGTTGTACAGACTGAGTAGAAGTGGAAATTTGATTAATTGAATGTGTGTCATCTTGTACAATAGGAAGAGGTTGAGAACTGAATATTAATTCTGGATTTGTTTTTAAATTTTGTTGATTATTTGAGAAGTCTGATCTTGATAAATAATCCGCTAAAACATTTGTAGGGCCAGGAATATGTTCAAATTCAAATGAGTATTCTGACAACTCTAACAGCCATTTAGTAGTTAAATCAGCAGGACTATTTGTTTTTCTATATGTTTTTAAAGGAGCACTGTCAGACAAAATGATAAACTTTCTATTGTATAAGTAATATTTGAAAGCAATTACAGATTTATAAATGGCCATTAATTCAAGTTTGATAGCCGGATATCTTTTTTCAGACGGTTTAAGTGATTTAGAGAAAAAGGCGACAGGTAATAATTGATTGTCATATTTCTGCATCAAAACTCCTGCAATAGAAATATTTGATGCATCAGTGTTGAGAAAGAAAGTCTTGTTCCAATCCGGTAATCTTACCATAGGTGAATTTAAAAATATATCTTGAAATTTCTTAAAAATATCCTGATGATGTTTATTCCAAACAAATTTTGTTTTCGGTTTAGTCAATTCAATAAGTGGTTGAATTAATTTAGAAAAATTATGAATAAGAGACTTATAAAAGGTTACAACTCCTATAAAGCGTTTTAATTGTCTTTTTGTTGTAGGTGTAGGGAAAGAGTTTATTTTAATGATGTTTGACTCAATTGGAGAAATTGAATTATTCTCTATGTGAAATCCCAAATAATTTACAGCACTCTTATGAAATGTACATTTACTAGGAGCTAAGGTTAAATTATATTTAATTAAAATCTTAAGAATTCTTTCAAGTTTAACACATGTCTCTTCAAAACTATTTGCACCAAATATTAAATCATCCTGATACGCGTAAATTCTATCTATATTAATTTCATCAATTAAAGAATCCACAAGTGCTTGGTACTGAGAAGCCGCGTTTTTAAGACCAAAACATAGTCTTTTAAATTTGAAACTGCCAAACATTCATGTGAAAGTAATTTTATCTTGTAAATGTTCAGGTAAATCAATTTGATGATACGCTTGTTGGAAATCAAGACAAGTGAAAAATCTATACGCAGATAAATTAGCTATTATATTTTGAATTTTAGGTAATGGATAAGAAGAACCTTGAATAATAGAATTTAACATTCTTAAATCTAACGCGAGGCGAAATTTCTGTTTACCAGATCCATCTTGTTTTTTCTTTACCAATAAAATTGGGCAAGCCCATTCTGAGCAGTTTCGCTCAATAATCCCAGCCTCTACCAATTGGTTAATTTGATCTCTAGCTTCCTGTTGTAAAGCCTGAGGAATGGGAAAGGGCAAAGTCTTAATTGGATAGTCACTTAAAAATTTTAAATCTGGTACAATTTTGTCAGTATGACCAAGGGTTTTCATATTTTTAGAAAATGCCGCGAAATTATTTAATAAAATTTGTTTTAACTTTGTTGCATGAGCCCCATTGAGACGTTTAACATCAAAGTCCATGGGTGTTAAATCTTGTTTTCTCATTTTTAACACATCACTAAAAGGTTGAATATAATTAATAAATTGTGAATCCTCTGAAATTTCAACATTATCATTTTGTTTTGAACCATAGTCTATAATTTGTTCGATTTCTTTAATTGTACCAATATTTGAATGTTTGTTTACATGCATACTTCTATTACTGTTATTCTTAACATATAACTGAAATTTTACTCTATCATATTTACTATTGCAATTTTGTTTCTGGGGATGATCAATATTAAATATTGAATCCAAAAAAATTAATTTGGAAGAACTCTTTTTACTCTGAAATAAATAATCACCCGAGGAAACTTTGGGATAATAAACAGTAATAGAAGACTCCTCTTTGGGTTGTAAAATAAGTTTTTGTCCCGTTTTTACTGATAGTTTCTTACATTGAGTATGCATATTAAGATTTTCTTCATGGTCGCTATATGTGTTTGTTATGGGAATACACAGGTCTTTTATTTTTAACAGAGACTTCTGCATATCTAATATTACATGATATTGTTGAATAAAATCATAACCCAAAATAACCCTAAATGCCGAACCCTCAGGGATATCCACAATGAAGAATTTTTGTGAAAAAAATTGATTTTGAATTTTAAAAGTGGTTTGTATACAAGATGAAAACTGTACATTCGAGTTCACTGTTTTGATTGTTACATGGGAAGATAAATGTCTATATTTCAAACTATGTTTTAATTTATTAAATGTACTTTCAGCTAACAGACTAACAGAACTACCAGTGTCAAGAAGTGTGTTTACCTTTTGTTTATCTAGCAAAATTTTAATAAGAGGTAACTTTGGAGAATTTACATGGGCATTAAAAATGTTCTCCCTTTTATCGTTATTTGTTTGAGTAGATTTAGAATCAGAAATTTTCAAGATTTGTTGTGTCTGAGACGCAGTAGAATTAACCAATCTAACACTAGATAATTTGGGTAGATTAAAGTCATAAGCAATGTCCAGAGAACAATTTTGTGCTGATGCTCTATTCAATTCCTGAGATGTACTTGCATCAGCTAAACTACATCTCTGCGCTCGTTTAAATTACCATTTTTACTATAATTATTTCTGTCATAATTTTTACCCCTAGTCTGATTTCTCTGCCATCTAAAGCACCTAGTAGCAACATGTCCTTTTTTATTGCACAATTGGCAAATAGGAGAAGAATGATATCTGTTCTAATTTTGATTACCCCTGAAATTTTGATTTCTACTTTTATAATTATGTCTTAATTCACTTTGCCTATCTTGCACTGGGGATTCGTGTGTATGATTAACCTCATTATGTTTATTAAAAAAGGACAGATTGTTCATCCTATCTGTCAATTCAACTAACTTTTCAGACAGTGTGTTAACAACGGGGTTATTTAAACTCATTTGTAATAATGGTTCATTAGCATTAATATCCTGCAACTTTTGCGCTCGGTTAACTGCCTCTTGATACTCAGAGATTCCCTCTTCTTGAATCTTAACTCTAATATTTGAGGGAATGGTTGAAATAAATTTAGTAAATTTAATGGAATTTAAAGCATTAGTATCTTTAATTTGAGAATAAACTACCTCTGCCAACATGTTTAATCTGTGGGAAAAATTTCTAATAGATTCTTGTGGTAAGAGTATTAAATTGTTAAATTCACCAAGAGCCTGAGTACTGCTCATTGGAGCAAAAAAATTCTTGAATTCATCCTTGATAAATTTTAAATCTGTAGATTTATATAATAAAGGAGATTGAGTCATGAACTTTAATGCAGGGCCGGTTAATTTTCCTTTTAAAATTGCCAAGGCCTCTTCTGAATTTAGTCTATTTAATTTAGCATAAGACTCAATCTGGTCAAAGAAGAACTCAAGTAAGGATGAGTCACCATCAAAATTTAAAATATTAATATTAATGTTCTTTTTAGTGGCCATCTTAATTACTTATGTTGGGTCAAATTAAATACTAATATATCTCAGAAATGCTTGAGTAAAAATATATTGTATTAAAATCAATGAGCACAAAAATTACGCATTTTTCCTATTGATGCCTACGGAAAATGCATATGATAAAATACCTCATTAAAATATCCAAAATGTAAAAATATTATCAAAAAAAAAAGTATATATATATATTTTAAAATATTCCAAAAATATAAAAATAAATCATAAGGAATTGTAAAAATTTGCAATAGCAATTGTAATAAATCACTTAAAAAACTCACAATATGCAAATAAAAGTATTAATCTCCATGAAAGATAAAAAAAAAAGTATACATACGGAATATCCCAACGAAATATGTGAACTTTACCAAAAAGTATATTTCAAAGAAAAAAAAACTCTAAATAATAAAGAAATAAATCACATTAAGCTTTATAAGCAAAGAAAAATACCAATTATTATGAAAAACAATAAAATATATTTATATCAAATGAAATACTTTATTATGCAAAATTAAATATTTCCGCTACTTGAAAATTGTATTCATAAACACTTAATATCAAAAATAAAATGAAAATGAAAATAAGGTAAAGCAAAATCTCAAAAGTAGGAAACATTTATATCCAATATTTTCCATAAAAAATGCATATTATATATTTTATTTAATGAAACAAAACTTCCATTCAAATAGCAAAAAACACAAGATAAAGACTTACCAATATCTGGATATAACTTGGTTAAAAAAATACTCTGTAAAAAAAAAATTTTATCATTTAATTTTATTTGTTTTTCTCAATTAACTTTATTATACTTTTATGAAAAGTAGTTTTTCCCTTCTTCTCATTTCCTTTGCCTGAATAGCTAACAAAAATTTCATTGTACTCGCTGCAATTTACTGAATTTTCGACAGTGAAGTGGCAAAAGGACGATTCTTGATCAACAAAATTGATCACAATCCTCTGAAAAAAAAAAAAAATGATTCACACGCGCAAACTCGCCGAATCCACACAGACCAGTGTGTCCACCGGGAGCACTTGTCCTGAGTAATCTGTTCGAATCATGCTCACATCTGCTTGGCAACATAAACGAACAAAAACACGACTGCACTTATTTTCAGGCCTCCCTCACGGCCGCTTTGTTCATCTGTTCAGCAAAGATGACTGGCGATATCTTCAGGCCCCCCTCACGGCCGCTTATCTTCACCTGAGGAGTTCTATGATCACACACGGATATCTGAAGAGAGCCTTTATTCTAAGTCATACGCACAAAAATGACTAGATTAGAGAAGATTTACAGTCCTCGCTCACAGCCACCTATTCAAGCAAACATTTTTTTTGTAACAACAAGAAAGTTCAACGCACGGTAAAAGAGAAGATTCATCCAGAAAATTTTATAGAGTGAATATTTTCTCTGTCCATGACTCTTAAACAGTCTTTCCTGCAATAAAACTGTTATTACAAAGTTCTATGTCTTTCTTTCCTTCCTCTCCCCCGCGTCACCAAAGTCCCGAGAGAACCTGAAGGCACCAATGATTTGTACTGGAGATTTTCGTCACCGCAATATCCCAGCTTCATGACTGTACGGGCCGTGTATAAGTTCATAAAAAGGCTGTTGAAAGGAAATCTCTTTTGCAGAAAAGAAGGCAGACAGAATTAAATTAACTAATATCTTTATTGCTGGTTACTTGAAAAAAAGGTTATTTTCAAAAATACTACATTTTAACAGTTGTTGAGCACAAGAAGAATCTCATACGGAAATTGAGACGGGGAGGAGAGGAGGAGCGTAACAGCCAAGACGTCTTACTCTAACAACGTCAAAATCGTAAAGCTTAACTAAATCTCGCAGCTTCCTAGAAGTTAAATTGCAGCCCCAAAGATTGGCATCGTTGAAATCCAGCCAAAAGAATGCCAAACTGTTTCTTTGTTCTTCTAACATATTCATACTAAATTTTTGAATATAAAAAGTCGTTACAAACTTTAAATCGATTTGACACTGAGAAGCCACGCCAAATGTCCTCGACTTCAACGTACTTAAAAGAAGGCGACACGTAGACTGTAAAAAAAACATTATAAATCTATTTTTAGAATTATAATGACCCGCTTGAAATAATAATAGGTTTTTAACGTAAACATTCAAGGGTAATAAACATGAAATCAAATGATTATTTTATTTTATTAATAGTTGTATAAGTTAGAAATAGGTTGATAACGACTTTTTAAATTACCCTCTCAAAATAAATAATTATAGCTAAATTGATTTAATCCATTCGGGGAAATGTATAAACATACCACTTTTCGAAAAACCCCGATATAAAAATTGCTTTATTTTATTCCTAGAACAATGTGTTTGTAACGATAAAAGAACAAAGAAATGCTATAAATGAAAGATTTTGATTTGTAAATAAAACGGGAAATTCTATATAGTTAATTAATTGAATTAGATAAATTTAAAAAGATTTATTTTATATAATCTATATTAATTCCTCCTTTTTGTTATATATTAAATTTGAATAAATAAATAAGCTTTTAAAGGACATATGTGTGAGAACACTCACACATATATGTTGCACCCTGTACATTAAAAAAAACTTATTCAAAATAATCAAAATGTTATTCGTATTAATCAAATCTATTCATACAACTTACATAAAGTAAGTTTGAGTCATGTAAACTTATTCGTCAAAGAATCACTGGTCTAATAAGTTCATATGTGAGTTTTTGTGTTTTATCTCGTCCCGGATGCGGGTAGAGGGGTGAGTAGATTAAATTTATTCTCATTGAATCTAATGCATGTTTTATTGATATTATCTAAATCAAAATCTAATCTATTTAAGTTAGGAATTCAAATCATTAATCTTAATTGAAATTCTTAATTATAGATATTCTGAATTCAATATAAAATTCAATTCGCATAAAGTGGAATATATTCGTAAATTCTTCTTTGGCTTTAAAGCCAGTATGTATTTGCCATTTGAAAATTTGATCCAGATTGGTAAGTTTCAATGCAAATTAATAACAGCCTCGAGCTTTTCTTTAAAATTAAATGTAAACACAATATAATTGAACCGGGGGACAAGCGGGCGGTAGCTTCACTGACACAAAACTATATGTCAAATAAAACTGTTCCTAAACCTATTTTCATTATTTTTAAATTAGATTAATCTTTATTATCTTACCTTGTTAATCATACGACTTAATCTGTAATGTGTAATCTATCTTTATATTATTGAAACGCAGGGTAAGAGAAAATCGTGTGAGTGACACACCAAATTATTTTAAAAACCAAAGTATTATACTCAAAACAATATAAACAAAACAAATTTAATTATATTAAAAAAGCACATAAAGGGACGACAAACATTAAAAATGCATGACATGAATAATATAAACTGAAGTTGAAAATAAACAGTGATGCACTGTAAACGTGAAGATTATTTTGAGTGCGAAAAGACAGGCGGACAAACAGACATACAGACAGACAGAAAAACCGAATTCATAATTGCAGTATGTTGAAAACTGTAAAAAATATTAAAGTAGTAGAAAACTTTCTATAAAATTCGAGAAACGTTTCGATCAAACCCATACAAGTACGACTGTCAAATCTCCCGTTTTTGTCGAGGAATTTTATATCAGAAAATTTCCATAACAATACTATTATTATTATTTTTGTCTTATCTAAGAAATATGGTAGATTTATATTAAAAGATCTTTAAATCTGATAAATTTATTATAAAAAGATAGAGATGATATATCTCTTTAAAAATGTCGAAACGCTGAAAACTGTGTAAAAATTCAAACAAGACCATTTTACCTGGAAATTGCTATATTTATTCATAAAATACCCAAAAACTAAGTTGTGGTTAAATAAAATTCATTCTTTAAATTCCTTTAAACATTTCCATACTTAATTTCACTTGCACATTAAATGAAGAATCGGATTTAATTTAATACCAGGAAATATTTCTTAAACTGAAATGGATTATCTTCTGAGCATGATTCGAATGAAATTGGAATTTAATGCAGAGATTCATTAAATTAATTTGATATATTTCTTGAGAAAAAAAAAAAATACCCACCAATTTCTGATCGCTCGTTAAATGCAAATTCTAGATAATTTTAAACTAACCGATAGTTATTTGAGCATGCGAGGTAATCCTTCAACATAATAATTCATTTCAGATACATATTTTTTTCTTTTCTCAGTTAAATAATGAAGATCAGAATTTTCTGGAATGTTTTAAATATTTTAATTCTAAAAAAGAAAAAAAAAAAAAAAAAAAAAGCTTTAGATAATCAGAATTTTATTTATTAGATTAATCATAAATGTTATAATCAGTATAGAATTAGATTTTCTTAATATGTAAAAGAAATTTTGGATTTAAATCACCAATGATATTAAGATCTTTTGTAATTGTTATCTACAACATTTTATTTCACATGAAAACTACTGACATTTTTTAATACATATAATTTATATATATAGGGTAATTATAATACTGAAGAAATTTCAAGGGGTCAAAGAGCGCTTCAAAATAATTATAAAAAAAAAAAAAAAAAAGAAGAAGAAAGAAAAAAGGAAAGATGCACATTTCCAATCCATTTCTGCAGTCAGAAATATGAAATATTTCACCAAAGGCAAACTACGATCCCCCTCCCCCATAACTTTAATAATATCGGTGGGTAAGTATTACATTGAACTCGTTATGAACGTCTTTTTCTTTTTGATAAAAGGAGACATTTTTAGATACAAAAGATTCTTTTCAAATAACATTGCTTTAAACGACATTACTTAATCGTTATTCATTTTTTTTTTTTTTTCTTTTAGCATATTACCATTACGATTGACAGTAATAATTGTATTATATATAACCAAATCTAACAACTATTCATTCGACAGTTTACTTCTCTAAATTGAAAATATCTGGAGTGACTCCACTCGACTTTCAGAACATTAAGTAATTAACGGTTTTGTAGATAAAGTAAAGTAAGAGGAGTTGTTAAGTAAACAAAAAAGAAAATTATAATAGGTTGATTGGATATTTTTTTTATATAGTACACGATGTTTAATTTAACACTATTTTACCAAACACGTAGATCATAATGATAAAGAATAATTCATTGTGTCCCTGTAAAAACCTACAAATGCTAGATTCACCAAAGTTTGAACCCATATGACACAATTATAAAGAAATTTGTATTTTGTCCCTGTAAAAAGAACCATAAGTGCTAGATTCTCTAAAGATCATAAAGTTCGTGTGACGGTGACGTATAACATGTATATAAATTTTCAGTTAATTTGAATAAGGAGTTTAGTCGCTGTCGCACTTTAAATAATTTAAGTCTATAGGTCTTAATGATGAACAATTTTTAATTGTGTCCCCGTAAAACTCGTTTAGTGCTAGAGTCACCAAAATCCATACAATTTCTGTGATGGTCATCTATAACACGTACATAAATTTTTCACTCAAACGGATTAGGCATTTAGATGCTATCGTATTTTAAAAACTTTCCCCCCATACGCCATAATGATACAGAATTATTTGTTATGTCCCTGTAAAAAAGCGAGAAGTGCTAGATTCACCGAAACCTATACAGATCGTAAAACTGTGACCTATATAATGTGTGTAATTTTTTTGTTCAATTGAATAAGGCGTTTGGACGATATCGCATTTTTTAAAATTTGGTCCCATAGGCCGTAATGATAAAGAATTTTTCTTTGTGTCCCTGTAAAAAAAGTATAAGATCTAGATTCACCAAACTCTATGCAGTTCATGCAAGTATTACCTATAATATATGTAAAAATTAATTTCTGAGTTTAATAAGGCATTTTTACATTATCACACTTTTTAAAATTTGGTCCCATAGGCCATAATGATAAAGAATATTTTATTGTGCCCCTGTACAAAAACTGTAAGTGCCAGATTCTCCAAACTCCACACAGTTTGTGCAACTGTGACCTGTAACATGTGCATAAATTTTTGCTCAATTAAAGAAGGCGTTTACATACTATCGCACTTTTAAGATTTTGGTCCCATAGACCATAATGATAAAGAATTTTTCTTTGTGTCCCTGTAAAAAAAATATAAGTGCTAGATTCCCCAAAATCTATAGGGTTCGTACAATGGTGACTTACAATATACATACCAACTTTCAACTTATTCGAACAAAGCGTTTAGACGCTAGCGTGTTCACTCACAGACATACACACACACACACACACACACACATACATACATAATCCTAAAAATAGTGAAAACGGACTCAGGGGACCTAGAAACGTATAGAAACATCAAAATCTCGAATTCGGATTTTTGACATGATTACAATACTTTCCTCACTATAGTTTTCGGAAAGTAAAAAAACAAAATTTCAATATAGTACCGCTTGAGTTTCAATTAAGCAAGGATTATTTTTACTTATGTTATTTTAAAAGCATTTTACAAGCAACGTCGCACTGCTTGTACGACATTTAATCGGATTTCAATATGGTCTTGACATCTTTTTGTAATTGGCATAAATAAAGAAAATTATATTATTTATAGTAATTTAGATTAATATGTAATTTTGCGTTACATTAAAAAATTTTTACATTCATAATTTACTCAGTTGTGATTATTTCTAAAGTATAAATTAATGTGCATATATATTGTGTATATATATATATATATATTAAGCAATGGAGCATAACAATATTTACAATGAGACTTTTTTTTTTTTTTTTTTTTGTCAATAATGAAAATAACATTATTATATACACTACTGGCCATTAAATTTGCTACACCAAGAAGGAATAATAATAACGGGATGAAATTTGTTGAACACATACATTATCGTAGGAAAAACAATTGATTAATATTTCAGGAAATTTGGAGTAATATGTACTGAGAAAACAGTACATAAAGCAGCGACCTCTGTGAGCAATAACAGCACTTATCTGCCTAGGCATTGAATAGAACAGCGATTGGATGACATGTACGGGTAGAGCACTTCATGAAGTTTTAACACGATGCCACAATTCATCGATCGAAGTTACTGCTGATTGGTGGGGGGCCAGTCGCATTTCAACGATTGAGCAGACATTTTCATTGGTGCGAGATCGGCAGAACGCGCTGGCCAGAGCAACAGTCGAACACATTCGGCATCAATGAAGGTCCAGACAATATGGAACACTTGCGGTCGTGCATTGTCCTGCTTAAATATTGTGCTTCGGAGGCCTTGAACTTTGGGCAGAGCGATGGGCCTTAACTCGTCAGAAATGTAATGGCTGGTATTCAGAGTGGCGGGAACGAAAACAAGAGCTGACCGGGACGTGTATCCAATGGTACCACATACCATCAATCCAGGTGGTGACTCAGTATGTGGTTACCAAAATTCTGATTACCCTCAAAACTGCATCACTGATATGGGCCCCATTAATGTGTGATCAACGATGAACCTGGACGCAGGAATGGCGTGAAGTCACTTTTCAGACAAATCACAATGCTGTTTACAGCATCAAGATTGCCTTATCCGTATATAACGGCAATATGAATAATGCACATTTCCAGCTGGGATTCGACATCATCATACTATCCATCATTCGCAATGATGTTATGAGTTCCTATTGGATACACGTCTCGATTACTTCATGTTCGTATTCCTGGCACTCTGAACAGCGGCCATTAAATTTCTAATGAGTTAAGGCCCGCCCCTCTGCCCTGTATTCGAGGCCTCCGTAGCGCAAAATTTAAGCAAGATAATGCACGACCGCAAGTTGTTTGTATTGTACGGACCTTCCTTGATACAGAATGTGTTCGACTGTTGCTCTGGCCAGCGCGTTATCCTGAGCTCGCACCAATGAAAATGACTGTTTAATCGTTGAAAAGCGATCGGCCCCCCACCACTCACCAGTAACTTCAATCGAGGAATTGTGGCATCGTGTTAAAACTTCATGAAGTGCTCTACCCGTACATGTCATCCAATCGCTGTTCGATTCAACGCCAAGGCAGATATGTGCTGTTACTTCTCACAGAGGTCGCTGCTTTATGTCCTGTTTTATCAGTACATATTACTTCAAATTTCATGAAATTATAATCAGTTGTTCTTTCTACTATAATGTATGTGTCCAATTAATTTCATTCCGTTATTATTATTCCTACCTGGTGTAGCAATTTTAATGGCCAGTAGTATATATCGTAATATGAAAAAAATAATATATATATACGGGAGAAATAAGAAAAATAACATTAATACAATGTTCTAAAATATGCCAATCTATATTTTTAATTAACACAGGTGAGCGATGAAACTTTTTTTCCTAGTGATGTGTTTTTCTGGTGTATTTTTGAATGTTGATTAGGGAAAACTTATTAAAAAATTACCCTCTTGTACAGTTTTAAGGGGAAAAAAATGAATGTATGAGATAAAGCTCCACATTTTAACGCACATCTAAGTTATTTCCAGCAAATTCTGGGTGATGTGAGTGTAGAATAAGGATAACTATTTCCTCGAGACATCAAAGAAATGTAGAAGCAGTATGAGGAAGGATAAAGTATTAATATGTAGCAGATTATTCTTGAATGGTGCATAGAGAATCTCCCCCCCCCCCTCCCACCTCCCAAGACCCTCAAGCCGTTTACAAAAAAGCTCAAAGGGAGCTTAGCTCTAGAGAAACACATTTAAAAGATAATGTATAAATGGTATGCAATTTATAAATAAATAATTTCGAATTTGTCATAGTATCTGTGTATATTCTTCCAATCTTCATCCTTACATTGGGAAAACCTTTACGTGGTAGGAATTAAAGGCAAGCATTTTTGAATTCAGCGTATAAAAACACATTAGAAATAGTGGAGAGTGAGGTTCAATGGGAAGCAGGATGAATGGGACAATAGCAAAATTTTTATGTATTGCAAGCACCGGAAACTTGACAATTTTTCTGATATATGACAGCACTGAGGCCATTCATCAAGTGCAGTTTCAGAAATGTGCTATTCATAAAAGGTCAGAAAAAAATTAAAATGTTTTTTTAGCTGCCAAAGTAAGTTTTTACCGATTCAGTTAGGTAGTAGTTAAGGAATTAACTATTTGCTTAAAGTTAATATAACTTTTATAGGATGAAAAGGCATAATCTTTTATTGTGTTTATGATATTGAAGAAGAATATTGACAATTGTTCATTAAGCCTTTTTCCTGTTTTATATGATCATGTGATGTTTGGGATGAAAAGGACAGTTTAAATGGGGATGAATGGGACATTGCCCATAAAGTACTAATTTAAAAATTTACACAAGAATCATATTAAAATGTAAATTAGCCTCATTGATTATCAGGATTCTTAATTTTATGGACTTAAAAAAAAATATATATATATTAATTAATTGTTATGATTTTTGTTTATAACAATTATGATAAAAAAAAAATTATAAGTTAGAATATTCAATGCAAATTAAATCAATAATTGAAACAAATAAATAAATAAATAAACTAATAATAATTTGATTAAAATCACAATTTCAATCAAGCTAATTAAATAAATTCTGGTGATTATTAATGTAATACGGAATAGAATGTTGATTTTCCCGTTTAGTCGGAAACAAAAGTTTATCTGGATAATTTGTCCTATATTATAATGATTTATCTCTTTTTAGTGTCTTATTTCTTTATTTATTTTTAGATTAGGTCTTATTTGATTAAATTTCCAAAGCCTACAGCACTAGGAACTGCACGAACCGAAGGCCTTTTGTTTTTTAACGTTAATTTGAGTCAATACATCAGTTTATGTTAATTTCAGTGAATCCATAGTGTGTAATAAAATTGCATAAACGAATTTAATTTAAAAAATTTATTTACTTTCCATTTTGTTTTCTTTTCTTTGTTAACTCCAGTCCTGTCCCATTCATCCCCATAGGTCGGATGAATGGGACAATACACATGTACATAAAAAAAAATATTATTAACTAAAAATAATAACTTTTTATTAAAGTTAGCATGTTTATATGTAACTGATTACTGAAGTGTACTTATGAGCAATGTGGCAAAACTCTGAGTTACATATGACCGACGTTATCAATAAAAACATAAAAAAATGTCCCATTAATCCCCACTCTCCCCTACCTAACTTAATGCGAAAATAAAGTAAGTAAATAAATAAATAAACATACGATTTTGCAGACATGTCTACTTTACATTGTTGAGAATAATATATATATATATATATATTTAAATTATGTTAATCATCCATATACAGTTACCCTACATACAATGTCCAGTAAATCCTAGTTACTTACCCTTTGAAAAAAATTCCTTAGACATCCTTTAAAAATACTTACAAAAAATCGGAAGATGCAGAATGTAATTATTTAATCAATCCTACACGTTTTGAAATAAAGTACTGCATATAAAACGGTTCGTTTTAAAATGTATTATGTAATTTAATGATTTGTTTTCCAGAATTTTTATTTATTCCATTGATTAATACAGTAAATTTTTCAATTTTATAGGTATTAACCACAGATGAATAAATAGTTTAATTTGCAAATTAAAGTTTATAAAGCATTCGATATCCGTAAAAAACATTATTAATGAAAATATTAATATTTTGGAAAGTATTTGTTAAAATGTTATTATAATGTATACAATTGACAATGTAGAAGTATATAATATGTGTGTATTTGGGGGGGGGGGGCAGCATGAAATAAAGGAATAAAGGAAAAAATTCTCAGATATTATAATTATTTTTACAATGATATGGATAGAATTTGTTTTCATCTATATGAAAATTATTAAAGATTATTATCATTTTTTTTTTCATAGAAATGTTTAATGTTTAATGTTTATTTTTAACAAACACAAAATGTTTGCATAACAGAAAAATTAATTCATCAAAATGCCATCATTAATTTGCATTTAAAAATTACTTAAACAAGCAAACAAAAGAGAGAGAGAGAGAGAGAGAGAGAGAGAATGTTCTAAAATTGCCACGAGAGGTCTTCGATTGCTTAATGGGATACATGTCATTAATTGTTTTAAAAAGAAATAATTACTATCAGTCAACCTGACATCATTAATTATCGTATAAAAATGTAATCAAAACTGACACTGGCTTTACTAAACTTGACAGAAGAACTATTTATTTTAGGAAATATCTATTAATTATATTTTTTTCACATCTTTTGACCGATATTAAAAGAAATTTTTCTTTTCTGGCATGAATGTTTTCTGCCCCATTTTCCTCCATTCTTAAAAAAGAAAAACTGAAGAAAATAGTGATTGATTGTATGCCATAAATCGTCCATACGAATCGAAGGTTAACTGTTTTGAATACACAAAATATTGAAATGGATATGTGATTGATCACTTTTCCACATTGGCGATTAAAATAAAAATGCTTTTTGGTATTTAAACTAGATTATATCAAGTAAATGTCCTCACGCTTCTCCCAAATAATAATAAAAGGCAGGAATTTAATAGATTTATTTATGTATTTTCAGAAAAACATTCAAAATTTTACAAAAAGTAGATTTTTTCCCCCCAGTACTACGTGACTTGTGTATTTAAGTCGGTCGTTGAATATTTTACTAAAATAAATTTTATATTGACATGTGAATGCAGCTTTTTGTTATTAAATTTCTTATACCTGCAAAAAATAAAATTAAAATAAATAATTTGAACATATATTTGTTTGGGTAATATTGGGGAGAACAGTATTTACATATTTTTATTACTTTCTGAAATATGGAAAGTATGACTAGGTCTTCTTTAGACATGACAAAAAAAAAAGACTTAGAAATAGATATTTTTATTTCTGAAAAAGATGTCCTCGAAATAATAATAATAATAATAATAATGTCAGTTAACCCGATCCGAGAGAAAAAAATATCAGTCAACCCAATTCCAATCAGACACACAAAAAAAAAAAAAAAAAAAAAAAAAAAAAAAATAGTCAACCCTAACCGAACGGGTTCGAGTAAAATCGGGTTGCACGACAAGATGCAGTACTGTGGTTTCAGTGTTAAAGTTATTGGAAACTAATGTCCTTTCTTGATGATTTCACGAAATTTTTGTGTTAAACATTACTAAATTTAAAATAATTACCTGTATATTGACCAAAATTTTTTTTTGATTGCAAAAAGCACTAATGCATGTTTGGAGAAATTTTCATGCATGCTTTCAGTTCAATAAATGCATAACGCTAGACTCTACACTTGTCAAACTGAATAAAAAGAAGGAGAAGAAGAAGAAGAAAATAACCAGAAAATTTCAAGTTTTCAAAGTTACAGTTTTCGGGCCCCATAATTCGGAGTGACTTGCAAATTGGTAATATTTGAATACCGGGCATGCTCAAAGGCTGTGCAAAAATTCATAAGTCTTGGATGCGTGGAGCTGAGATACAAGTGGTCCAAACCTCCAAGAAGCTCTGTCAACATAAGACACATTAGTAGCGGTTTCTCATTTTATATTCCTGCATTGCAAATTTAATTTGTTTTTCTTAATTTTCGTTTTAGCTTTGTGAGGCAAAACGCTACCACATTCCTAGTATCCGAATAAATGGAACTGAAATAGTAATGAAAAGGAGCAGCGGCCTCCACGGGTCAAGGCCGGTGGAGCGGGTTAAATATGTTTTATTGACGCCAAACTTTCCCCAAAACACCTGGAAGACCATATGAAAAGAAAGACAAAATAGAGATGGAATTATTTTGTATTACTAGGGGAGAAAAAAAGAAATATTTTATAATTATTGATTTTTTTAATTCAGTTTTATATATATTAATATTAATTGCAGAATCCTAATACAGAGTTTAAAAAAACAATGTATTAAATATAATTAATAGAAGCAGTTGAGCATTAGAAATGGGCAGTATATACCATATTCCACAGGATTCTATGTTTCAAACTGACGGTGATGACTTACAAAAAATATATGTGATTCTACTCTTCCTAAAACACCAGAAAGTGAAAAAATTATCGGCTGAAATGAATTACAGCGACCACAAAAAATTATCAAAATTAAGCATATTTCGCGATTTCACATTGTTAGGCGATTGATTTTGAGTACTTGTCGGAGAAAGAAAACACGGTTCTGTTCGTACACGGCAATCTCAGTGCTAGCGAACCGAACGCCTAACAGCGTTAAATCGCCAAATATGCTTAATTTTGATAATTTTTTGTGGTCGCTGTAATTTATTTCAGCCTATAATTTTTTTACTTCCTGGTGTTTTATGAAGAGTAGAATCACATATATTTTTTTCAATATGTTTCGAAGACGACACATTTTGAATGTTTCCTAGTTAGTTAAAATCCACGTTTTTGGATGCTTTCATAGAGTTTTGTGCTCTATCATCTAAAAAATTTAAAATTAACTGAAACGTAAATGGTTTAAAAATACTACAATGTAACATTCAAATATATATACTAGTGTGCGCGAAAATTAAATGCTCAAAGAATAAAAAAATAACCATCGTACATTTTTTTTTTTTGTCAGGACAGATATATTTGGATAAAAAATATGAAAGAAAGTTATTTAACTTTTCTATAAAAAAAAATAATAATGTAAAACAAGCCAAAGAAAACGCAACTTATAGTAATATACAAAAGCCTGAAAAAATTTTGAATATATATTTATATTACATATTCATACATATTGCAAAAAATTAAAATATTAAAATAAAATCTCTATTCTTTCCTTTTGACTATGAAACTTTTCATTCCTTTTGCAATTTTTTTTCTTTTTGGAATATATACATTTAAAGTTCATAATTAATTTAAAAAATAAATACTGGATTCAAAATGGAAAATGAGAAAGCTTTATTTTCACCAGGGTAAATATTTAACACAGTTAAATGATGCAATGTTAGGATTTCATTTCATTTTATTCGATAATACTTATATCAATTCAATGTAACAACTCCATATTCAAAAAAGAATAAAGTACTTTTATTTTTATTTTTTTATTTTTCTAAAAAAAAAGAGTTATCTATTTTCTTTCTTTTTTTAAGCAAAAAAATAAATAGAAACTATCTTTGAAGGTTCTCTCCTAGAAGAAAGTAGAATTTTAAGAAACTAAAATATGTTTTCTTCTTTTCGGGAAATCCATATTTAAAAAATGAATGAATGCAATATTTGAATTCAAAATAGATTTTTTAGGTACCTGCTAAATTCACATTCCACGTAAAATCTTAGAAGTGAATGGAAACTTCCATACGATTTTCTGTGGGATTTAGTTTTATTTAAATATATAAAATTTCAAATTATTTAGCTTTAAAAATGCATTCACGTTTTATTTTTAGATCTGAAATAGTCTTATATTACGTTGGCCTATTTTTTAAACTTAAGAGTTTTTACGTTTATGTAGCTAAAATTTTATCCTAAGAAGTTTAAATTAAATTTTCTGACCTATTATTACATAAACTATAAATATTGGAAAAAGTATAATTTTCTTAAGTATTTATGAGCTTATTTAATGCTTAATTTATGTTTTAGTACTTTACAACAAAAATTTCTATTCAATTTTGGAAAAAAAAAAAAAAAAAAAAATTGCACAATTCTGTTTTATTTCGATTTTATGCTCGAAGATATGTTTAAGTTCCTCTAGTGTATTTTGCGCCCTTTAAATAAATAAATAAATAAAATTATCCATTCGCTTTTTAAAGAAATATATTAAATGAAAAAAAAAATTCTTTTTAATAATTAAATACTGTTTGAATACTGTAATTTTTTTCCCTATGTTATATCTTATGTAAAATTACGTATACGTATTAGGGTGGACCAAAAAACTCAACTTATTCAAATATACCTAGCCACTTTCTAATTTTGTTTCACTATATAACGATAGTCATCACACAAAATTTCAGCACCATACGACAAAAGGAAAGAAGTGCTCAATCAATGTTCATTTAAAAATCTTTGCTGAAAACTAACTTTTTTTTTTTTTTTTTTAATATTTTTTGTTTAAGGTGTTTTTGAACAATTATATTTGAAAATAAGTGATTAGTCATGAAAAAGTACATTTAAATATTAATACATTAAAAAATACCAGAATGTAACTTTATAAATACAAGTGTAAAGTGTTAGTGAGAGACTTTGTTTTGCATTTCGAATCAGGTAGAAATGTCTTTCCCCATCGACATCGACACGTCACTCGGACGGTGTTTATTTGCTTGGTGTCAAGGGTATAGATCCTTTAAGTAACAAGAACCAGCTACCCACAGCAAGGGGAATTTTGTTACGTTTTCAATATTTTCTACAAGAAAAAAAATCTGTTAAAAATGCCAGCCACAGTACCATAGAAGAGTTGAATAGCGTATGGCAAAAAGCCTTGATTCCTACAAAACTGACTGAACATTCAATTGAAAAACTTGAAAAAGTTCATTCAGAATGGTTATTACTGAAAAAAAAATAAAGGATGAAAATCGAAACTCAAACAACTAAAGAATTAGCATTTACTGAAAAAATCGAAAAGCTATTTTATATTGCACATGCAGGAGCCATGAAACTAATAAAAATTGAAAAAAACAAAGAATTTTTAATTGATCAGAGAACTAACAGGAAAATGATCATAACATCTGAAGATAAAAAGTACAGTAGGAAAGAAAAAAAAATCCAGGAAAGAAAAGTTTGAAAAGAGAAAAGAAAAATTTACTTCCACTGCATCTCCGTCTTGTTCACTACCAGTAACAAAATCTCATATCGAGTTTAAAGAAAATTTAAGTTCTACAACCAGCTCTAATGATCAGCCAGATGATGAAAACTACCATCCTTCTTTAAAGAAAAAAAAAAAAAAAAAGACTTGGAAAGTTCAGAAGAGATAAACAAAACTTCAGATTTGCCAGAATGTCGGAAAACTCTTTTTATTGATGTAAGTGCTTTGGACAGAAACAAGATTTCAGAACGTGAAACCACGCGACTGATTATTCTAATTGTTGCTGCACCTGGGCCAGTATGCCTCCAGCCAGTATGCCCGTTTCCAGAAATTCAATAAAAAGAAAGCGAGAAGAAGCACGGCATCTTTTAGCTGAAGAACTAAAGAAACACTTGGAAATAAAAGAACCAATTGTTGTTCACTGGGACGGAAAGATCTTGCCGGATATTTTAGGTTCAGATAAAGTCGATAGGTTACTTGTTTTAGTTTCATTTGGAAACGGAGAAAAAAAAAACTACTTGGAGTCCCAAAACTTGCATCCGCCACTGGAGTAAAAGTTGGAACTGCAGTCCATGATATTTTGAAATCATGGGATCTTGATGATAAAGTTATTGGAATGGGTTTTGATACTACAGCAGTTAATACTGGGGCTAAAAATGAATCTTGCACCTTAATAGAACATAAATTGAAGAAAGAGTTACCGTGGTTTGCATATCGCCATCATGTACTGGAAAAATTTCTAAGTAAAGTATTTACTCTATGTTTAGGTCCTTCAAGTTCTCCTGATATCCCACTGTTCAAAAGATTTAAAGAAACATGGGCTGCAATTGTTCGGACTGAATATTCACCATTGCTCCTTACCGCTGAAGAAGATAACTTAAAATCTCTACAGTCCAAATATTGCTTCCAGATTTGAAGAAAAAAACCATCCCAGGGATGACTATTTAGAGTTAATTGAGCTAATATTGTTGATATCCACTGGTGACTGCTCACTGAAGAGCACCTGGGCCAAATAACCATGCTCGTTGGATGGTCAAACTTATTTATGCATTAAGATTTACATTTTTCTAAACCAGGGTGTTTTCCATCTAACCTAAAGGGAGAAGCATAGTTAGGAGAGATTTGTCAAGTTTGGGGCGTTGTTGCATGTTAAAAACTGGATTGAGGCTCCGATCAGAGCAAATGCTGTCATAAACGACTTGATTTTTTGGAAAGAGGCTGGGAAATAAAGTGTTTTGATAATGAGACAAGTATTACTATAAGAAACGCTCTGTAACCTCACTTATGGTACCTTCCTGATAAGCTGGTTGGTCTTGCTCTATTTTCAGAAAAAGTCACCGAAAGAGAAAAACTTTGCATTGTTGAAAATCTTACAAAAGTATCTCCACAGCGAATGGTGAGAGGAAATTCCGAGTTATTGAATGGGGATTGTGAACAGTCAGATTTTGCCAGCTGCAGAACATCTTTGCTATTTTATAAGTTAAATATCAAACAGACATTTACCATAAAACCACCTAGTGATTGGAAAATAGAGCCACAGTTTGCAGCTGGCAAAAATATAGTAAAGAACCTAAAAGTGGTGAATGACATTGCTGAAAGGTGTGTTAAATTACTTCAAGAATTTAACAAGCTCATTACAAATGATGAGGAAGAAAAGCAATTGCTATTTCAGGTTGTGGAGGCCAATCGAAAACAAGTTCCGACGGAGGCAACAAAAAAAGCTCTTGTCGAAACCGTTCAACCACCAACCTCCAAAAAATGAAAATTAATGTACTTTTCTCTCAAGTGTATCTTTTTTCTAAAATTTTAACTGAAGCAGTTATCATGTATACATATTATTACAATAGTTTTTTGAATGTAAATGTAAT
The DNA here is from genome assembly GCA_963930645.1 of Salticus scenicus. Lineage (NCBI taxonomy): Eukaryota > Metazoa > Arthropoda > Arachnida > Araneae > Salticidae > Salticus > Salticus scenicus. The sequence goes on along the minus strand of OZ005652.1, from coordinate 211,831,828 downwards.
TATTACAAATAAATATAGGCATTTACATGTTTATTTGGTGTTTTTTTTTTTTTTTTTTTTTTTGTCATTTTATAAAATATGAGAAAATATACGTTTTTTGACTTTTTCACACTCGATGAGCATTGCCTTCTAAATGAGATATGACCATGGATGGATGGATGGAGATGGTTGGGTTTAACGTCGCACTAGTGGCAATAAGATATGACCATGAAATTCTAGTAAAATGTTTATTCCATTAAATAGAACTAAATTAGGGGTGCCCTGGTCTCTGGCTTTAACTTAAATTTTTACCATTATAAAATGAACCACCCTAATACTTATGAATAATCTATATAATATTTTTCTAACGTGGAGCAGCTAAGATTATATTTTGTTGAAATGATACGATACTGACGTTGGGTGTTATCTGATTGGTCAACCAAGACCCGAATTCGGCTGCTAGAGGAAAAGACACAGCGATTATAAGTGCTTTGAAAAGTAGCGCTTTCAATTACAAAAAATAATTCTAATAATACACTTGAAGAGCACATTATCTTTAAGGAATTGAAAAAATATGAACTTTTGGTGTTGAAACATATGGTCAAAATCTAATATTTTGAAGTATGTATATTTTGAAGAGTTTAGAGCCAGTAGGCTTGACATTTAATGGCGTCTCTTCCACAGTACGGTAGTGGCGCCATCTATGATATTTTTTTTAGATTTTTCATCCATTAGAAATAGAATGAAATATAATTCTTTTTTATTTCTGTATTTATTTTGTAGATATACAGTTATTAACTATGGAATTTCTATTGTGTATAGTGATATGATAATTTAATTCCGTCGAATTTTAAGAAAACACTGATTTTTAGTATAACAGTATTTTAATTTAATTCTAACTTAGCAGCGGAACAGGTTATTTCTTAAAATTGAAATTATAAAGCAAATGTCAAATAACTTTTACTTTTTATCTACATATATATATATTTTCTAAGCGCACGGGGGGGGGGATGTCTGTCTCTGTGTGTATTACAGCTATGTATTTAACGAATTCGTGACATACATTTACAAAAATTAGAATATGGATTTAAAAAAAAAAAAAAAAAAAAAAAAAAGGATTCGACAGTGAAAAAAAAATAAAAAAATAATAATAATTTCTAATATTAGTTTTTGTGACATTAATTAAGATGTTATTTTAAAGGCATCTTCTTTTTTCGAATTTATCTTTTTTGTTTTGTACCCATATCTAGGTTGACGATCATCTCAGTTATTCTTTTTCCAGTTTCTCATAACCTGTAATATCACAATGGAAATAAAAATATATATATATTTTTTTTAACTAATTTTAAAAGAAATCGGCAATTGGTCATGTTTAGCTGTCATAAATACCCTGTCCAAAAATCCTTATAACGCTTTGAGAATTAGAATTTGAGATTTTACACATTTAATTTACTTCATTTGTCTTGATAAACAATTTATGCTTTAGTAATAATGCGAAATACTTTTCAGATTTCCAATTACATGATTTAAAGTGTCGATAAACAAAAAAAAAAAAAAAAAAAAAAGGATGTGCTTATAACTACATTTTTACATCTTCTGCTTTCTTTCATCACTAATGTTAATATTATTTAGCAGACTAAGTCATTTATGGGAATTAATATAATAAATTCTTGCGATTAAAAAGGGTGTTTTTTTTTTTTTTTTTCTTTTTTTTTCCGAAAAAAATTATTTATGTATATACTATATAAACTTAATTACCTGAAAAAAAAAATGAAAGTAAAAAAAAAGAAAGAACGTATACCGGTATTGTTAATATTTTTCAAAAAAATTTCAGGACACAATTTTTTCGAAGAATGTAATAAACTGTTTTTTTTTTTTTTCCTCTGAAATCTTATTCATAGTATGCTAGTAGAGAAATATATTCATTTCACTCCTTTTTTTTATTTTTCCGCATAAGTTCAATGTTTATATTATTTTCTTAAATTTTATACTTTTTCATTCTTTGTTTGAAAAATATTTTATGAAAAGAGTAACAGTCATTTCAAATATTCCGATTGTAATTTCCTTGCAGAGAAATTCCCCCACCTCTCTCTTTTCCGTTTTCTTTCTTTCTTATCTTTTTTTTTTTTTTAATGTACCACAAATATGACAAGTTTGTGAAAGAAAAATGATTCGGTGTTTATATGTCTCTGCGTATTTTCTTTCATCATTAATTTTGATTTTATTGGAAATAATTCATCTTATTTTGGGATATAAATATAAGGAAAATGTCGCAACGAAATATGTCCTTAAAAGTGGAAAATCAAATATATATATATATATATATATTAATAAAAAGGTCATTTTGGATTAAAAAAATGTTGTTTATAAATATATTTACTTGTATGCATTTTCTTTATATATTTTTTCTTTTCTCTTCTGGAACAAATTTAATCGCATTAATTTGGTAGATTTTCCCATTCTTCTCCTGCTTTAACTTTTGTGAGGGCCCTTAAATTATTGTTTCTCACTAACTAATACAAATTTTTGAATTCTGTTTTGATGTTTATAAAATTCATAACTTTTAAATTTGTTATCATTTTCTAAGTTTTGACTTTTCAATTATATATATATTACTTACATGTGTGTGCGTGTTATGGTTTTACATAATTTTAATTCATAGTTGTTTAATAATATTAATTATACACTATTTAACCATCGCTTTCCGAAGTTGGGGTCATTTTGACCCCATTTATTAGTTGAAATTTAGTTAAACCCGTCTGATTCAAAAAATACGCTAGTTCGCCAGCGATAAGAAACATGACCAATGAAATATTGCAGCTTCTAAACGATACAAAAAGGAGCGGTGCTGGTGATTTTCGCCAAACGTGCCAAGCGGTATCTGAAAGCAATTTTTCTGCAATAACTCCTTGATCTTGGGAAAGCCAGGATTAAATATTTAATAAAGAAGCACCACAAAACTGGCGTTGTAAAAATTATTACTTACAGACTTTGAATAAACACCATAAAATGCAATAAACTCGCAACAATTGTTTCGGGTCGAAAAAACACACGACCCTTCATCAGGCGAATAAAGTAAGCACGAGTGCTGCAGTCAAAGCGGCAACGCACAAAATCGTTTAAAATGAAAAGAAGAGCTTTATAAAGTAGAAAGTAAATATAGCTACTGGTGTGAGTAGAATTATACAAGAAAACAAGAAAATAAATAAATGAGTGAGATTAAACATATAACAATCTAAGGATATCAAAATTAAACGAGAATCTAAGTTACGTGAGTAACTTCCAAGCATCAGAGAAGAAAGGAGTGGAAGAAATATCATTAACAAGATTTTTCGAATTTTTAAATATGTAAAATGCTTCATGAATATCCAAATGGGAGGACCAGACAGGAGATGAAATTATGTTAGTTTTGGAAAAATCAAAACGATGACATTGAGACCAGCAGTGGGAAGCAATAGAAGATTTGGTAATCTCTGCATTACGAACATTCCGACGGTGCTCATTTATTCTGTATTTCAAACGCCTCCTAGTTTGACCAATATAACCTAAGTTGCAGGACGAACACGGAATTAAATAAATTCCAGAACGGTTTTCGGTGGGAATGGGATCCTTAAGAGAAGATAATTTAATTTTATTGACGGGTTTGTAAATAACACATTTTATTGACGGGTTTGTGCGTTGCCGCTTTGACTGCAGCACTCGTGCTTACTTTATTCGCCTGATGAAGGGTCGTGTGTTTTTTCGACCCGAAACAATTGTTGCGAGTTTATTGCATTTTATGGTGTTTATTCAAAGTCTGCAGGATTAAATATATATATATATTTTCCAGTTACCATATATACTTACTTAGTGAAATTCTGAATTTAATAAGTTAATTTTCTTTAAAAAAGAAATATATCATTCCTCATATTAAAAACGTTTAGCTCTTGTATATAATATGATAAATTTAATAATCTGAAATTGATTTATTATTATAAATTTATTCATTCAGATAACTAACATAAAATTCTATTCTTAATTACCTACTTTAATAATTTAATTAATAAATTCTAATCAAACTTAATTTTACTACTATTAAGGTATAAAATATTACATTATATTATATCTTTTAACAAAACGAAAAGCTCTGTTAATTCATCCAAGTTCTCTTACAATCTCTTTTAATACTATTTCACGCAAGATCAAGGTAATGTTCTCAATTATATTTAAATATCCTTTCACTATTTCTTTTTTCAATCAAACTGAATCTTACAATAAAAGTAAAATTATGTTTATTTTATTTTATTTCATGTGTCAAAATTCTTTTAGATATACGAAGTCTTAATTAAATATGTATATCTGTGTTTTATGGCGTGATAGATTACTTTCGCTAACTCCTTGGATGCATGAGTTGATCTTTGATCTTCATAACTACTGATAACAACTAATTTCCTATTTTACAATTGTTTGTTAACCTCCATGCCGCTTGGGTGTCTTAGGTGCTTATTGGCTCTCTTTTTTCGGCTTTAATATTTATTTTTAAAACTATAATTGTCTTACATGCACGATAGGTTAGTTATTTTGCTTATCCTCTAGTTATTTTGCTTTAATAGCAACTAGAATTTTAAATCTTACATTTTATATTGCTCACTGTAGGAATGGCTTCTCCCTGATGATAAATCAATTCTGCTTGAGCGTATTTTCAAAATTTTCGTCTTAAATTATTTTTAATGAACATTTTATTTATTACTGGGCTCAGTTCTAACCTCCTTTACTTTTGAAAGTTTTCTGCAGGTTCACTCCCCTTTCATTTTCTTGGTTCATATAAAAATTTAAGACCTTTTTCCAGAAATACTGTTTTAAGATTACATATATATATATATATATATTAAAGCTATTACTAGTAAATTGTTTTTACAACATTTTTAATTCTTAGAGGCGTTAAAATTAAATTTACGGGCTACTTAATTTAGTAATAATTTAATACTTTTTGGTTATTGAGGTTTCCGATGATATTTAATCATTTGTTATTCTTAAATGTACTATGTTACAATATATATATATATTGTTTTTAAAGCTGTAAAACCAAAAATTGTCCTTAGCTAAAATTCAAATACAGCTTCAAAATAAGCAATTAAAAAAGAAAAAAGAAAGAAAATAAAAGAAATCAATCAATCAATTTTTAGAAAATGGCAATCAAATAAGCAGTTGGGAAGATTTTTCTGAATGCTAAAACGGAATTTAAATACACTGATGGAAAAAAAAAAATCCCAACACCAAGAAAAAATTATTGTACAGTAATGAAATTTCAGCAATACATTTGTCTAGGTAACATATTTAATTGATTAAAGTTTCAAGATCACAGGTAGAGCCATTGGCGAGAAGAGCCATTTCAAATGTGAAATGTTGGTACATTAGTAACCGGTGTAACTGCCAGAATTTTGAATGCAAGCATGCAAATGTGCATGCATTGTGTCGTACAGGTGTCGGATATCAGTTTGTGGGATGGAGTTCCATGCCTGTTGCACTTGGGCGGTCAATGCAGGGACGGTTAAATGCTGGTTGTGGATGACGCTGGAGTTGTCGTCCAATGATGTCCCATACGTGCTCGATTGGAGAAAGATCTGGTGATCTAGCAGGCCAAGGCAACATGTCGACACTCTGTAGAGCAGGTTGGGTTACAACAGCGGTATGAGGGCGAGCGTTATCCTGTTGGAAAACACCCCCTTGAATGCTGTTCATGATTGGCAGCAGAACAGGTTGTATCACTAGACTGACGTACAAATTTGCAGTCAGGGTGCGTGGGATAACCACGAGAGTGCTCCTGCTGTCATACGAAATTGCTCCCCAAACCATAACTCCAGGAGTAGGCCCTGTGTGTCTAGGCCGCAGACAGGTCGCTATCAGGCGTTTACCTGGCCTCCTTCTAACCAACACACGGCTATCACTGCGACCAAGGCAGAACCGGCTTTCATCAGAAAACACAACAGATCTCCTCTCCGTCCTCCAATGAGCTCTAGCTTGACACCACTCACGTCGCAAACGGCAGTGGTTTGGAGTCAGTGGAATGCACGCTACAGGGCGTCTGGCTCGAAGCTGTCCTTGAAGTAACCGATTTGTAACAGTTCGTTGTGTCATTGTGGTGCCAACTGCAGCTCGAATTTCAGCTGCAGACGCAGTACGATTAGCCACAGCCATACGCCGAACACGGCGGTCTTCCCTCTCAGTAGTGCCACGTGGCCGCCCGGAACCCGGTCTTCTTGAGGCAGTACCTTCCCTTGACCTCTGCTGCCAACACTCATGCACAGTGGATACATTCCTGCCAAGTCTTTCTGCAATATCGCGGAAAGAAAACCCACCTTCTCGTAGCCCTACTACACGACCTCGTTCAAACTCAGTGAGCTGTTGATAATGGCTTCTTCGTCTTCTTAGAGGCATCCTTGACTAACATTAACCCACTACGTCAAATATCAACTGTAAATAACGATCACGAACCTTACAGCGCTTATTTAAAGCAAACCTCATTTGCATGTTCATAGTGTCGCGACTAGCGCCACACTTATGCGCGTAGCTCGAAATTTGAATCGACGTCATCTTTCAGGCCTACCAAATTTCGTTTATCTAGCACAGCTCCTTCCTGGTGTTGGGATTTTTTTTTCCATCAGTGTATGTATTAATTAAATAGTTGTATTGCGCACAATCTCTCATAGAAAAATCGCTAGAAAAATACACAATAATAGTTAATTGAAACAGCACAGTCGAAATATTCTCGTTATGAAACTATACTTTTTATTTTTCTTTATTTATTTTTTTATTTTTATTACCAGATACGATTTTTTTTTTCTTTTAACTTTCTTTTCAATGTAACGGCAAAAAAGAAAAATTTTGGAAAGAAAAGTAAATTGTGTCTTATTATTTTTCTAACAATTTTGTTTTCCTTTATCATTACTTTATTTATTTAGTTAGTTAGTTAGTTGAGTAGAAATCACCATTTTACGAGAAAAGTGTTAAAACGATCTAAGTTCTTGCAACAGAAAATGTGACATTTTCCCTCTTTTTTATGAAAAAGTGTAAATCCAAATGCAAAGAATGCTATTTATAAATAAATATATTATTTTATTTTATTTTTACTTATATATATATTCATGTAAAAGTAAATCCAACAAATTTGGAACATACAAATAGCTGATATTTAACAAAATCCTAAAAAAAAAAATTGTGTTTGTCAAAATAATAAATGTATTTCTTAAGTTATCCTATATGATCAGCGTGCTAGTAAAATAACACTTTCAATTTCTACCTATTGCATTCTTCTACACAAGTTGTTCTGGAATCAATCAATTGTATAAATTTATTTAAAAATTATTTCGTAGGTAAAAATTCGAATCATTTCAATCTAAATAACGTCATCAAAAAACTATTCGATTTTTATGTGACACATAAACCTAAAAAATGATATTAATAATTCTCTGCGAGAAAAAGGTTTAATTGTTATAAGGTTTAGGCGTATAATTTTGTTTTCTTTTGAAAGTATTTAACCATTTAAGGAAATTAATATCGAGAAAAGGGTTACAATAAGTTAGGATTCTTTTAAAAGAAAGCAGGAGTAATTCCTAAATGATTTTTTTTTTTTTTTTTTTTTTTTTTATCAGAGAGCTTTTTTATTCTTTTAGACATCTTATTTTTTTAGACATCTATTCTTCTATTATTATTTGTTTTGTAAAAATTCATTAAAAGTACATTAAATTGTTTTTATATATGGTGTTGAAACAAATTTTGTTAATAAAAAGAAAGTATTATGCCTAAATGTATTATGCCTTATACATATACACGAAATACCTTATACACGAAAGTACTATGCCTTATACATATATATACATACACACACACACACATATATATATATATATAATGGTCCTTTTCTTATTATTATCATTCATGTCTGCGTAAGTAATTTAAATTGTTTTTGTCTCTTATTGGTTCTTAATCTGTATCGCAATATTTTTGTGTCAGTCTTACCTATAAGTTAAAATCTGTTCTTTTTTTGTTGTGTTTGTATTGTTTTGTATCTATTAATTGCTAAATTTTAAGGTTAAATTTTATTACGATATCTATCATTTATGTATAATATATATACATATAAAATTATAATATATATATATATATATATATATATATATATGCTCATTTCTTAAATTTATTCAAATTTCCCTTCTCAATATTTTCGTGAAAACTCTATTAAAATATAGTGATATAATTGTAAACATAATCATCAAACCTTGAAAAAACATAAATGATTTTGATAAGCATGGATATTTCTGTACAGATATAATATAAAATTTTTTTTAACATACTTGTAGAACTCTTTTTAAACGTTTAAGGTGTCAAAGGACGTTAAAGTTGATTATATTTATTTTACTTTCTATTAATTCTCAAATCATGTACTGCCATCAAATCTACCATTTTTATGCATATTGCTTGTTTAAAATGATAAAAGGAAATTTTTAGATAAAAAAATCCTGTTATGGGAAAAATAATGAAAAAATAAAATAAAATAATGTCCAATTGCAAAATGATCCGCTTTAATGTTAAACAATTTTAATGCACCATTTTTTTTTACTGTGCCCTTTGTATATAATTGAACACATTGAATTCTTTATATATCAACTATAGCATCCGTTACAAACAAAAAAGTTTAAAATTTGTAACTTTTTTAATGATTTGTTTATCATATAACTGACTTTAATAGCTCGTAATAAATGTAATAATTTCTTAATTTCAAAATTAATGCCCAGTTTTTTGACAAGTACACTGTTTTACTGTCCCACAAATTTTTAAAAGGATTGAATAATAAAAAAATATATTTATATCAAGGAGAATTATATAAATCCCTGTTTAAAAGTTTAGCAAGATTTGCAAACGATCAGTTTTTTTCAAATTAAAAACTTATCTCTCAATGAAATGTTTTCAAACATTGGGTATTTAAAGAACTGGGTCTTCTTCATGTTTTTCAGTGAAGATTAGTTTAAGACAACAGTTAGGGGGCCGGTAACAAATTGAGCATATTAATAATGTGTGTAATCACCCTGTATCGTTAAATAAACGAAATGAGCTGTAACTTTAGGATATGTTAACAAATACCCAGTTCAATTTGTGGATGAATTTGTGTGATGATAGCATGTTAAAAAAGAAAAAATAAGCATTTATTTTAAAACTCAAAAAAAAAAAAAAAAAAATCAACAAGTTTTTTATTTAAAATATGCAGAGTTTTTAACGAAAATTATTCCCACTTTCAGATAAGTTGGAAAAACACTTTTAAAACAATATACTGCAATCGGAATACAAATATCTTAAATATCTCATGAAATATGAACATTTATATGAAAAACGTTTTTACTGCGCATGTGCGAAAGGTAAAACATTTTTTATTGCATAGGTTGAAAGCTAGACGTATTGGGGAACTTTTATCAAAAGTACATTTGAATAGAATAAAAAGTACGAAAAAGAATGAGCTAGATTTTAGATATTTTCCGAAAGTTGAAATTGCTTTAAAGGATTTTTCACATGCCGTGTAATTAATTTGTAGATCCAATTATTGCAACCACTTTCCAAAGGTTGCTTTTTTTGAAAAAGCCCTTATGATCTCACAAATCATAGTAATGAAACAAAAATATGTTAGAGTTACAAGCTTATAAGGGATTTTTCACACACACACAAAGTACATTATTTAACATGCTATGATCACAAATATTCATCCATAAATTGAACTGGTTCTGTGTTAACATATCTAAAGTTACAGTTCATTTCGTTTACGTAACGGTACAGGGTGATTACAAACATTATTAATTTGCTCAATTTGTTACCGGCCCCCTAACTGTTGTCTTAAACCAATCTTCACTGAAAAACATGAGGAAGACCCAGTTGTTTAAATACCCAATGTTTGAAAACATTTCATTGAGGGATAAGTTTTTAATTTGAAAAAAAAACTGATCGTTTGCAAATCTTGCTAAACTTTTAAACAGGGGTGTAAATAACTAATTATTCCCGAAATACAGAACCCAAGAAAAATAAATTGAAAGTTTAAAATTTTGTAAAATTTTTAAAATAAAGTTTTAGGAGCAGTAATGTTTTAAAAGTATGCATACCTTAGTACATTCAATAATAAATATTTACATATTTTTAATTGCATCGCTATTGAAAATTTTCATTATCCCTTGTCCAATTAAAGAACGTTCTAGTGCTACTGGAACTATAATGCTAATGTAAAAAAAAAAAAAAAAAATGAAAATTATCCTTTCGGAAGGGTAAGAAAAATAACTCTATAATTAAATATTTGGTTAATTGGTTGCATTAGTTTTGCTCTAGATTTATGATTGGATATTTGATGATGGTTGAAATTATTCCTAATTGGAGGTAATGCTCCCACACTTTTCATCCTCTGCTGAGTAGTTACATCTCCAGATTCCGTAACTCGTTGATAAACGCGCGAATTCGAGTTATTAAGGTCGTAGCATAGATTAACAAGTTAAACCTTATTTAAACATAAAAACTTCTTCACACATCATAAAAGTAAATAAAGCGCTACCGTTTTCAAACGTGGTCAAGACGTGGTCTTTCTTCCTCAATAGCACATGTTTTGCAATTGAAGAAGAAAGACTACGTCTTTTAGAAATCGGTAGCGCTTTCATTATTTTTAATGGTGTGTGAAGAAGTTTTTAAGTTTAAACGTTGGTTGTACACCAGTTCTTTAATTTAATATTAAGTAAACCTTAATCCCTTTTGCATACGAATTGGAAGGGAATAATAAACCTCGTGACACTTAACGGGCATTTTTTTAACTTTGTGTTTCTTGGTTTCTTGGTATTAAATAAACATGTATACATGGTTGCTGAAGTTTTATTAAATCAACACTATTTTTCACAAAGTGTTATTAAGATATTTATTTATATGTATAGTATTTCTTATAAGTGTAATACCAGTTAAAGCATTATTCTTGTAGAGTTTTATAAATCATTATAAGTTGAACCTGAATGAATTATCTCAGCTGCCAACTCTCCCGTATTATCCTGCTCGTCAGACTGCTAAAATGTAAACATTTTTTGTCCATTTAAGGAAGTCAAAATGAAAAGTACGTAGTCCGTACATGGATTGTTAAACACCGAGCGCCATCTAGCATATCTCCGCCATGTCTTAGCACCATATAAGTCATATCTACTTGACATTCGGTATTTAAAGCAGGTGAGTTTTGTAATATATCTAAAATAAACATGGTACGAAAATATAAGTTTTCTCTGCTTAAAATTGTTTATATTATTTCATTTTCGGAAAACTTGAATGTCGATCCTTATACATTTTAAATACAAGCTTAATATACTACGAATACTTTTATGAAAGACGATGTAAAATTTATTATTATTGTTATTTATTTATTTTTTTATTTTTTTACTTCCATAAAGTAGCTAAAATCCATTTTGTAAAACTAGAAACTTTAAATAAATCAGTGAATTTATGATTAAGAAATAAAATAAAATAAAAAAACGTATTGTCTTAAAATATAACAAAATATTTAGAAAAGATAAAGATGTGTGTGTTTTCATGTATTTCATATTTATAATCATGTCGCTCTGAAATAGAGACATTTTCATTTAACAAATACATACAGATATCGAGCGAAATTATGGTTCAATAAAGTACAATAAATAAATATATAAATATAAATAAGAATAAAATAAGAACCTCATTGTCTTAAAATACAACATAGATATTTAGAAATTTAAAAAATGTATTTTCACTTATATTTGTAATCATGCCGCACTGAAATAAAGACTTTCTACTGTTAACAAAAAATATCAAAACGATATTTTTCTTTAAATAAATCATTTGTCCTTCGAAAGAAGCTGTCAGAGACAAAATTTATGATATGTTAATGCATGAAAATGTGCTTTGCTGGGAAGACAGCAAGATGATAAATTGCCTCAAAGCTGAATAATAGTATGCTAATTAAATCTGTTGAAATATGTTTGTCGATTACATAGAGACATTAGTATAATGTGTTCATTACATTTGACGCTTTATCAGAAGAGAAAAAAAAATGTTAAAAGCTTTCTGAATATTTTTTATTGAACTTTCGAATTAATCACAAATGCATTTCTTTAATTAATACTTAAAACATGCCCATTGAGAATCACCCATTTTAATGTTTATTTAACACAACATATGAGTTAGTAATGAATTCGTTTTTCTTAAAATATATTTAAAGATAAACAGTATGACTTTACGTTTATTCCGTATCTATTCTTGTAATTCAAAAGAAGCGAAATTTTAGTTTTCTGTTAAGCTGAAATGCATAAGATTATGCACTATACTTTTGTGAAAAATTGATTTTTAAATGGGAAAATGTTGCTTTATATCATGTAAGTAAAACCGTATTTTGTACTGAAAATTATACTAACTGTTTTTATGAGAGGTAAACAATTACATTCTCTTTGAAAAAGAGAACTTTGAAAAATTTTTATCTCGTTGAAAATTTTAAAAAGTACATTATTTATTTATTAATTTTCGTAGATAAACCGTATGTTTTCTAATTCTTGTAAACAGGGCCTGATTATCCCACAGGCTGATTAGGCCTTGGCCTAGGACACTTCTAACTAGGGGCACCAAAATAATATTAAAGTGCAATTTTTGGCAAAGATTTCCTTTAAAAACTTAACAGAATGTTATCCAATGATAACAATTTTTAATTAAAATCCATTCCCATCCATGTTGAATCAAAATTTTATGGCATGTCTACGGACCACACATAGGGTAGATCCAAATCTTCACCATTTTTCTACTGCCTATCTCTAATGCAACGCTGAACCCACTGAATCTAAACTTCAAGTTGGTGTTCAGTTACATTTTCTTAACCTTTTTTTTTTTTTTTTTTTCAAATTTTTGAGGGGAAAAAAAAAAAAAAAAAAAAAGATTTAATTTGTTTGGGAGGGGGGGGGGCATCAAAATCGTCCTGGGCCTTGGGCCTCAGCAGGCCTTAATCGGGCTCTGCCTGTAAATAAAAAAAAAATAAAGAAAAACAAAAAAGCCGTGTCATGCTATCAAACAAGTAATATTGCTAGAAGCGTTAAGTTGTGCAGATTAAGGTCGATTGACTGCATTATTGTCCTAGGCTTGAATGGAAATGTCTTACGTGGGGGTCTTTCTAATGGGTTCTAGCCCGTATTTACGCAAGATTCGGAGAAACCCGCGGAAAACTCCGAATGGCTAGGCCGATGAGCGCGACCTCACATCTACCAGCTTTGAGTGCAGAACCGCTAAGCCGCTGGTGGGCAATATTGCTACAAAATATCTTAAATACATTTTTTTTAAGGAGTTGACATTTTGTTTTGATATTTTTATTGACATATTTTGAATAATCGCTGGAAATAAAGATTGAAATTTTACTTCCATATACGAAGTATAAGGAAGTACAGTAATCCTGATTTGCGAAATGGATTTTTTATTTCGCATAGCTCAAAAACGAATAATTGTAGAATGTTGCAAATTTATATGTGTGACTTTCATGATGTCTAGTTGAACACCTGCAACTTTGGTTTTGATACGAGTTCTCGTTTCAGAGATTAACGAATTTACATGACGTCTGTATGTAAGTGTGTGTGTGTGTGTGTGTGTATCCATAACTAAAAACGGTTGGACGTAGAACGCTGCAAATTGGTATATAGGTTTGTTATAGCATCTAGTTGTGCATCTTCTTTTTTGGACTTTTTGTGACTTTCAGTTTTGGAGATATTTAGGAAAATTATATTCATAATGACCAAAAATACAAAGGTTTTGGTCATTATACCTACCATCCTAGATATTTCGAAAGAAGCTAATAATAGAGCCAGTAATGATATTGTTATGAAAGTTGAAAATATTTTTGCGTGTAGAAATGTATACTTAAAGACAGAGGCATGCTCTAGTCGACGAATGCATTTTATTTAATGAATATATTCAGCCCGTAGATAGAGCTCGTAATAATTTTGTTATGAACGTTGTCTACATTTTTAGGTATAGAAAGTAATTCTTAAAGACATAATTAGGTTCTAGTCAAAGAATGAACTTTATTTAATAAATATTCAGCTCGTAGACAGATCCCGCTATGTTATTGTTATGAATGTTTTTGACATTTTAGCGTGCAGAAATTAATTATTTAAGACAGCAGTAGGTTTTAGTTGACGAATGCATTTTATTAAATGAATATTCAGCTGGTAGATAGAGTTTGTAATAATAATGTTAATAAAAAGTTGTCGACATGTTAGCGTGTAGAAAGTAATTCTTAAAGTGACAAGCAGGTTCTAGTCGACGAATTCACTTTATTTATGGAATATTTAGTGCTTAGATAAAGCTCGTAATGATACTGTTATGAAATTTGTTGACATTTTTGTGTGCAAAAAGTAATTCTTAAAGACATATGCAAGTTTTAGTTGGCGAATGCAATTCATTTAATCTATATTCCGCCCGTAGATAGAGCCTTTATTGATATTGATATAAAATGTCGAGATTTTAGCATATTGAAAGTAATTCTTAAAGAAATAAGCAGGTTCTAGTCGACGAATGCACTTTATTTAATTAATATTCAGTAAACAGTTGAATAAATCTGTTTTTTGTACTTCAAAAATCCATAATCAATTAATATTCTTGAAACAATCCAATTAAAAGGACATATTTACTACAAAAATCAAATAAACTTTGTGAAATATACTACACAGCATGGATTTCGCTTAATTAGAAACAACCGAATATTTCGAAATCTGAATGGAATTTGAATTCATAGAGAATATTGTCAGTAGTTTATGGAATTTTCAAAGTAGTTCTGCGCGATAAACCAACACATCATGACAAAATTTCATGAACTAGACTCTTATTGAGGTTAGCGTTTCCAAATTTTGGGAATCTCGTACTACTACTTTTCGCCATATTTGAATGCTTAATTTGATGTTAAGTCAATGCCCACATTCGCGAAAAGGAAAAAAAAAAACGTTCATGTGTTTCCACTTTTACTACATATAGAAAGTAGCACATAAAGATATAGGCTAGCTCTAGTCTACAATCATCAACAATAGCTCTTCTTCTTTTTTCTTTATTATTATTATTATTATTATTATTTTATAGTTCTTGTGAGTCATTTATTGAACTTTCGAAGAATTTAGTCCTGCGCTATAAACCAATGAATTTTCCCTTAGAACTCTAGAACTCTGTTCTTATTGATGTCAGAGCTTCGAAACTATGGCAAACCTAAACTACATATTCTTGCCAAATTCATTTACCAACTCACCAAATTCGACGTCAAGACCAAAAATCTCATTCGGCTACTAACTTGGCCGCTTGGCGAGATTAGCGATAAAGTACTGCGGCAAATATTTGTTTCAGGATAGCCAGAAACGTTTTTTTCAATTTCAACTGAATTGTTTTGGTGAAATTTATCGCCACTAATTTTCGCCAAAGAGAACAAAATTGGGCCATTTATACTCGAATGATTTTCAGTGAACTCTAGGCTGCGCATTTGCCAATGAGAGACTCTGTAATAAGTCGTGAAAAAACTACTATATTTGTCTCGACGGTATATATAATTGCATTATCGTGTCATTTTTAGTTGGAGCAGCAGTTTTTTTTCTTCTTTAGTTTTTGTTTTAAGGAATGTTCGTGGACTGGAACACGCCTGTTTATTTAAGAATCGTTTACCTCACACAAAAATGTTAATGTTTTCATAACAATATGTGTATTCCTATGGTTGTATAAGGAAGTCATGTGGTGTCCACATCAGATTTTTTTTTATTTTATATTATATTTCTAAATAAGTTTCCGGTGAAAGTATTTTACCAGTTACTTATCATTAAACATTGAAAAAACTTAAAAAATTGTGAATTTTACAACTTTTGCATTATTTTCTCTTTAACGAATATTACAAACCTGCACTTAAAGTTATAAAAGTGTAAACATCAACACAAGAAAAATATTATAAAAACATATAAAAAAAAATAAAAATAATAACAGAAAACATATTTTTTAAATAGTTTTTCAAAAATTATCTTTTAATTAATCACCCATAAAAGTGTGCCATTGTTATTGTATTCATGTGAAAGATTGTATTTAATTATAAATCATCTAAAGCATTTAAATATAGGTTAATATCAATGTTAAATATATATTTTACAATTTATAGTACAAGAGAAATTTTAAATATTCTTTTACATATTTTTATACATAATGTAATTTTATTTACGTGTATATGGAAGAGGTTAAGTGGGGCATCAAGACAAACTGAACAAGGTGTATAAATATTGGAAAAAAAATCATAGAAATCTTTTGACATTTTACTTACAGAGAAAAAAAAAGTAACAAAATGCAGTTATGATTTCTATTGTCGTATATCAATAAATGCTTTAAAATTACTTATTGTTTTAGTGTGTGTTAGTTTTTCTTAAATACTCATGCCCTTATTATAAATAAATTATTTTAACCATGCTTTTAAAACATTTAAAATGAAATTCCATAAATTGTAAAAAAATTCGTATACATAGAATTCTATCAAATTGGTATTTTAACCTTCTTCTATATATATTGTCACGAAGATAGAAAGAACTTCATCGATAGTTTAAACAAATAATTAGATTTATTTCGAGCAACTCAGCGACTTGCCTTGACGGGTTTCAAACTCAAATCTTCGGTCTCAAAGACAAATGCTGTACCACTGCACCATGATTTTCATAGATTGAAGTAACAAGTTTCGCTATAATACATGTATTGATTTTCTTTGCTAAAAAAAATTAAACTTCGTTAAAACAAACGTTTTTTTTCTATTTTTAAAAGTATATTTCATATACTGTATTTTTTTTTTTTTTTTTTTACGTAAAATGACTATTTTTTAAACTGACAGAATTTTATTTTTTAGTGATAGAAGATTTTCGTTTGCTTACAATTTTTACTCGTTTTATTTATATTTTTATTTATTTATTTCATTTTGTTTATTTTCTGTAAAACAAATATGGTTTTTTTGAGTAAAAATTACAGATTTTGTTTACAGTGGAAATATGTTTATAGTTTTCAGCGATTGTGCCCACTTCCTTGTTTGTCTTAATTCGAATACACATTACATATATTTTTGTATACTTAACAGATTTTAGAAATTTACAAACGTTCATGAAATACATATTTTTTGATTAAGATAAATGCGAATGGGCAAATTACTGGCTTAATGCTTAATGGAAGTCGTTTAGTTTCAAGTCAAATTCAAACACCATTAGCATTTATCGAATATAGTTTTCATTCCAATTTTC
Organism: Salticus scenicus; assembly: GCA_963930645.1. Taxonomy (NCBI): domain Eukaryota; kingdom Metazoa; phylum Arthropoda; class Arachnida; order Araneae; family Salticidae; genus Salticus; species Salticus scenicus. The sequence continues at coordinate 211,814,558 of OZ005652.1, read as the reverse complement.
AAAGCTATCAACTCAAAACTTAGACACAGTTATCCTTACTAATTCGAAAACATAATTACTTTAGTACATTAATTTCCTGTTTCATTCAGAAAATGGAAATGCACGTAAGGGACATTTAGGCTTTTAAGGGCTGAAAAATAAAAACTACAATTAGTATATTTTTATTTACAATGAATTTAATAATTATTAAACAGATTAAATGTATTTTCATTTAGAGAAAATGTCAATTTTATAGATAGAACTTATTTTTCTGTGTAATTAGAGAAAGTGCATAAAATCAAATTGATTAAAAATTAAAAAAAATAAATAAATAAAATAACAGTAATGACTGCTATTTGAAATTTCAATTGAAAACAATTCAGATAAAATCTTTGACAAAAAAATTTTTAATTACACAATCAGAATGTAAAGCAAATAAAAACAACTTTTATAATATAATTATATTTCAATATGTCAAAATTTGTTTTGTTACAATGAATTGTTTAATCACGTGATTATACAGGGTGAATCAACGGTAATTGTTAAATTTCAATTATAAAACTAATTTAATTGATATATGATAGTGCTTTTTTTTAGTACCATTCTCTTTATGATGAAACGTTTTTTGAAGGAAATTAAAAATTTTATTTACGAGTTTTTCATAAATAGGGCTGTACCTTTACACAAGAAAAAACATATTAAAAATACACACTTAAAAAGTATTTGTTTTGAAATATTCATGACAAAATTTTAGTATTTCAGCCTTTTGTAACATGAAACATATGCAAATTGTAATTCACGATAATACAAATTTTCGCTAGCATTAATTGTACAAGAGGTTAGATTACATACAAATAAAAACAATAACAACAACAACAACAACAAAAAACCCTTTGATTTCGAGCATTGTAATAGTGCAATCAAAAATCTCGCATTTCGCTTACTTTATACTCGAACATTTGGTTTAGTGCAGTCTACTTACTAGCAGTTTCCTCCATAGGCAATTTGTATTTGATTTCTCTTGGATGTCTCTGTACACGAACCATTCGCATGATCTCAACGAAAAGGTTAATGTTGGATATCTATATGATACAGATTTAGAATACCGCGTTTGGACTTCCTGCTGTTATTTATTCATATACATATGGGTAAGCGAAAGTAAAAAAAAAAAAAAAAAATCGGTTAGGCCATTTTTTATAACACTAATTTCCGAAATCTAAAACTGGCCTACCTAATCAGGATGACTGTTAATTTTCTTGTATTAACCACGTAATACATAAGAACGGATATGTGAAATGGGTTTATAACAATTTTCAAGAAAATCATTAGAGCCGTTTCGAGATACAGACTTTTACCAAAACTTGGCATACTCAATTGTTGATTGGAAAACAACAATTACATACAAAAGGATATCTAAAAGAGGGTTAATATGATGCGTTAAAAAAAAAAAAAAAAAAAAAAAAAAAAAAATCCGTACGACCGTTTCTGAAAGAACGCGCGCGAGATCTGAAATTGGGCACTTATACAATACGCTTATCAATTTTCCTGAACTAACCAACTAATTCATATGAAAAGACATCTAACAGAGTTGTTATGATGCTTCATAACTGTTTGTTCATTTTTAATATTTCATAATTAAAATTTCTATTCTGTAAAAAAAAAAAAAAAAAAAAAAAGATAGGTTTTCTTAGCTACATTTTTTGTTTCAAGGCGACTTGTAATTTAGAGTATTGCACGTTAAAGTGAAAATACTCGTTTCTTGGAAAGTATTTATTTTTGTCGAGAGTCCCTCTGTATATTCTTTTGTGATATTTTTATGCGGATTAGAAAAATCACTGCCCTGTGCACACCTTTCATAAAAGGTGCTTTCTTTTCTATCACCCTCAGTCATGAGAAAATATCTGAGTTTCTTGTTACTAAGAGGGAGAGAATGTTACTTTCCTTCCGTATTTGACAGTTCGATGGCTGTGATGTGTCAAAGCAGCGTGGGGAGTGGCTGGCCCGAAGGTCAGCAGGTTTTCCTCTCAGCTGTTTTTTTTTTCACGGTTGCAGCGGATGAGTGAAATAGGGAAAATCCCTTGGAGATTAAAATATTTGTTTTACCTTGGGGGGGGGGGGGGTGAAAATGAGTCTTGAAAGGTTGCTGACCGTGGGCGGGAGAATTTTGGTTTGGGAAATTTTTAAATGGGGGCGTATTAATTTTAAGTAGGAGTGACCAGGGTGATAGTGTCAGTTATGGGTAGCAAATGAGAACCTCGTTTTTGTGCGTAGGTTCTGGCAACGATGCAGGATTGGGTTGCGGTTTTCTTTCAAGTGAATGCGTAGTTCAGTGTGCAGCGATGAGCTGAAGTAGTATTGTTTTTTTAGATATAATGGTACTTTCTTTTTAGTGTGGATTGAATATTGTATTTTGTTCTGAGGTTTTTTTAAGGGAGAGGGGTCTTTGGCCCTCTCTCATATACACTTTTGAGTCTCTCTCTGATTTCACTTTGAGTCTTCATCTCGACTCTCGAGCTCGCTTGGAGAACTGACTAAGGTGCCGGATCCCCATCAATGCTTGCTCGTCCTGATTGATTTGGCATCACCGTCGTATTTGAGTCCTTAGAAGGGAAGCACTTCGTCTTGGACGTCTCGTTCCTCTTCGTACTGGGATGTTCGTTTCAAAATAAAGAAAAAATGCCTTACTTAATTGCCGCCCTTACCCTGCTGACGGAAAAAGAAAATGAGGGTCCTGGCAGTGATGGTCCTTTACACAAATGTTAAGAGCAGAAAAAATTGTGGGATAGCAAATCCCTCCGGGCGATACCGGCTGATGATGTATTCTTGTTAAATGGTGAATGCATAATTTGTTATTATTATGATACTACAGAAAAATAAGTTAACTATTAGTTTTATTTACTGTTACGCTAATCTATTGTAAAGTTGTAAAATTTTCGCAATGCAGGAGATTTTATAAAGGGGGAACTTTGTTGTTTCCCATTATTGTTTTATGTGAGCTACAAAAAAAAATGTCATATCAATTTAATAGTTACTGATGAAATTATGGTATTAAAAGTGTGTCGAGCATAATCTAGATTTAGTTTTCTGTCAAAGTTGTATGTAAGATATGTTGTTGTTTTTTGAAAAAAGTACTAAATATCCAATATTTCCTTAAATAAATTACTCAATTTTAAAGTTAAGATTTCATTTGTGTTTTTGTTCTTATTTAGACTTTTCTCCCTTTTATTCCCTAAAATTTATGAGCTATTTATGTTAATCAAGAAGGTGGTTTAAAGTTTGTTTATGACTAAAAGAAATGAGTATAAAATTCTACTTATGTGAAACGTTTGTTTCTTTCCGAAATGGGGAATTATTAATTAATGGTACTCATTAGATCTTAGAGAAGGACCAAAAATTTTAGAGTTAATTAACCTGTAGAATGTTATTCCTTATATTTTATTTTTATTACCTTTTGTTTATGTGGTGAATATACTTACAGTATAATCTGGAATACATTGGTTTTGAGATAAAAATTAAAAAGTCAGTTTTGTTACTCTAATGAATTACTTTGAAATTGAATTGGAAAGGTAAATTTAAATTTTAAAGCAAAGAAATGAATTGTTTGTCCTGTGAATTAATTTAAGATTATACAATGTTATTGATTAATTAGCTATTAATTTTAGAAGTAATGATTTTAGAAGTAATACTTTGTAAAGTAAAAAGTTTAAATCTTTATTTAATTTCTTTTGGGTCAGGATTTGGGTCTTTTGTTGTTTCGTATATTCACCACCTGTTTTATTTTTTTCGTTTTTGAACTTTAAGGGGTGTTATAATTAATTCTGGGATTTTTAACGTTACTGGGTTTAATGCTATGTTAATTATTCCGGGTTATCTAATGAGTACTGTATGGGCGTTTTGTACTAATAAATATAATTAAAAAAATGTCACTATACGATCAATGAAGTTTCAAAATATTGTAGTTAAAAAACTAAATTTAATTTAAGTGATTTAAAAACGGACACAACTCATAATTAATCATAACAGAGTTTTTATATAGAAACTTTGAAGAAAATCGTTAAAGCCGGTTTTGAGCTACTGACTTACGATTCGCGTCCGGCTTCGGATGTCCCTTTTCTGATTTTCCATTTTTCATCAAAATTTTGAAAATTCATCTGTACACCAGACCTGTCTCAATTCTGAAGTTTCGTAGTCCTATTTTCATTATTTTCAGATATATAAAAGTCAAACACACACACACACCGACCGATTCCCAAAAACCACTTTTTTTTTTGTGTTCAGGCCAAATCAGATCAAATCTCGATGTCGAATTTTTCGACCTAATGCAATACTTCTATTATCTACTTTAGTCGGATAATGGAGGTAATAAATATTGTCATTTTACAGAAGCAATTTTTACTTTATCTTCCTCATATATGTGGTAGAGGATGGATGGATGGATGGATTTTACGTCGCAATAGTGCTGCGCAATATATGTAGTAGAGAAAATATTGTTTTGGGGTAAATTTTTTAAATTAATTTTTGTTATATTTACACGATTTGAGGTCTCCTGAAAACAGTTTTCTAGCGGTTTATCTGTGCGTGTCCGTTGTCTGTATATATATTATCAGCATATCTCAAGAATAAATAACAGCAGGAAGTTCAAACTCGGTATTATAAATCTGCATCATATAGAGATGCAACACTAACCTTTTCGTTGTGATCAACCAAATGATTTGTGTACAAGGACATCTAAGAGAATTCAAACATATTACATCTATGAGGGAAATTGCAAGTAAGTTGAGATTAACATCTATAGGCTACAGTAAACATAATGAAATTAATATAACATTTTATAGGCATAAAAGCATGTTTCATGTAGAATATGGTATGAAAATCATTCACAATTGCCAATAATTAAGCGAATACGTTCTTTTTTTATTGAATGTAATTAGTGAAGTTGCTTTATTATAATATTTTATCATGTTCAGGAAAACTACTCAGAAATTAAATGTAATTTGTCATAACCATGAGGTAAATAAAGTATTTTTTAAAACTAAATAACTAATGTTTGTTTTTTGTATAGTTACACGTTTTGAGGTGGGCTGAATATTCAATAAGTCATATTTTTAACGTTTAATCTTTGTCTATGCCTTTTATCAGAATAACTTTTAAAAAATATAATAATTTCAGGGAAATCAAATGTTGTATTTTGGAGTTATTATAAGGTTGTTACTTGAATAAAATTATCAAAATTGTTAAATTTCAAGGAATGGTGCAGGTGGATGTTTTCTGATAATTTGGAATGAACTTATAAATTTAATAACAATTTTTGAATTCTCTTGAAATGTAAGTGAGGGGTACGGTCCCTTCATATAGAATTATTTGTCAAATGAAACTTTTCCGAAGCCTATTTTAAATTATTTTTAACGAAGGTTTAAATAACAGTATTCATTATCTTATATCTTAACACCCAATCTGTCTTTATGGTATTGAATTTCAGAATAAGAGAAAGTCGTGTGAGTGACACACCAGATTATTTTATATTTCAAACTATAGGCAAAACGAAGACATGTGAAAAAAATGAAGAAAAAAAGAGTGAATTACGTTTCTTAGTATTATTTTTAACTTTTAACAGTATAGTATGTCAAGAGAAAATATTCGTAATATTTCCTAAACTTATTTATCTGTTAGGAGTTCTTAGAAAACTTTTTTACGCCTAAGACTACATTGCCTAAAGCACGAAAGGCTTTTTTTTTTTCAGGAAACTGTGTGCATTGTTCGCTATGCCTTAAACTTTCTATAATTTACTTTTATGCTTGAAATACGTGGCATACGTCAACTACATACCTGCTGAGGAATAATTTTATTTAATATTTACATAAATATGAAGAAGTTACGGCATTTTCTTGCATGGGTATTTATAAAATATGCATTTTTCAAAATAAATTTTATGTAAGTAATGTAAAATATATAAGTTAAAATAAATCTAGAATCTCTGTAGGTGATAAATAAATGCATTAAAATTGCATTAAGATATAAGAAATAAGGGCTTTTAAACAATTATGAATATTTTATTTCAAAGTCAACTAATCATTAATATACATTAAATTGCATTACATTCAGTAGACATTAACTTTCTGAAATTATTTATTTTTACATACTCTTAAATAAACACTATATACTGAAATTTTGCAATATATATATATACTCAAAGTAGCGTGCAAAAGTTTTGGGCTAAGCTAATTTTCCCCCAACAGCTTTCAAATAAATAAAGATAATATGAAATTAAATATTGTACCGTAAACTTCATCAAATATACATTCGATATACATAAATAATATATTTTACAATGAATAGATTTAGACATATAAGGAAATACGTATAAATCCATTCATCAAAAGTTTCGGGCCAAATGTTCACAGTGACGTTATTGCCCCAAAATGACTGGTCCATTTAAGGCGAAACACGACTATATAGAAGGATCTCGAGTTTGTTTACACTTGTGTGTCAGTACTGTGAAGTCAAGATACCGAAACGCACTCATTCACCGATACGGGAAAATGTTATTACACCAGGATTAACAACGTTTATAGTGATATTGCCTCAACATTATCAATTGAAAAGAGAACTGTTGATAATATTATTGAAAAATGAAAAGAAACAAACCTTTTGGCAGACAAATCAGAACCTGAAAGATCCAGAAAAATGACTAACAAGGAAACATTCAAAAGGTGTCGTATTCAAAAAATATTGAAAAAAATATATGTTATTCTACTCTTCATAAACACCAAAAAGTGAAAAAATTATCGGCTGAAATGAATTACAGCAACCACAAAAAATTATCAAAACTAAGCATATTTTGTGATTTCACACTGTTAGGCGATTCAAAGATTCAAAGATTGAAGGAGGCCGCTCACCACAATAACTGTTAGGCGATTGGTTTTGAGTACTTGGCAGAGAAGCAAAACACGGTTCTGTTCTGTTCGTACACGGTAATCTCGGTGCAAGCGAACTTATCGCCTAACAGCACTAAATCACCAAAAATGCTTCATTTTGATTTCTTTTTTTTTTTTTTTTTTTTTTTTGTGGTAGCTGTAATTTATTTCAGCCGATAATTTTTTCACTTTCTGGTGTTTCATGAAGAAGAGAATGACATATATTTTTCAATATTTTATGAAGACAGACCTTTTGAATGTTTCATTGTAAGTCAGTTGATAAAGTTATTAAAAGAAAGGCAGTTGCAATCCAAAGAAGAATGCTGTAATTACAGCGCGTGATTTACTGAAGGAAAACTTGGTTGATGTTAGCCGTAGAACTGTTTATCATAGATTATACCAAGTTGGACGTTTTAGATGCGTCGGAGCAAAGAAGCCGTTGATTAGTACAATGATTAAGAAGGCAAGTTTAGAATTTGCTAAAGCACATGAATATTGGACAGTCGAAGACTGGAAAAAAAGTATCTTTTTCAGACGAAACAAAGATTAAACTTTCTGAAAATGACGGAAAGGGATATGCTCGATGACCAAACAATGCCAAGTAGGATTCTAAAAAAGTATCAAATGTTGACTGTAAAACAGGAAGAGGGAAACATTATGGCGTGGAGAATTTTTTCGTATAAAGGTGTTGGTCCTTTAAAGACAATAGAAGGCACTATAGACAAAGTTATATAATAAAAATATCGTAATGGACTAAATGCTTCCCTATATGTTCCAAAATATGCCACTAAGGAGCATTTTTGCAACAAGATAATGACCCCAAACTTCGATCTGGACTCGTTCAAGACTTTTTAATGGCAAAAATTTCTTATCCTTGAATGGCCAAGTCAATATTCTGACTTAAATCCCATTGAACATTTATGGGAAGAGCTAAAAGTAAAAGTAGAAACTATTAATTTTTGAAATAAAAACGATTTATTGAAAAAAATTCAAGAGAAAGGGCAAAAAATTTACCATACAAGGATTAAAAGTGTAATAGAGTGGTTGCCTCATCGATATTCTGCTGTGACAGCTTCAAAAGGCATGTTACCAAGTTATTAATATTATTTAACCTTCAGATGTGTTAGAAAATTTAACGAAATTGTTAAACGTTGTTGACGAAATTTGTAACGCATATAGTTCGACTACATAATTGATTCATTTTACGTGATAATAAGGCATTTTTTTTTAACCCTTATTCATACAACAATTATTAACGCAGAAATGTTTGACCCGAAATTTTTGCACGCAACTGTATATAAGTATTTACGTACGTATATATATAGATAAATGTATATAAATAAAAAATATAGGTGTTACAAAACATAATTTATTATTTAGGGTGTCAACAAAAATATTGAAGCGTGGTTTAGCTGTTTGCCTAGCATAGATGTATAGATAATGTATGTTGCAAGTATGTTCAAAAAATCATTAAAAAAAAAAATCTTATTAATAAAAATTTCTTTTCTTCAATTTTCAATAAATTAAATATTTTAAATGTTACATAGCCCCCTACAGACAAATTTGGTCAATTATACATGTTTTTTTTTTTTTTTTTTTTTTATAATGAACAACATCAATTTAAAATATCGCATACGTGTATCTTTAAAATTGTGTAAGTTATACTTAATTAAAAATAAAAAACTGTGCCTATTGACTGTATCTAAAATAATAGAAATGTAAATTCATATCTTATTATGAAAAGATAGATCATGTAATAATGTTTTCGTAAAGCCATTTTCATGAGTTTATTGTAGATTCCTAATCCAGATACGTATTTTTGCTAGTTACTTTTTATATTAAGTTTGCCCTTTTTATTAAAAAAAAAAAAAAAAAAAAAAAAAAAAAAAAAGAAAGAAAGAAAGAATGAATGAATAAAAATATGCCATTTATTTTCGAATGTTTACCATTTATTTTTCTAAATGATGTCCCACACAGTGATGCCAGATGGTCAAAAATTATTTCCCCAAACAGGTCTTCAAATTTTCCCAAATCGGGGCTTTTTTTCGAAAAAATCCCCAACTTGATTTCTACTAAAAAGGGAGAATAAAAAGTTTTTCAAAAAAATATTTCAAGATTTTTCTATGTTTTAAACTCAGTTTTTCCCCCAAAATGAAGGCAATTATGAAAAAAATCCCTAAATTACAATAAAGCTATTGAAAGTCTCTAGTCGTAAGGATAAATCATTACGTTGCCAACATTGACAGTAAGTTGAAGAACTCCCCACATGTGTCCCCCAAAATTTTAGAATTACCCAAAAAAGTCCCCGCAAACATTTGGTCCCCAAAATTTTCCCCAAAAGCCTCAAAATGGGGACAAAATCCCCAATCTGGCATCACTGGTCCCACAGGCGATTATTTTTCTTTCATTACCAATTGAGATTTATTTATTTTTAAAGAAAGAAAACAATTACTTTATTTAAAACTGTTATAGACATATATTCAGTCATTGTTTTTCAACGTATTTGTTATTATTATTATTATTTTTTTTTAATAGTCATGAGGAAAGTATACACCGTCAAGAGACTTACTTACCACAGGGGAAAATAGATGCACCTATACGTATAAAAATTTAATTCCTGTTGCGTACTGTTATTATAAATATAATTTATAAACTTCACAATGGTTGTTAGGAATAATCCTCAAAACATTTATGCCACTTTGCACAACAATAACGAAGCAGTATCAATGTATGAAAAATGTACAGAATTTTGTGTCAAGGTTCCACACTGAAAAATATGATAAATACGGGACGATAGAACCATTTGGTGAGTGATATGAATCAATAAAATATGGACATTCATTTATTTAATGAACTAAATATTTAATTTCATGACATTCTCTGCTTTTGTTCTAACTATAGATCCCAGAACTGACCAACTGCCAGAAAACCTTTGTTACATTACTACAATTAAACTGACAGATTTCATCACAAACCTAGTCAAAATGCATTTAAGAATTCTTAAAAAAAGTAAATAAAATAATATAGATCAGAGTTTGCTTTATTGTCTTTATATTGAAACTTTTGTTGAAGGTTTTAGAAAAATACACCATCAGAAAGAGGATTCTGATGAGAAACGTAATGTCAGAAACGTAAATCATGTTTAATTATGAGAAAATAATTAGTTTATACATTAATTTTCTTGGTATCATTAATTCAGCGTAAAATATTCTAGAAAAAGCATAATTCGTTAAGTTTCGTTAATAGAGAAATCATTACTTTATAGAGCCTCTTATTATAATGCGCCACTTTAGAATGTAGAAAAAGAGGGAAAAAAAGGCTAAAAACCCCATAGAAATAGCATGGGAAGAAAAGCAAAAAAACTCACAATGTCAAGTGTGTTAAAAAAAAAAAAAAAAAAAAAAAAATCATACCGGAAGTAATAAGGGGACAAAGTTGACTAGAAAAACACATTGAACAGCGGGAACCGGGCGGGCTGGGGCATGGGTCCTATCGTCCAGGATTAATACGACTCGCCTAGTATAACTCTTGACAAAAGTGTGAAATATTTATAGAAATTATTGTTAAACGTAAAATATTTACATTTTAACAATAGCTCTATGAGAATTTATTCTAGTTTTTCAAAAGATGGGTAGCATAAATAAAAAAAATATATGAATATATACTGTTCAACTTAATTTTAATATCACACGTACTAAAAATACATAAATGAATAAATAAGTAAATAAAATATAACTTATTGAAAGCCGTATAAAAATCTAATAGAATTCATTTCTATTCAAATGAGGAAACGATATCGATTTGTCTTCTTCAGACAGGAAAAGTGATAAAATCTGATACAGAAGCTACCGTGGAAAATGAAACAAAAAATAAATCTCGTATTTTCAAAATTTTGCTTCTAAAAACGTAGAACATACCTATTTTATTGAAACTTATTTGAATGATTCAAAGTACTGTCAAAAATAGAATACGGCTTTAAGAATTTGAATTTATTTGAAAGATTCTTAAATAAATACGCGTCTGGTTAATTTATTTTAAAAATGCAATATTTCTCCTGGATATTATTATTCCAAAAATAAAGTTTAGGTATCTTTTGTCTTTTTTTTAACCTCATATGGTAGATAAAGTACTCTACCTTTCCATAAATGACCGGACACTTTCGATTTCAGACGTTTTTTGAAATATCCCAAAAAATGGACAAACCATGTTCAAACTTCCGGAGTGTGAAGAACATGTTACACACCTCATATACTTCAGTAAAAGTTTTGCCCCGGAAATAAAAGGGGGATTAGTAAAAAATTAAATAAAAATGAAAATATTTGGTATAACCCTGTGGAAAGTAATGCTTGAAATGTAATCTGGCTGTAATATGTGATTATGACGCTCCTTTTTATTTTTTGTATAATTTTTTATGAGGCTAACACATATATTCATAGAGATATAACGGTTTCATAAAAAAAAAAAAAATGCGAAAAATATTGTCACTTTTTTTTAACTATAACACGCAAGGTATTAAATGCAGTGCAAAGCCCTTTTCAGGAAACTTGACTCATATAATTAGACACAACATACTGCAATCAGAATTCAAAAATATTAAATATTAAATATCTTATGAATAATGAGCATATTTACTGAATAATTTTTAACAGTGCATGCGCTAGCTTTAGCGAAATTTCACTTGCATAATACAATATCTGATAGTATTAAGCTACTTATATGAAAACTTTAAGCAAATATAATATAAATTCAAAAGGGTATACGCGTTAAAATGAACTATATTTCAGTTCTTCTCAAAAAAAAAAAAGAAAGATAAGGGGTTTTCTCAATATTTATTTATAATCACCGAAGAATTACAATTGACCGAATCAAAATAAAAGTATGTGTAAAACGCCTTATAGTTTGTCTGGTTTCTTCAGAGGAACTGAAAAGCAATTCATTCTATCGCTTACATTTTTTTGAATTTACACGATACTTCTTTGGGATTTTTTATATAGGTAGCTCAAGATATTTGGCTATTAAATTATGCAAATAAAATTAAGCTAAAGCTAGGGCATGCGCAGTTAAAAATTATCTAGTAAAAATGTTCATATTTCGTTAGGTATTTTATAGGTTTTTATTCCGTTTGCAGTATGTTGTGTCTAACATCGTGTGTCTAGTTTTCTGAAAAGGGTTTTGCATTGGATTTAATACCTTATGTGTTATAGTTAAAAAAGTGATAAATTTTTTGTGGGGGATTTTTTTAACAGAACCATATATCTCCATGAATATATGTGGTAGTTACATAAAAATTTATACAGACAATAAGAAGAAGCCTCATAATCACATACTACAGCCAAATTGCATTTCAAGCATTTATTTTTACAGGATGATTCCGAATATTTTCATTTTTATATATTTTTTACTGGTACCCCTTTTATTTTTGGGGCGAACCTTTTACAGAAATATATAAGGTGTAACACGTTATTCGCACTCTTGAAGTTTCAAGATGATTCTTCAAGTACTTTTTGAGCTATTTGAAAAAGCGTCTGAATTCAAGTGTCCGGTCGTTTATGGAAAGGTAGAGTCCCTAATAGCACATCTTCTCCACATGACATCCTTAGGATATTCTATGGATGAAAGGATATGTTAGGAACATCTACGCGATAAACTCTGGATAAGTGAGCTGTTAGGGGTATTATTCTTGATTTGAAGCTTCGAAACTGAATTTATTGGTATAATTATACGTTTTGGAATCTCTGGGTGAAGAAAATGAGGTTTCTACCGATTGTTCTGTAGTTTGTCAGTCTGTTTTTCTCTCTCTCTGTATATGTTTGAGATTGAGTCTGTTATCATCATAATTCAAAAACTGGTATATACATGCATTCCGAATTTGATATTCTTGTTCTGTATCACATAGGAATATTGCGTGAAAGTTTTATTAAAATCGGAACATTTGTAGATTTGTATTATACATCATCGCGCATAATAAAGTTTTTATAAAAGTTCACCATCAGACATTAATTTTTACTCTTTACATGTTAAGAATAAATCGTGTTTAAGTATGAGAAAATAAGCAGCTTATACTTTAAGTTATCTTTGTATAATTACTTTAGAAAAAATATACTAAAAGAAGCAACATTAATTAATTGTCATTTATAAGAAATTTTTTATAGTTCCTTTAATTACAATACATTTATAAAAATATGAAATATAAATAAAACTTACTGTTTAACGCAAAATATTTACATTTTTAGCGATATATCGGTAAGAATTTACATTTTTTTTTTTTTTTTTTTTTTTTTTTAAAGAAAGGAATTTTATATAAAGAATTATATGTATATATATGCATAAAGGGGGGGGGGTGTATGCAGCAGTAAATTTATTGAAACACTAACAGTAAATTCGTATTTAAAAGATGTGCACATAATACTATTTTGTTAAGTAAATATTTATCGAGTAATGATCTTAGTCTTTATTCTATTTTTTTTTTTTAAAAGTAAGTTGATGATTAAAATTACCGATCAAATAATATATATAGATATATATATAGATATAGATATCAAATGCTGACTGGTACTAATAATTCATAGTTTTTGTAAATTCTCTCATCGTAAGGCTTATGTATTATGTTAGTGTCATTTCTCTTCTGCGTAAGTACTTTAACTTATTTTTACCAATCATTGGTACTTAAATTAATTTAAGACAGTGATTAATTTGAATAGAAATAAATCTCAATTAAAATTTATTTTATATTGGTATATTCATCTATCTTTTGTCTGCTGAGTGTTACAATGGCACTAAATAATTCAAATTATATATATATATATATATATATATATATATATATATATATATATATATATATATATATATATACATATATATATATATATGAAAAAAGTGGATGTGTGCTTCAGTATTTTTGCTGCCAACTATATACATATACTCTTCAACTTAATTTTAATATCATACAGACACACACACACACAAAAAAAAAAAAAAAAACAGTAGGTTCTTAGCTTTTAGAAAACTGTGTCAAAATCTAATAAAATTCACTTCTATTCGAATGATAAAGCGATATCGATTTGTCTTTTTCGGATGGGAAAAGTGATAAAATCTGATACAGAATCTACCGTGGAAAACAAAACAAATAAAATGTCTCATGTTTTCAAAACTATGTCTCTAAAAAAAGTAGAAAATACCTATTTGATTGAAACTTATTTGAATGGTTCAAAGTACTGTCACAAAATAGAATACAACTTTTAGAATTTAAATTTACTTGAAGTATTCTTAAATAAATCCGCCTTGTTTAGTTTATTTTAAAAAAGTTATTTTTTCTTGTTTATTATTATTCTAAAAATATAGTTCTGTTTTTTTTCTTTTTAACCTCATATGGTAGATGAAACATCATTCATGATTCAAATTTTCGAAACTGAATTCATTGGTATAATTACACGTTTTGAGTCTCTGGGGGTCAGCAAATCATTTATTTTGCGGTTATTCTGTATGTATGCCAGTCTGTTTCTCTCTCTATTTGTAATATGTTTGAGTGTGAGTCTGTTATCATCGTAACTCGAAAACTGACATTTAGAGAAATTTCGAATTTTGTGTTCATGAACTGAATCATATAGAAGTATTTCTTAAAACTTTTATTAAAATAGGAATATTAATTTGCCTGTATGGACACCTTACAATTACCTTTAATTTTTTAGTATAAAAATTTAAATATCTTTTGATTAGAGGCTATATTCGTCGTAGATACATTTAAACTTTGTTAGACTGCATTAAAAAAAAAAAATAACATATATAATTTTTTAAAGGGACACTAGCATGTTTTTGTGACTACTTTGAAAGAAATATCAAAAGATAATAATAGCTGAAATAAACATTAAAATTAACCATAACCACATTAAATATTAAAATTTAATAATAACCATAATCATTTTACTTCTCTTATCTCTTATCTCTTATAAGTAAGGAAAGTATTATAATCCGTCAAAACTTTCGACATCGAGTTCTATCTGATTTAATGTTATAAGTTTTCCTAAGTCCAAAAACGTGTTTTTAGGTAATTGGTCGGTGTGTATGTGTATAATGTATAAATGTGTGTGCAAGTGGGAGGATTTCTGACTACCATATCTCCAAAACTGTTAAAGATAAAATGACGAAACTTAAGAATGCGGACTGGTGTAGTACACAGATGATTTTTCCAACTTTCGTTGAAAATTAGAAAATCGGAAGTGGAACCACTGGTCCGAATTTAAAAACGGCTCTAAAACTTTTCATCAAATTTCCTATATAAACGCCTTATTAGATGCCCTTTCGTATGTATTTATCGTTTCAGAAAAATTATTAGATATTTTGTAAAAACAGGTCAAATTTAGGTTTTGCAAGTGCGTTCCTTTAAAAGCTGCTCCCAGATTTTCTCCAAACTCACCATATTAACTTCCTTATAGATATCCTTTTCAAATAATTATTAGTTACCGGGAAACATATGCATTTGTTAAGTTTTCGTGAAAATCGGCAGTGGGATATAATGTTGGTATCTCAAAAATGGCTCTAATGAATTTATTTTTCAAATTTGCTACAAAACCCCTTTTTTAGATACCCTTTAGAATATATTACTTGGTTACTGCAGGAAAATTGTCAGGTATCCAGTTATGTAGGTCAAGTATAGATCACAGAAATGGGTGTAAAAAAAAATGTTCTAACTTTTCTTTTCTTTTCTTCTTTTTCTTTTTTTTTTTAAATCGTTATGTAAACTCTCTTTCATATGTCTTCAGAGGATGCGACGTATGTATCAATTTGCTCTCACAGAAAAATGGTTAGGTATCTAATTTGTTAAATGAGTTTTGTGTTTTTTCACCACACTTTTTCCAAAAAGGTTATATGAGACGTCTAGTAGTGTGGATGTTCTACACCAGATTTTTAAGAATATAGCTCCATATTCAAACGGGAGTTTGATAGGATGATAGTTCTTCGCACATTGTAACCTATAACGAATAAACTTGTTTCTAAAACAATTTACAACTATTTTTAGATTATTTTGTTAAAAAGGATTTTATATGCAATTACAGTATTAAAAATTCGGCAGCATAGTTTCGGGTATCTGACACCCGTCTCATAGCTAATAAAAGAATTTCCCACTTCATTCATGTCGGGTTAATCTCAATTTTTCCTCGTGTATTTAATCTAAATGAATTTCCATTTAATGAGGTTTAAACCTAAAGTTTTTCTATGAGCAGTAAATTTTTACCATAATAATTTTTATTGTAACCCGCTGATGTTCTTGACTGATGCTTTTATAAAAAGAAAAAAACAATAAATAATGGAATTATCCAGTCATCTTCCACAGTTCTAGTCTAATTTCTCTTGAGATTAAAACAAAAACCAGGAAGGGAAATTATTTCAAATCGCATTTAAAATTTATCATGCGTGTAATTAAAAAGTCCATATAACGAATCTATTATTCGAAGTACTTTATTTTGTTTTATCTAGATTGAATGCACATTTTTTTGCAAGCAATCTTTACTGAATAGAAAAAATTAGTACTTCCAAATAATTAATACTTTTATAATTTTTATGAACACAGAAATTTAAAATTTTCACAGTTTGAGTATTAATTGCAAATAATAATTATAATGTTTCCATTTAAAACCTAAAGATTTATTCCATTTGTTTAAGTGTTAGGTTCTTTACTGAGGAATTATATTATTAATGAAATATATTATAGTAAAAACCTTGTAATACGATTTTTCTTTCTTTTCTTTTCTTTTTTTTTTTTTTTTTTTTTTTTTTTTTTAACGCAGTTTTAGAAATTAATAAAGATTTCTTTTTAATATCCTCATTTTAATATTAAATTTATATAATATAGTTCTTAGTTCATTTCTAGGACAAGAATTATCCTCAGAAGTTTTCTGATGAAAAAAATGCTAAGGATACTATATAAGCGTGTGATATCTATTGCATGAGTTTGTTCTTATGTCAGAGAGCATGATGTGAGAGCATAAGATTCTGCAAGATACATAGAAGTTGATTCAAAATTCAATTTAAAAGTTTTATTGAAGATTTCAAATGGTTGTATTATACATGAAGATCTTACTAGTGAGTCTGGTCATTAGTAAACGTTAAAAGTGTAAACGATCCTATGAAATTATGTTATTTCTTTCAACTTCCTATATAGACATGATGGTAGTTGAAAAAAGCAGATGACGAAATAAGAATAACGAGAGATGTAAGACTACAGAGTTTGTCCTAATAAGCAAAAAAAGATATTACTATACAAGAGTTTAAACATTAAACCATACCATGTATAATGAATAACTACGTGGAGCATGTTTGCGTTGAAAATCATTGGCGACAAGTGAATCTGTCAAAAATAGCAAACTTACTTCTCTGAACCGAATAGTTATAAACGTAATTAGATTCCTCTCTTTAATCGCTTATAAAATCTTACGATAGCTCTACGAGGAAAAAGAAAATTACTCTAGAAAAATATTCCTCACGTTGAACCTCTCGCTACTTAAATATGCCATACTGACGTGTCAATTTTAAATAACATCTAACCTAAAGTTTCTTTAAAGTACTGTCCGATCCAACTACCTCGTCCAAACCTCACCCAAAGCTACAAAGACAACTCTACTGAAGATTTCGTAATATTCTTCAGAACGCTCCAATTCCGCTTAACACACGTATTTAAGCAACAAAACTACTTGAACTACACTCATGTGCATAAATTAAGGATAATGCTAGCAGCGGCAAATAAAGGTTCAGAAACAAAACTAACATGACTTATTCATAAAGCTCATTTATTAAACAAAAGATCAAGAACAAAAAAGGTGGTTTATGTAGGGTGCCACTTATAAAAACTACGATTTTTGCTCCCTGAAGCAATTACAAAAAATATCTCCCTTACAAACACTTAACATTACATGGTTGGTATGATGGATAATGTATTGTATCTCTCTGAGATGATGAAATACAGTCCTTACAACGTCTAGGTATGCTGAGTATTAAATTATTGATCTGATCTTGGGGAAGGTTACTCCACTCAGTATGCAAAGTTGTCCGAAGTTCCGGTACACATGTAGGAGGTGGTTGGTGGGCTGCAACTTGTCGGAAAAGCATGTCCTACACATGCTCTATAGGATTCTAGTCAGGTGAAAATGCTGGCCATTACATGTGAGTGATAGCTTCAGATTGTAGGCATCCGTGTACAACGTTTGCACGGTGAGAATGCGCATTGTCATCCATAAACACAAATTCTGGGACCATGGCTACCCTAAACAAACGTACTTGTTGCCCCTGAATAATGTCCCGATTAATTTGGCCTGTCATGGAGCCGATTTGAAATGAAGATTTGTTCTCGTGTCCAATATGATCCCCCCCAAACGAGCACCCCTGCCTCACAATAACGGCGTCGTTCAATGATGTTGTTTTGGTGGTAACGGGTACCTGACGTTCTACATATGAAAGTCTTGCGTGAATCAAACTGAAATCTAATCCTGTATTCGTCGGAAAACATCACACAAACCCATTGTGTTGCTGTCCACATTGCATGTTCTCTACTCCAAGTTAACCGCTGGCAACAGTGCATTTCCTCGAGCGGAACATATCTAACAGGCCTGCGAGCATAAAAACCAATATCTCCCAAACGTCTATACACGGTTTGCCTTGAAACTGTGGTACCCGTGGTTGCAGACAGCTGACGAGACAGGTCTGACGATGTGCTTTATCTGCTCATTTTGGCAATTACTGTCAAATACCTGTCGTCATTCGGCAATGTAACTCGGGGCCGACCAGTAATGTAACGTCGACTGGCATTGCCATAATTTTGGAATCGATGCCAAAGTCTAGAGATGACACTTTGGCCGATTCCAAGTTCCCCGATACTTCTATCTGAGTACGCCCACATCCTAGTCGGCCGATAATTCTACCACGTAAAAAATTATCTGCATGCGTCCTCTGTGTCATAACTATTCGGTTGTGGCATTGAGCGGCATACAGAACGCTTGTGAATAACTTTCCTTCTTTGCTCCTATTCCTCATCTACCCCCTTCTTACATCTTCGTCACTGTAACATCATATCGGCGTCATCTGATGGCTTCCTATAATTTGCATATTATTCTTAAAGATGTATGTGGTATTTCTACAGGTGAAATTTTTCCATTAAAGTTTGATTTCCGTGTGAATCTTAATTATCCTTAATTTATGGACATGAATGTAAATAACCTTTTATAAAACTTTGCAACTTTTGTTTTTCTTAAGATATAATATCTACGAGGCCTCACCATCAAAATTGTAAAACATACAATACTTATTTTAGTTTTTTTGTACATTAAATTTATTCATTTCTTTAAACTCATGGATTCATTTCTGTATAAGAATCGACTAACATAAATTATTTTAGATAACAACTTTACAATATATTGAATTGTAATATTTATTTTAAAACAAGAATAATAATAAGGATGATAAATAATAACTTGCAGTCGATTCCTAAAATGCGAACTTTTTTTAATCTTTTTTTTCTAAATAAACAAACAAACAAAAAATTCCGAGGGATATTTTTGACTGCTGCGTCTGCTAATGAAAAGAAGCTGCTCCGCCTACAAGTAAAATGAGTAAGAAATTGAATATTTCTGTCTCAGAATTTCTTTTAAAACAGTTCTTTTGTTATTATTACGAATAATGAAAATATTTAGACTGCATTAGTATGAATTAAAACCCTTGACACTGATGAGGAATTTATAAATAAAGCAAAGTGCATTGCAGTTAGTAAGTCAATGAAGGAATGGTGTTACAAAAAATTAATAATAACAATTAAAAACCTTTGTAAGCTTGCATGATAAATTACAATAAACTCCACAAAAATCATTTCAGATCGAAATAATAGTGTGATATTTCATGGGGTGAAGTGATTATTCTCAAATGCAGCATCAAATAGGAAACTTAAGTATCAAGAAAAGAGTTGAAATTAAATATAAAACTAAATATCATAATAAATACTGGTGTGACAAAAGTTACGTAAAAAAGAGAAAAAAAATCTAATAAATATAAATAAAAAGAAGTAATATTTTTTACTTTAAAAAATAATGAGAAACGGGAAAGATACTTGAATAAAATATAAAGTAATAGTAAGTACCAAATGAGAGAAAGACCTGTGAGTAATTTTGAGGCATAAGACATGGAAAGCAATGAAGAAAGATCAGCAAAAATTTTTTCGAAAAGAAAGAAAATATAAATGAGTTGAAAAATAATGTTAACATATATGAATGCTAAGGCAGTAAACATGAGACCAGCATTGGAAAGCAATAGCTGATTTGTAGATTTTTTCATTAATGGTGCTTATTTATTCTGAACTAGTCAGTTTGCGCCTGTCTGGAGCTCAATTTTTACATATGTATTTCCAAATTTATTACTCATGGCCTCAAATTACTAAACATTGCTTTATTTTTATTTATAAATTTGTTTGCTTATACTTAAAACAAATGGCTTAATTTTTTACAGCATGATATTTACACGTTGTAAAAGTCCAAACGTCTCCAAGAAATAAAAAATGATATCGTAGCTCTTGAATTCAGATGTTATAACCCCATATCTATTTATTTATAATATAATTTCTTGTGACGTAGTTGAAATTTGCATATTTAATTTATTATTATTTTTTTCCCCTCAAGTATTAAAATTTAGCATAGCCAAAAAAAAACGTTTTGTGTTTTTAATCTTTGTTTTATAGATTAATAAATTCTGATTCATCAAGTTTTGCTTTCCGCAATGATAACAACTATTATAAACTATACTGAAATAATTTAAAAAAAGTACATATCTGTAAATGGGCTAATGGGTTTTGCATGTTTAAATTATTATTTGAATCAACGAACGATTATTATAGAACCATGCAAAGAAAAGTAATAAAATTTTATTTTCTTTATTATATATTATATATTTCTTTATTATATTATATATTTCTTTATTATATTTTATTATATATATATATATATATACATATATATTAACATCATTATCAGCGTGAGTTTAAGGAAACTAGTGTTTTTGTTATTAAGAAGATTTCGGAATTCTCAGAGTTTAGCCAATATTACCTAAAAATTTTGTTAATGATATTTTTTCAGAACCTTTCATGCCTCATGCGTTGAAGGTATTCTTATAAATTCCCCTTCTTTTCAATTCTTATTTAATTTGTGATAATTTTCTATCTTCAATTATTTATAAGATTTTTTTTTTAATAGGTATTACTTATTAATAATAGTTTTTCTCTCTCACTTTCTTAATTTCTCTCACTCCAGTACAGTTTTATTTCTTTTATGTACTTACATCTTTTTTCGAATTTTATGCATTGCCACTCTTTTGTTGCATTCGAGCCTACGTTTTTCACCTCATAAAGGATAGTTTTTTTTTAGTTTTTGTTGTGAGTTTTTTGAATTCTTGATGTTTCCTTAAAAATTATTTACCATTTAATGTGCATTTCAATTTCATAGATAAATCATATATAGGAAAGTAATAATCTTTATCTAAAATATATTTTCAAGATATTAGGTTAAATAAGATAAATATAACCTTGGCATATAACTCAGCAGATAAGCTGATATTGGACCTAAAAGTCATTATGTCTGTTTATTTGACCCTTTTAATTTAATTTAATTTAATTTTATTTAATTTAATTTTATTATTTATTTATTTATTACTTAGCGTTAGGAAACCAATTCAAATATGGAACAGTGATAGTTTTAGAAGGATAGAAATTTTCTTACATTTATCTCTCCGACTGAGCATGCCTTACACAATTCGAAGTTTCACCATTGCTGCACTTGAGAATTAAATTCAATAGTTTTTGATACGGAAACCATGTTTTGTATGTATATTTTGAACGTAATTTCAGATTTGTTTTATTTCTTACGCATTTTGGTTTATCAACCGTAGTTACCCTATCACGGGAATTCTGTATGTCGGGCATGTGTAACCAGGAAATTACATACCAAATATCTCAAATGCATCACTAATATATTTTTTATTTTGTTTTTACAATTTTGTTTTTTAACTTAAAAAAAAAAAAAAAAAAAAAAAAAAAAACTTCTTATTTTTTTTTAGATAGGGTGGCCAGTCGTCCTAGAAAGTCGTCCTATCTACCTTTTGTCCCCCAAAAATTACAACACATTTGAGGACGCAGTTTACAATCTTATTGCTGTTTTAACAGAATAATTTATTATATATATAATAATTAGTTTGAAATAAATGCTTTCAGGTGCTTCATACATAAAAATTTCTATAATTTTCCTACTTAAGCTGATTTATTTATTATGTTCCCAAATTTGGGGAAATCGCGATAATTTGTCTTCAAATTCAATTAAAAATTATCTAATTGGACTATTTTAATGTGATTTTGGAGTGTTAACAAGTTAATCAAGTGAAATGTTAGTAGGAAGCATACGGAAATTTTCCGATTCTGTAACTTGTTGAGATACTTAAAAAATTAAGAGTGTAGATTCCTGAAAATTTTTACAATCAGGAAACTTTATTTACCAATCTCTTGATGTAATTTATATCTATATTGTAGGTCGAGATTACACATATCCCAAACCAAAAGGTAAGTAAAACCACAAACCAAAAAATTTTTACATTTTTTTTTTAATGGCACATTGTTTATTATATAAAGGTTACATTCTTTAAAATCCAATTATTTATTATTATTATTATTATTTTATACCTAATTATTTTTAGTATCGCAGGAACAATAGAAAATGAACAAAATGAGGTCAAATTCCTCTACGGAAACGTTTTTACACTTTCCAAACTTCACGTTACATGAAGAAACTTACTTTTCTGAAGTTCCATCTGTTACTACATAATCTCTATTGTTGGTAGCCTTTGTCTTTAACAAATGTCTAAATGTCTTTGAAAATAACTTTCTCACACTTTACATTTTTTTTATTTCCTATTAAAGAAAATTTCAAACTAAAATAATTTTTTGTTACTGAGGAAAAGTGAATTCGATTCATTTTACATATCTAGGAAAAAAAAAAGATTTCGTCAGTTTAGACTGATGAGATTGTGCTTATTCTATCGAAAATGAAATAAATAAATGTATGTATATATATATATATATATATATATATATGTATGTATGTATGTATATATATCCGTCAAATAAGTCCAAGACAAAAGAGCCCCGACAAAAAAGCCCCGACAAAACAGCTCCGATAAATGAGCCCAAAGGAGAAAACAGCTCCGACAAATGAGCCCAAAGGAGAAAACAGCTCCGACAAATGAGCCCAAAGGAGAAAACAGCCCCGACAAAACAGCCCCAAGACAAAAGAGCCCGACAAAAGATCCCGACAAAAGAGCCCACGACAAAACAGCCCGGACAAAATAGCTCCCGACAAAACAGTCCCGACAAAACAGGTTTTCGACAAAATAGCCCCGAGAAAAGTGCCAATAAAAAAGAGTCCCGACAAAAAAGCCCCCCCAAAATGGACCCTGACAATATAGTCCCCGACAAAATAGTCCCGAAAAAATTTGTTTGTATCTTTCTTTGTACATGGAAAATCATCTGACTGTCATATCTCAAAAAAAAAAAAAAAAAAAAAAAAAGATAGAACTACGAAACTTCAGAATTGAGGCAGGTCTGGTGTGCATATGATTTTTGGAACTTTTGGTGAAAATTGGATAACCGGAAGTGTGTCATATACCTTTTTTCAAAATCAAAAAAAAATACGGCGTATTAGCGCCACCTATCGGCCTATACACACAAAAACTTAAACATCAGTAGGGAAAAAATGGTGCACTTATACACAACAGATTTTGATGTGTCAACAGATTGTGATGTGTTTTCATAAGCAAGGAAAATTCAGAGAAATTTACAACATAAAAACGCCACCTTCCGACCGATAACAAACGACATTTCGTGTAATATTCACAGAATTTAAAATATGATGCAGTTATGCCCATTAGATTTTAAGATAAACTTTTTCACAAACAAAGAAAATGACAGCATATCAGCATCAACACTACCTTTCGGAAAATATAAACACAAATTTAAACAAAATTTACAACGTAACTACACCACCTTTCAGTCCATATACACACAATTTTAAAATCCAGTAAAGAAAACAATGGTGTTGTTATGCACATTAGATTTTGAGTCATGGCTATTTTAGAAGCAAGAAAAATTAGAGCATAGCAGAACCAACTTTCGGCCGGTATTCAGACAAATTTTAACGTGAGAAAGAAAATTAAGCGACGAATACTTATTTTAAAGTACACAATGGTCAATAGAAGCTGATATATAGTCCCAGTCTAAATGGTGGAATAAGCAGAAGAGTAGCGCCACCATCGGATGATAAACACCAAAATATAATCAAGATAATTTATTTTATGCACACAAAGTTAAAAAAGTTTCTGTTTCTTTTTTTTTGTTGTTGTTGTTGCTTAAAATTACACAAGATTAAATTATTTCAGCGGAGCATAACACTGCCGTCTACCGTCGATGTACACCTAAAGTTGAAATGGTTGCTGATTAAATAATTTTTATCTTAAAATAAAATTATGGAAGTTTAATTTTTTTTTAATCAAAGTGTAAAGTTATTTGGAGGATAAGGGACAGTAGGCCCCAAGTGGGAGTTCGCCATGGCCTTAGAATAAATGAGTTTAATCGCTGCATGAAAGTTCACCTGTTTGGCGATGTATCGCAAAAGTTAATCAGTACAAATTTAACTCAAGATGAAAAAAAAAAAAACAAAATCAAGCATAGTTAAATTCTGCTTATTGGTTTAGTTACAGCGACCTGAACTTTTGCTGACACACACAGACAGATAATCTCGAAATGTGTAAATTCATAGAAAACCTTAAATCAAAAACTTTCAGGAATATTTTATTCCCCATTTAGGTATATAAAAGAAAATAACAAATCCACATTAAAAAAAAAAAAAATAGCCATTTACAATTTACGAAAATACATTATGTTTTACATTAATTAATTACAAGATAAAAAGAACTTTTTATGTACCACGTTTTTAAAATTTTCTGTTGAATCATATAAACATACCTGGTAACTTTTATA
Organism: Salticus scenicus; assembly: GCA_963930645.1. Lineage (NCBI taxonomy): Eukaryota > Metazoa > Arthropoda > Arachnida > Araneae > Salticidae > Salticus > Salticus scenicus. The sequence goes on along the minus strand of OZ005652.1, from coordinate 211,789,610 downwards.
ATTTATTTCGGAGTACTGTTAACCTCGCCCTTTATTCACATCAGTATATTTTAAAAGCTCTTTTCTTCTTATTTCATCGTACTTACATATTGGAGAAAATTCCTCTAAAATCATATTGGTGTGAAAAAAGGGCAGAGCTAACAGTACTCCGGAATAAATTATAAAAGTTACCAGGTATGTATAAACACTACCGAGGGCAGCGGGGACCCATAATAATTGGCTGAAAGTAATAAAAAAAATGCATTGTCATCGTGTTCTGTGCTTTTCTAAAAGTTTCAAATTTCTAGCTAGTCGGGATAGAGGTCTGCACGGGCCGTAATTTTGAGGCCCAAGCCCCACCCGGCCCGTTTCAAAAATATGTAAAATAACAAAAAAAAAAAAAAATGCATACCTTTCTATGAAAAAGAATTTTAGTATGTGTTTTGTAGAGATTTTATATAGCCAAGTAATAGAATATCCTTTAACAAAGCTGCTGAACTTTTACAAGATAGTTATATATAAACAAAAATTCATTATTACAGACCTACAAAAGGCACAAAGAACGACAGAAAATCAAATCGAAAATATTAGCATTCATCAAACAATATAGGAAGGTATTTAAAATAATTAATACTACTAAAAATATACTTTCAATCATTTCCTCTTATATACCGTAATGTATCTGAATCTTTCATGTGATCCGATAAACAAAACGTTAATGCTAATCGTACCATATTCAATAGAAAATATGCTTTTTCACATGCTAGAAATGATGCTACTTTCATGCTACTTTCTATAGTTCACAGGAGAAAAGAAAAAAGGAGCTTTCGCGAAAAAGTTACAGTGGAATGATTTTTATTGCCTTTATACCACCTAAACTCTTTAGACCATAGGACACAAAGCCTTATACACAGTAACATATCTAATTTCTTTTGTTTGCACATGTGTGCAAACTAGTAATGGTATGCATACTATTTTGAATAAGAAACCATCTAATATTACATTAAATAAAATATATTTATTTCGAGACATGCTAAAAATAATTTGCGGAAAATCAAATCTCAAACAAGCACATTGATATTAATTTTAATTGAAGTTACAGACATTTTTTAACAAAATAAAATTTTATGTGATATACAAGCCTATGAAATTATGTAAAATAAATGACTGGAGAAATATTTTAACATTTTCTTTATTCCTTGATTAATGAGGAAACTAAAAAAAGGTTCGGGCCGACACGGCCGAGAATAAATATCATCCAGGCCCGGCCCTGCCCGAGTATGCACAAAATAACTGATCACGAGCCCGGCTCGGCCCGAGAGCAAATTGAAAAATTCGGCCCGAACCCGGCCCGTCCAGACCTTTAAGTCGGGAAATTATATGATTATTGAATCATAAAAACGCTACCGAAGGCACCCGAAAATATTGTCTAAAATTACTAAAAAAAATGCATTGTCATCGTATTTTGAGCTATTCTAAAAGTTAATGTCTAGCTAGTCGAGAAGTTAAATAAATTTTCTGTTAAGTCATATAAATGCTTCCGGGCTATTTTGTTGGGGCTATTTTGCCGGGGCTGTTTTGTCGGGGCTATTTTGTTGGGGCTATTCTGTCTTGGTCTATTCTGTCGGAGCTATTTTGTCGGGCTGTTTTGTCGAGGCTATTTTGTCTTGGCTGTTTTGTCTGGGGCTATTTTGTCCAGGGGCTATTTTGTCGGGGGCTATTTTGTCGGGCCCGTTTTGTCGGGGCTATTTTGTAGGGGCTGTTTTCTTGTCAAATCTCTTTTGTCGGGGCTTTTTTGTCTTCGTCTATTTTGACGGGTTATCATATATATATATATATATTATTTGCCTTTTCTTTCTTAATGCATTAGATGTATTTTTTTTCGGGGGGGGAGAGGGGGGGTACATTGCAAAAAAAAAGAGAAATTTTAAGTGATGGAATTTGGTTATATATATATATATTCCTTTTTTTTTTTTTTTTTTAACTTCGTATAATATACAACATATAAAATTGTATTAAATTTTTTTGTTACGAAGAATGAAAATATGACATACTATAATAAGATTTAGTTTAGTTTCGTTTTTTTTTTTTTTTTTTTTTTTTTTTTTTTTTTTTCTTTTTTAACACTAAGTCCAATTACAGTAAGCAGCAAACTTATTGAAGCACACATCCACAATTTTCCTATATATATATATATTTTAGTTTGATCACTAATTTTTTATTATCAACTTACTTTTTTATATATAGTATAGAACTAAGATCATGACTCGACAAATATTTGCTTAAGAAAACAGTATTAGGTGCCCATCTTTTAATTAAGAATTATTGCTAGTGCTTCAATAATTTTGCTGCCGACTGTAAACGAATATCTAATGGCTTAAAGTGGATTTCGAATAACTACGAACATCAATGCTTAAAATGGAATTTAAACTCGGCATCTAGCAACTGCAAACCACAGTGCTAACTTTTCGGTTACTAGATGAACATAATATAATAAGGGATACTGCTTTTGACATATATACGAATGTATTAAATTGAAAATAATCATTTTTACAACGTACATTTTTAATGGCCTTAATATTTTAATTAGAAACATATAGTTAAAATAATGTACAAAGCATTTCGGTATAATTAAATTAGCATCGTCATGTATGAATGTCTATAACATCTGTCAACAGCATTCGTATGAAAGATTTGACACGGTTGAAGTATAAACTCCACTTCATAAAAAGATGAAAAAGCATACGCTCGTGAGAAAACGGTATTTGTTCAAATACCTGGTATCCATATAGGAAAATATATATATTTTGATTAATGTTACGCACTTTTATGTCTAAAAAAAACTATTTTAATTATAATGTAAATTTTTGTATCTTATTTTATCTGTTCAGTTGTAACACATAGATACATACAACTGTGCATACGTATGTTTCTTGTTATAGAATCATTTTTACAATAACTAAAACCTTAATACAACATTTTTCTTAATCAGAATTTTTTTTTTAATATAATAGAAAGTTTTGAAGAAATTTTATCTATGTATAATTTTAATTAAAGAAAATATATGTAAAAAATCCATCAACACATGACTTTTAATTTTAAACGATGCTATTTTGATTTAGTATACTGATTTTGTAATTAAAATATTGCAAGTAATCTCTACTTACCTAAGTAATAAACATATATTAATTCCTTTTAAAATTCATGATACTAGCACGATTTAAAATATAAAATTTCTTTTATTTCTTTATCAGTTTTATTTCTTTTTATATATAAATTTCTTTCCTGGATATAATATACATAAATTTAAACGACTTTTACATTGAAAAAATTTTGATTTTTTTTAAATGTCTTTTAAAGTAAACATAAGAATTTAGCCTCAGTATAGAAATATAATGCATATATTTAAACAACCTTCTTTAAAAAATGAAAAAAAAATTGTAAAAAGAATCTAAATCTTTGATGAAATTCTTCAGAAATTAGGAATTCTCCTTTATAAAAAAAGATCGAATAAAAAAAATTAATTACTTTTTCTTACAGAGTATTTTTAATTTTTAATGTGATTCTTTAATTTGCGGTTCGGAAGTTAACCGTATTAAAAAGGTTGGGAAGTAACTTCTTTTTTGAACGAAAATTATTCTCAAAATATGCATATCTATTCAATATTCATTGCCTAAATTCAATATTTTAATTAATTTTATTTCAAATCTTTTTGCTTACCTTAATTTTATATATTGGTAATATTTATATTCGTAACTGAATAAAATAATTATTTAATCTTAATGTTTTCCAAAAACTAAGGTGTGTCGACGAAAATACACAAAGAAAGAAATATTTCATAAAAATATTAAATTCAAGACTGTATTTTACTCTGAGAATATTTTTTTTTCCTTTCAAAATTTAATGAGCAGCTTTTGAAGTATATACTTTGAATGAAATCATTTCATTAATGTCTTTGTAAATTTGTTCTGTACCAATTATATATGCAACGATCTTTTTTTTTTTTTTTTTTTTTTTAATTTGTGCTGCTAAAAAATTCATTTCAAAATTAATATAATGATGGGCACTTCTGACAGGTAAAGGTAAATCCTAATTTGAAATGCTGATATTCCAAAAAAATATATATTTGTTGAAAATATTGCAAATACCATAACAATTCTATAATGCTTTTTTATTATTTAAATGGATTTAGTAAACAAATTTAAAAATCCTATAACAAGAATTTATATATATATATATATATATATATATTCATTTCCCCAATGTCTGAATTTCGGAGTACTTAAAACTAAGCTTTTTAATTTTTTGCGAACTTTTTACACGTTTTGATGCACAAAAATGTTTTAAACAAATCCTTCCAGCTACGTGGAAATGTTGATTTCTTCGGAAGCTTATCAAGTGGCCGTCATTTTGAAAACAAATTGCAGGTAAAGTTTATTAATAAAACCTAGAGGCATTGATGTGGTTTATATATATATGTAGTTTTGAAAAACAAAATTGTTTCATAAATATATTTTTTATGTGGCCGACATCCAGTGGCCGACATTAGGGAACAAGATGACGGATCAAGTTAATGAACGAACATATCAAATGGATTTCTAACATAAATTTACTGTGTAAATCTAATTCGAATTAATTCAGTATTTTAAAAGTTATCGTAATGATAAATATTCAAGTCCCACTACTTGGAAACAAAATGACGGAGCAAGTTGTCCAGTGAACACATCCAAAATATTTATGTAATAAATGGCCGCCACAAGAAAATAAAATAGCGGAGCATTTTGTTAAGAAAATCATCCAAAATATTTGTAAAATAAATCCGCTCTCCAACTTTGTTTCGATTTGGTTCATTATTTTGGAAGTTATCATAATGAGAAATTCTCCATTATATATAAAATTTATAGGTAGATAAGGCAGATAGATATGTGAAATAAGTGATTGCAATAGCTCTATTTCTAAAGAAATCAACCTAAAATGACAAACTCCATGTCATAGCGATCTGCAGGCTAGTCAGTTTGTTAATTTGTTAAGTTTTTGTATTATTTTGTGGCAGTTTTAAATTTCATTAACAATATTTCCCAGAACAATATTAAAATTCAGTATTCTAATTTGGAAACTTCGAAATTATTCGAAATTTAAGATATTTTTAATGAGATATTCTACACAAAATATTATTTATTAAAAATTAAAAATTTTTGTGATATTGTTAAATAGGGGTAATTTATCAACATAAATAGGCCTTATAGGAATTGTGTTTATTTTAAGAGCCATTTTTTTTTAAACTGGACGAAGTCTATGGAGGTGTGATAGTTGACATTTTCAATTTTCCCGAAACTTTCAGGATATGTTAGTAGTACTGTGATAAGAAAAAGTGAAATTTAATTTTTTCTGAATTTGATTTGTTTGACCTAGAGAGGGGGTCAATGTTTGAGGCCGTAAAAAAAAGGTGCCATTTTAATATCATTTTACTCCTAAAGCCATGAGTGACCCATGTCAATTTTTTTAAATACGGATACTACTTGATACTAAGTACATTTTAGCATAAACAGTTGGTGGGTCACGCACGGCTTTAAAGGCCAAGGTCATTCGAAAATGCAGTTTTCGTTTATTTTTTCCATGTTTTCAGTCTGAATATCTGCTAAGGCCATGAGTGCCCCATAGAAATAATTATGGGGTTAATTACACACCTTAGTATAGAACTTAAAAATAAAGTAGCATGGGTTACTCTTGGCTTTCGTAGTTAAACGGTCTCAAAGTTGAAAAATTTCAAAAAAAAGGTCAAATTTGATGGTAAATTACTCTATAAGCCATGAGTCAATAACTATGAGACACAGTTTTAATTATACCCTAAATGGTCTAGTTTTAGATCCAGGTTACAAACCTATGGGGCTTGCAAGATTTATTTAGATACGGTCTTTTTTATATCGCCAATGTGTACCTGTTCTATGTAGTACAAAACGCTTGAGACCCAACTTTGTAATACATTAATGCTTGTTTAAAACTTCCCATTCTACATTACAGAGGCCAGCATCAAAATAAATATAAAATAAATATAAAATTAAAAAAAATCTGGAGTGACTCCACTCGACTCTGCAAACATTGAGTAATTAACAGTTTTGTAGATAAAACCTATAAATGCTAGATTCACCAAAATGCTTATAGTTAGTGCAACAGTGATTTATAATATTCATATAAATTTTCAGCTCAATTGAATAAAGCGTTTAGATGCTATCGCACTTTTAAAAATTTGGTTCCATAGGCCATAATGATAAAGAATTTTTCTTTGTGTCCTTGTAAAAAAACTATAAGTGCTAGATTCTCCAAAATCTATACAGATTGAGTATCTGTGACCTATAATATGTGTATAATTTTTTGCTCAATTGAATGAGGTGTTTAGATGCTATCGCACTTTTAAGATTTGGGTCCCATAGGCCATAATGATAAAGAATTTTTCTTTGTGTCTCTGTAAAAAAACTATAAGGGATAGATTCATCAAAATCAATAGGGTTCGTGCTGCGGTGACTTGCAACATGCGTATCAACATACAGCTCATTCGAGCAAAGAGACATTAAGCTACCAGTACTTATGCTCGTGAGCGTTTCAAATCATATGATTAGCAAGCTGCAACTATACACTATAAATGGTGAATCAATCAGAAACATCCACTACTGTATGCTACATAAAATGCGACATCATTTAAAAATTTGAATTTTTACTCACAGTAAAAAACAGTACTAAAAAATAGTTTTATCCTCATAAAATCGACAGATGTTTACTACACATTTTTTTTACATTGTAAAGTAGGTTTTGTGTGTCTGTACTTCCCTTTATTGAAAATAAATAAGAACTTAAAAATTGTATTTTTTATTTCCATGTTTCAACTTACCCCGGTCTTCCCTATGTGATTTTTACTTTCCGAACACTATAGTGAGGAAAGTATTGTAAGTCGTGTCAAAAAATACGAATTTGAGAGTTTGATGTTTCTATACGTTTCGAGGTCCCCTGAGTCCGTTTTCACTATTTTTGCGATGATGCATGTATGTGTGTGTGTATGTGTGTGAGTGAATGTGTGTGAGTGAACACCCTAGCGTCTAAACGCTTTGCTCGAATGAGCTGTAAGTTGGTACGTATGTTGCAAGTCACCGTAGCACGAACCCTATTGATTTTGATGAATCTAGCCTTTACAGTTTTTTTACAGGGACACAAAGAAAAATTCTTTATCATTATGGCCTATGGGACCAAAATCTTAAAAGTGCGATAGCATCTAAACACCTCATTCAATTGAGCAAAGAAATTATACACATATTATAGGTCACAGATACTCAATCTGTATAGATTTTGGAGAATCTAGCACTTATAGTTTTTTTACAGGGACACAAAGAAAAATTCTGTATCATTATGGCCTATGGGACCAAATTTTTAAAAGTGCGATAGCATCTAAACGCCTTATTCAATTGTGCTGAAAATTTATATGAATATTATAAATCACTGTTGCACTAACTATAAGCATTTTATATTTTAATCACATTAAAAACTGAGACAGATAATATACAATAAAAAATATACATTTTAAAATACTTAAAACACAAAAACATAAATTTAAACGTTTCGAGCCTATTACAGGCTCCTAATCAGTAAAAACATCAAGTGCAAATGATGAGATGAACAACAGACTTTATGTGAGTACAACGTATTCATCAGGAACTGCGCATGCTTCATTAAGTGGAGAAAAATGTTGATTTGTGTACCAGCCCTCCAGGAAAATTCTTGAGTGATAATTTAAACAATTAGATACGATTATTTTAGTATTGTTAAAATCAGGCAAATGGTCAGTTTCTATGGCATGTTGAACTATTTTTGAATGTATATCACCGTGATATACATTCAAACTGTTGTTCATCTCATCATTTGCACTTGATGTTTTTACTGATGAGGAGCCTGTAATAGGCTCGAAACGTTTAAATTTATGTTTTTGTGTTTTAAGTATTTTAAAATGTGTATTTTTTATTGTATATTATCTGTCTCAGTTTTTAATGTGATTAAAATATAATTTTACTACGAGACGTAATGATTTTTAAATATTTTATAAATATAAGCATTTTGGTGAATCTAGCATTTATAGGTTTTATCTACAAAACTGTTAATTACTCAATGTTTGGAGAGTCGAGTGGAGTCACTCCAGATTTTTTAATTTTATATTTATTTTATATTTATTTTGATGCTGGCCTCTGTAATGTAGAATGGGAAGTTTTAAACAAGCATTAATGTATTACAAAATTGGGTCTCAAGCGTTTTGTACTACATAGAACAGGTACACATTCGCGATATAAAATAGACTGTATCTAAATAAATCTAGCGAGTCCCATAGGTTTGTAACCTGTGTCTATAACTAGACCATCTAGGGTATAATTAAAACTGTGTCTCATAGTTATTGACTCAGGGCTTATAGAGTAATTTACCATCAAATTTGACCTTTTTTTGAAAATTTTCAACTTTGAGACCGTTTAACTACTAAAGCCAAGAGTAACCCATGCTACTTTAAATATTTTTAAGTTCTATACTAAGGTGTGTAATTAACCCCATAATTATTTCTATGGGGCACTCATGGCCTTAGCAGATATTCAGACTGAAAACATGGAAAAAATCAACGAAAACTGCATTTTCGAATGCCATTGGCCTTTAAAGCCATGAGTGACCCACCAAACTGTGTATGCTAAAATGTACATAGTATCAAGTAGTATCCGTATTTTAAAAAATTGACATGGATCACTCATGGCTTTAGGAGTAAAATGATATTAAAATGGCACCATTTATTTTCGGCCTCAAACTTTGACCCCCCCTCTCTAGGTCAAACAAATGAAATTCAGAAAAAATTAAATTTCACTTTTTCTTAACACAGTACTACTAACATATCCTGAAAGTTTCGGGAAAATTGGATATGTTAACTATCAAAAGTGTCGAACTTTAAAAAAAAAAATGACTCTTAATCACTGTAAAATTTTATTCGGTTTTTTTTTTTTTTTTCAAGTATAAATATAATTACTGGTTTATGTACAGGGGCACCAACATAATTCTAAAGCATTATATTCTATAAGAGGTAATTATATAAAGCATATTTTAATAACTGTTTACTGCATAAAACAAAATTAAATTAACTTATAATATTCGTACGCCCAAAATCTTGATTTGCGTAGAATGTGGAATGATAAGCTTTGTTTGCTTTACAAGGCCAAGCAAAAATATTCAGATACATTTGATATGATTAAAAAATGGTGGAAGTGCCTTATCATTTGTGTCATGTTTTTTTAATACTTTTCAATAAATTAAAAAAATAATTATAACTTTAATTCATTTTTCAGTCTGCCCATCAACCCTTTCACGCTATAAATTCCTTAAATAGTGTATAATTTTTTGAAACTCATGTATGTTATTCAAGTCAGCTGTAGTTTATTTCACCTTAAAAAATTTATTTAAATACTACAAGATTTTTTTACACCCAAATAAATTCGAAAATATTGCGTTGTTGAGTAGGATTTTTATAAAGCTTATTTAGTACCTTTGTACTTTATATAAGATAATAAAATTAACATATATTCTTCGTAAGTCAAAATTATGTTTTTAAAACAATAGAGTATGAGTACCATTTATCAGTGATCCACAGTGATGCACGAATATTTTGGGATACATTAGGGAATAAAATTGAAAATTGCTGAAGAAGCATTTTCAGTTGTATTATGCCATTTATAACTTTACAGAACATTTAAAACTGATTATGAACTTGTATTTTTCTGACTGTAAAGCTATATAACTCTTTGTCTTTTCGCTGTCTAACTTCGGTAAATGGTTTCAAAAAGTATTGAAACTGCCATATAGTATTTAAGTTCACTATTGGGTGTTTTCCACTGAAAATGTTACACACAGTGCAGTTACTCTAAATATAGAGATTTATAAAATATTTCTGATGCATTATTTTATATGAGAAGTATCATAAAGCATATTTTTATATATTTATTCTGGACGCGAAATATATCAAAACTGATATGCATTATTCATATGTACAAAATATTTTTCCAGTAGAATAAATTATAATTAGCGTAATTTATTGGTTTACAGTTTTCTATAGGATAGACTTTTTGTTAATTAGTTAAGTTTATGTGTTAATTTGGTCCAGTTTAAATTACATTATTGATGCTAACCTGAACAATATTATAATTCAGTATTCTAATTATGAAACTTCGTAATGGATCTAAATAAAAAATAATAATAATAATAATAATAACGTGATATTTGTGATATCGGCACGAAACATTTTGCCTTTTAAAATTCTAATTAAAAGATTTTCATTTATTCAAAGTTAAAGGTTTTTATAGAATTGCTAAATAGGGCGATTAATATCACAATTTTGCATTATGGGAATTATCTTTAATTTCATAACTTTTTTTTTTTTAGTAATAAAATTTATTTATAAACATATGCATAAGAACACCCAAGAAAATTCCAAAACACTATTTATATAAATCATATTTGAATAGGTTTTTCTGTACAAAACAAAATAAAATTACATATATTATTCGTATGCACAGAATTATGACTTGCATAGAATGTGGTATAATTATAATTAATTGGTTTACAAAGCCACATAAAAATATTTAGATACATTAGATAAGATTCAAAATTAATGGAGGTCCCTTATCAGATGTGTCATGTATTTTAATATTTTCTAATAAAATAAAAAATTAATTATAGTATTGAATCATTGGTCCGTCTATCTATGTGTCGGAATTTTCACGCTCTAAATACTGTTACTGGTCAGTAAATACTGTTAAAATCACTTGGAATTATTACACATTATTTAAATCAGCTATAGTATATTCATTATTATAAATGGTAAAAATAGCAAAATTTGTTTGTATACAGGGTCACCCAAAGGAATTCCGAAATATTGCGTTCTATGAGAGATATTTCTATAAAGTTTAATTAATATCTTTGTACCACATATAACATTATTAAATTAGCGTATATTATTCGTAAACCAAAATCCTATTTTCTATAGAATATGTTATGATTAGTATTAATCAGTGGTGCACAGTCACATAAATATTTTGGGATACATTAAAAGATACAATTGGAAATTGCTGGAAATGTAGTCTCAGTTGTATTAGACAATTGATCATTTTACAACAAAATTTAAAACTTATTTGTTTTTTTTGTCTGTCAAGCTGTATAACTGTTCATCTCTTTGCTGTCTAAATTCCGTAAATGTTTTCAAAAAGTATTGAAACTGATATATGGTATTCAGGTTTACTACAGCGTATTTTCTACTAAAATGATATGCACAGAGTAATCAATTTAAATACAGGGACTCACAAAAGTTTGCCGATGCAATATGATCTATTGGAAATGTCTTAAAACTTAAAACATGTTTTAATATCTTTATACTGAACTCAACATATCGAAATTAATGTGCATTATTCACATACACAAAACTTTTTTTAAGTAGAATAAATTACGACAAGCTTAATTTGTTAGTTTTCAGGATCCCAAAAATTTATTTTTGTAAATTATGCTTCGTTAAAAAGAAAAATTGTTTAGTATAAGTTTTAAATGCTATGGGGATATATTTGGTACCATACATGTATGCAAATTTTAGATAATTTACAGGACTATAAAAAATTATAATTAATTTTGTATAGCCCTGCATATTGTATAAAATTAGATCTGTATATTTTAATGTCAGTTGTTGTATATTTTAACGTTTTTTCTTAAGAAATAAAGCTATAAAGTTTTGATGAACTTACTTCCTCTGTAGTTAAATACTAATTATACTTTTGCAGCCTTGTTGTTTTTGTACACCATACATGACCACATAAAGTCAATCTATTTTATGGATTTTTTTTTTTAATTATTATTATTAAAGACATAAATATAATAAGTTCTCCCATCCCCCCACTCGTAATGAAAAATTAAAAAACGCATTTTTTAGGCGGGGTCAAATTACGAATAAGTCATGATAATATATATATATATGTATGTACTTTTTTTTTTTTTTTTTCGTTTTTTTTTTTATGAAAAAAAAATTAAAAACATAATCAAATTTAAATATTATTTTAATGCTTTAGAATTTTAAAAACATAAACAAATCCTCACATGTAAAATATGATAATTATCTTAAACACGAAATGCGTAAAAAAATGTGAATAATTAAAAAATCATAATCTAAATGTCGAATAAACGATTTATTTTCAGCTACTGCAATAGAAATTTTTTTCTGCACAGTATGTTTGGGCAAAATACTGAAAATAATTATATTAAATATATTTTAAGCATAAACTTATAATATAATTTTGAACCTAATTCAAACATTATTTGCTCAAAGCAAATTTCCAAGAAAATTTTATTTCATACCAATGACTGAATGCCAACAACCTCACGGATATTTATAGTAAAAATAAATGTATTTTCTTAAATATGATTTTTTTTTTTTTTTAAGAATAAAAAAGAACAAAGTCAGTATAATTAAATGTCTCTTCTTTGCATAAGATTTACACAAATAAGAAAAATACCCTTCAGTCAACATTTCCAATTTAATTATAGTCCCTCCTGAAAATTTCATTGAGATAAAAATTTGAAGGAACTTGTCTTCATTAATATGGGAAATAAATGTTGTGTCAATCATTTAATCTAAACAAAAAAACTTCGCATCATAGATTACTAATGAGGATTGTGTGTTTCATAAACGCATTTGGAGAAATTTGAATAAAAGATGGCGAAGGTTCTATCAAAGGTGTGTTTTGCTTCAAGTCATTCGAAAGCAAAACAAAATAACTCGTGAGTGAAATTTTGAAATAATTAAGTTGTTTCATGAAAAGTTCTTTCTCAGGAAATAAATTTCTGACTTATTTATTTATTTATTTTGTGACATATTAAGGTATTAGTCTTTAATTAAATTAATTAAAAAAAAAAAAAAAAAAAAAGCATGGCAGTTTTTAAAACCGAGAAAGAAATTTTACGAAAAACAGCAGTAGATGAGTATTTAAATGTTTAACTTGAAATATTCTAAATATTTATATTATCCATGTGATTAAAAAAAATTAAAATAAGGGATATTTTTACTTCCAATATCAAAATTTTTTTTAAAAAAATGCATGAATAAAATAAAGCTAATTGGATCATATTTGCTCTAAACATTCTCGTAGGACATCAAAAATATTTCAATAATATCTAATTAATGCAAATTAATTGCAGCTAGATTGCGTAATTGATAATATTTGTTTGTGAAGTGTTGAACTATTACTTTAAGAGCGTATAAATAAATAATAATAATAATAACAAAAAATACTTGAATTTATTCTTTTATATGATCACTTTCCAACAAAACAATAACTGTGAGACAATTCCAGCCATTAAGGATAAAAGTATGGAAAATCTAATAATTATTAAAATTAAAAGTCGTAAAACTCATCGAAGATTTTCCCTCAAATATTCCTTAAATGTATAAATAATTCCCCGTGATTTGAATTACGACTGTATTAATTATAAAAACTGTATAAAAGCATTCTAGATTTTTTTTTTTAAGTTAAAATTAATTTATATAAAATTTTCCGTGTCTTATATAAGAAACTAAAGACGTAAAAACTTTGCATATAATTGCAGAAACTTAGACAAAGTTATTGATTATTAATGCTGTATTCACGAATATTCTTCAGTAAAGAACAAAGTAATGAAAGAAATGTTCCAACGCCAAATCATATCAAATACTATAGTGTTTATTATGGAGTAAAGTAATTTAAAAATACACACTTTAAAAATTGATTAAAATATTTTAAGAATGATTCTTTAAAGTAAAAATATAAAAAGAAAACTTTTTTTTTTTTTTTTTTTTTTTTTTTTTTTTTTTGATTATTACAAAAAGTAAAATAGCAAATTTTTATGTAATACAAAAAAAGTGAAATAAATAAATAAAAATTCTATTAAAATTATGTTAGTTTATATGAATATTTACTCATATTCCTGTAATCAATTCCAAATCGCATTCTCTTGAGAGAGAAAATTTACTTCCTTATATATATATATTTGATATATATATTTGATATATATATATATATATATATTTGAATATATATATCATTGGGTCGTGTGTTTTAATTTTACTTCCATTGATCAATATATTATATTTCAATGATTTTTAAAATTTTAAATGCATAAATATATTGAGTATTTTTCCGATTTCAATCAAAAATACTTTATTTAGAGAGCTTTGTATGCTTCATTTAAAATTAATAAACATAAGTATATATTTGATATACATTGATATTTGATATTTGATATACATATATATATATTTGAATATATATATCATTGGGTCGTGTGTTTTAATTTTACTTCCATTGATCAATATATTATATTTCAATGATTTTTAAAATTTTAAATGCATAAATATATTGAGTATTTTTCCGATTTCAATCAAAAATACTTTATTTAGAGAGCTTTGTATGCTTCATTTAAAATTAATAAACATAAGTAATGTACTATTTCTTAAATTTTAGGTTTTTCTTACAGTTTCACGACTTGCATAGTCATAATGCTTAGCAATAAAATATTTTATAAAGCAACCTTTATGTTAATAAATTATATAAAGTGAATCAAGCTGAATAATTCGAACATATTTCTTCAGTTTATATATTAATAAAATAATTAATAAAATAAATATATAACTGCCTAAAAATATTCTTTTATGTCATTGATTTATAAAGCTACAATTCTGTAATAGACTGTTAATTCAACTAAAGATCTGTCAAAATAAAAACAGTCAGTTAAAGTCATTCATAAAAAATAAAAACATGGAATGTTTCAAAATTATATATGTATATATATATATATATATATACATCCTAAACCTCATACCTTTTAAATGCTAACGCATAGAACATTGTCAAAAATTAAACCTTTCTCTGTTCCTATGTAAATAAACTAGGAGACTCTGCCCTCTGCTCGCTTCGCTAACCAACCCCCGAAGAGACTTCGCCTCCCTTCCCTCCGACTTATTTTACTTATTAACCCATTCATAGCTCTTCCCGCCTATTCACTACTTTGCTTTTCTCTGAATAGGAATATTAATATTGCATAACACAACACAAAAACAGAAAAATATTATAAAAATCCCCATATTCAATGTCAGATTGAAATACATAATGTTTAGTACCACATTATTTATTTTTATAAAAAATTATGCTGAAAAGTTTTTTTTTTTTTTTTTTTTTTTTAATAGAAAGAAGTTTGTAATATCTTGGCCATTAATCATTACAGCTTTAGTATTTGACCCTTTTATTTCTTTTTTAAAACTATGGATCCAGGCAGCGATAACCCGATCGGTAAAGTGCCGAGCTCATAATTGGAAGATTGCCAGTTCAATAATTGAGCCTGCCAATGACCGTTGTTTATACTAATGGTGGCTGGTGCACATGAAATTCGCCGTGACCCCAAACTCCTCCATGTTCCCATAAAAATTATACCTCTGGGGATCACCAAAGTAGGGGAGTCATCCCCTCCGTGGAGGATCAAATTCGTGATGGCATATCTCCGGTACATCACTAGGGGTGCGTCCCAGACCGTCGCCAATTACCCATAGCGCAGCACTGGTGCGACGTTAAACCCAGCCTACTTACCTATCTACCTACAACCATGGATTATATTTTAATTTTCCCGTGTAAAATGACTTCATTACAGAGGAATAACGTCACTAAAAGAAACTTTTTTAAAGGTGGCAAATAGAATACCTAGATCAACCCGTCGTTTTTAGTTATAAACTTCTTTAATTAAAATAATAGATATTCCTAATCAGCTGAAATATGGAGTATTCGGAACATTTTGAAACCTCTCATGACACGAAGAACCCTGCCCTCCGAGAAAAGATGTGATCACAGACAAAAAAAAAAAAAAAAAAAAAAAAAATGACAGTAGCGACAGTAACTTTTTTTTTTTTTTTTTAACATAGAGATTACGAAAAAAGTATTCTGTTCAATTTTGCTACTTATAAAAATTAAGTTATACAAGACTTTCCGTAGATTATATAGAAAAATTAAAACAGAAAATTTAGTTAACAACACTAATAGTTAAAATTGCATTCACAAATAATTTTATATAAAAAATATAGTAATCAAGGATTAGTTATGAAAATATAATATTCAATATTTCTTTTATGTAGAAGAAGAATATTTACGAATACTGAATTTTATATCTGTTAAATATCTATCATTGTTACATTTAAAAAAAGAAAGAAAGAAAGAACTGAAAAAGAAAAAGAAAAAGAAAAATTGTGTTCATTTACCGGGTATTTCAAAAATTAAATCTATACATTTTTATTATTATCTAATAAAAAATATTTTTTTATTATCTAACAATAAATGGAAATACAAACCATTCAAATAATACGTAGCATTTAAGATGATTCCTTTAAATCTTACAAATAAACTGAAAATTTAAAATTCTACATGCACCTACATGACCATCCAAAATATTTAATGATTTAATCTTGGATTCCCAAGCATTCCTGATTAAGTAACAAAGGCATCAGATCAGAATGCCAGTTCATTACGAAAGAATTCAAAAGTGAACTTCGGCACGCAACCATGATCAAAGAAGCAAAGGCACGTACGAATTATTTTAGATGAAACGTATAAGAAATTCGTGTTAGTAATCTACAAAATTTCACTGTTGTGGCATTTTCAATTTTCTGCCTAATTTCGTCTTGTATCTATGTTATTTGTTGTAACAGACTTATTAAATAAAGTTATTTTATATAAAAAGTAATTGTTATTTACTTGTCCTTTCCTAAATTACAATAAAATACATCAAATTGTTTTTAAAAGAAACATTTTTTACTTTTCAAAATTAATTGAAATTTAACCAAAATTAATCTGTATAAAAATAGAAGTGAGTGTTTGTCAGTGTGTAATTTGGAACTTAGGACATTGCTCGCAATACTATGCAAAAATTAACAGAGGAGTAGCTTAGATTATTTGATGGGGCACCTCATGAGACATTTTTCAATTTCCACATTTCATTTTTTTTTTTTTTTTTTTTTTTTTGTCATGTTGAAGTTGATTATTTTTTTAAGTTTCATGTTATTTAAACGAATGAAGAAATAAAATTTTTTTTCACGTTCTTAATATTGTCATATCGATTAAATTTATTTGATTTGATTTATTAATTTGACTTTCAAAAATCATTTCTTTATTTCTTTTTAACTTTCTCTTACCCACATATACATATGGTAGAGAAAATATTGTTTTAGGGTCAAATTTTCGAAATCGAGATTTTGTTATTTTTTACGCGTTTTGAGGTGACATGGCAGATTACTTTTCGTGTTTTTAATTTAGATGTATAAAAAAACATTGAAATATACGGTAACGTTTCCTAATATCGCCCTCTTTACTTCTCTGCTTATTCCTGAGTGGCTCCAACTACCAGGGAAGGCGGGAAGGCGGAATAAGCGGGAGGTATAACGAGTCAGTAGTGAAAATCTCGTTCTCCAAGACTCCTGTTATATACGTTGGATTTCCTGTTTTTAGAAGAGGTAGTTTCTTACTATAACTTTTGTAGACTGTTATTTAGTGCACTGTTCGTCATTCTTTCTCGTACATTGCATGTATTATATGTTGGTAAGATGCTAATAGTAGCATATAGTGAGTCTTCGGATGTTCATTTCATTTTACAAGAACTGAAGCTCCGCCATGTTGGGAAGTAGCATGTAATAATTTCGTCTCACCTTTCTCGTCCCATATATTTCGAAAATTTCATGGTAACTGATCAACGCTCATCAAGTGGCCATGTTCAGCGAACTTCTGCTGCCATCAATCCTAAAGACATCAGGAAAGTGCCAGTGATAATACTGTTGCGTACTTGGGGGTTCGTGAGTTGTCCGAGAATGAAAGGCAAGACTTACAAAAATTCAATAATTTATTCGAAGAAAGTTCCAGAAAAATACAGGTCTATAAACCAAGTATCAGCTTCACTACAACCAGTAAACACAGCTTCAACAACAGCTGTCATTAGCAAATCCACAGTACAAACTGTATAGCAATAACACTTAAGGCAAGTCTCCTTCAAAGAGGCTCATACAATGCAAGCATTAGCGAAGCTCGCTGAGAACTGAACTGACAGACTGCCTTGGCGAGAAAGCGCTTCTTATATACTGTTCCATGGAACCCAGATTTTTCGAGAAAACTCTAGAAAGTGGCCAACCAATCAACTTACAGCTTCCATATTTGGTATATCCCTAATAAGGATTTTCTCGCCAAGGTCGCCAAAAAAATCGCCAAGGTGGGAAAAAGTCGCCATATTTGGCGCCAAATCCATTACCTGCCTTATTGAGGCTTTTTAATGCGTTTTAAGGGAAAATAAGGGTATTTCAACGCTAAGACGACTAGAAATGCACAAAATTAGCACTTTATCAACTTACTAAGCCTCTTTGAAAGAATTTATACAAAAATAAATACAATTATTTGCAATTTCGTAACAATACCTTCGATCAACGAAAGAGGAGAATAACAACATATGTATGCTGCTGATTCCAAACATTTAAATGCTTAATATTTGATTATTACAGTTCTTATCAATTGATTATTACGGTTTTTGTACCTTTATTCATTCTGAAATAAATTTTGATTCATAAGTAAAGTCTCGTTTCAGTGGATTTTTTGAGGGGGACGAAATCCGAACCACTATTTTACTCATGTTAAATATAGGTAATTTTTTAAACACACTTTTGTAGTCAGTTAGGCTGTGTTTAGATATTTGTAGGCAGTTAGTGGATGTAACATACAAATCTGGTAGGTCTTCAGGGAACGTATAGTTTCCAAGGGACTAAAGGTGACTAGGGAACGAAATTAGGGCACTTTACCTTCCAATAAAGTGTTAAAAAAATTAAAAATAATAAGCTAATTAATTATTAAAAAACCAAGCTGTGTTTTGTACTTAACAATGGTTCTAAATAAATGTCGAATAAATTTCTGAAAAATCAATAGGGTAAGTATGCATAAAAATATGATATCAAAACATTACTCGAATTTAATACAATATCTAAGAAATTAGAAAAACGTTTATAGCGTAGAGTGGCAACAACACACGAACGTGATGTTTAAAACTCATATTGTGGTTGTTTTGTTTTACAAATTCTTTTCCAAATCGTCTAATGCACATTCTTTTTATGAAATGCATTTATGAAATTCTTAATGTTATGTTACACCATTTATGGCTTATAATCGCAGTAATATTTATATGTGATTTATGTCTAATTTTGTATGCATGTATACTCAATAGAATATAAGAAG
This sequence comes from Salticus scenicus, assembly GCA_963930645.1. Lineage (NCBI taxonomy): Eukaryota > Metazoa > Arthropoda > Arachnida > Araneae > Salticidae > Salticus > Salticus scenicus. Next base: position 211,770,300 of record OZ005652.1, on the reverse strand, counting down.
TAATTTGAGTTTAGTAGAAAAATAAAAGATTGATTTAGAAAACATTTAATCAGTTTAAGTTTCATAATAATTAATTTAAGAAGTATAGTCGATTATTGGTTGAATTCTATGTCATATAGTGAGTAACCAAATTATGAGGTTTTTTTTTAAAGTGCCAGAAGAAAATGGCCTGGAACTTCGTACATGCAAAGAACATTTAAAAACTCTCATTTTCCACTATTAATTTTGTCCAGAGTGCAATTATGGGTCCAACCACAAATTGAAGAAGAGCGAAAATATTTTGGATCATCCTGTATTATATAAGCTACAAATGACTCGTATCTTCAACACATTATTGCACGTAGTATGTACAATATTTATATGTTTTGTTGTGAGAATAGCGCACTTATTTAATCAGATATGAATTATTTTTCAAAAATTACTAAGTTTTTTGACGAGATTTTTTTTTCTTATAACTCGACCAGATTTTTATTAAGTTTTACAAAACCAGCAGAAAAATCGACAAATAATTAAAGGAACATTATTCTGAGACTTAAAATTTATACGCGTAATATTCGCTGAGATATGAACATTTATAGTAAACAATGTTTTACTGTGCATGCACGAAAAATGAATATATATATATATATATATATATACATATGTTGAGGAGTTTTTCCTCAACTGTATTAATTTAGGAAATAAAAAAAAAATAATTTAATAAGGTAGTTTAAAAGAAATAAATAAAAAATAAATCCCAAGGAAAGAAAAAAAAATTGAGTCAGTCAGCGAAAGAAAAAGGGAAAAGAGAAAAAGTCTCACTCATTCTTGAAAACATTGCTTTTCTGGCCGGTTAATCTTTTATCATAAGGATTCCTGAGGGCTGAGAGGGGGAATGTGTCCTTGAATATCAAGGCTGTTGCTAGCGGACATCGCTCGGTTTATTATGGGGAGAAAAAGTAATTCCTCAATTGTTACGAAGTGGGATGGCGTGTTGGTTGAATAAGAAACCTTTTCTGACAGGAGTTTAGTTTTGTGGCATCGGGTAGAAAGGACGCGCCGCTGAGGGCGGGAAAACAAGGCACGCTGACAGGCACGCTCTGTGGGTGCGAAAGAGAGGTGACGCTACGCTATCATAGGACGGATGGACGCGAAGTTTTCTTTTGGATGAAGTAAAAATATAAGACTTTTTGTGTGAAGGGCCAGGACCGCTGGTAGAAAGGCCCTGGTCCCTGTTGTAGAGGAATCAAGTGTGACAACTGTTTGACGAGTGAAGATCAAATTTACGGAGTCAAGAAATTCAAAAATTGTCTGGTCGTGGTAAAAGTGAAAGCTAAAACTGGGCAGGATACAACCGAATCAAATAAAAAGGATTACAATTTCCCGTGGGTAGAATTCACAGATTGTTGAGAAAAGGAAATTATACTGAAAGAGTTGGTGTTGGAGCTCCCGTATACTTAGCCGCTGTGCTGGAATATTTAGCTGCGGAAGTACTTGAATTAGCTGGAAATGCTGCTCGAGATAACAAAAGAAAAACTCGTATTATCCCTCGTCAGTTGCAACTGGCTATTCGTAATGACGAAGAATTGAATAAATTGCTGTCCGGTGTTACTATTAGTGCTCAAGGCGGCGAACTGCCCAACATTCAAGCTGTACTTGGATTAGTAAGCTATCCAAACGTGTCCGGAAGATTTTCCTCAAGAATAAGCTGGGTGGGCATCTTCGATTGCATTCACGATTTTGAATGCCAATTGCTCAATCGTACTGAAATGAAAGGCCAGTGTGTCTGAAAAGTAAATAGAAAATTGCTCGAGGAAAGTGGAAGCTCCAGCCATCCTCTGACACCCGAATTTTGAGGTACTGTCCGTTTTCGTAAACCATGTCTAACTCTCGCGGAACGATCCTACTCGGAAAAGGGGTGATGCGTTGAATGAGATGGGCACTTAGCCAAATGCGCTTTTCGTTCTACACGTGTTCGTTTTCTTTTTATGAGTCTTCAATATTTATTTTACCTTTTTACGCGAATTTAAAGTAAAAATAAAAGGTGTAAAATAATCATGATAAAAAAATCTAATGATTTGATTTAAATACGATTTTCTGTAAATTTCTGTAAAATAGAGATCCAAAAATATGGTATTTTTATTTTAGCAGTATAATTTAAAAGAAAAAAATATATTACTTTTACTACAGGTAAAGTCTACTGTAAACGTTGTTCTTTTTCTCTTCTTTTATTAATGAATTATGTAAATTTTACCTAATTTAAGTCATTTTTAATTAATTTACTACTATAATCAGTGCATGAAACAAGTGTTCAGGTATGACAGATATAGTACGAATTTAGAGATCAAGTAAGCAAATAAAAATAATTTTAACTGAAAAAAAAAAAAGAAGAAGAAGAAGAAAGAAAACAGGCATTTACTTTTAAGTTTACGGATTTTATTTTGCATCGAAGAATAAAACTGATCTTCTACACTTATTTAAAAATTACAAGGGGGAAAAATCAGCATTTTGCCTTTATACGAATATAACGAAGACGTATCGCCTCAAAATTCAATAATGTCCTGAAAAGAAAAAAAAAGAAAAAAGAAACCGCAACTTATCTCTCACTCGTAAAATGTAAACATTCTCTCATCTTCTACGCTTCTACCCTATTTTAACAAAATCAATGCAGACCTCACGCATGCGCATAGGTGAGCAGGGTCACAGCTAACGAAAACAAACAATAATTATGATTTCTTTTGTATTGTGTGTTAGCCGAAAATTAAAACTTTACAGTGTTAAATATTTGAGGGAATCTATTTACCTAACTGGATTGTGAAAAGGGATTGAATTTAAACTTGAAATAAAAACAAACTGTTGAGATGAAATAAAACTTTGTAATTGTAGAAAATAGACTCTTTAGTGAGCTAATATATCATTGAATTAAATTTCATTTGAGTGTTTTTTTTTTTTTTTTTTTTGGTAATTTAACAACCTAATGATGTACTGTTGTCAGACTAAAATAAGACCTTTAAATGTGGAGCAAGTGGACTCTAACTTTGAATTTACCTAGAACATTTCAATAAAGTTTAAGTTAATTTTAGTTCTGGACTATTTATGTGGACATTTTTTCATTCTTTTCTTTTAAAAGAAATTTTTAAATAGAGGATTGATGTGCAAAGAAAAAAAAATGAAAATTTAAGTGAGTATTCTGTTAAACATTTTTACTTATGTATGTGAGCTGCTGTTTGCGAGAAAATGTTTGATCTCACATACCTGTCTGGTTGAGGTGTATGTTTCATTGGTGGGTGAATAATTCAAGTGATGTGGTTTAAAGTAACTATGTACTTAGAGAAGTTTATTTAAAATGACAAACAGCACCTCACAGCATGTTGTTATTTGAAAAAATGAATATTTTTATATATTTTGATTCAGAAAGTGACTGGCAGTTTAGGTCACAGTTGTTGAGTGTTGTTTAATTCTTTAATTAAAAGTTTTTAATTATTAGATAACTTGTGATGCTAGTAGTAATATAAAAGGGAGTAAGAAGGTAAATTGTAGGAAGATTTTCTTGAGAAAGTTATCTAAATTAACTGAATCCTTAATTTTGCAAATTGTCTAAATGAACAACTGTGACCATTTAAATTCCTTTTTTTTGGGTTATCATTTGGCTGGAAACTGTCAGATTGAAAAAAAAAAAAAACAAAAAAAAACAGAGAAAAGATATATATATATATATATATATATATATTTACATGTGTTATTTTATGGGCAATTTAGTACCCTGCTGTGAGGGAAGTGTTTCACTAAAAGATTTAAAAGAGGTTAAAAATAAAAGTGAATTAAAAGTTAGATTTATTTATTTAAGTCTTAGTATTTAAGAAAAAAAAATATGAGCATTGTTGTATAACAGGATCTATTTTGTATGATAGGGCTGACTTCCTATTACTCACAGCAGGATCCATTACTAATTTCTATTTTGGTTTATTTATGGGGGGGGGGGGGGGGTGATAAATGCCCAGTGTGTATTATTTTTATTTGTTTATTGTCATTTGGCATATTTAAAAAGGTTGTCTATGAGAGTCTCTGTTTATTCATAATAACCTAAAGAAAGTTTAAAGTTGGTTAAAGTGAGACAGAGGCTACCATAGACCATAATGTAGGAAAAATCATTTTACACCTACATTGTGTAAAAATCACAACAGGGCTGGCACATAGATTCTAGGGTGCAATTCATTGAACAAACTTTAGTTTTAGTTGGGTAACCTGGGGTATTGCAAATTTAACACAACGCGCTTTAAAGTAACTTAGTAGTATGAGGAAAATTTAAAAGTTAAAAGATAATAATTAATTAAATTAAATCAAGGGTGAGAGAGTAAGAACAAACTCATCTTTTTTACTGTCACACATATATTACATATTTTAAAAGCTAGATATATTAAGCAACTTTTGTCAAAAGTTCATTTCAATAGAGTAAAAATGAAGCAAATTCTCGGGAAAAGAACGAGCTAGATTTTAGGTATTTTCCAGAGTTGAAATTTTAAAAGGGGTTTTACACTTATTTTATTTCAAGATCAATTATTTCTATCACATTACAAAAGGCCTTTTTTGTGAAAAACACCTTATGAACTCACAAATCTTAGTAAACAAACAAAAATATGTTAGAGTTACAAGCGCATAAGGGGTTTTTCCCACAAAAAAGAACTTTGCAACGTCGTTAAAATAATTGGATCTTCAAATTAAATACGAATTATGTGGAAAACCCATTATGAAATTTCAACTTTGGAACATACCTAAAACCTAGTTCGTTCTTTAGCCGACTATTTGCTTAATTTTTACACTACTCGGATGAAGTTTTGACAAAAGTTGCCCAATATATCTGGTTTTCAACCTATGACATAAAACATTTTCTAGTTTTCGCGCAAGCACAGTAAAATAATATTTATTAAAATGCTCCTCTCTCAAATAATTTATACCTGTGGATTTTATGTTTCAAATAATATTTCTTTAATATTTTGTCAATTTTTATGCATGTTTTGTAAAGATTTGTGAAAATCTGTTCTAGTTATAAGCAAAATACTTGTCAAAAAATTTGTAATTTTTGAAGGAGCCTTAATAATTATATGCAATTCCCACAACAAAACATATAACTATTGTAAATAGTTTGTGCAATAATGTGTTAAAGTTACAAGTCATTTGTGGCTTTTTATGACACAGGGTGATCCAAAGTATTTTTGCTTTTCTTTAATTTGTGGATTGGTCCCCTGATTGCACTTAGGATTAATTCAATCGTGGAAAATGTGAGTTTTTAAATGTTCTGTGGACGTGAGAAGTTCCAGGCTACTTCGTCTAGTATTTTTTTTTAAGTCAAAAATGTCAAAAAAATAAAAAATAAAGTAAAATAAAATAAAATAAAAATAAGAATTTGAACACGAATTCTGTAGGTTGAGATAATCAACTTAGTGTATTACGCAGAACTGTGTGCTACCTGTAGAGTAAATTCAAACACCAAAGCAGAATTGTTCTCACACGAAACCTAGTTTTTTCAGTTGGTAAAGTATCATTTATTTTAATAGAAATGGAAAGTAAGCATAAAAAGAAACAAACAATAAAAATAACTACAACAAAACTGGTTTTTATAAAATATTAATGTAAAAAGTTTTTTGTTTCTTCTCTATATTTAATAGAATGCAGTATTATATTCGTAAAATTTTTTTACCACGGGTTTTCGATGTATTTACACGTTTTGAGAGGTCTAGAACACGAATTGTCTATTTTTAGAAAACGTCTGTGTGTATGTCTCTCTCTCTCTGTGTGTACGTGACAGAAATTTGTGGCAACTTTATCTCAGGAACTGCATAGAATTTCGTAAAGTTTGATATGTGGATGCATCTTGACATAAATTACTGCCTATCAATTTTTGAAAACTGTTCAACAGGTGGCGTTACCATCGTACCTTTTCTAAATTTTTAACATGGCAGTATAGAGGAAAATTTCGTATAAATGTACGTGAAAAGAATTATTTTTTGATAATTATTATGAAATAATATATATATATATATATATATATATATATATATAATAGTGAAAAACTTTCATATATTCAGAGCATTGCTCCTCCCCCCCGGTGGAAAATACCCCTTGAAATTTTAGCGGGTGTTCGTATGTTTGTCTCTTTCTATCTCTCTCTCTCTTTCTCTCTCTGCATATGTTTGTATGTGAGTCTTGTATTATCATAATTCAAAAACTGATATTTGTAGGAATTCCAAATTTTGTAGAACTATTATTTGAATATTTCACGGCTCGTAGCGTTCTTTTATCATCTTATCATCAATATTTTCAAAAAGAAATTTTTCTTGAATGTATGCCATAATATTACTTAAAATATGATTGTCCAGAAATAATGATGACAATATAATAAAGTGAAAGGCATTAAGTTTTATTAAGATTGGAATATTAGTTAGCGTACAGGGACATACAGCCGGCAGCAAAATAATTCAAGTACTAGCAATAATTCCTATGTAAAAGAAAATACATTTAATACCGTTTTGTTAAATAAATTCTTGTCCAATCATGTTTTTAGACTGACTAAGAACAGGATTCGACAAGGATTTATTTAACAAAACAGTATTAAGTATAATTTTTTTATTTAGGAATGATTGTTAGCGCTCGAATAATCTTGCTACCGACTGTAAATTACAATTATTTTTCAACAGCTAACACTAGAAATTCAATCTAGGGCAGAAAATTGTCGTGGGCACATTTAAACATCTTTAGAATGCACACACGTACAGAAAATGAAATTAACATACATATATAATTTAAATTCACAATAGTATTCTTTACATAGAATACAGCCTAAAAAGCGTTTAACATTCGTTTACGAGGCTACACAAAACTATTTTATAATTATGGTTGTATTTGGAAAAAGTGTGAAATGCAGTTCAAGTTGTCTTATGCGTTTTCCCTATGAATTTACAGTCAATATACAGAACTACACAAAATGAGTCGAAAATATTTAAAAGAGTAGTTTAGGCAAAAGTTCTTTAAATCTAAATTTAAATCGATTATACTCTTTCTTTAGAATATTTAGATATTTTAAACTTTTTTTTTTTTTTTTTTTTTTTTTTATTCAGTGGTTCAAAAAATAAATAAATAAATAAACACATTTTTTTTCTTTTATCTGTCTTGATAAATGTTATTTTTAAGAGCAATTACTTCTGAAAAATTAATCAAAATTAGTATTTCATTTTACTATGAAAGAAAACAATTATGTATGCATACTTGCCAATCTAGCCCGGAAGATTGTTAGTCTTGCCCGTTTTCGCCTATTTTTTTCATCAGTTCTTTTTTTAGAGTATTTTTCTTCTTTTTTAATCGTATATACATTTGAAGTGAATTACTTTACAAATTAAGTGGTGTGCAGAAATGGGCAGGAACTAACAATCTCCCGTGTTAGATTGCCAAGTATGTGTGTTTCAAAAACTGTTAATTTGTAAAAATTAATTATTTTTTCTGTTAAAAAAAAAAAAAAAGAAAAGAAAAGAAAAGAAAGAAAGAACAATAAAAAAAATACACACTTTATTTGCTTTAAATGTGATTTATTTTCATCTTTAAAACTTTTAATAATACCAGAACTTGATTTCCGATCGTGAACATTCGTGAACTGAATGTAAATTTTAATGCATTCGTAATTCTATAAGAGACAAGTTTTTACGTGCGCAAACATAATCAGCCAAAGTCTTTAATGGTTTGATTCTCGATTAAAGGAACATTCTTTATTAAGTAAGAAGGCATGAAACTCAATACTAGTTCATTATCAGAGAATTCAAAGTGATCTTTGACACGCGACGACGATCAGAAAGGCCAAACACGTTCAAGCTATTTCGGATGAAGCATTTCAGAAGTTCGTGTTCTGAAGTCTGCGTCATTTCTCTGATGTGCGTTTCCAATTTTCTGCTTAATTTCATCTCATATCTCTAGTTTTCCTTCTTTGTTTTGGCTATTGTGTGAAATGCTTTCCTGTGAAAAGTAAATTTTTATTTTATTCTTTCTTCTTTTAGAAGATCGGAATTCATTTTATGATTAGTTGATGTTCTTTAGTGGTAAATTAAGTTCATTACTGAAGTAATATTATATTTTTTAATCAAAATATTTCTTTTCGAATATTAAAATGTGATAAAATTTTTTAATCATGGCAAATGAAAAGAAAATTAGAAATTTCACATGAGTTTTAATAAGGAATCATTCAAATCGATATTTTTATAACCTTCGACTTTTATATTTGTTGATGATCAGAGTTACCAGATGAATGACTTAAATCAGTCAGAAATTACTAATAATGGATAAATTATCGCTTAATATAGCAATCAGAAATATTCATAATTTCTTTTGAGACCTTTTAATAATAATTAATATTTTATAATTTATCTTAAAGATATTTTTTAGAAGTTATACAATTTCATTCTTTACGATGGTATGTAATTTCATTTCTTAAACTTTTAATAAAAGTAAAACTTATTTTTTGATAATTCGAAATTCATGACATGAAAGTAAATTTTAGTGCATACTCTGAAAGGCAAATCTTAAAATTTTATATACGAAACAATAACAAACGAAAGTATTTAATGGTTTTATTTTGGATTCCGCAAATATTCTTTATTAAGTAGTAAGGCATCGAATCTCAGTGCAAGTTCATTACTAGAAAACGTAAAGTGGTCTTTGACATGTAACAATAATCAAAGAAGCCGAACACATTCGAAATATTTCTAATAAAACGCTTCGGAAATTTTAATTTCTATACTGCTTTAATTTTGATGAGCGTTTCAAATTTTTTCTGTTTAATTTCATTTCGTATAGTTTGCTTTCTTCTTTGTTTTGGCTATTATGTAAAAGTTTTGAAGTGAAAAATAATTATTGTTTATTTTATTTATTTATTTATTTATTTATTTTACTTTTATTTATTTTATTTTATTTTATTTTTATTTTGTTAACTACATTTCTTTAAGGATAAATTAGTTACGGATTACAAAAATACTTTTATTTTATTTTAATTAAAATATTTCTTTCAAATATAAATTATGACCTTAAATCTCAATGAATTTAAGCGTAAAGCAAAATATAAACTTTATGGGAATTTTAGAAAGGAAACATTTGAATCAACATTCTTATAACCATGTGTATTTTTTGCTGTTGAAGGTTACTTGACAAGTCAAATAAACCGCTTTAAAAATCATCAAAAATGGATATCGCACAATTGCTGTTAATATAGTGAATATCTAAATTTTTGTAAACTCGTGATGTAATATATTCGATATTTTTAATTTAATTTGAAAATATTTTTAAAAAATTAAGGATTTTGTTTGATTGCTTTGCTATGCATATTCATCTAGAACCATGTAATTATACCAGCATTTAATTTCTGATTACTAAAAATTCGTTATGTGAATGTAAGTTTTAATGCATTCGGCCACAGAAAACGTCTAAAATTTTACATGCACAAACATTATTAAAGAAAGTTTTAAATGGTTTGATTCTAGATTGTAGGAGCACTTTTTATTAAGACATGAAAGATTAAAACCAGTTCATTACGGAAAACTCAAGTCAGGGTTCTCCCCAGGAAAAAAAAATGGGTGAGAATTTCTCACCCTCAAAAACCAAGTGAAGCTTGTAAAAACTATGTGAGATTTCTGAAAATTGAGACACCCCCCCCCCCCCCCCCAAATAAACTTTGAATAATAATAGCTATTTTACATGGATACACAAAATTCATAAATAGAATTAAGGGGATTTTGTTTTTCATGTTTTTCGAATTTTGTGTGGCTTCTATAGCGGGTGCAGAGAACAGATAAGTGGAGCCTAATTTTTACTCATCTTATGCGACAGATTTCAAACTCTGTTTGGAAATGTTAGGTGCATCTGCATTTTTTAGAATAGCAGATTTTTTTTTTTTTTTTTTTTTTTTTTTTTTAGCTGTATTCCGATGAATCGATTGGGGAGTGGGGCTAGAAGCCCCATGTACTTGAGCAGATAACGACCAGTTTGTTTGTCCCATGTTGTTTCTATCATATGACAAATATAAGTCTAAAAAGAATTGATTAAAAAAGCATTTATATTTGTTGTGACTGTGGTGGCGAGTAGCCGCGTATTGATGAATATAATGAAATTTTATAAACATTTAATTAACATTTAGCGCCATACATTACTTTATATACATATATACAATTTTTAAAGAACATTTCGATGTATTTTGATAGTCGATAATATTGATCAGGAAAAGAGTCAAATCGATGTAAAAAGAATAGAATAGAATAAGTTTTTATCGATGTTGCCAGATTCCTTTTTGGAAAGTACAAAACTCGGGAGAAATAGAAATAAGTAACCAAGGAGGATACAATAATATTTTTTATAGATTGCTGAAATATGAAAAAGTTCGCGCATTTTTTCGTAATATTAAGTTTTTTCAGTGAGAAAGTTAAACAATATGCGAGGTTCTCGCCGTCTCACGCTCTAATTTGAAACCAGACTCGAAATGATTTTAAACATGCGATGACGATCGAAGAAGCCATACACGTTCGAACTATCTCTACTACAATATTTCAGAAATTCGTGGCCGGATTTTTGCCTCATTTCTCTGATATGCGTTTAAAATTTTCTGCTTAATTTCATCTTGTACATTTTGTATTTCTTTGTTGTTTTGGCTATTATATAAAAAGGTTTCATGTGAAAAGTAATATTTGTTTTTTAGAAGAATAGAATACATTTTGAGTTAATTACACTTCTGTAATAGTTATTCAAATTGACTACAGAAATAATTTTATTTTCCTTTAATTAAAATTTTCCTGCTTAATTAACAAAAATTATTCTTAAATTTATGAAAGATATACGCATTCTTTTTAACCATGAGTCAGTTCTTTAATCAAACATTGAAATGAATACTTTTATAATCAATAGAATTTTATATTTGTTTACGTTTATGGATAATCGCATGAATCATATAAAACTCAGTTTGAATTATCAATTAGAGCTTATGTAATCGATGAAATTTTAAGATGGTCACAAAAACTACCAACATTAAGACTTATTAGTCCAAAGTTATAAACTAGTAGATAACAGTTGAAAAATAAAATACACACACACACACACACACATATATACACTGCTGTTTGTAAAAATTGCAACACCATGGAAGAATGCAAATATCAGAATGATATTTATTGGGCACATACATTATAGTAAGAAGAACAATTGCTTAAAATTTCAGGAAATGTGGAGTAATATGTACTGAGAAAACAGTATGTAAAGCAGCGACCTCTGTGAGCAATAGCAGCACTTATCTGCCTAGGTATTGAATCAAACAGCGATTGGATGACATGTACGGGTAGAGCACTTCATGAAACTTCAACACGATGCCATAATTCATCGATTGTAGTTACTGGTGAGTGGTGGGGGGTCCAGTCTCTTTTCAGCGATTAAACAGTCATTTTCATTGGTGCGAAATCAAGAAAACGCGCTGGCCAGAGCAACAGTCGAACATATTCTGCATCAAGGAATGTCCGGACAATACGGACAACATGCGGTTGTCCATTGTCCTGCTTAAATATTGTGCTTCGGAGGCCTTTAATATAGGGCCGAGCGACGGGCATTAACTCGTCAGAAATGTAGCGGCTGGTATTCAGAGTGACGGGAGTGAAAACAAGAGATGATCGAGACGTGTATCCGATGGTACCGCATATCATCACTCCAGGTGGTGACACAGTATGCGACTATCAAAATTTTGATTTCCCTCAAAGCTGCATCACTGATATTTGCGCCTTTAATGTGTGATCAACGGCGAACCTGGACGCAGGAATGGCGTGAAATCACCTTTCAGACAAATCACAATCCTGTTTACAGCACCAAGATTGCCTTATCCGTATTTAACGGCATCGTGAATAATGCACATTGCCAGCTGGGATTCGTCATCGTTACGCTGTCCATCAGCTGCAGTGATGTTATAGGGTCCCATTGGATACACGTCTCGATTACTTCTTGTTCGCATTCCCGTCACTCTGAACAGCAACCATTAAATTTCTGATGAGTTAAGGCCCGCCCCTCTGCCCTGTATTCGAGGCCTCCGTAGCGCAACATTTAAGCAGGATAATGCACGACCGTAAGTTGCCTGTATTGTCCGGACATTCCTTTATACGGAATGTGTTCAACCGTTGCTCCGGCCAGCGCGTTCTCCTGATCTCGCACCAATGAAAATGACTGTTTAATCTTTGGAAAGCGAGTGGCCCTCCACCACTCACCAGTAACTACGATCGATGAATTGTGGCATCGTGTTGAAGCTTCGTGAAGTGCTCTACCCGTACATGTCATCCAATCGCTGTTTGATTCAATGCCTAGGCAGATAAGTGCTGCTATTGCTCACAGAGGTCGCTGCTTTATGTACTGTTTTCTCAGTACATATTACTCCAAATTTCCTGAAATTTTAACCAGTTGTTCTTCCTAGTATAATGTATGTACCCAAGAAATATCATTCTGATATTAGCATTCTTTCATGGTGTTGCAATTTTTACAAACAGTAGTTTATATTTAAACATTTTATAATACAAACTTCGATGTTCTTTTGAAAAAAAAAAAATATTTTTATTTATTTATTTATCTATTTTAAACAGTTTCTGTGTTTCTAATTCAATATTACTTGCCGCAGATGTACAACTGAAAAATAAATTAAAGTCTTTTAGACAGTAAAATATAATTGAAAAGTGAAGAAAAAGCACAAATAATAAGACAACTTAAAAAAAAAATAATAATAATATTAATAAAATCTACTTAACATCAGCAAGTGTTCTAAAACTGTTAAGTGTTTATAAACAAATAGCAAGTTCAGTACAAAAGAGTAACTATATTTGTGAAATAAAACAGAAAGTTATTAGGCTATAGACGGACCCTTCGATTGCTCGAAAACTTGCCACAACCAAAGCGAATGAAAAAAAAAAAGGAATGAAAGAAAGAAAAGAACTGAGATAATTTTTGCAATATTCTATTTCACACTAATATAACAAATTTTAAAGGTAAATTTGAAAATGATTTGATTAATCCGTAATATATTTTGCTAAAAAATTAAATTAATCGCATCATTATAAAGGAATACAAAGGGTAACTCTTACAATGGTCCATTTTTGAGCCAGCTAAAAGAAAATTACTGGCTAAATGTAAATATGAACGCTTTCATAGTCACAGTCAATAATTTGCGGAAACAACTATAATTTAGCTGTTGTAGAAAAAATTTTTGATAAAAGGGAAAATGAAGTTGACGGGAGGACAATTTCATGCTATCATTTTCTATGATTTTAAAGTTGGGTTAAACCAAGAGGGAAGAATGTCTAGAGCGTCTATAATTAGCATATGAAAATAGAGATTCATCTCTTACCACTGTATTCAGAAAGTTTACAGAAATTTCTACAGAAATTTAAAGTTCTCTTCTGGATGACGATTACATAGGGAGATCTTAGTCCGCTGTAGTCTCGTAAAATGTGTCGGCCATACGAAAAGTGATAATCGGTGATAAAATTACTTTACTTACCACATATGATACAGAACTAAATTAATATGGGATCCGCAGCTATGCGTAAAATTATACCTGACGAACTGAAAATAATAAAATTAATTCGCCATTGGGTTCCTTCTAACTTAATAGAACACATACGCACACAAACAAAAAGAAAACAAAAAGGAAAGGAAACGTAGGGTGTCAGAATCGGCAGAGTACCCTGAAGCTACTTAATGATGGTAGACACCACTTTGTTTCTAGAATCTCAACTGGTGATGAAACGTACATATTTTATTTTCTTTTATTCCAACACGTCAATAAAATAAAGTGTGGATCTTTAAACGTTATCCCAAATTAAAAATAGTGAAAAGATGGCAAGAAATGAGAAAAGAAATGTTTGTCTTTTTTTTTTTTTTTCAAAAGTATAGAACTGTTCAAACCCATCAAGATGGAGCGACAGATGACAGCTGACTGGTGCACTATTAAATGTCTTCCAGAATTTCTTCAAAAAATGAATTTAAGTGGACTTGTGATACACCATGATAATACATCTTCCCATATGGCAAAACTGAGAGCCAAATTACTTGATCAAAAACACATTAAATTGATAGAACATTCACCGAACAGACAGAAAGCGAAACATATGGATTAGGGAGCAAACCAAAGTTATTGATATCATTTCTAGAGTTAAGGAGCTAAAATGGAAAATGGAAATAAAAAAAGGATTTAGATAAATAAAATAAAAAAAGAAACTTTTTAAATATACGCTAGAGGACGCATTACAGTAAAAATGTTTGAAATATAATAAATAACTACTTTATTTTAACATTAATGTAAAATTATATGCATTTGTTTTTTTAGCTATTTTATTCGTTGATTGGTATTTGTCTCACTATTTTCTATACTGATAGGATAACACATTTAAACTATTACTTTCTTTATTTTATATATATATATATAAAAGAAAACAAAAAAGAAAAAGAATGAAAGAAAAAAAACTCATTTAATTCTTTAAAAACCAAATTCAAATGATTCAGCTGCGGAATTGTGGCGACGAAAACTCTTTAAAAAATTCTTCATTTAAATATACGTATTTTCTTTTACTTAAACATTACTTCTTTAAGGGGGAAAAAAATTCTTTCTTACAACTGTCATTAAGTAAAACATGGTAATTTTACTTTTCATAACATTACATTTCTTCCTTTTTTTTTTCAACCTTAAGAAATTTCGCAGTGTTTACATAAAAGAAAAAAAAAAGAAAGAAAGAAAAATTGTTCTTTTACGTTATTTAAGCGTAAGTTAAAGAGTACAAAAAAATGTCTCCTCTTCTAATGCATTTGATAAAAACTTACCAATTGGAAAATTTCCTGGATGCTTACGTTTCTCACTAGTTTTAATTATAGATTAAGAAGAGAGAAAAAAAATGCTTTTTCATTTATTCAAATATAAATGATGTAAGATTTGAACAAAAAAACCAAATTTAAAACAAAAGATACTTAAAAATACCAAAATTTTTATTTAAAAAAAAAGATTGCTTATGCTTTTTTCAACATGTTAAGTAAAAATCAATGCTTAGCAAAAATATGATAATATTTCATTGGAGAAAAGACAAAAGAATTTTCCTTTCCGAACATACATATGTAAGGAATGTAATCATGTTAAAAATCCGACTTTGATTTTGGTGTGTTGATCATTTTGAGGTGCTCTGAGTTCATATTTGCTATTTTTACGGTGATGTATGTATGTATGCATGTGCGTATGTATGTGAGTGTATACATGTGTGAAAGTATGTGAGTGAACACGATAACGTCTAAACGATTTGATAGAATGAGCTGAAATTTGGAAGGTATATTATAAGTCCCCGTAGCACAAATCCTATTGATTTTAGTGAATCTAGCATTTATAGATTTTTACAGGCAAAAAGAATAATTCTTTATCATAATGGCCTATGGGCCCAAATATTTTAAAATGCGACAGCGTCTAAATGCTTTATTCGATTGAGCTGAAAATTTATACCTATGTTATAAGTAACAGTCGTGCGAACTATACAGATTTTGGTGAATTTAGAACACTTATTTTTATTTATTTATTTATTACATTGACACAAAGAAAAATTATCTATCATTGGAGCTCACGGGCTCAAATTATTTAAAGTGCTATAGCGTCAAAAGGCCTACATCAATTGAAATGAAAATTTATACACATATGATAGGCCACCATTGCACGAACTGCATAGATTTTGGGGACTTATTGCTTTTTACAGGAACACAACGAAAAGTTTGTTCTTTATCGTTATACCTTACGGGCTCAAATTCTTGAAAGTGTAATAGCGTCTAAACTCCTTATCAGATTTAGCTGAAAATTTATATAAATGTTATAGATCACCGTCATACAAAATGTATGAATTTTGTAGAATCTAGAGTTACGGTTTTTTTTACAGGGACACAAAGAAAACATTTTTATCATTGTGGCTTATGGAATTCAAATTATTTAAAGTGCTATAACCTCTAAACTCCGCATCCGATCGGGCTGAAAATTTATATACATGTTATAGATCATCGCTGCACGATCTGAATATATTATGGTGGGTCTGGCACTTATAGATTTTACAGGAGATAACGAAAATTTCTTTATCATTATGATCTAAGGACTCAAATCATTTGAAAAGTAATAACATTAAATTAAGTAACATAAATTATACAGAAAAATACCTTTTCTATCAGTAGACAATTCACGATCAGAACATCCCAAAACCTGTAAATCTATCCAAAACTGCCGGTCAAAAACTTTCACGAACCTAATGCATTCCACTGATTTACATAGACGGAAAGAAAAAAGTTAAAACTATCTTTTCATAGCACTGTAAAATAACATTTGTTTTTAAAGAAACTTTAGAAGTAAAATACTAATGTATAATTTTAGTTAAAGCCAATAATGAAAAATCGTGCGGTTCGCATAGATTAAAAAAATTTCCAATTATACGTTTTCGTTGCTTCATTTAACCTTTAATGTACTTTGTCTATGTGATCACGGAGCGAACAGACCGAAGGACAGAATGACAGACCGGTAGACTAATCGAATTTAAACGTCGAATTTAAAACTTATAACCTTTAAACGTCGTTGGAAAGTGCTGTAAATGCTTAACATAAATGGAAATGGAATTCGACCAATTTCCAATTGCAGCTCTTAATGTATCAGAAAATTTTAGTATAGCCCTTATCATATTCTACTTAAAACTGCTTTTTAGCATATGAATAATTAATGTCAATTTCGTCAGCATTTATGAAGTATAAAGTCATTTAAATGTGATTTATAAAAATGTTTCTTATAAAATACAATACATTAATTACACTGCTCTGCAAGAAAAAAAAATTAAAGAAAAAAAAAAAGAAAAAAAAGAAAAAAAAATTCGAGATCTCATACCATTTTTTTTTTAAATTCTTATGTAAAGTGGCCTTCTGAATCTGAATATGACTCTCATTTTGCCCAGTCACCCACCGTTTTCTAGCACCCCCTTCCTCAATTTCTTTCCCTGTTGGATAATTTTATGAGCATGAATTTGATTTGAAGAATGAAAAAGAATTAATTTAACACCTAAAAATAAAAAAAAATACAATGTTTAAAAGATTAACTAATAACAGATTAAAAAAGTATAAGATATGTAATGCATAATTTCAGTGCCGAATTCCCCCGAAAATTTTTCTCTTGTCACAAATGTCCGTGTTTTAGAATTTTCTAACTCTGTAGTCCCTTAGAAGATAATTAACGGTAAAATACCCCCCCCCCTTATAAAAATCAAATTTATAACCATAAAATCACCGAAAAATGATAAAAAATAGGGGGTCATTCCTAAAAAACGGTGGGTCATAGGGCAAAATGGGCGTCATATTTCGATTCAGGACTTCATTTTACATACGAATATGCTGAAATGGTGTCAGAGGCAATTTTCATGCCGAGCTGAGTTATTATTATTATTATTTATACAGAGCGATTGTATATTAAAAAAAAATCGATAGGGAACATGCCTTATAAATAGTAATCTTATATAAGATTTTGAGAAATTTTCGTGGTGGACAAACGGACAGATAGACAGAGGGCCGTCAGACGGACAGAAAAACAGAGAGATAGACTAATTCAAATCATTAATTACTTTAAAGTAGGTTTAGAAATAACTAGAAACGCTTAATATAAACCAAAATACAATTGCAGCTGTTTTCTAATATAGACCTTAATGTATTTTTTTTTCTTTATGTGAGCCTGTAAATATTAATTCTAGTCATACTATATTCTATAGAAAACAATTTTTTTTTCAATAATATAATTGACAATTTTAATTGTGATTTCTGCCAAAATAAAGGTACTAAAGGCTGGTTTATAGAAATAACCCGCATAGAACGGAATGTTTAACATTTCTATGTATCTATTGATTTCTCTGTACAGAAAACATTGTTGGCATTTTCTTCATTTCTAATAGGTAAAATCCCATAATGAAATTTAGTAACATAAAAAGGAATTTCATCAATTGTTATAGAAGTTAAATTCCAAGCAGACAGAGAAACCAAAGTGATAAATACTCTACAACTTTGCTGGCAAGTGTTAAAAATGCATTCTGTTTTCGTGTTTAAAATATATCAAGTAATTACATATAGATAGTGACTTTATAAATGTCAATTTATTACTTTTCAAATGCAAGGATTTAGTGTATATTAAATCATTATTTTTTTTCTTTTTTCTTTTATTCTTATTATTTTTTGAGTTACAGCATTTTGTATATAAATTTTTTTGAGATTATATATTTTCATATTTTAATATACATAAACTTAAATTCCTTTTTGAATTATTAAAATTTTCAGTAAAACATTTTAAAATATATTTTTTAAAAGAAATGATAAGAATTACACCTAATAATATATAGATATATAACGAATACATTTAATCAATCTACTTAAAAATATTAACAATAAAAAAATAATAATAAATCTGAATTTTTGATATAATATTAAAAAAAAATAATAATAATAAAAATTTCTCTTTAAAAAAATACTTGAAGAAAAATATCTTTAATTACTTTTCCTTACAGAATATTTTCCATTTTCAAAGCGATTGTTTCATTAGTGGTTCTCAAGTAAATCGTATTGAAAATATTTAAAAGCGACTTCTTTTAATAAACGATTTTTTTCTCAAAATATTCATATCTATACAATATTCATTACCTAAATTCAATATTTTAATTAAATCTCTCTTTTAAATATTTCTGTTTATCTTATTTTTCGTAACTGAATAAAATAATAATCTGATCTTAAAGTCTTTCAAAATTTATGTTAAGTAAAATATGTGTGTTAAAAGGTAACAAATAAAAATTATTCTATGCAACTATTAAATTTAAACATATATTATACTCGGATATTATTTTTTTTTCCCATTTTTAATGAGAATTTTTAAAAGCCTATATTTTGAATTATTTAATATTTTATTAACACCTTTTTAAATTTGTTTGGTTCAGAATATGTTTATAAAATATATTTATTTTTTTTATTTATATTGTTGATAAAAATAATTGAAAAATTAATGTATTAATGTATTCTTTAATCACATTTCTTGCGACAATGAGTTCGCTCTCATATCCGGTCAAATTTTAAAATGTCCACTTTTTTTTTTTTTTCGAATATGGTTATTGATAAACACCATTCTTTAGGCTCAATGATGGTTGTTACTACATTTGTTCTGATATCTTCTTGAACAAACCTTCGAATTTCTTCATAAAAGGTATAGGAACGCGTAGATGTGAAGTAACTGCATATGGAACTCTGTTTGCTTTCAGCTTAATTGACCTTTCATCAGTAAGTCCTTGGAAGAGCTCTGCAAATTCTAATTTAGGTTTGCTTAATTAGTTTACTTGATTAACATTTCATAAGTTTGGTTCTAACAGAAAAGAAATCAATACTGGATTTCCTTGAAGACTTGTTCGAATAACATGAATATTATAGACGTCTTCTTTACAATATTTCTAATTCAGGTTAATGTCTGATAAATTTTCTAAAAAACTTCCATGGATTTCCGCATAAAACTTTATTTATTGACTCTTTTTTTTTCTCGGTTATCGAGCGATAGGCTGTTACAAAAAGACTGGTGTGAGTTATTATTATTGCCAGTATCTATTACGAAGTTCATTTCTTGATTTTGTGTCTAAACACCAATTGTTCAATCTTCATTAATTTTCCTATGGAAAGAATTATGTCCAAAAATGAAACGGCTAAGCTTTTATATTGTTTTCATACAAACAGTTCTTTTTATAATTGCCAGATCTCGGCACTCTACTAAAATTTAGCACTTCAAGCAGAAAACTTTTTTTTTTTTTTTTTTTTTTTTGTGTGTGTGTGTGTGTGTGTGTGTGTGTGTTTCTGTTTTCCACACCCTTTACAATTTTCATTTTCTGTGAAAATTTAATATTCCTGGGCATTGCGCTTTTTAAGCTAAATTTACTTTACTTTCCATTTTGTAAGTTATTTTTATAAAGAGGAGTTTTATTTGAGGCCATAAACATTAAAGAAATAACAATTTCAGTTTCGCCAAGTCTACTCTTTTTTTTAATTAATTAATCGAGATGTATATTTTTTATACTTTTGTCATTATTATTTCTCAATCCAACTGTAGTTTTTCTTATAAGGCTTTGTCTCATATTTTAACTGCAGTTCTATCTTTAATTCATTTTATAAATTTCCATATTTATTTTAAAGTACCATAATAATAACATTAACATTTTCTGTTATGAGTTAAACACTGATAATTAATTGTGCTCATACGGAAATAGTATTATTTGTTTTTCTTTAAAATGATCATTGAATATTTTTAGGGTTACTTGAAACTCTTCTGCTTCCTCTGTACTCAACTGAAATAAAGTAAAAATGCTTTAAAATTAAAATAATTGAAGCATCAAACTATTAAAAAACACAATTGGAAACCTTATTTTGCTTCAATAATTAGTCACAGCCTTCCCGTGCAGATCCCAAGTGTCCTCGGGGGCAGAAGCGGCGAAACTGGCTGTGAATCTTCTTTTAAATCTGGCTCTCTCGCTGACGAGGTGGCACCACAGGCGATCCAAACCAGCCGTCGGCTTGTTGCCATTGCTTGAACTACAATTATCGACAATTTCGATGGTTTATCTAAAGAATGAGTAGTAGGAATTATTGTAATTAGGTGTCGACAACGAGCCGACGACAGGTTTGGATCTCCTGTAACACCACTTCGTCAAGGAGAGAACCAAGTTTTAAAGAAGATTTACAGATTTCGTCGTTTCTTCTAACGAGGATGCTGGTGATCTCCACACGAAAGCTAAGGCTAATTATTGAAGAAAAGTAAGGTTTCCAATTGTGTTTTTTAAAGTAAAAATATCTTCAGAATGTCTGCACTCGATGAATGTCAATGAATTTATTTTCTCACCATCCAGTTACTAATTCAAACCAGATGCAATTTTATACTGTTTAAGGCGAGTTATACATTTTGATCAATTAGTTGGAGTAGAAAATGTAAATGATTTTGGCAGCGAAACTTGAAATGGATGTGTTGGAACACCAATTTTATCAGCTTTCATCATAGTTGGAATAGGCTTTGATCAATACTGGTAATATAAACGTATAATAAATTATTTACATGATTTTTTAAAACCTTTCTGCTTCTAGCGTTTGTTTTTCCTAATCAAGTTTAACGGAGGCTTTAAATGTTAACTAAGCTAAACTTTAAATCCATTGATAGCTGTTAAAATTATACATTTATTTATCAGCCACAATACACGAAACACAAAACATTTAGAACAACATCAATTTATGAATTCTTGTTATTAATTATAATTTTAAGACAGAATAAGAGCTTGCTTGATCAGACCATGCAGTTACATTAAAAAATATATTAAATATTCAAGAAATTTACATGATATATAGTAAAAGTCAACATTCTAAACCTTTTAAATAAATTTCATTCAGTATAGGTCCCAAACCTTTTACAACTTTTTAAAACATCATAAAACATCGTAAACAATTTTTTAAACTTCGTTCTTAACAAATCAACCTTTTCTAAAGAAAATTCTTAAAACTCTCTCACCTCTTTCTAATAGATGCCTCATTTAAGTTCCTTTTAAAGATTTGAATTACTTCGTTAACATTTGATTCTGCATTTCTTTGGAAATGTGACCGATATCTGTCATGAATAACACTAAAAACTCAACAAGAGTTACTTTATTTATTGAAAATTCAGAATTTGTTCCTTTATTCATTATAGTAATAAAATTAATCTTTCTAAAAGCTTTCATTTTTTCCATTTTTTTATATTAGTGCTGAAAATTAATTATCTACTAATTACTCTAGTGTTATTTGACATATTTGTCCCACAGCATATGAAATTATGAAGGTTATTATAGCACTTTTACTAAATTACTTATTTTATAAGTTTATCAAACGTAAATGTTATTTTTAATATTTTGGAACATAATAAACATAATATCATTAAAATAATAACAAAAATCAAATCAATTGAAATCTTCTGTTTCAGTTTAAAAGTGCTAAATATTTAACAGTGCACAGAATTTTATTTTAGTAAAATCCAAAAAATATAAATAATAAAGTCATCTTCTCTATCTAAAATTTTTGTGTATCAATCAATGTCTATTTGTTCAGCCTATATATAAAAGTAGAAGTTTTTTGCTTCTTACAAAACCCTCAAGGTGGAATATACAAATGAATTCACTTCAACATCCTTTTGCGCACTGATTTTTCCTGCTCCTGGGTATATGAATGAAAGAAATAAACATCTGAAGGGGAAAAAAATATATACAGCATGGCTCTTTATTGGTCCTTGTATTATATTCGAAAAGAAACTTTTATTATTATACTTTTAACCCAAAGGGTTATATTTATGTTTTTGAAAGCGAGAATATAAATATATATTTTAAATTTCTGTGGGGAATATTTAATTAAGTTTCATGTTTTTAAATTGTAAATTCAGATTTATCTAAATTCACAATACCATTTTATATAGCCATAAGATTTTTTTTTCTTAATAGAGTCAATTGCATTTGTGTTAAGCAGGAATTCCTTTATATCACTTGCATGAAGAATAAAAAGAAATCCAGTTCAAGTTGATTAAAATTAAGCAAAATAAGAATAATTCTATAGTAATAAAAATCTTAACTTTAATTTTCTTTCCAACCAGAAACTTTGTTTAGTATTAAAATATAGTATAATATTTTATATAAACTTGTAATGCGACAAATATTCTCATTGTAAAGAATTCAGTGCTCTTTAAAAATTACATTTATGATATTGTCATACTGAACAATACTGAATTACAACTTGTGCATAAAATATCGTAATTTATTCGAAATTAAACTTTTTTATAACATTAACAAATAAGCAATACTGAAAAAAAAAAGAAAGAAAAAAAAAATAGTATGTTGTGACCATCACAAGACCTTCTTCTATATTTTCTTTTACAAATTTATGCCCTACATATTTCTAATTATTAAATCATATTTATCACCAATATTTTTAAAAAGAATTCTGCCACATATATTTCGAATAATAATAATAATAATAATAATAATAAATGAACTCAAAACATTTATAAAAATTTCTGACATAAAGTCTCCATTGTAAATCTCGGTCACTTAGCACCTGTCTATGCCCACATATTACAGTGGGTGGTAGCTCACATTACATAGTAATATATATCGATAAATCTGTTTCATCTGTTTTTTGTTTGTTTTTTCTTACTTTGTTAATGAATTTTAACTGTTGTATGAAACACTAAGTAAATTTCCAAACGCAGTACCCCATATTACAAAGTAAACTATTTTATCTGTTATACAGGGCAAGAGAAAGTAAAGAGAGTGCTCATCAGACTATTTTCTTGTACGATTAAGAGGACCATGCTTCTACAGTACTATTTAGAGCTGAAATGAGTAAAATACATTTCTTTCAATATTTTCGTTTTAATAGTTATTTCCTTCGAAATATTTATACACTGTAAACCTGAAAGAAACAGGCCAACAATAATAAGTTCTATATGTCGTCTTTAAAATTTTTTTAAACGCACTTTACGTAGTTTTATTTAAATGACATTGAAAATCAATTCGAATTTGAAAGCATAAAAATGGTTAATTAATTATATTAGGAATTGCATGCAAAGATATCTTTTTACAGATCTAGTGCAGTCGGCAACAAAAGTATCCGAAAACTAGGAAAAAATCCTATATAAAAAAAGTACACTTAATACAGCTTCGTTAAATAAATCCTTGTCGAATCCTGTTCTTAGACTGACTAAGGACATTAATTTGTTTAAATTTATGCTAGTGTTCGAATACTTTTGTTGCCGACTGTACAACAAACGCATATAAAAAATAATAGGAGTTATTAAAGTAAAACAATATAAATGTCGAATAAAATTTTATTTTTAGATTATGCACTGAAAAAGTATCATTGCACATTATGATATGTAAAATAATGAAAATAATTATATTACTTGTATTTAACACGTGTTTAAACATTTTTAAAGCATACATTTTTTACATGATTTTGAAAATAAATTCTAATAGTGCTTGCTTTAAAAAATAAAAATATACTTTTCCATGAAAATTGGTTTTTTTACCAATTAATTAGATTAAATTTCATATATATATACCAGAGTCAACAATTACAGCAATACTTAATGATAAAGATAAATATCTCGTTTTCAATATAATAGGTTTTTTTTTTTTTTCTTTTTTTTTTTTTTTTTTTTTAAATAAGAACAACAAAAACTTTATAATTAAATGTTGCTCGTTTGCAAAAGCTTTACACAAATAAGTAAATTGCCATTCAGTCAACATTTGAAATTTAATTATAATTTCCTTCGAAATCATTATTGGCTTAAAAACTCGAAGGAAGGTTTTCGATAATCTACGCATTTAGAATTGTGTAAAGCAATAAATTTAAACAAAAACTTGGCGTTGACTACTAATGAAGACTGCGTGTTTCATAAACGAATTTAAAGAAATTTGATTAAATGATGGCGAAATCTTGATCAAAGCAATTTTTACTAACTTGAGTTTCGCTCCAAGTCATTCGAAAGCAAAACAAAATAACTCGTGAGTGAAATTTTGAATTAATTTAGTTGTTTCAAGAAGAGATTGCACAAACTCAATCATAATGAATTTAATTGAATTTTTTCTTTTGTCTGGTAATAATTTGTTGATTTTTCTTTTGGTGTCAGATTAGGATATTAGTTTTTCTAGTTAAACGCGCTATACTTATTAAGATAACTGATTTAGTTAACTGATTTAGTTAAAAATAAAGTAAGGCAGATTTTTTAACTAAGTAAATATTTTTCGAACAACGGCAGAACATTTTCTTTATTTTTCTTCATAATTAATATGGTTGAGATTTTGTTTAATTATTAATATTTTAAAAGGTAATATTAGAAAGAATCCATTAAATTTTAATCAAACTTTTATTCAGCTAAAATCCTTAGTAGATGAATACTCATAACATTACTGTAAACATTGTGTACATTCTTCTAAAAAATGCTATGAAACATACTACATAACAAATCATGTACTAACGTTGATACGAAATAAATTAAAAAGTTGGCAGCTTTATCCTAGGCACATTCAAGATAAGTTTAATACTGATGTAATGAAGGTATAAAGAATAAGAAAGAACAAGTGTAACCACATTTATTGATTCATATAAAGCTGAAAAGCTCAATGTAAGGCAGTTGAAAGAACAAATGTATTTCACTTAATCACAAAATAATACTGTATTTAATCTTAAATTAGAACAATACTCATACGCATCTTAAAAAGTATAAAAATTATACAAGAATAAGTTATCCCTTTTTTTTTCTATATGGTAAAATAATTAATATATATACTGAATTAAAAAAAAAAAAAGAAATTATATTTAAATATCTCAAATTTGAATGCATAAATCAACCATTTGTTTTGAATTAAATAAATATTTTATTTAGTACATATTTTATGCTTCGTTTATAAACAAAATACATAAAGAACCTTCTCTTTTAGTTTACAGATTTTTTTTTTTTTTTTCAATTCTTGATACAATGGCGAATAAAATTTAAACATAAATGCAGATAAACATAAAAAAAAAAAAAATCAGAAAAGAGCTTTTTTTTATTAAATTATATAAAAAACAATACAACTTAATAATAAATAACAGCTTAATATTATTAATAGCATGATTAGATTAGTTTGTACACACTGTTAAAAATGAAATCCTTCATTCCACGAAAAAATTGGTTCTAATAATTTTTATAATTTGGTACGCAATCTTTCAACAATTTAGTAGTGTCAGTTTATAAAAAGAAAAAATATAAATATAAATAAATAAAATCCCGCTGGAATAATGAAAATTAGCACCAACGTGTTAGTTGCTGCTTAATTGGTCTAAATGACATAATTTTGTTTTCTGAATTGTTCAATTATTATTTTTAACAGTGTAATAAATAAATAAAATTTTTTGAATGTTCTTTTGTATAGTCTTTTTTTATTGCTAGTAATTAAAGCAATTCAAATGAAATTATCAGTCAATTTAACAATTAATACCCGATGCCAGTAATAAAAAATAAAACGTGGAATATCTCTAAATAATTTAAAAAGAAAAATCCTAAATTATCAGCCTCTCTTTTAAATGTGAATGCATTAGTAACTGTCAGTCATAATAGTTACGTTGGTTTTATTTATAAGAATCACTTAATTTTTTTTTTTTAATTTTATTATTTGAACTTAAATCTATTAGAGACTTTCTGTCTTATAATATATATATATATATAAAATATAAGACAGAAAATTTTGCATTTGAAGGTCCAAATCTCGTGAAATTTATTAATGTTTAAAGCTGGATTCACTGAAATTCCTCGAAAAAGAATATTAATTAAAGAATTGTTACGAGAACTAAAATGTAAAAGTATAACAGATCTGTATCACCTGCCTAACACATGTACAGTAGGTAACAAAACTGTCCGAACACTAGCAAAAATTCCTATGTAAAAAAAGTACGCTTCATACGGTTTTGTTAAATAATCCTTATCGAATCATTTTCATACACTGACTAAGAACAGGATTCGACAAGGATTTATTTAACAAAACCGTATGAAGTGTACTTTTTTATATAGGAATTTTTGCTAGTGTTCGGACACTTTTGTTACCGACTGTATCTGCGTGTCTGTATCTAAATGTATCTGTATAACAGTTAAATGCTGCTTTATCGGTTATACAAAATGAACATTTTTGAATATTCAGCTTTATAAGTGATAACTAAACTTAAGTATTATAACTGATGATAAATCTGATAATTAAATTGAAATTATTTTTTAATACGATCGTTTTCTTATGTTAATGTTTTTTAATAAAAGGCCAAACCAAAGAAAGCCAAAGCAATACTTGTTACCTAATGCCAGACATTTCAAATAAAAAATATGGGAAATTTTAATATTATTAAAACAAAAGATAATCAGAAAAAAGTAAAAGTTGCTAGTCATTAAAAATACGAACAAGGAAAATCTGAAATTATTAAAATGAAAAATACTAAATCATAACTTATTCAACAAATTCAAGTGCAAATATTTGCCATTCTATGTAGTTACGATTGTCGAATTCATAAAAAAATGTATAAAAATATTATGTTAATTTTATTAAATTTTATTATTTATACAAATGTCAATTGCATAATATAGTTTGTGTTTTGTAAAAGAAAATAAAGGCATATTAAATTATTAATGGTTAAAACTCAGATAAATTACTCAATAAAAACAAAATAAGAAGAAAATCGTTACAGCATCCAAACATCTATGTAATAATTCTCTAACGAGGGTCAGTTACGATTAAATTGCGTCCAAACGATGACATAATTTCTGATTGGTTAACCCAGAACAAAAGCATAAATTCAGCTGCAAGAGATTTCGCCTTCGACTACAAAAATTTAATCTAATACATTTGAAATGCATATTTTCTTAAAATAATTAAAAAGCAGGTTTTTTTTTCTGAAACATGAGCTCAAAATCTCACATTTAGAAGCATATTTGGAAGAATTCTAAGCCAGTTAGACCTAACATTTATTGGTGACTATTCGACAGGACGTTGGTGGCGCCATATATTATATATTTAAAAAAAAATTATTTGTTCACTTTATTTATTAAAATAGAGTGAACATTATTTCTTTTTATTTCTTTAATTATTTTTTAGATACATTTATTAACTTTTGAATTTCTATTATGTTTCTTGATATAGTAATTATATTACGTCAAATTCTAGTAAATAAGTGATTTCGAATACAACAAAAATTTAATTTATTTTAAGAATATTTATACCTTAGCAGCAGAAAAACAAAATATTTTCTAAAACTGAAATTACAATTCAAATATTAAAGATTTAAATCTCTTTTATTGAAAAGAAAAAGAAAAGAGAAAATTGATGTTTACCAGTGATTTTGTTTATGAGGTCTTTCTCAAAATCGTATTAAATGTGTAGGTACTATCACACAGAAGTTCTGCGCAGGAAAGGCTAATACAGAATGTTCCTTTATCTATTATGCAAGAAGAACATTTAAGTATAACAAGCTTTACAATTGACAAATATGTATTACGATAGGGTTTGAAAGCATGAACATGAAAAGAAAACGGGAATAATTTTTCATTTACCGATTATATTACAGAAATTAAATCAAAAGATTTTCAGGCTATCTTAAAAAAAAAAAAAATAATAATAAAAATACATTGTTTTTCTAACAATAAATGATAACTTAACTTATTTATACAAATCCTTAGACTTTAAGATAGTTCTCCTGAATCTTAAAAGAGAACTGAACATTTAAAATTCTACTTGCAGCCATATGATCATCCGAAATATTTAATGATTTAATCTTGGATGCACAAACACTCCTGATTAAGTAACAAAGGCATCAAAGCACAATGCCAGTTCATTACGAGAGAATGCAAAAGGGAACTTCGGTTCGCAACAATGATCAAAAATGCAAGGCACGTACAAATTATTTTAGTTAAAAGGTTTAAGATATTCGGTGTCAGTACTTTGCAAAATTTCTCTCAAGTGGCATTTCCAATTCTCTACTTAATTTCGTCTTGTATGAATGTTTTATATTTTTCCTTCGGTCATTACGTAAAATGTTTTTATTCCAAAAGTGATTGTTCTTTATTTACTTACTTCTAATTTAGAACGAAATCTCAAGGATTAGACAATAGCTCAGACTTCGTAAAACAGTGTTTCTTTTTATTCAATTTAAGGTAGATTAGGAAGATTTTTTTTTCTCTCATAAATAGTGGTATGAAATCTGTGTCAACATTTCCTTCGTGAAATCTAATCAACCCTTTTATGAGAAGCATATTCATTGTTTTTCAAAATTTAGTTGATATAAATCATTATTAATCTCTATATGTATGGAAATGTGTGTCTGTGTGTGATCTGGAATTCAGGACACTAATCTCAGAGTTTTAAAGCATAACGAAGGAGTAACTTGCATCGTGCAAAGGTGTATCTTATCGAGATTATTTTTTTTTTTTCTTTTTTTTAAATTTTCAAATTACCTTTTTTAAATTGATTTTTCTAGTTAATATTTGTTAGTTTTTCAAATTGAGGTACTTCAGACAAATGAAAAAGAAAAAAAAAAGAAAAACTTTTCTTTCCTTCTCTCTCTCTTTTTTTCCCTGCTTTTACACTCTTGGAAATGACACGACGAAGAAGTTTGTTATTGGATTGTCATTCCTGTTTGAAGTTGTGCCGTCAATCACTTTCTTAAATTAATTTTCTAAAAAGCAATATTGAAACTCTAAAATTTCTGATATCTTTTAATTAAGAAAAATAAAAAAGCCAAGAATACATAGTAATATAACGTAAAAAAAAAAAAAATGAACATTTATTTAGAAAGTAATGCAACGTTTCTTTCTTTCTTTATGCTCCTGTTTCGCAATTCCTGTTTCAATATTTCACGTTTTTTGACGTAAAAGTCCTTGAGCGGGATTTTCAGCTGGAACTTATGATCTTAATTATTTTACCATTTTAATTTTCTTAAGGAAATTTCATTTAAAGTGAGCTATTTATTTATGTATTTAAAAAAAGTGTTACCCAGCCAGCCAGTGAAACTCTATTTAGTTGATTAAATCAGAAATTATTTTACAAAAACACCGGTATCATTCTCAATAAAGTTTGTAATTAACTTAAAAAAATTAAACACTTTTTTTTAATTATTAAACCGTCTATCACTATGTAACAAAAAAATTTTTTTTGTTTGTTTAAGTGATTTTTTTGCTTTTATCTAATGAATTAGGTCATAAATATAATATAATGAGTGTTCTTTCCTGCTCCTAAACGTTTTTTAGTGTATAGTGGCCGGTTATTGAAATCTAGTAGAACATAATAATAAGTGTATTACCATTTATAGATATAACTGTAATTTTCATCTGCATATGAAATAATTGATATTAAGATGACAAATTCTTTTTTCTTTTTGCAATTTAGGTTGATAATTAAGTGATGGCGTATAACCGCAGCTGTAAACATGATCCAGACAGTTTTTGTTATGTGTGTGGTGTCTTCCTGAGCACCAAAGCAATCAAGCATAAAATCACAGAGGCCAACAATTTTGCAAATGCCTATTATGCATATTTTGATGTTGCGGTGGGCGATCAAGATAAAAACTGGGCACCACATGTGGTTTGTGGAAGCTGCAGGTCCACCCTTGAGGCTTGGTACAGAGGAGAGAATCGAAAGATGAAGTTCGGAGTGCCTCGAATCTGGCGTGAACCCACAGATCATCTTATGAACTGCTATTTCTGCGTTGTTGACGTGTCCCATCACCGGAAAAGGAAGAAGACAAGTGTGTTCGACTATCCAGACTTACCATCATCTTTGAGACCCATTGCACACAGTGATGATCTTCCTGTTCCCCCCAATCCGAAAAAAAATGAGTGTTCTAGTGTGACAACTGACGAAAGCACCGGAGATGAGGATTGGTATGAGGACGAAGATTTAAAACCTCACTTTCCAAATCAACAGGAATTAAATGACTTGATCCGAGATCTTGGACTTACAAAATCAAACGCCGAGATCTTAACAGCAAGACTGAAGGAATGGAATTTGTTGGACAGAAGCTGTAAGATATCTCAGCAGAGGCAACGTGATCAAAGGTTCTCACAGTACTTCACCCTCAAAGACGAACTGTGCTACTCCCACAACGTGAGGGGTTTATTCGAAGAAATAGGGTTTCTTTATGATCCAAAAGACTGGCGACTCTTCATTGACAGCTCTTGCAAGAGTTTGAAAGCAGTCCTCTTAAACAATGGCAATAAATACCCCAGCATTCCGATAGGTCATTCAGCATCTCTCAAAGAAGAGTATCGACATATCGAACGACTTCTTCAAGAGTTAAACTATGAAGAACACGAGTGGGATGTCATAGGTGACTTCAAAATAATCACATTCTTGGTAGGTTTGCAAGGTGGAAACACGAAGTACCCTTGTTTTCTCTGCTTGTGGGACAGCAGAGATATTAGCAATCATTACAAGAAGGTTGAGTGGCCCATTAGAGATGACTTCGTGATTGGGGAGAAAAATATAAAATTTAAACCACTTGTGAGGCAGGAGAAGATCCTTATGCCTCCACTACATATAAAACTAGGACTTATTAAGCAATTTGTCAAGGCATTAGATCCTAGTTCGGAAGCTTTCAAATATCTAAAAAAAATTTTCCCAAAACTGTCAGAGGCAAAGATCAAGAGTGGAATTTTCGTGGGTCCTCAGGTGAGGAAATTAATGAAAGATGGTGAATTTATGAAGAAGCTTCTACCACTTGAAAGAAAAGCATGGAAGAGCTTCATTGATGTAGTTAATGGTTTCTTGGGCAATCACAGAGTGGATAATTACAAGGAAGTGGTTCAGCAACTTATCGAGAACTACCATAAAATGGGATGCAGAATGTCTCTGAAGTTGCATGTTCTTCACTCACATCTAGAAGTGTTCAAGTCAAACTCTGGCGCATACTCAGAAGAACACGGTGAACGTTTTCACCAGGACATTCAAGCATTTGAAAAGCGATACCAAGGACAATACAATGAACGGATGCTTGGCGACTATATATGGAATTTAATCAGGGAAACTGAACAAATCTACAAGAGGAAAAGTAGAAAAACAATGCATTTTTGAACAATATTATTAAGAGCATCCTGAATTTAAGGATTCAAGTATATTTTTCATTTTATTATCATATAAAGGCATATATTCCTTAAAATTATACTGTTAAAAATCTTTTATGCACACTCTTACCTAACTGTACCATGAAAAATAAAGGCATTATTTGAAAATTTGAAAAATCGATGTAATCTCTTAAAAACGATTAGCCAGACATCAGTTAGTGTTTTTCTTCAGTTTTGAGTCCTAACCAATGAGAAACAGCAAAAAAATTAACTTAAACAAAATCTTGTTACACAGTATTATGAATTGAGTATTAATTTTAAATACGTTTGTTTATTTCATTAATTTTTCTATACTAAAATAAATCTATACTGGAATAAATTAAAAAACATACACAAAAAGCTGTTGACCAAATTGTACCAAATCTAAAGCGATTTTTTTTTTTTTTTTTTTTTTTAATGAATGAATAAAATGTGGCTGACGAAATCTCATGGAAACTGAATATATTTTATTTAAAACATTTAATATTGCACATAGCTACTTACGCAAACAAATTAAATATATCTTTTTTTTAGGTTGCTTATTTATGTATATTGGCTTATATTTATTTCGAATTTGCCTATTTAATGTATGTTTAATTCGATGCGATTTGGCTTGTTTGGTAATATCGCAGAGCGAATTAATCGCACTTAACAAGGTATAACAGTAATGCCTCATAAACGATTTAAAATTTTTTAAACATCAAAGTAAATCGACTTATTTTGTTTCACACTTAAAAAATGGCATAGTATATAATAATAATAATTTTACATACTGCGATTTACTGTGATTCATTGTCAGAAAGGTTACTATGCATACAACAAATAATGTACTGCTGAATCATCAACATTTAGAAGATGTTCATGGAAATTTAATTAGCATAGCAAGAATAATAAGCATAATATCACGTTTAGCGTTATTCCAATACATAAGTCTGAAATATATTTATCATGAAACTCTTAAACTGTCTTTCCGACATCTCCCATAATCTGTTGAGAATAATACAAAATTTAAAATGTAATAAGTGCCAGATTTTATTGAAGTCTCATTAAATGAAAGCTACTCTTGGGTCAAAGTACCCAAAAATTTGAGTAAAACACAGAAAAAGATATGTTTCCTAAATAAACGTTATGTATTGTTCTAAAAATCGAATAAAACATTTATGCCTCAAAATTTCTATATCGATACGGTTGAATTTAAAGCAATCTGTTTAGAAAAAAAAAAAAAAAAAAAAATGTATTTTTTCTAGCGTGGATTAGCAATGATCACGATGTTTAAAACTCTTATAGTATTTGTTCTGCAGATAAGATTCTGTTACAAATCGCTAATGGTTAATTTCGCGCAAAAGTGGACATCAAGTTCATTTTTTACTTTTCAACTAACTATATTTTTTTTCAGAAAACCTATGAAACATATAAAATAATAAAACGCATTATATGTAACAAAATTTGTATATCACAGATCAAAAAAGAAAATTTAAATAATAATAAGTAAAAGAATCTTTTTATATACCATGTTTTTAAATTTTCTAATGAATCATTAATAAAATATGCGAGGATAAAAGATAATATTTAAGCAATATTTAAGCACGTGGACTCAGTTCAGTGAAATAATAATAATAGTGAAAAAAAAGTTGTTTTTTAAAATAAAATATTACTTCTTTTAGAACAACGTATATTAGCAACGTGAACTACATTAGCACTTATCAATGTGTAGAAAATTTTTAAAGTTATAATGACGTCAATTTTTGTGAGATGCATAATTTAACTTTTTATAATTTTTTAAGGTTCACTTTGAATTAAATGTATTTATTTTTATGTCGAAAGAAAATGAACTCGTTTTTTTTTTTTTTTTTTTTTTTTTGGCAACAATTAAATTATAGCTAATATTTTACTGGTTATTTTATTGCTATAAGGACCTTATTATTTTCATATTTTAATTAATTAAAAGAAAATTATTCAAAAATTCAAAAATCTGACTTCGAAGTATTGTGTTGTTACCGGGATCTGAGCTTCTGTGAAAGTTTCAAATAACTAGCTAGTAGGGAAGTTAGTTAAAAATAGATTGCAAGATTTGTACCGAACAAACAAACAAACAAACAAGAATCGAAGTTAATAAAAAATGGTAAAATAAATAAGCAGAAGATAATTCTAGCACCTATGTCATGGCTAAGCACATGTCATGTCAAAGCTAAATCTAAGCTGACACGCTATTAAATATTAATTTAATTTTTTGAGCCTTTTTTAAATAACATATTGAATGAAAAACCTGTTTGTAAAAATTAAAATTTCTGAACTTCAAATGTGTTTTAGCTTAGAGCAAATAAGCGATACAGATGAGACACTGAAAATACGTCTGTTTTTTTTTTAAATATCTGACACACTAAGTTTTTACCTTATAAAATGGAAATTATTTCTCTAATGTTAAAAGATTTATCTTATTTGTAAATAAGAAATATATATACTATTAGATATATTAGAACACCAGATACAGATATATTAGAACACCAAAATTCATTAGGATAAATAAATATTTATTGTTTAAAATTGGAAAAGGAAGCTGTCTGCTATCATGCATAACATATATGAAATATACCTGATAATATTCTGTTACAAATCGTTGTTTGTATGAAGATCCTTTATTAAAAGCTCAATATTATTTTACGATCTCTATGACACTTAATCCTAGCGGGACTTTTGTGTGTTTTATATACCTATTTTATTGATACACACTCAATAGAATACAAGAAAACATTCTACATTAGTAGAAATACTGCATTCTGTAAAAAGAAAAAATAACTCAGTATAAGTTTTATAACAATTAACTTACAAATTGTAATTGATTGAATTCAATACTTTAGGTCCCCCCATGAAGGATCGAAACAGTGATGTCATGTCTCCGGATCATCATTAGGGTCATTAGGGGTGATTTCCTGATCGTCGCCAATTGCCTATAGTGTAGCACTAGTGCAACGTAAAACCTACAATCCCATAGTAGCTGAAATATAGCTGTAAACACTGCCAAACATATTGTGGTAGATTTGTGCAAACAGTAAGGTAATGTGCACCCCCAAATCAGAAAGTTTCTACATTATGCATAGTTTTCTTATATATGGCAGAGTTTCTTTCAATAGAAATTGAAGTGTGGATATAAAAAACCCGTATAAACAATGGCGTTTTTTAGAATAATAAGGAAGAAACACATTTTACAAAATTTCTATCTAAATTCAATAGATATATATTTTAATTTTGGTATTTATTATAGAGATACATTAGTTATTAAATTTAAATTACATTAGGTGATTAGGTGCGGTTCTGATATATAAATTTTATTCGCAAAACGAGTTATCGCAAAACGAGCTGCCGAAAACTTTAAAAAATATATTGTTAAATACACTGATGACCATTAAAAATGTAACACCAAGAAGGGATGTGAGTTTTATAATGATTATTTGGAACATATATTATAGTAGGAAGAAAATTTGATTAAATATTCAGGAAATTTGAAATAATATGTCCTGAGGAAACAGAACGTAAACCAGCGACCTCTAAGAGCAATAACTGCATTTATCTACCTAGGAATTGAATCGAACAGCAATTGGATGGCATATTCGGGTACAACACTTCATAAAACTTCAACACGATGCCACAGTTCATAAACGTATTTACTGGTGACTGGTGGCATGCCAGTCGCATTTCAACGATTAAACTGTCATTTTCCTTGGGGCGAGATTAGAAGAACACGCTGGCCAGAGCAATTGTCGAACACATTCTGTATCAAGGAGGTTCCGGGCAATAAGGACAACTTGCGGTCGTGCATTATCCTGCTTAAATGTTGCCCTACGGAGGCCGCGAATATACAGCAGAGCGATGGGTTTTAAATCGTCATAAATGTATTGTCCGCTATTCAGAGTATCGGGGATGCAAATAGGTGATCGAGACGTATATCCAATGTGACCTTACACCATCACTCTGTATGATGTTCCAGTAAGACGATGCAGAATGCCACCTGGCAATGTGCATTATTTTCAAAGCCGTAACATAAAGATTCGGCAATTTTAATGCTGTAAACAGGATTGTGATTTGTCTGAAAGACAATGTCTTCCTGAGTCCAGGTTCGTCGTTGATCACATATTAAAGGCGCCCATATGAGTGATGCAGCTTTTAGTGTAACCGACGTTTTGATAGCCACATACTGGGTCACCAAATGGAGTAATGGTATGTGGTACCAGAGGTAACACGTCTCGTTCCCCTTCTGTTCTTATTCCTGGCACTCTGAATAGCGGTGATTACATTTCTGACGAGTTAAGGTCCGTCGCTCTGCCCTGTATTCTAGGCTTCCTTAACGCAACATTTGAAAAGGAAAATGCATGACCGCAAGTTCTACACATTGTCCTGTCCTTCTTATTACAGAATGCGTTCGGCTGTTGCTCCGGCCAGCGCGTTCTCCTGATCTTCCACCAATGAAAAAACTGTTTAATCGTTGAAAATCTACTGGCACGCAACCACTCACCAATAACTGAGGTTAATGAATTGGGGTATCGTGTTAAAGCTTCATGAAACTTCATAAAGCTTCATCCGAATATGTCATCCAATCGCTGTTCGATTCAATGCCTAAGCAGATAAATTCAGTTATTGCTCACAGAAGTCGCTGCTTCATGTACTGATTTCTCAAGATATATCACACCAAATTTCTTGAAAATTTAATCAATTGTTCTTCCTACTATAATGTATCAGTCCAATAAATATCATTCTTATATTTGCATTTCTTCTTGGTGTTGCGTTTTGGATAGCCAGTAGTGTATATTAAAATAAAGATATACATTTTATCTTTCACTTATATCTTTATATATATATATATATATATATATATATATATATATTACGAATATTATCTAAAAAATGCGTAAAATGTGCTTACATAATAAGAAATAAATCAATAAAAGTAATAGTAAAATGAAATATTACTTTAAAACACGCAAAAAGCAACTTTTAATATGATTTGACGTTTTTATTTAAGAACTTCATTCAGGATATTAACAATATTTTAAAAAAAAAAAAAAAAAAAAAAAAGACCTACTACTGCTATCGCGTTTTAATTTATCGTGCTTTTCCCGCTTTCTTGGTTTTACAGGAAAAACCGATTTACATAAACACATGGAATTTAACAGTTTTGTACAGCAATATGGAATAAATATGCTGAAGTAAACCGTTTGTATGTCAAAACATAATTGCAGGTGATATTAAATGTTGAATGACGTCAAAACACTCCAATAAAAGTTTATAAAAAATCTAAAAAATCTGTAGAACAAGAACTATCCTTTTTCTGTCTTTTTTTTTTTATTATTTTTTTTTTATTTTTATGGTCGGTTCCCAAACAGAAAACTTTTCATGAGAAACTCCTTCTTTTTACGTTTCTGTATATTTTGTGCTTTCATTGAAATTAGTTTAAAATGAGTATTCTATTTTCAAATCAAAATTAAAGAAATTCTGGTAAAATTTGTTTTTGTGGGTTGTTGTACCAAATTTTTCATTTATTTATCTTTAGTTCTCTTTCTTATTATTAAAATAATATATATATATATATATATATACACACATATATTACTTAACTGATTCAATTTTTAAGTAAAATAAATATCACTTTCTCTTCTTCTTTCCCCGTTTTCAAAAGATACTCTAACGTTTCCAATTTTACATAGACCTTATCTATAATTTTTAGTGGATGGAGGTGGAGGGGGGGGGGGCATAGTATTAGTTTTTTTGTTGGTTATGTTGTGGACGGTAAGGTTATTAAAATGGAATTGATGGTGTACGTCCATAAGAAATTTCTTATGACATTCGGAATTCAATTCAGAAAACAACTTCTATTTTACTAATTTCTAATTTGTTTATTAGATTACAATATAAAATATTTAATGTTCGCTGTGCAATTTGTTTATATAAAAATTTCTCATGTTATTACGTGGATATAATGCTATAAGTTTTTAATAATAATTTATTTTATTAAAGTCATAATATAGACGGAAGTATTGTGAACATATCCACTTATCTTTGCAGTTTTTTATATTTTTTCTCATGGATACAATTGCAATCGAATACGAAAAGGAAAAGGAAATTTGATTAAAATAACTCATTATTTTGTGATACCGTAATATATATAGTGTAACACTTAAGTAATAAATTAAAATCAATATAACAAAATAGAAACTATAGTTAAAATATGAATTAATTATAATATTATTTCCGTCTAATTTTTTTCAAGGCTATTTTTATTTATGGATATTTAGAATAAGAGGCAAGTCCCCGTAGAGTTTGGCTACCTGAAAAGCGAGCAAGGGCGGATACCCCTAATTTATTATAAAATACACATTTTCTACAAATTTTTACGAAAAAAATTTTTGTAATAATTTATTATTAATTAAAAATAAACCCTTTATATGAAAGAGTAGTTCATACATTTCTATAAATAATCTTATCAAACATAGTATTTTTAGTTCACATATTTAACTTAACTTAGTGGTGTTTCATATTTGTCGTAATCGCAACATTTTATTTTTTAGTTTTTTTACACATATTAAGCTATTTAATACCAAAACAGGGAACCATCCAAAAGGATCAAAAAGATCAAAGTGCAAAAAACACTATTTCCGAGAGTCACATAGTGTTATCTTAGAAAAGTCGCCCCACCATAAATCTCAAAAGAAAACAAATTTTGTGCAACACAACGGAAACACATTAAAATCCTTTTTTACTTTCCGAACATATATATGTAAGGAAAGTATTGTAATCATGAAAAAAATGGACTTTGATATTTTGGTGTATCTATACGTTTTCAGATTCTCTGAGTTAATTTTTGCTATTTTTATGGTGATTTATGTATGTTTGTGTGAATGTATGTACGTGTGTGAGTGAACAAGTTTGCACACTCTTTATCCATATGACTTGAAATTTTGTACGTATGTTATAAGTTACCACAGCACGAACCCTATTGTTTTCGATGAATCTAGCACATGTACTATTTTTACAGGAACAGAAAGAAAATTTATTTATCAGTATGGCCTAAGAGCTCAAATTCTTTAATGTGTAATAGCGTCTGAATGCCTCATTCGATTGAGATAAAAATTTATATATATGTTAAAGGTCACTATCATAAAACTTTTATAGATTTTGGTAAATCTATCACTTTTGGTTTTTTTTTCTTTTTTGCCGGGTCACAAAATTAAATTCTTATGCCCTATCATTATGCCCTAAGGGATCAAATTATTTGAAGTACAATAGCATCTAAACGCCTTATTCGAATGAGCTGAAATACGCATGTTATAGGTCTTATACACATGTCTTATATACAAGTTCTAGGTCACCGTCGCGTGAAATATATAGATTTTTGTGAATCTAGCATTTATATATTTCTACAGGAGCGCAATAAAAAATTCTCTGTAATTATGACATATAAGCTCAAATTATTTGAAGTGTAATAGCTTAAAATTAAAGAACATTTTATATGGGGGAAAATTTTCAAACACCCGAATATAATTTAATAATTTGTTTATTTGACGACTTCAGTTTAGCTTATTTAAACTATAGTTAATTACTTAGTGTGCGGAAAGTCGAGGTGTGTCACTACAGTTTTTCTTCTTTCTTTTCTTTCTTTTTCTTTTTCTTTTCATTTTCATTTTTTTTTTTTTTTTTTTTTTTTTAAGAACTAAAATCAGTAACTTTATTTTAAATTATCACAAATATGTAATTCAATTACTCAATTTTACCCATTCGATTGGGTGAAATGAACTTTCATTTTGGGATGTACAAAAAAAAAATATATATATATATATACAGACACGACATTATTTCATTATTTAAAACATGAAAATCTGACATTGACAGATTTTAATTTAGTGCCAGAGGCCTACTGCTAAACTTGTTAATATCGACAAATTCTTCTTTAGTTAATTCGTGACGATCTAAATTCCATGATAAAGTTTTCATTAAATCAAACCAATGTGTTTCAGCTGCAGATATTGCAACAAATAACGTTGGAAGTCCAAACTGTCTTATAGCCGCAAAACAACGTTTTTTCTCTTTTTCCCAATGAGGGGGAGGTGTGCCTTGGGGGGGACTCATGTCAAAGGTGTGCCTTGGGGGGGACTCATGTCAAAGTTGTGCCTTGGGGGGGACTCATGTCAAAGTTCGGCCTTGGGGGGACTCATGTCAAAGTTGGGCCTGGGGGGGGGACTCATGTCAAAGTTGGGCCTTGGGGGGACTCATGTCAAAGTTGTACCTTGGAGGGGGACTCATGTCAAAGTTGGGCCTGGGGGGGACTCATGTCAAAGTTGTGCCTTGGGGGGACTTCATTCAATAAATCCCCATTCAATAAACCGACTGAAATAGGCCCTTAGCACTATTAAGAGTGTATTATAAAAATTCGACAACGCTGTACCGACTGAAATAGGGGTTCCTTGGGGGGGACTCATGTCAAAGCTGTGCCTTGGGGGGACTTCATTCAATAAATCCCCATTCAATAAACCGACTGAAATAGGCCCTTAGCACTATTAAGAGTGTATTATAAAGATTCGACAACGCTGTAACGACTGAAATAGGGGTACCTTGGGGGGGACTCATGTCAAAGTTGGGCCTGGGGGGGGACTCATGTCAAAGTTGTGCCTTGGGGGGATTTCATTCAATAAATCCCCATTCAATAAACCGACTGAAATAGGCCCTTAGCACTATTAAGTGTGTATTATAAAAATTCGACAACGCTGTACCGACTGAAATAGGGGTACCTTGGGGGGGACTCATGTCAAAGTTGGGCCTGTGGGGAGACTCATGTCAAAGTTGTGCCTTGGGGGGACTTCATTCAATAAATTCCCATTCAATAAACCGACTGAAATAGGCCCTTAGCACTATTAAGAGTGTATTATAAAAATTTGACAACGCTGTACCGACTGAAATAGGGGTACTTTGGGGGGAACTCATGTCAAAGTTGGGCCTGGGGGGGGGGACTCATGTCAAAGTTGGGCCTTGGGGGGGACTTCATTCAATAAATCCCCATTCAATAAACCGACTGAAATAGGCCTCTAGCACTAATTAAGAGTGACCTATAAAAATTCGACAACTGTACCAACTGAAATAGGCCTCTAGCACTAATAAATAACACTAAAACGAATACAAATGGAAAGAACAATTCCATTGTTTTTTACGGAAAGTATTCTACATTCAATACAAGTTTTCATGCATGTCGATTTTGGTTCAAAATTCGCCCGAACGCAGCAACAAGATTAAACGTATTCATCAGGTATTTTCGAAGGAAGGAGGAAGGGAGAAATGACGTTCCTACAGATACAAAACTTTAATCCTAGTTAACTAGTATCTCATCTAAAAGGGGTCAAAATTCTGATGTCATGTCTCCGGACCACCACTAAGGATGAATCCCAGATTGTTGCACAATAGCACACTACGGGAAGACAGTATGATATTAAACACACCGTTTTCCTAGTTGACTATTAATGTTATTCAACAGAAACATGCAATTTTATGTTGGTTGATTACAAGTAATTTTCACTGAGCACAAATGTACGAAATTTTGCCTTCAGCTTCCACAATAAATTTATGCAATAAACAGGACGATAGTATAATATAAAGTTAAACGATATAAGCAATGGTTGACAGACACCACTTTATGTCAAGGTACAATTAAATATTAATTTCATGAAATTCAGTGCTTTAGTTCTCCATCTTGAGCTGCCACAAAATTTTTGCTATGTTCACACAGTCAGACCGAAAAATTTCGTACCAAATATATTAAAATCGTATTCAAGACTACATAAAACTTATAAAACAGCCGAAAACCGGATGTCGAAAATTTTTACGTATCCAAAACTTTTTCCTTATGAATATATGAAAAAAAGAGTAAAACTATACTGATAAAAAAGTGCTTTATTGTCTTTAAAATGGATGTTATATAGACATTATACATCCTTTCTGGTTTACACTGAAATACACCAAAAAAGACATAGATAAACATTCTTCTTTTATTTAATTGAAAAAAAAAAATATTTTATCGCTTTCTTTAAAGGCTTTAAATTAATATGAAATATTAATAAAAATTAATGTTAATCGTAAATTAATTAAATTTTTGGCTATAATTATATAAGAATTTACTATAAAAGTTTTCAAAAGAAAGATATATTTAATATACATTTATTTGTCTTTCAACTTTTATTTTAATCTATCAAAAATTTACTTTTTTAAAAAATCGTATCAAAACCTAATAAAATTCACTTCTATTCAAATGATGAAACGATATCGATTTGTCTTCTTCAGACAGGAAAAGTGATAAAAGCTGATACAAAAGCTGCTATGGAAAACGAAACAAATAATAAATCTCATGTTTCCAAAACTCAGTTTCTAAGAGAAGTAGAAAATACCTATTTGATTGAAACTTATTCGAATGATTCAAAGTACTGTCAGAATAAGAAATAGGGCTTAAAAATTTGAATTTATCTGAAGCATTCTTGAAAAGAAAAAAAAAAAAAAAAAAAAAAAAAAGTGCCGGCTTTACTGATTTAAACAATATTTTTCGTGTTCTTGTTATTTTTATTGTAAATTCTGGTTTTATGTTCTTTTTTCTTTCTGAAGCTATTATTTAAGGAAAGTAATGTTATCGCGATTTGCGAAAGAGGTGTATCTCGCATAGTTCAAAACACAATGGTCGTAGTTTGTTATGCACTTTCAGCTCTGGTCTTGAAACAAGCTCCCCTTTTAGAGTTATCTACGATTTACGAGTTATCTACGGTTTACACGTTTTTTCGTCATGTATGTAATGAGTGCCTGTGTGTGAGAGAGAGAGAGTGAACACGATAGCGTCTAAACGCTTGTTCAAATGAATTGAAAGTTGGTGCGTATTTTATAGGTCACTGTAGCACGAACTGTGTAGATTTTAGTGAATCTAGCACGTATAGTTTTTTTAGGGAGAGACAGAAAGGCCTATGAACTCAAATTATTTAATGTGAGATAGCGTCTAAACGGCTTATTCAAATGGCGTTTATTCAAAGTTTTGTACTTATTTCTAACGACTTTGTTCAAATTAGCTGAAAGTTGGTACGCACGTTAAAGATCCCCGTAGCACGAACTATATGGATTTTGTTTTTTATAGCACTTACAGTTTTTTTTTTTTTTTTTTTTTACAGGGACACAAAGAAACATTCTTTATCATTAGGCTAATGGGATAAAATTATTAAATGTGCAATAGCGTCTCAATGCCTAATCTTTTTCATCGTAAACTTTATATGTATATTATAGGTCACCACCACGCGAAATGTATAGATTTTAGTGAACCTAGTTATCAATTTCGAAATGGAATGAAGTAAAATATAAAATTTAATCTAAATTGAAGGTTTTTTTTTTTTTTTTTTTTTTTTTTTTTAATTCTATTTAGTTAAATAAATCTACGCTATTTTTTGTTTGCGCTTTGCATTTCGTATTTCCAACGGATTACATAAAGACTTTTTTTTATATATATTTATTTTGTATTTTTAGTTTTTTTTCTATAATGTGTATCACTCAAACTAATTTTTAAAAAAAGTTCTACAGTCGCCAATTGTCCAAAGTATAGCATTAGTGCGATATGAAACCCACTTATTCACTAACTGTCACTATATGTTAAGCATATTTAGGTATTCCTTGTAGCTTCACTGATAATATTTATTTATTTTATTTATTTATTTATTTACTCATTTGAATGCTATAAAGATTAATTATGTTTCAGAATGAAAACCTAAAACTTCTCAATTCAAAATTACTAGTAAATACTTCTTAATTTAGTAATTTTTCTTCCATATTTTGTAGTTTTTAACCAAAATTATAAATGTTTTAAATGGAAAATTAGATAGAAATGGAAAAAATTATATCTTCTTGCAGAATTTCAACTATTTTTTTCATATGTTTAAGTAAAAATAATGTCTTTAGATTAGAAAGGGATTGCATTCAATGAAATATTAAACTAAAATGGTTTCACAAAAAAAGAAAAAAAAAAAAAAAAAACTAAGTAAATTAAATGTTTGTACATGTCAATAGGTAGGTGGCTCTGTTTTTGAACCCTTATATTAAATAATATTTTAAATGTAAAATTAGATAAAAATGGAAGTAATTATATCTTCTTGCAGAATTTCAACTATTTTTTTCAAATGTTTAAGTAAAAAGAATGTTTTTAGAAATTCGCTTCACAAAAAAAAAAAAAAAAAAAAAAAAAAAGCTAAGTAAATTAAACGTTTGTACATGTCAATAGGTAGGTGGCTCTATTTTTCAACCCTTATATTAAATAATATTTTAAATGTAAAATTA
The DNA here is from genome assembly GCA_963930645.1 of Salticus scenicus. Lineage (NCBI taxonomy): Eukaryota > Metazoa > Arthropoda > Arachnida > Araneae > Salticidae > Salticus > Salticus scenicus. The sequence goes on along the minus strand of OZ005652.1, from coordinate 211,726,241 downwards.
GATAGAAATGGAATAAAGTTTATTTCTTTTCAAAACTTGTTTTTTTTTTTTTTTTAGCTTAGCTATTTTCTATTTTAAAATCATTTAACTATTTTCTGCGTTAATGGCCATTAACAAATGAAATTTCAGTATTATAGATATTTCTAATACAAAAAGTTAGTACGAATGAAACATTAATTCTAAATATACATCTAATACTTTTTAAATAAAAGGATGAACTACCTTACTAATATTTAGATAATAATAATCATTTATTTAATTTTTGCCTCTTGTTAGTTATATTTCATGTTTCTTTTGATATCTACAACTAGTCTTAAAATATTCATTAGGTTCTATGCACGTGATTACAGTCCGTTAAAAAATTATAAGACCACTTTAATTTTGTAAATTATAAGAAAAATAAAGATTTTAATCATAATTTAAATACATAAAATAACATATTACTCTATATTTTTTTATAATTAGTTTGCAATAACTTGGTATAATGCAATAACTGTTTAATTAAAATATATATTAGAAATAAGTGAAAAATAACCTGTTAAGAAAATATAAGACCACTTGTCAAAAAACAAAATTGTATAAAACATTAATATGATATTGATCCTCCATTTTTCCTGACGAATTCAAACACTGTTTTTCACTGAAGTAACCAGGTGGTTAAGTCATATTACAAAAATATTGTCCCATTCTTTGACAATGGCTACTTCCAGTTCATTGGCCGATGAAAATTATTTATTATTAGCATAAACTTTGCGAGATAATATACCCCATAGGTTTTCCATGGGGTTGAAGTCTGGACTTCGACTTGACCATGGCAAAATATTATTTTTTCTTTTTTAAACCACTCCTGTGGGGATTTACATGTATGACAAGCAGCATTGTCCTGATGAAACATCCAGTTAGCACCACATAATAAAGGTCTAAACGGTATCATATGATCATATAGCATAGACTGATATTGTGAAGAGTTTATATGACCCGAGATCCGCTGTAAATCACACAACCCCTCATAACTGATAGCTCCCCAAATCATTACTGATCCTCCACCCATTTGTCGACTGAAGCATTCTTTTAGTTTCTTCCTCAAGTCATGCCAATAGTGTGTGTAACCATCGGGACCATCAAGGTTAAAGTTCTTTTCATCAGAAAATATAATTTGTATCCCCTCATCATTCCATGACATGACATATTTAGCCCATTTTAATCCTTCTTCTCGGTGGCATTTCAATAACTTTGGTTTTTTCTTCAATTTCATAAATTTTGTATTAATATTTAATTTAAGACTCTTCCAGACTGTTACATGTGAAGTTTTCTTGCTGAAACGTTTTGAAATTTCATGAGTTTAAAGACCTTTTTTAGTTGACAGTCGATAAATTTGTCTATTATCACGTGCTGTCAAAATATTTTTTATACCAGTTAGTTTTATTTTGTTTGAATAATCTTTTCTAATTATGGCATTATGAATGGCAGTTTTAGAACGGTTCATTAACCTCGCAATATCTCTTTCAGATTTACCAGAACCTTTATAAAATAAAATTTTTCTCACTTCGCACTCTGATATTTCTTTACCTCGAGGCATCGTCAAATTAATCGTGTATAACACATTCAAAACCTAAGCATTTGCTTCTTAGGTAATGCTTTTACGAAATACTGACGCATGCGCTTTATATTGAGTTTGACGTCATGTATAATATGCTTATTTTCTCAGGTGGTCTTATAATTTCTTAACAGTCACAGTCTAATTTTTAAAAAAATGAATAAGTTTTAGTGAAATTTAATTTAATTTTAAAAGTTGGAAATAGTATAGGATGCGTTTTCCTTTCAATTTTAAATACGCAACTAAAAATTTGCATATTATGCTCTCTTCTTCAGAAATGCACCAATACGCTTGTGGTCTTATAATTTCTTAACGCACTGTAATAAAAAAAAATAATGAAATTACGTCACAGTCATAAATGTAAATAAATAAATAATTAAATAAATAAATAAATAATTAATTAATTTTGTAGATTTTACTAAAAATAAAAATGTCTTAATGTGAAATAAATTAGATTACATATTAGAATGCGAAACACAATTCTTAAGTTGGTAAGTTTTGTTTAAATTAAAAATATTTAAACATAAAGTTGCTATGTTTTCGGTTTGTTACATTGCACCTGAAGGAAGGTTTTGATATTTTGTTGGGCCATGTTGGTTGTTTTCAACAAATTTTCATTTTAAGTATAAAAAAATAGTGTTTTGGTGAAGGCATAAAATATTGTTAATGAATTTACAAAATGGCTTTGTTACAATCAACAAAATTTCTGGAATAACTATTTATTTCTTTATTTGTTATTTTATTTTTATTATTATTTTGAACTGTAGAATAATTTCATTATTTCTTAATTATTATTATTTTTTTTTTTAAGAAAAATGATTTTAATTGAAAACAATAATATATATATATATATTAATGTAAAATAAATGAAAACGGTGTTTTCTATTTTACTACAAGATAACATTTATTTTTATTAAGTTAATATTATTGCTGATTATAAATATTTATTAATAACACATTAATTTTGATTTTAGTTATAAAATAGGGAATGAAGAAAAGAGTTTAACAATATATAATTATTTTAAACATTTTTTTACTATTTTAAAATTACGCAATGTTCGTTTGGCTTTTTTATTCAATAATTGGTATTTATCTGACTATTTTCTTCACTAATACCATAATATGTTTGAATTATAGCCTTTATTTTCGTTTTGCATGTTCGTTTTGCACCCCCCCCCCCCCCAAAAAAAAAAAAAAAAAAAAAAAAAAATCTCATTTAGTTCTTTACAAACCACGTGTAAAAAGTTCAGCTACACAGTTGTGGCTATGAACACTTTTCAAGATAAATAAATAAATAATATAAAAATATCTTCATTTAAATATGCATATTTTTTTCTCTTATACATTACTTCTACAAGGAAATGAGATCTTTCTTACAATTGTCATTACATAAGACATGTCAATTTTATTTTTCATATTACACATCTTCCTCAGTTTTTTTTTTTTTTTTTTTTTTTTTTTTTAAACCATAAGAAACTTTGCAGCGTTTACATGAAAGTAAAACAATATTTTTTTCTTCTTTTGAATATTTAAATGTAAGTTAATAATAAGTAGAAAAGGGAATAAGTAGAAAAAAAATTCTCCTTTATTTTCATGCATTTGATCAAAATCTACCTTTTAAGAAATTTTTTAAATGCTCGCATTTTTAGTGAAGTTTAATTATAGATTAAGAACAGAAAAATGTTTTTTTCATATTTTCAAATACATATGATGTAAGAATAGAATAAAAATTCCAAAAATAAAATAGTTTAAAAAATTAAGAATATTTTGTTTCGTGATATGATTGCTTATGATTTTAAAATATGTAAATTGAAAATCAATGTTAAAAATAAAAAAAAAAAGACAATATTTTATGAGAAGAAAAAGGAAATAATTCTTTTTCGTTAAGTAAGTCTTAAAATGAGTTGAAATAAATGTTAACATACATATCACTGTACGTGAAAACTAATTAAATCGTGTTTCAACACGTATGATTACAGACTTATTAATGCCTTTGCATGTAGATTTACATAATATGGATTTGCTCAATTTAAGAATACAAATTTTTATTGGTGGCAACAAAAAATAATTATTTTTGTCTATTATTTTTAAATAATTCGAGTACTAGCAGGCTACGCCCGCTTCTCTGGTCAATATATTTAAATGAATTTTCAAAAGAATTGAATCATTTTTTATTTTTTATATCACATTATAAATAATGATAATAATAATAATAAAATACCTGCATTGAAATTGCTCTAAACTTCGCTTCGGCTGTCCACTGTATACGGTAGCTCTTTTTAAACCCGCAACGCATTGGGTCCAGGCTCCCACGGCCTGCAGAAAGGTCTTTCCCGAGCATTTCAAACTGAGTATCCATCTACGACAGGTGGATTTCCTCTCATTAGAACTACGATTTTAAAGACTGTATCTCAGCATTTATTATAGTTTTTAAGTGTTTTATAGCGCCAGCTGTATTAAGATTTGATTCCGACTAATATAATAAATAAAACAAAAAAGTAAATTTTCTTTTAAAAGGAATTAAATACACAAAAAACACATTTTATCTAAACTTAAATTTTATTCAGTTTTATTCTTCCTACTATGTACTACCATTTTTTCCCGATAAATACTATAAATTAAATTAATAATAATAATAATAATAATAATAAATCATTCAAAGGAATTAATTAAAAAACTGAAAAATAGAAAGGTATTATACTATGAAAATAATACAGAAAGATAACTATAATATTTTTTATAACTATAATATATTTTAATACATTTTTAAACTTAAAATTTAATATATTTAATTTTTTCTCCTGCAATAACATTTGATTTTCAATAAATAAATTAAAAAAAAAAAAAAAAAAAAAAAAAAAAAAAGAAGATTTCGCTTTCAAGTGAATGATCTAAATAAATAAAAAAATAAATGCACAATACCCGTTGCTAAAATACGCAGACGATTAAAATGAAGGAATGAATTTTAGAAAAAGGAAACACAGAAGCCAACATTTAAAATTGAAAAAAAAAAAAAAAAAAATTAAAAAAAAGTTCAATTTCGAATTTTGAAAAAATCTCGATGAGGTGCACACCTATAAAGTTCCAGGTATCTATCTGCTAAGTTTTGTGGCTCTGCGATTAGTAGTGTGAGCACCGGAGCGCAGACAGACACACAGGCATACACACAGACTGATTCACAGACACGTACAGAGGCAGATACTTCGCTTCTCTTTATCTATACAGATGAAAATGTTTTCATTTTCAAATAATTTTTCCTGCCAAAAATTCAATAAATGCAGTATCACCTTCATTAGCAGGTGGGAATACTGCAAATTCAAAAAATCATTTATTCCTAACAGATTTACGAAGTTATATCACGCTGGCATACACCAGAATGTATATACGTAAAAAAATAACTTGAAATTTTAACATCAAACCGTATTATATCAATTTAATTTAAACTTTCACTTATTTAGTATTTATATAAATATTTATTGAAATTTAACAATAAGCAGAAGATTTATAGTTAATTTTAGAAATTTAAAATATTTGTTATAATAGAGTTTTTAATAAAAATGCTACTAATAACATACCTCCACCTACACCTTTTTTGGGAAAAAAATGTTTGGATTATCTGCCTGTGTAGATAGAAATGCCAGCATATATTATACACTAGTCTTGAAAACGTTAACAAACATCAAATTTCAAACGCTCTTTTCAGGTCCAAGAAAGCCAAGGCCATGATTTTAATATTGAAGAATTAAATATTCCTAATAATTCATTTCTTAGTTTATCTCATTTCTGTTTGTATATCAATTATATTGTGCTTCAAGATCTGGTTTTTAAACAATCGCATGGTATAGGAGAAAGCTAATTATTTTTTCAGTACTGCTACAGTTTATATATATATATATATATATATATATATATATATATATACATACAATTTTTTCATTAATTTTAAAATCTTCTTTATGTTTCATAGTATATATAATTATATATATACATAACTTTGTCAATTTAACTTTACCATTAATTTTTTTAAAGTTTACATGCACTTTGATTACAGCTGCAATGGCGCTTTTTCTTATGTGTACTACTTCAATTTTAATCATTTACCTTATTTGGCTGTTTGTTGATCTATGCTTTTAAAAACTCTTTGATGTAGAATTGTTTTATCTAAGTTTAATATTGGGATATTCCTTTAGTGGTTTGAATGTGCCTAATTGAGTATTGACTTTTATCATCCAATTTAAAAGTTTTTTTAGTGTTTCATGCACAATATTCTGAACAACTAAGATTTAGTGACTTCTAATGTTTCATGTGGTTAAATTCTGACATTATGAGCATTTATTAATCACACTGTCCAATATAGATTTCAATGGTTAATTTATTCAATTATAGTCTTTTACCTTTGGATGTAAACTTTTTAATCTTATTGCTTTGGGATGACTTATACTTTGGATTGGAACTTTTTGTAAATATTGTGTATAATTTATTATGTATTTAACCCTAATTAACTGCAAGGTTAAACATATAATCTGTATCGCAACATTTTTGTGTAAGTCTTACCTATATGTTACAATCAGTTCTATTTTTGTTATGTTGGTATTGTTTTGTATCTGTTAATTGCTAAATATTAAGGTTAAATTTTATTACGATAACTATCATTTATATATGTTTATATATATATATATATATATATATATATATATATATATATATATATATATATATATATAAATTTACTACATCATAATATTAGATTGAATGTTTTTAGTCACACATGAGTTCCAGCAGTGGCCGAACGTTTCTTTGCTCAAAGCTGGAAGATGAGAAGTTCTGGGTAGACCTAGCCGTTCGGAGTTTTCCGTGGTTTCCTCTGAAACTCGGCCGAAAACAGGCTAGAATCCCTTAAAAAGACCCCTCACGGAGAGCCTTCACCTGTATGTTATGGATTTGACATAGTGATTTGACCTTAACGCACACAACCACAACCGTTACAGATGCGATTGAATTGTTTTTAATACAGAATTTATAATAAAATTTCAAATTTAACGTGTAAAGATGTTTTAAAATTAAAAACATCTGATGGCCTTTGAAAAGGGTAAATTTGTAATGTTGTTTTTTCTGCATAGTTTTTTTAATGTAATGAATTATTATTTATTTCAACTTGAGATTGAAAATGTAACTGTGTACATGATTATAATCCTTATAACTACTATTTAGGACCTTCAAACTTGAAAAACAAGCTAAAATTTCATTAGTATATAATTGTGAATTATAAATGTATTGCGGAAAAAAGTACAGCTCAGTGACCGCATTATCCGCCAGCGGCGGATGCAAGCAATGTTCATGAACAGAATTTTGCAGCGGATTTCTTGTATATATATTTTTTTTATTTTAGAAAAAAAAAAATTTTTGTTTGCACATTTATATAGAAAGAGAAGAAACATGAGTTTTAAAACTAACTGTAGACCGCACTAGTTGATTAAATTGAATTATAAAATCTGCATAAATATTACATTTAATCATTTGTTACAAATTAAAGGTTATGCAATTCAAATATTAATTTCAGTAATGAAATTTAAAATTTTCAAACACATTTATTTTATAAGAATTTATATTCGTTGGACACTATTTTGTATTATACAAGAAAATAAAAATTTTAATGAACGTGATAGCTCTACAGCGCAGGAACTTAGCGTTGAATGTTTGTGCTCGTTGAGGAAGTCTACAACTTAAAGTCATGAAATTGGACATTTGTTAACAGATATATGGATATTTGCGAAGTGTTGGCTACCTGCGATAGAATTTGGGCACCTTTGGACCTGGAAGAAGCATTTTGGAATTTAAAATTTGATCTTCGTTAAAGTTTTCAAGCCAATTCTACATTATATGCTGACATTTCCACATATGCTATGACGATGAGTAGAATGTTTCTTTTCCCAAACAGGTACAGGTGGGGAATGTTCTTGTTAGCATGTCCATTAAAAACTTTATTATATTAAATATACTTGTATTTTCTAAACTTAAATATAAGATTTCTGTTTATTTTCGAATTTAAATAATTATCTATACAAGTACTAAGTAAATGTAAGTTTAAATTAAATTGATACAATAACTTTTGATGAGGAAATTTCAAGTTATTCTGTCAATTTACAAGAAACCTTTTTAATACATCCTGGAATATTCTAGTTTGAAAAATCTTCTGAAACCTGTTAGGAAACAAAAGTATGATGTTTTTGATTTCGCAGTTTTCCCAATTGCTGATAAAGTTGATAGGTACTGCATTTATTTAATTTGTGACGAATTCGGACGCCTATGTGATGAATTGGCGCCTTTGTCATTCATATTGTCGCGTTTGGCATTCTATCAATTTATAAGAAATATTTTTTTAATACATCCTGGAATATTCTAGTGTGAAAAATCTTCTAAAACCTGTTAGAAAAAAAAAGTATGATATTTTTTAGTTTGTAGTTTTACCAATTGCTGATAAAGTTGATACTGTTTTATTGAATTTGTGACGAATTCGGACGCTTATGTGTTCAATTGGCGTCTTTGTCATTGATATTTGTACCTGTGGTATGCGTAATAAATAAACACTGAAGCGTAATTGTTCCACTTAACAAATATTTAATTAAAGCAATTCAACGAGGGGAGAATGGGGCTACTTCTTAAATGCATAATAAAATATAAATGATCTATAACTTCAATGCAAATATAATAAATAACTTGATAATACCAAGATACTTTCAGCGACATAACGGCGTGAAACTTTACTATACTTCTTTAAATGTAAACTCCAGGAGACATCTAAATCTGAGCGGCATTTGACTCTACCCTCTCGAACAGAAAACTCCATAATGAGTGGTCTCCTTCCGTCTTTTAAACATTCTGAACTCCGTAAGGAGCTTTAAAACTCACAAAAGTCAAAATCTCCTCTCACCACAAAAACTCCTCGAGTATCATTTAAACCTGCCTTTCATACTTCGTAACCTTAATTTGCATTTGATACGCAACCTGCCTTCCGACAAACTTATTCAGTTCCTTCTTACCTCCTATATTTCCCAAAATATGAAACTTTTACTTTAAACTCGTAGAATACCTTTTGAAGTACAGTAATGAGTTTTAACCGTACTAGGAATCCTCCCAACTCCAATTTGCGAACAATTTTACAAAAATTTCCCCCAACCTTACAATTTTTTTGCTTAATACTTTTTTTGACTTAAATTAACATCTTTTATCTTTTTAGGTTCATTTTTTCACCAAGCTGATAGAGAAATCAACCTTTACACTCCAAACTAGCTAAAGTAAATTTTCGTAGTTGACGAATTAATAAATAAAATTTCTAAATTTTTTATCCAGTTTATTAATTTTTTTTTTTTTTTTTTTTTTTTTTTTACATTCCACTGCTATACCTCATAATTGATCATTATTTAAATTAAGTTTTTTTGTACAAGAATTTAATATATATATATGTGTGTGTGTGTGTGCATGTATACATGTGTGTGTGTAAATCATATATTTTTCATCATATTTTCATTCAATCATTTTATTGTTTCTTTTTACTTTCTTCTATATGTAATATAGAGATAGTATTGGATTCGCGAAAATTTTCGACCTCCGTTTTTTGACGGATCTACACGTTTTGGGATGTCCTGAACACGAATTGATAGTTTTTAAAAAATGTCTGTCTGTGTGTCTGTCTGTCTGTGTGTGTGTCTGTCTGTCTGTGGTTTAGTGTTTTCACCGTATCTCACGAACCAATGAATGAAATTCAACCAAACTTGGTATATAGTTGGACCCTGGCGGGGCATTGTGCTGATTAGATTTGGGGATCAATAGCCCATCAGGTGGCGCTGTGATCGCATTTTATGTAAATTTTTAACATGGCAGTATAGGACAAATTTTCGTATTTTTCACCGTATCTCAGGAACTAATGAATGAAATTCAACCAAACTTGGTATATAGTTGGAACCTGACGGGGAATGGTGCTGATTAGATTTGGGGATCAATCGTCCAGAAGGTGGCGCTGTGATCGCAAAATTTCGTATGTTTCACCGTATCTCACGAACCGATGAATGAAATTGAACCAAACTTGGTGTATAGTTGGACCCTGACATGGAAAGGGTCAGATTAGATTTTGGGATCAATCGCCCAGCAGATGGCGCTGTGATCGCATTTTATGTAAACTTTTAACATGGCAGCATAGGACAAAATTTCGTATAAATGTACATAATGAGCGTTATTTTAAACTTGTGATTGTAAAATTAATATGAATTATTGATAATAGTAGTAGTTAACTACGAAAAAAAATTTGTGCATGTGGGGGCACCGGTTCCCCCCCGGGAGGGGTAAATTTTCAAGATGGGTATCTTTCGAAAGGTCTCGTCAATACCTTTAAAACGAATGGTCGAACTATAAATCTGTGACAATTTGAAACAAAGTTATCGATTTTTTTACTTTTAACAAAAAAAAACTTAGAAAAAAAAATCGTGTATTTTTTTTTTTTTTTATCGAAACTTAACCAAACTTGGTATTTAGTTGGTCCCCGACATAATTTGGTGCTGATTACATCTAGGGATCAATAGCTCAACAGGTGGCGCTGTGATCGCATTTTTCTAAATTTTTAAGATGGCAGCATAGGACAAAATTTCGTATAAATGTACATAATGAGCGTTATTTTAAACTTGTGATTGTAAAATTAATATGAATTATTGATAATAGTAGTAGTTAACTACGAAAAAAATTTTGTGCATGTGGGGGCACCGGTTCCCACCCTGGGGGGGATGGGGGTAAATTTTCAAGATGGGTATCTTTCGAAAGATCTCGTCAATACCTTTAAAACGAATGGTTGAACTATAAATCTGTGACAATTTGAAACAAAGTTATCGATTTTTTTTACTTTTAACAAAAAAAAAAAAAAAAAAAAAAAAAAAAAAAAAATCGTATTTTTTTTTTTTTTTTTTTTTTTTTTTAAATATTGTTACTGGTTGAATATGTATTACTTTTAACAAAAAAATTTTTTTTTTTTAATATTGCTACTGATTGAATATGTATATAGGAAAATATAGAAGAAAGTCTTGTTTGCATTTGTGTTGGATGAAACATCGTATTAAATCAAAATACATAGTGAAAATACGTAGCTATATATTACAGTATATTTCTTACTTTATAATACAAAAATTTTAATATTTGTTTTGAAATTAACTTTATTATGTTATTTTCATGTATTTTTCGTTGGTTTTTCTATAGAGCACAATTTTGAAATTACATTTAATCCCTACTAATAGAAAAAAAAAAATAATTTTTATACATAAAGTTTAATAAATAAATAAATTTAAAGTTGTTTAAAAAAAAAATTAAAAATTTAGTGAAGATTTTGCGTACAGATTTAGTTTTGACATACACTAGGCCTGAATCATACACAGTATTACATTACCTCATAAGATGCAATTTATGAACCAGCTGAGATATATTTTTGAATAAATAACTGTCAGTAAAATAAGACTGATCACATTTCTTCTTTACTTATTTAATTTTAATGAATTCCCATTCGATGAATTTTAAACCTAGAATGTTCTTGTGAACAGCTAATTTTTAATCAAAAGTACTTTTATATTAACCCACTGGTGTACTTCATTGATGCTTTTAAAAATAATAGTAATAAATAAATGAATAATGGAATCCTTCAGTATTTTTCTTTAGTTCTAATCTAATTTTTCTTGAGATTATTACAGAAACCAGGAAAGGGATTTTATTCCAAATCACGTTTAAATTTTATCACGCGTATAATTAAAAAGTCCATATAAAGATTTCCATGATTTAAAGTAATTTCTTTTCTTTCTTTCCTTTTTTTTTTTTTAATCTTGTGGGATACATCTTTATAAGCAAGTAATCGAGATAAAAAGTAGTACTCGCTATTACGTAATACTTTTATAATTTTTATAAAATAGCCATTTAACAAAACTTTTAATTTCACTTTAGCATTAATAAAGATTTTAATTATATCCATAAATATTTTAATTAACTTCATGCACATAGCCACTTTATAAATTTAACTTATTTACTTTTCAACTTCATGGTTTTATTGTGATTTTTAAATTATTATTATTATTTTATTATTATTATTATTATTATTGACATCTCAGTTTTACTTTATGTATATATATATATATATATACACTCATGGATGTGAAAATTGAAACAACGTGAAAGAATTGTCAGAAATTAATGAAATTTTTTCCACATATTACTGATAGTGGTATAAATAAACAATCAAATGCACAAGACAAAAAAAAAGTTTGAAATTAGTACATTGTGTGTCCGTCACACTCAGTGATGAGAGCCTGTACACATCGTGCCATTGAATCGTACAGGTTCGGAATGTAATCCTGGATAATGGCATTCTAGATGGCTTCGACTTGACGCCAAAGTTCAATATTATTGTGCGACCCACCAGTTGTAAGAGCGATTCGCCGACCAATGAAATCCTAGACATGCTCGATGGGTGACATATCTGGGGAATAAGCAGGCCATGAAGAAGTGAAACCTGTTGTGCACTGAAGAAGGCTTGTGCAGTCTGAGAAACATGGCCAGGGGTATTATCCTGCTGAAATACAGTATCCGGAATGCGTCAAAGAATGGGAAGGACCTTTGCCTCAAAAATTCCCTTATGTCGCGATCACTGTTGAAGTTGTGCATAGTATGCACTAGATGGGATCGACAATTAAACCTAATAGCTCCCCGCACCATTACGTTAAGCGTTCGTACAGTATGACGCTGGATAACACACTGTGAGAGCAGACGTTCCCCCTTATAACGTCTGACGCGTAATCTTATACTAAAAAAATATATTTATATATATAATAAAAAAAGCAAAATTAATTAATTGTCATTTGTAAGAAATTTTTTTATAGCTCCTTTTATTATAATACATTTATAGAAATTTGAAATATAAATAAAACTTACTGTTAAACATAAAATATTTACATTTTTAACGATATCTATGAGAATTTATATTTTTTTCAAAAGAAAAGAAATTTATATAAAGAAATATATATACAATGAGAAAAGTGGATGTGGGTTTTAGTATTTTTGCTGCTTGCTATATACACTCTTGCGTAGAAAAACTGCAACACGATGAAGGAATTGTGAGAAATTAAAGAAATTTTTATTGGACATATTACTGATAGCCATACACATAAGCAATCAAATGTACAAGACAGAAAAACAAACAAAAAGAACGTCCGAAATCAATGCTTTATGTGTCCGCCACGCTGTGCGATGAGAGCCTGTACACGCCGTGGCATTGAATCACACATGTTGTGAATGTAATCCTGGCGAATGACATTCCAGATAGCTTCGAATAGACGCAAAAGCTCAATCTTACTGTGTACCCTACCTCTTGTACCAGCGAGCCGCTGACAAATGAAATCCCAGACATGCTCGATGGGCGACATATCCGGGGAATAAACAGGCCATGGAAGAAGCGAAACCTGTTGTGCACTGAAGAAGGCTTGTGCAGTCTGAGAAACATCTGCACTTGCACTATCCTGCTAAAATACAGCACCCGAATGCGTCGAAGAATGGAAAGGACCTCTAACTCTAAAATATCCCTTATGCGGCGAGCACTGTTGAGGTTGCTCGCAGTGTGCACTAGATGGGATCGATAATTATACCCAATAGCTCCCCGCACCATGATGCTAGACGTTTATGTAGTGGCACACACTGTGGAAGCAGACGTTCACCCTGTAACGTCTGACACGTACTTTTTCATCATTGTACTTCTAATTGTAGCGAGATTCATCGGTAAAAAACAATTTGTTGTCACTGGACACGCCACGCAATGTGTTGCTGAGCAAATTGAAGACGGAGGCGTCTGTGATTCAGTGAGAGGGGAATCCTGATAAAGGAACCCTTGAACGCAGTTCATGCTGCAGCAAACGCCGACGAACCATGAAGCTAGACAACAAAACACCGGTAGCCGTTCTTCAACGTTGTGCTAACACATGAGAGGACGCTTTACGGTTCGTCACAGCCATGCGGATGAGGTGTATGTCGTCTCGTGCCGTTGATCTATTGCGTGCCCCACTGCCAGGTTTTTGGCTTGTTTGATACTCCTCTGTCCATTTGTTGCAAACACACATCACTATTGTGGCATTACACTGCGTGCGAGCTGCGATTTCTCGATACGAAAATCCACTTTTTCGCATACCATCGATGCGGCCTCGTACGAACTCAGTTATTTGTTGGTATGGAACCCTCTGCTTTTGACGAGGCATATACACCGCGAATGAAACGTTTACCGCAGACCGAGAACGATAAACCGGCTTCAACGCGCCTTTACAGTCCTTTATATATCTGGAACAAATGACGAATAAAGAGTCGGTTCTCGTTCCACGCATGCGTAATCGCTTTGTAATTCTAATCATTTGCCTCACTTTGCATTTCCTGTAAGTTTGGTTCAATTTGCATATTCCCTTCATGGTGTTGCAATTTTCACAAACATGAGTGTACATATGAATTTCTATTATTATTTAATTTCATAATTTAATATACATAGAATTAATCATTTATAATTATTAAAATTTTAATAAAATTACATTAAAAAAAAATCATGGAAATTTACATAGGAATTTCGTATTAGTAAAGAAATATAGTGCATATATTTAACCAATCAACTTTTATAAAGGGAAAAGATGGATTTTTCATAGAAAAAAGAATCTGAATTTTTTTATCTTATATTTCATAAATTAAGAATTCCTCTTTCTAAAAAATCTTTTAAAGAAAAAATATTAATTACTTTTCCCTACGGAGTACTTTTAAATTTTAGTGTGATTGTTTAATTTTTTCTGTTCGGAAATTAATCTTATTAAAAAGGTTCGGAAAGTTCTCCCACTTTTAAACGAATCTTAATCTTAAAATATGCATATCAATGCAATATTCATCGTCTAAATTCAATATTTTAATGAAATCACTTTCAAATCTTATTTCTTGACGTATATTTTAGTAACTGAATAAAGTAATTATCTTACCTTAAAATTTTGTATATAAAAAGGCATTATAAGTTTGTATATAAAAAGGTTATAATATAAAAATAAGTTTGTATATAAAAATAAGTTTGTATATAAAAAGGCATTATGTAATAAATATTTTGTAAAAATATTAAATTTAAAGATTATTTTTCTTCGATAAAAAATAATTTTTGCTTTAAATTTTTAATGAGAAGCTATTGAAGCATATATTTTGAAATAATTAATATTTTATAATGCCTTTATAAACTTGCTTGTATGTGGTAGTTTTCTTCAACGTCTGTACTTGAATAATAATAATAATAATAATAATAATTACAAATTAATGTAATTTCAGGTTACTGTATTTAAATCATTATTTTGATAAATTAACAACTCCTACCGGCGCATTCGGAGGGAAAAGTCGATTTCTTTTTTCTTATCATGTGGGACCGCCATCTTGAAACAAGGTGAATGATAAAATTTAATAATGAACTTCGTGAAGGCCATGTAGGCTATCTACACATAGAGTTATCAGAGTTACACTTAGAGTTATAGAGTTATCTACACATAGAGAGCTATCTACACATACAAATAGATTCATAAATACCATTTTTATGTGAATTTAAAATTTTCAAGTGGACAGCACTATAGGAAACAAAATGAGGATCAAGTTGGCCAATCGACATGTCAAATGTATTTCTAATATACGTTACTGTACAAATTTGGTTGGAATTAATTAGTGCTTCAAAAGTTATCATGATGACAAAATTTTAAGTTGCCGCCACTTTAAACAAAATGACGTGGTATGTTGTCCAGTAAACTAATCCATAGTAGTTGTAAGATAAGACCACTACCCAAATTTGTTTCGAATTAATTCAGTATTTCAAAAATTATCGTGATAATAAATTTTCAATTGGTAGCGTGATTGCAAAAGCGTAATATTACTTGGAAGCAAAAAGGTGGAGTAAGCTGCCAATGAATTCATTCAAGATATTTTATGGTAAGTCTACTTTCCAACTTTGATTCGAATTGGTTCATTATTTTAAAAGTTATCGAGATGACGAAAATTAATGTGGTCGCCACTTGGAATCAAAATCACGGGGCACGTTCCCCAGCGAACTCATCTAAAATATTTAAAATATAAGTTTACTGTCTAATTTTGGGTTGAATTAGTTCAGTATTTCAAAAGTTATCGTGATGACTAGCTTTCAAGTGGCAGACAGATTTCAAGAGGCCGTGACATGAAAACAAAGTTATTGAACACGTTGCCCAATAAGCCCTTCCAAGTATATATTTGACCAGAGTCCAACTTTGTTTCGATTTGGCTCATTATTTCGGTAGTTATCGTGACAAATTTTCAAACGGCAGCTTGATTTCAAGTACCTATTTTAATTTAAGGTATCTGCCATTTTGAAACAAAATGCATGGTCCTGTTCATTAATAAACGTGTTTGAGACACTTATATAGTCTATGAATATATCAAAATTTAAGCGAATCCGACCATAAATACAGATTTTATAATGTAGGTTTGAAATTTTTCAAGTGGCTTCCACCTTGAAACAAGATGGCAGAGCAACTTGGTTAACGAACTCATCCAACATATTTATGAGCATTATTTTGGTTGTTATTATAATGAAAAATATTCCGTAGTATATTTATATATATATATATATATAAATATATATATATATAGATAGATAGATAGATAGATATGTGTATGTGTGTACATAGATAGGTAGATAGATAAATAAAGTACTCTCTAAAATATAAAGAGTGAGATTATTCAGAACAATTTAAAGAATATGACAGTTTATTTTTCCTTAAAAAATTGTGTACACTACACGATGTTGCTTCATTTAACCTGGCGAATCGACTCCAATTCAACGGTGCAAAGAATGCCGTTTGGATCTGTCGGGAATCGAACCCAGGCCGTTCCCGTAGCAAGCGAGTATCTTATCCACTGAACCACTGAGCACATATACAAGCTGCTTAATTTACATTATTAAGTCATTCTCATACGTGATCAATCATATTTTTAAATTTTTACTTCATTTATCAACAATATAAAATTAAAGAATTCTAAAGGATATTTTAAAATTTAAATTATTTTGAAATTGCTAAAATTAGAATTATTTTAAAAGCTGTATACTTGAAAAAAAATCTTAATGACAAGCATTCATTTAAAATAGCTTATGCGGAAAAGAAGTTACTCAAGTGTACATGTTTAAAAAAAAATAATAATAATAACTGTTCGCATACAAATCTACAGAGTTTCCTGAATAAGTCGCCTGTTCAGAAGTATAAAACTTGCTGTTGATTTTAAATATTAGTAAAATATTATAGCCAAATTTTTTAATATTTCACATGTGTTAGCTGTCAATAAATATAATAAAAATATAAACTGTTACAGATTTTAAGGCGTTGTGCATTAAATATTTGCATTGATATTTTCTTTTATACCTTATATATTTCTAAATAAAACTATTTACTTTCTAAGACTAATTTCGTTATGTTTCTTGTGATTTTCGATTCTCCATTAATAATATTACTTCGATTTTGTCAATCGTATAGAAAAAATAATTTACCAAACTATCTTTTAACATAATTCTTTTCTTCTTTTTTTATTCTTCAAAAATCTTCAATGCGTTCTGTTAAACAAATAGATACATGAGATCGTTCGGAAATAGTCCTTCATATTTCTTTCGAAATATGATAACCAGATGGCGCCAGCAATTTCTCACTCGACAAAAGTTTCATCTTGCAATACATGACGACCTCACTCTTTGTGACAGAGTGACTATGCGTCACTCTTTCACAAAAAGTGAGAAGTGTCACATTTTCCAGAGTGATAATATTGTTTTCTCACCTTAATTGGTGTCAAAATAGGGGTCACTTTTTTAAGGAGAGAGATTCTCACTCCAGAAATTTTAGAGAGTAAATGATTGCAATTTGTCGGTTTCT
The DNA here is from genome assembly GCA_963930645.1 of Salticus scenicus. Classification (NCBI taxonomy): domain Eukaryota; kingdom Metazoa; phylum Arthropoda; class Arachnida; order Araneae; family Salticidae; genus Salticus; species Salticus scenicus. The sequence goes on along the minus strand of OZ005652.1, from coordinate 211,708,682 downwards.
AAAGAAATCAACCTAATATATATATTTCATATAAATTTGACAAATATCATAGCAATACTATCTCCTTATATTATTAAAATCTGTACGCGTGTGTGTTTTTGTCTGTCTGTGTGTGTCTGTGAGAAACGGCTTGAAACGGATAAGGCTCCGCCGCTAATGGTCGCACGGACTTCGAACAGGTACCGTCGGACAGAAAATTTATCGCAGATGTACGATATGTAATTTGCTAAACGATGCGGCCTTAATTAGCGGAGATATAAATTAAAATGTCGACCATTGTCTAACGAAAAATGACCCAGAATTCATGATTAAATGCTTAAAAAGCGACATTTTTACGGAAAAAGTGGAAAATAAATTAGAAATATCAGTCGTATTGTTACAAACAAGATACCATTGGAAAGGGCTTTTTTTTCTTAAACCGATGGTTTAAACGGCTTATCGATCGGACAATTAGATTTTTTAAAATTAACTAAACTATAAAAAAATATTGGCAACAAATCACAAGAATCTTAGCTTTGCAGACTTTTCGTCTACAGCAGTCTTCAACGGAAAGAAACACATTTAATGAGGTCACGTGTTTCGTACTGCGATTAAAAATTACAATTTTCTATTTTCTTCAATTTTTCAAATTTTACACATTTTATTTAGTATATAATATTTACACCACAAAACAAACTTGCATTTCAAATTTCATCGATTTTCGTCAATAAACAAAAGATTTACATTTTAATTGCAAATTAAATTTTATCTTTACACGCCGGACATTTTTGCAATATTCTAATACGCATATTTCAATTTCTAATTACGATTGATTTATTTTTTATACATCATACGAAAGATATTTTAAAGTTCTTTTACATAATTCAAAGTTTTCAACAGATTTACACGTTTTGAGGTCTCCTGAATCAGTGTTCTTTCATGGCGCTGTAATATTTTCAAATTTCAATATTTCAATTTCTAATTATGATTAAATTATTTTTAATACATCATTCGAAAGATATTTTAAAGTTCTTTTAAATTATCGAAAGTTTTCACCAGAATTACACGTTTTGAGGTGTCCTGAATCAGTTTTCTTTTATGGCGTTGTAATATTTTCAATTTTCAATATTACAATTTCTAATTATGATTAAATTATTTTTAATACTTAATTCGAAAGATATTTTAAAGTTCTTTTATATTATCGAAAGTTTTCACCAGATTTACACGTTTTGAGGTGTCCCGAATGAGTTTTCTTTTGTATCTCAGATACTAATTGTAATAATTTCATAAGTAATACATCATTAGAAAGCTTTTTTGATTTGGAACAGAACAGTGGAATACAGAAATTTCTACCGCCAGATGGCGCTGTAATTTTTTCAAATTTCAATATTTCAATTTCTTATTATAATTAAATTATTTTTAATGCATCACTCGAAAGATATTTTAATGTTCTTTTAAATTATCGAAAGTTTTCACGAGATTTACACGTTTTGAGGTCTCCTGAATCAGTTTTCTCTTATGGTGCTGTATTATTTTCAAATTTCAATATTTCAATTTCTAATTATGATTAAATTTTTTTTAATACATCATTCGAAAGATATTTTAAAGTTCTTTTATATTATCGAATGTTTTCACCAGATTTACACGTTTTGAAGTGTCCTGAATGAGTTTTCTTTTGTATCTCAGCTACTAATTAAAATAATTTCATAAGTAATACATCATTAGAAAGCGTTTTTGAATTGGAATGGAACAGTGGAATACAGAAATTTCCACCGACAGATGGCGCTGTAATATTTTCAAATTTCAATATTTCAATTTCTAATTAAGATTAAATTATTTTTAATGCATCATTCGAAAGATATTTTAAAGTTCTTTTAAATTATCGAAAGTTTTCACCAGATTTACACGTTTTGAGGTCTCCTGATTACATTTTCCTTTGCATCTCAGCTAATTGATTTAGACCGTTCAAAATTGGTATACGTAGGTTAATTAGGAGGGGCTGAAAGGGTGGGGAAGAGATAGGGGTGCACCGCGCGCGTATCCCCTAACTTGTGCACGCAGCGCGCACGTTACTGCGCGTCCGAAGGCAGTGGGGACCAGGTCCGACTTTTTAACCGATGAGAAATGATTTTTTTCATTTTCTTTTCTTAAGAATACAAATTTGATTTGAGAAGGAGTATATGCGCGCAGCGCGCGTATACCTTCACACGTGCGCGCGCATGGGTTTGCGCTGCCGAAGACAGTGGGGACCCGGTGTGAGTTTTTAACCGATCAGAAATGATTTTTTTTAGGGGGCACGAAGAGTCAGGGAAGTAATACGCGAGCGCAGCGCGTTTATCCGTGAACTTGTGCGTGCGCAGCGCGCACGTGACTGCGCTGCCAAAGGCAGTGGGGACCCGGTCCGACTTTGTACCCGATGAGAAATGATTTTTTAAATTTTCTTTTCTTAAGAATAAAAATATGACTTCAGGAGGAATATGTGCGCGCAGCGCACGTATACCTTCACACGTGCGTGCGCATGGGTCTGCGCTGCCGAAGGCAGTGGGGACCCGGTGCGAGCTTTTACCCGATCAGAAATGATTTTTTTAGGGGGCACGAAAGGTCAGGGAAGGTATACGCGCGCGCAGCGCGTGTATCCCTTAAGTTGTGCGCGCGCAGCGCGCACGGGACTGCGCTGCCGAAGGTGTGGGGACCCGGGCCGACTTTTTACCCAATCAGAAATGATTTTTTTTTAAATTTCTTTTCTTAACACTAAAAATTACTGTTAGTGATTCATTAATTTAACTGATTCAATTGAAAATACTGACTCGCTAGCGGGCGAAGCCAGCTAGTCTCCTATATTATTAAAATCTGTACGCGTGTGTGTGTGTGTGTGTCTGTCTGTCTGTCTGTGAGAAACGGCTTGACACAGCTAAGGCTTCGCCGCTAAAGGTCGCACGGACTTCGAACAGGTACCGTCGGACAGAGAATTTATCGCAGATCAGGGTTATCTAATTTGCTAAACGATGCGACCCTAATTAGCGGAGATATTAATTAAAACGTCGACCATTGTCTAACGAAAAATGACCCAGAATTCATGATTAAATGCTTAAAAAGCGACATTTTTACGGAAAAAGTGGAAAATAAATTAGAAATATCAGTCGTATCGTTACAAACAAGATACCATTGGAAAGGGCTTTTTTTTTCTTAAACCGATGGTTTAAACGGCTTATCGATAGGACAATTAGATTTTTTAAAATTAACTAAACTATAAAAAAATATTGGCAACAAATCACAAGAATCTTAGCTTTGCAGACTTTTCGTGTACAGCAGTCTTCAACGGAAACACATCTGCTATTTAATGAGATCACCTGTTTCGTACTGCGATTAAAAATTGCAAATTTCTATTTTCTTCAATTTTTCAAATTTTACACATTTTATTTAGTATATAATATTTACACCACAAAACAAACTTGCATTTCAAATTTCATCGATTTTCGTCAATAAACAAAAAATTTACATTTTAATTGCAAATTAAATTTTATCTTTACACGCCGGACATTTTTGTAATATTCTAATACGCGTATTTCAATTTCTAATTACGATTGATTTATTTTTTATACATCATACAAAAAATATTTTAAAGTTCTTTTACATAATTCAAAGTTTTCAACAGATTTACACGTTTTGAGGTCTCCTGAATCAGTGTTCTTTCATGGCGCTGTAATATTTTCAAATTTCGATATTTCAATTTCTAATTACGTTTAAATTATTTTTAATACATCATTCGAAAGATATTTTAAAGTTCTTTTAAATTATCGAAAGTTTTCACCAGAATTACACGTTTTGAGGTGTCCTGAATCAGTGTTCTTTCATGGCGCTGTAATATTTTCAAATTTCAATATTTCAATTTCTAATTATGATTAAATTATTTTTAATACATCATTCGAAAGATATTTTAAAGTTCCTTTAAATTATCGAAAGTTTTCACCTGAATTACACGTTTTGAGGTGTCTTGAATTAGTTTTCTTTTATGGCGTTGTAATATTTTCAAATTTCAATATTACAATTTCTAATTATGATTAAATTATTTTTAATACTTAATTCGAAAGATATTTTAAAGTTCTTTTATATTATCGAAAGTTTTCACCAGATTTACACGTTTTGAGGTGTCCTGAATGAGTTTTCTTTTGTATCTCAGATACTAATTATAATAATTTCATAAGTAATACATCATTAGAAAGCGTTTTTGAATTGGAATGGAACAGTGGAATACAGAAATTTCCACCGACAGATGGCGCTGTAATATTTTCAAATTTCAATATTTCAATTTCTAATTAAGATTAAATTATTTTTAATGCATCATTCGAAAGATATTTTAAAGTTCTTTTAAATTATCGAAAGTTTTCACCAGATTTACACGTTTTGAGGTCTCCTGATTACGTTTTCCTTTGCATCTCAGCTAATTGAGTTAGACCGTTCAAATTTGGTATACGTAGGTTAATTAGGAGGGGCTGAAAGGGTGGGGAAGAGATAGGGGTGCACCGCGCGCGTATCCCCTAACTTGTGCACGCAGCGCGCACGTTACTGCGCGTCCGAAGGCAGTGGGGAAAAGGTCCGACTTTTTAACCGATGAGAAATGATTTTTTTCATTTTCTTTTCTTAAGAATACAAATTTGATTTGAGAAGGAGTATATGCGCGCAGCGCGCGTATACCTTCACACGTGCGCGCGCATGGGTTTGCGCTGCCGAAGACAGTGGGGACCCGGTGTGAGTTTTTAACCGATCAGAAATGATTTTTTTTTAGGGGGCACGAAGAGTCAGGGAAGGAATACGCGAGCGCAGCGCGTGTATCCGTGAACTTGTGCGTGCGCAGCGCGCACGTGACTGCGCTGCCAAAGGCAGTGGGGACCCGGTCCGACTTTGTACCCGATGAGAAATGATTTTTTAAATTTTCTTTTCTTAAGAATAAAAATATGACTTCAGGAGGAATATGTGCGCGCAGCGCACGTATACCTTCACACGTGCGCGCGCATGGGTCTGCGCTGCCGAAGGCAGTGGGGACCCGGTGCGAGTTTTTACCCGATCAGAAATGATTTTTTTAGGGGGAACGAACGGTCAGGGAAGGTATACGCGCGCGCAGCGCGTATATCTCTTATGTTGTGCGCGCGCAGCGCGCACGGGACTGCGCTGCCGAATGCAGTGGGGACCCGGGCCGACTTTTTACCCAACAAGAAATGATTTTTTTTAATTTCTTTTCTTAACACTAAAATTTACTTTTTATTTCTCTTACTGTTAGTTTTCTTTTCTTAAGAATAAAAATATGACTTCAGAAGGAATATGTGCGCGCAGCGCACGTATAGGTTTGCGCTGCCGAAGACAGTGGGGACCCGGTGTGAGTTTTTAACCGATCAGAAATGATTTTTTTTAGGGGGCACGAAGAGTCAGGGAAGGAATACGCGAGCGCAGCGCGTGTATCCGTAAACTTGTGCGTGCGCAGCGCGCACGTGACTGCGCTGCCAAAGGCAGTGGGGACACGGTCCGACTTTGTACCCGATGAGAAATGATTTTTTAAATTTTCTTTTCTTAAGAATAAAAATATGACTTCAGGAGGAATATGTGCGCGCAGCGCACGTATACCTTCACACGTGCGCGCGCATGGGTCTGCGCTGCCGAAGGCAGTGGGGACCCGGTGCGAGCTTTTACCCGATCAGAAATGATTTTTTTAGGGGGCACGAAAGGTCAGGGAAGGTATACGCGCGCGCAGCGCGTGTATCCCTTAAGTTAAATTATTTTTAATGCATCACTCGAAAGATATTTTAAAGTACTTTTAAATTTTAGAAAGTTTTCGCGAGATTTACACGTTTTGAGGTGGCGCGCAGCGCGCAAGGGACTGCGCGGCCGAAGGCAGTGGAGACCCGGTGCGAGTTTTTACCCGATCAGAAATGATTTTTTTAGGGGGCACGAAAGGTCAGGGAAGGTATACGCGCGCGCAGAGCGTATATCCCTTAAGTTGTGCACGCGCAGCGCGCACGGGACTCCGCTGCCGAAGGCAGTGGGGACCCGGGCCGACTTTTTACCCAATCAGAAATTATTTTTTTTAATTTCTTTTCTTAACACTAAAAGTTACTTTTTGTTTCTGTTACTGTTAGTTTTCTTTTCTTAAGAATAAAAATATGACTTCAGAAGGAATATGTGCGCGCAGCGCACGTGTACCTTCACACGTGCGCGCGCATGGGTCTGCGCTGCCGAAGGCAGTGGGGACCCGGTGCGAGTTTTTACCCGATTAGAAATGATTTTTTTAGGGGGCACGAAAGGTCAGGGAAGGTATACGCGCGCGCAGCGCGTGTATCCCTCAAGTTGTGCGCGCACAGCGGGCACGGGACTGCGCTGCCGAAGGCAGTGGGGACCCGGGCCAACTTTTTACCCAATCAGAAATGATTTTTTTTTTTTTTATTTCTTTTCTTAACACTAAAAATTACTGTTAGTGATTCATTAATTTTAGTGATTCATTTGAAAATACTGACCCGCTAGCGGGCGAAGCCAGCTAGTCTCCTTATATTATTAAAATCTGTACGCGCGTGTGTGTGTGTGTGATAAACGGCTTGACGCAGCAAAAGCTCCGCCGCTAACGGTCGCACTGACTTCGAACAGGTACCGATGGACAGAGAATTTATCGCAGATCTGGGTTATCTAATTTGCTAAACGATGCGACCCTAATTAGCGGAGATATTAATTAAAATGTCGACCATTGTCTAACGAAAAATAACCCAGAATTCATGATTAAATGCTTAAAAAGCGACATTTTTACGGAAAAAGTGGAAAATAAATTAGAAATATCAGTCGTATCGTTACAAACAAGATACCATTGGAAAGGGCTTTTTTTTTCTTAAACCGATGGTTTAAACGGCTTATCGATCGGACAATTAGATTTTTTAAAATTAACTAAACTATGAAAAAATATTGGCAACAAATCACAAGAATCTTAGCTTTGCAGACTTTTCGTGTACAGCAGTCTTCAACGGAAACACATCTGCTATTTAATGAGATCACCTGTTTCGTACTGCGATTAAAAATTGCAAATTTCTATTTTCTTCAATTTTTCAAATTTTACACATTTTATTTAGTATATAATATTTACACCACAAAACAAACTTGCATTTCAAATTTCATCGATTTTCGTCAATAAACAAAAAATTTACATTTTAATTGCAAATTAAATTTTATCTTTACACGCCGGACATTTTTGTAATATTCCAATACGCGTATTTCAATTTCTAATTACGATTGATTTATTTTTTATACATCATACGAAAGATATTTTAAAGTTCTTTTACATAATTCAAAGTTTTCAACAGATTTACACGTTTTGAGGTCTCCTGAATCAGTGTTCTTTCATGGCGCTGTAATATTTTCAAATTTCGATATTTCAATTTCTAATTACGTTTAAATTATTTTTAATACATCATTCGAAAGATATTTTAAAGTTCTTTTAAATTATCGAAAGTTTTCACCAGAATTACACTTTTTGAGGTGTCCTGAATCAGTGTTCTTTCATGGCGCTGTAATATTTTCAAATTTCAATATTTCAATTTCTAATTATGATTAAATTATTTTTAATACATCATTCGAAAGATATTTTAAAGTTCCTTTAAATTATCGAAAGTTTTCACCAGAATTACACGTTTTGAGGTGTCTTGAATCAGTTTTCTTTTATGGCGTTGTAATATTTTCAAATTTCAATATTACAATTTCTAATTATGATTAAATTATTTTTAATACTTAATTCGAAAGATATTTCAAAGTTCTTTTATATTATCGAAAGTTTTCACCAGATTTACACGTTTTGAGGTGTCCTGAATGAGTTTTCTTTTGTATCTCAGATACTAATTATAATAATTTCATAAGTAATACATCATTAGAAAGCTTTTTTGATTTGGAATCGAACAGTGGAATACAGAAATTTCTACCGCCAGACGGCGCTGTAATTTTTTCAAATTTCAATATTTCAATTTCTAATTATAATTAAATTATTTTTAATGCATCACTCGAAAGATATTTTAAAGTACTTTTAAATTTTAGAAAGTTTTCGCGAGATTTACACGTTTTGAGGTGGCGCGCAGCGCGCAAGGGACTGCGAGGCCGAAGGCAGTGGAGACCCGGTGCGAGTTTTTACCCGATCAGAAATGATTTTTTTAGGGGGCACGAAAGGTCAGGGAAGGTATACGCGCGCGCAGCGCGTATATCCCTTAAGTTGTGCACGCGCAGCGCGCACGGGACTCCGCTGCCGAAGGCAGTGGGGACCCGGGCCGACTTTTTACCCAATGAGAAATTATTTTTTTTAATTTCTTTTCTTAACACTAAAAGTTACTTTTTGTTTCTGTTACTGTTAGTTTTCTTTTCTTAAGAATAAAAATATGACTTCAGAAGGAATATGTGCGCGCAGCGCACGTGTACCTTCACACGTGCGCGCGCATGGGTCTGCGCTGCCGAAGGCAGTGGGGACCCGGTGCGAGTTTTTACCCGATTAGAAATGATTTTTTTAGGGGGCACGAAAGGTCAGGGAAGGTATACGCGCGCGCAGCGCGTGTATCCCTCAAGTTGTGCGCGCACAGCGGGCACGGGACTGCGCTGCCGAAGGCAGTGGGGACCCGGGCCAACTTTTTACCCAATCAGAAATGATTTTTTTTTTTTTATTTCTTTTCTTAACACTAAAAATTACTGTTAGTGATTCATTAATTTTAGTGATTCATTTGAAAATACTGACCCGCTAGCGGGCGAAGCCAGCTAGTCTCCTTATATTATTAAAATCTGTACGCGCGTGTGTGTGTGTGTGATAAACGGCTTGACGCAGCAAAAGCTCCGCCGCTAACGGTCGCACTGACTTCGAACAGGTACCGATGGACAGAGAATTTATCGCAGATCTGGGTTATCTAATTTGCTAAACGATGCGACCCTAATTAGCGGAGATATTAATTAAAATGTCGACCATTGTCTAACGAAAAATAACCCAGAATTCATGATTAAATGCTTAAAAAGCGACATTTTTACGGAAAAGGTGGAAAATAAATTAGAAATATCAGTCGTATTGTTACAAACAAGATACCATTGGAAAGGGCTTTTTTTTCTTAAACCGATGGTTTAAACGGCTTATCGATCGGACAATTCGATTTATTAAAATTAACTAAACTATAAGAAAATATTGGCAACAAATCACAAGAATCTTAGCTTTGCAGACTTTTCGTCTAATGCAGTCTTCAACGGAAACACATCTGGTATTTAATGAAGTCACGCGTTTCGTACTGCGATTAAAAATTGCAATTTTCTATTTTCTTCAATTTTTCAAATTTTACACATTTTACTTAGTATACAATCTTAACACCACAAAACAAACTTGCAGTTTAAATTTAATCGATTTTGGTCAATAAACAAAAGATTTACATATTTATTGCAAATTAAATTTTATCTTTACACGCCTCACATTTTATCTGTCGAAAGAGGATGTCAGTTTCAAAACGACACAAATACACTTGAGGTAAAAATATTTCTTTTTCTATTTACTTCCATTAACCGACTACCGTAGATAATGGAATTCGAAATTTCACCTGACTTGCATGTTTTCAGGTCTCATGGCGCGGTAACAATTTAAAATTTCAATATTTCAGATTCTAATTATGTTTAATTTTTTTTTTTTTTTTTAATACGTCATTCAATACACATTTTAAAGTATCTCAGCTACTAATTAAAATAATTTCATAAGCCATGCATCATTGGAAAGCTTTGTTGGTTTGGGATCGAACAGTGGAATACAGAAATTTGTACCGCCAGATGGCGCTGTAATACTTTCAAATTTCAATATTTCAATTTCTAATTATGATTAAATTATTTTTAATACATCATTCGAAAGATATTTTAAAGTTCTTTTAAACTATCGAAAATTTTCACCAGATTTATACGTTTTGAGGTCTCCTGAATCAATTTTCTTTTATGGCGCTGTAATATTTTCAAATTTCAATATTTCAATTTCTAATTATGATTAAATTATTTTTAAAACATCATTCGAAAAATATTTTAAAGTTCTTTTAAATTATCAAAAGTTTTCAACAGATTTTCACGTTTTGAGATGTCCTGAATTCGTTTTGTTTTGTATCTCAGCTACTAATTAAAAAAAATTCATAAGTAATACATCATTGGAAAGCTTTTTTGAATTGGAATCGAACAGTGGAATACAGAAGTTTGTACCGCCAGATGGCGCTGTAATATGTTCAAATTTCAATATTTCAATTTCTAATTATGAATAAATAATTTTTAATACATCATTCGAAAGATATTTGAAAGTTCTTTTAAATTATCGAAAATTTTCACCAGATTTACACGTTTTGAGGTGTCCTGATTCAATTTTCTTTTATGGCGCTGTAATATTTTCAAATTTCAATATTTCAATTTCTAATTATGATTAAATTATTTTTAATACATGATTCGAAAGATATTTTAAAGTTCTTTTATATTATTCAAAGTTTTCAACAGATTTACACGTTTTGAGGTGTCCTGAATTCGTTTTCTTTTGTATCTCAGCTACTAATTAAAATAATTTCATAAGTAATGCATCATTGGAAAGCTTTTTTGAATTGGAATCGAACAGTGGAATACAGAAATTTGTACCGCCAGATGGCGCTGTAATATTTTCAAATTTCAATATTTCAATTTCTAATTTTGATTAAGTTATTTTTAATACATCATTCGAAAGATATTTTAAAGTTCTTTTAAATTATCGAAAGTTTTCACCAGATTTACACGTTTTGAGGTGTCCTGAATCAAATTTCTTTTATGGCGCTGTAATATTTTCAAATTTCAATATTTCAATTTCTAATTTGGTTTAATTATTTTTAATACATGATTCGAAAGATATTTTAAAGTTCTTTTATATCATTCAAAGATTTCAACAGATTTACACGTTTTGAGGTCTCCTGAATTCGTTTTCTTTTGTATCTCAGCTACTAATTAAAATAATTTCATAAGTAATACATCATTGGAAAGCTTTATTGAATTGGAATCGAACAGTGGAATACAGAAATTTGTACCGCCAGATGGCGGTGTAATATTTTCAAATTTCAATATTTCAATTTCTAATTATGATTAAGTTATTTTTAATACATCATTCGAAAGATATTTTAAAGTTCTTTTAAATTATCGAAGGTTTTCACCTGATTTAGACGTTTTGAGGTGTCCTGAATCAGTTTTCTTTTATGGCGCTGTAATATGCGCAGAGCGCACGGGGCTGCGCTGCCGAAGGCAGTGGGGACCCGGTGCGAATTTTTACCCGATGAGAAATGATTTTTTTTTAGGGGGCACGGAGGGTCAGGGAAGGAATACGCGCGCGCAGCGCGTGTATCCCTTAAGTTGTGCACGCGCAGCGCGCACGCGACTGCGCTGTCGAAGGCAGTGGGGACCCAGTATGAGATTCCACCCTTTTGCGAGGTTCCACCCTTTTCCCGATCAGAAATGATTTTTTTTTTTAGGGGGCACGAAGGCTCAGGAAAGAAATACGCGCGCGCAGCGCGTATATTCTTGAAGTTGCGCGCGCGCAGCGCGCACGGGTCTGCGCTGCCGAAGGCAGTGGGGACCCGGCCCGACTTTTTACCCAATCAGAAATGATTTTTTTAAATTTCTTTTCTTAACACTAAAAGTTTCTGTTAGTGATTCATTAATTTTAGTGATTTATTTGAAAATACTGACCCGCTAGCGGGCGAAGCTCGCTAGTGTTACTTATTATTATTTGCATGAAAAATAAATAAATAAATAAATAAAAATGAATTGATCCAACTGTCTAAACTGTTTATTTAAAGTTAAAAAAAATTACAGATAAGAAGTTTTAAAAATTTAGTGTATGCACAGTTACTATTAGATAGGTCCTTTCGAATAATTTAAAATCGTATTCTTTAAAAGCTGCCTTTCTACTCGTATATTTATGAGAAAATCCTAAATAAAGAAACTAGGTAGTACCAGCAACAGTTAGAATCAGTTTTATTTTACAAAATGGAAATCTAAGATTCACAATAAACTTTTAGAAATCAGTTCATTTATAACATACAAACTGAACAGGTTTTTTGAAGAAATTAACATTGAGGTATATGAGACATGTATGTTGTAAACTTCTTTTTTCTGACTGTCAAGCATATATGGAAAGCTTAGATTTCCCCTCTTATTTTCTCTCTGTGCATGTCTCATCCTTTTTTTTTTTTTTTTTTTTTTTTTTTTAACATTTTTCGTTTTTTCTTTTTTTTTTCCAATCTTACTTTTACTTTTTTTCCGTTTTATTTCTTTAAATAGTTTAGCTTTAACCTAAAATTCTCAAATTGCCACTGCTTTCACACTTCAGTAACTTTTTCTTCATCCTCTCTTAATTAAACCCTTCTCTATCTTCAAAAATTTTAGTTAAAAACTTTAAAACATGAGTCTTTTCTGCTTGATTTGCAAAAAGAATGTTGTAACTGACATCAGAATCTAAATTGTAGTTCTAGTAAAACATTTTAGTCCCCTTTTAAAGCGAGTTCTAGAAATCCGTATTAGAATTCTAGAGCATTTGTCTATATTATCGAGGTAAAACTTATTAAAAATTTTTGCAAATAAATGCGAATACAAGAAGTGCGTTTTAGGAACTGTGATGTTGACTTATGACCCAATTCTAGAAAATCACGCGAGAATTTCACGCAATACAAAGGATTCATAATATTTATAATTTTGTTTCACCATCTAGACATGTATAGACTAGAAATTCCCGATCATTTAGTCTATTCAGCTTATTTCCGCGCTTTATACACATAGCTCAGAAATCTATATTTGTAGTTTAAGGATTTAGAAAATGACCACTAATTTATTCTAGATGTAAGCGGTATATTTTTTTTCTCAGTGCAAGCTCTGTTTAATTTCGAAAAGAACCTAATGACTCCTACTCTTTTCATATGACATACTATGTATTCATTCCGCAATTTTCTATAGTATTTTTGAAATTATTTCTTGCTTCAAAATTGTTAAGTGTTTCTATGGAAATATATCCTATAGATTCTGTAAGATTTGCAGAAAATACAATGGTATTTAGTAAAATCCTATTCACTAAAACATTTTCTTTAGTAGTTGTAAACCATGAATCTTCTACAACCTTAAACAAATCCTCAAATTATACGTTCTAATGCAAATCTATAACACTCTTTATACTCGCTGTATTAGGTATTTATTCTCGGTTCCTTTAAAAGACATAAAATATTTCTTTAGAATTTGACAGTGTGTTCCTTCAGAAATGTATCCTATATCGGTCGTGAATCGCAATCCAATATTTACAGTAATAATAATTTTTGTTAGGAACTCCACATTTGTTTCTACAGTCATTAGTGTAATAAAATTAAGATTCAAAAGTACTCCTATTTTTATTCAGTTTTACAAACTTTCTGAAAAAGAAAGATGTAGTAATTACCTGATTATTTTGTAATACCCAAATAGTATGGGTATACGGGGTAAACGTAGCATGCTGAATAAATAATTTTATCTCTATCAGGTATTTAAAAAAAAAAAAAAAGAGACAATAACTGAAATTCCTATTCTTTCATGCACTTTTATTTCTATAAACGCGATGAAAGTTCAATTGGTCACAGAAAGTCTTCTTTTTATAAAATCTAAAAATATGAATAATAAAGGCAGCTTCCTTATTTAAAATTTTGTGTATCAATCAATGTTTATTTTGTTCTGTCTAAGCATAAAAGTGGAAGTATTTCGCTTCTTAAAAAGCCCTCAATCTGGAATATGTATTCACTTCAACATCCTTCTGTGTCTTGTTTTTTTTCATGCTCCCGGGTATATGAACGAAGGGAATAAACATCTAAAGGAAAAAAAGCAGTATGGTATTTCTTTATTGGTTTCTGTATTGTATTCGATGAGAACTGATTTTTTAACCTAAAAGTCCAGACATATTTAAATTATTAAAGGCTATAATATAAATGTATTTTTAATTTATAACTGGAAAATGTATTTGAATTTTATGATTTTAAATAAGGAATACAGATTTATGTAAATCGATTATATTATAATAACCATGACATATCATTAAAAATAATAAAATCAAACATTTCTATAATAATCATATTAAATAAGTTAATAAAATTAAATAATTTATAAAATCCATCATTTTTATATATTCTTTCATGTCATAAATATGACTATAAAAATTAATTCATGATAAAAATACTAACATAGTTTAAGCAATTTGATTTACTTACCTCAAATTTAAGTCAATAAGAATAATTATATAGTTTTAAATAACTTCATATTTATTTTTTGTTTTCAATCAGAAATGGTTAAAATCGCAAATCACAAATTACATTTTCTTTAAAATAATATACATATAAAACAGAAACATATGTACTCACAAACGGCTTTTTTAATAGTTATGTCCTTGCAATACTTTAAAAAGGAAAAATAATTTAATTTTTAATTTTTAAAATTTAATAGTTTTCTTTTGATGACAAAATCTAAATAACATGAAAAATAGTTTAAAAAATACTATAGAATATTAAGCAATTTATTAGATGTATATTAATCTATATGAAATACTGAAAGAAATATCAAGCAAAAAAAAATATTATTATAATTAACAATTTGTTTTCTACTCAACCATTTCAATTTTTAATAATATTCCCAGAATGTTGAAATGTTTTTATGGCATAAATGTACGTGCCTGTCTGTCACTCTATTTGCCCACCCTCAAACTGTTATAAATTTTTCAAAAGCTTTCAAACTGATATATGCTATTCAAGCTCAATCTGAAATGTTCTCTTTTGAAAATGTTTCATATAGAGCGTATGGTTTATGCACAGGGACACTTAAAAGAACGCCAAAGCATTGCGTAATATGAGAAGCCTCTTTAAAAATCTTATTTTAATATTTTTTATTGTTCACAACGGTTTTTTTTTTATTGTTAAGTTATACAAGGAGACAAAAAATATTCAAATGCATTATTAGGGCTTATAACTGAAATTGCTGGAAATGAATTTCTGTTTCTTCTAAGCATTTTTAACCCTTTTCAAAAATGTTTGAGTGTTATTATGACTTCAGTTATGACTGTTTTTCTGTCTGCCTGTCCATCTTTGCTCCTTTTTCTTCGAACTTTAACGTCTGTGTAAATTTATTAAAGAATAATTTATATAGTTTATTTTCTGATTTACAACTTCATGAATAAATGATGAGAATTTTATAATACAGATATATATTTAAAATAGTTATAAAATTTAAAATCTATTTTAAAATTTCTTTTATTTTTCAGATTTTTAATTATTAAATAGAAATATCTACTCCTAATACAAAAATATTTTTTTATAAAAACCTTACAACAGTGACATTTAAGTGCAATTATTATTGCTAATACTTTAATTATATTTATAATAAAGCGCAATCTCTCCTACCCATGTGCATGCGCAGTCACATCTACCCTATAAGGAGACATTGCGAAAAATAGTTCTTTTGGTTTTATTACAGCTGTTGCTTTAGACTATTGCATAACAACGAAATAGCAATGGAAATGCAGAGAAAATTAGTATATTCAAATTTATTTGGCAATAGTTTAACAAAAAATATTATTTGTATTTTTTTTTTTTTTTTTTTTTTTTTTTTTATTGTTTTGTAGAATTGTTCGAAAACTCTCATAGATTTACCGTATATATATACCATGCAATTTTTCTTTCAATATCTCAAAAACGCACCTTTTGGAAAATCATATCAGAACCTAATGAAATTTACTTATATTCAAAGAATGACACGATATCGATTTGTGTTCCTCAGACAGGAAACGTGATATAATCTCATACAAAATATACCTTAAAATACGAAACAAATAATAAATTTCAAGTTTCAAAACTCTGTTTCTAAGAAAAATAGAAAATACTTATTTGATTGAAAATTATTTAAATGATTCAAACTACTGTCTAAAGAAACAGGGATTTTAGAATTTAAGTTTATCTGAAACATTCTAATATATATATATATATATATGTATATATGGTGCAAATATATTTTTCTTGAATCAAAGATTCGAAACTAGGTAAAAGAATTACATAGTAATTTTAAGAATAATGACTTCAGAAAGTTTAAGCATGCATGCCAAATGAAATAGTTCGTTTCATATTATGATATAACTTGCTATGCTAAACCTTTAAAAAATTATTAGATGTGATTTTGAAGTGTTAAGGATATATTTCCTTTTTGTTTAGTGCTTCACCTAACGGTAATCTAAATTTTATGTCATAAATCGAATAAAACAACCTTTCCTTCCATTTTTGTCATAGGTATCCATTTTTAAAAAACTCTTTATTATTATTATTTTATTATTATTATTTGGAACAAACTTAATAAATGCACTTATCGCTAAGGATTTTGCAAGCATGGCTATTACTGTCACCAAATCATGAACATATGCTGACAAAAATCCTATATATGTGAACTGAAATGTGTTTGGGATTAAATTAATGAATTTTTCAGTCAAACAAAGTCTTCCCTGTCTAGTAATATAACAATAAAGAATTATATACTTTTTCTTTCAGAATGCGTAACTTATGCGGGAGTTCCTGTTATATAATTTCATTGTCGTATAATAACAGTTATCGATTTTAAAATGGAATGGAGTAAAATTTCAAACTCAATCTAAATTAAAGATATTTCCTTTTTCGCATTAAATTCGTATTTTAAATTCTTTTTAGTTGAATAAAACTACTTTCTCTTGTATGTGGGTTTTGTATTTCGAATTTTCAATGAATTGAAATAAAGGCTTATTTATTTATTTAATTTTTTACTTTTAGTTATTTTCAATAATATTCATCCCCCAAAGTTATTTTTAAAATTTACATGTTAAATTGAAAAGAAGGCATGGTTGCAATTGAAAATCAATATTTAAAGTAGTTTTTTACTAACTAGATAGCTCCTTACAAAAAAATCGTTAAAAGAAATTTGTAATTTAAGTCTACGATTTTTTTTTCTGTGTACCTACGAAAACAGTTTAGTAAAATGTTTATTTGAATATACGTTAGAATACGGAAAAAAATCAGAAACTCTAATTATTTAGATGATTTGTCTGAATAGAAATGTAAGATAACTAAAATTAATTTTTTCTATATTATTATTCCAAAATTTTGTTTTGACCGTTTTGTTTATCTGTAGTAATCTATCTTGTTTTAAATTAATGAAAATTATTCTTTAATTTTAATATGAAAAATAGTATTTATATATGAACCCTAACCAAACTTGATTTGCTCAAAACGCAATTTATTTTCATCTTTCAAATTTAAATTTTACCAGAACCTAATTTCTGATTATTAACATTTATGACGTAAATATAAATTTTGATGCATTCTCAATTTCGTAAGAGACAAATCTCAAATTTTTATATGTACGAACATAATCAACCAGAGTCATTAATGGTTTGACTCTGGATTGAAGGAACATCCTTTATTAAGTGAGAAGGCATCAAAGCTTAATACCAGTTCATTACGAGAAAATTCAAAGTGATCTTTCACACGCGACAATGATCAAAGAAACCAAACACGTTCGAACTATTTCGAATGAAACATTTCAGAAATTCGTGTCCGTAGTCTGCATCATTTCTCTGATCTGCACTTCCAATTTCATCTCGTATAGTTTGTATTCTTTCATTGTTTTGCCTCTTATGTGAATTTCTGTGATGCGATAAGTAATCGCCGTTTGTTGTTTCATTTTATTCTTTGTTCTTTAGCAAAACCAAATGCTTTTTCGGTTAGTTATTGTTCTTTAAAGGTATAGAAATAATAGATGACTATAGAAATAATTTTATTTTTTCACTCATTTTTCATTTGCTTAATTAACAAAATTAATTCTAGTATTATATTATACAACATTTTACACGTTAGCAAGATTTGCACTATTAACCAAATCATTGAAATTAAACTGTTAAAACCACTGTAATAACATCTTTGTTTATGTTTAGGAACAATCAGATAATCATATTAAATTCAATTTGAATTATTTAACTACAGTTAGACGCTTTGCCCGCATCGCTGGTCACATATTTAAAGGAATTAAAAACAGAATCACTCTTTTTACATCGCTTTATAAACAAAAAATAAAAAGAAAATCCATTGAAATTGGTCAAAAGCTTGATTCGTGTCGCTGCCCTCGGCAGCGTCTTCTTCACTCGGGATCTTGGGTACGTTTCCCTATTGCCTGTGGCAATGCCTGCAGTATTATGGGTGCTTCAATATATTGTGGGCAATTTTGAAACCGACAGTATCGAAAAAAGTTTGAAGTAGCCCTTTTATATTTGAATCCCAGTGTGCATATATAGTCTATAGAAAATATACAACGATGCTCAAAATTAAATTAAACGTTCTTTTCTATAGTATATAAATGAAGGAAGTGCTTTGCTACATTTTATTATGTCGACGAATACTGTTCTTGAAGAAAAATTAATTTCTCATACTCCTACTGTAAACAAGGTATTTTTTGAAGTTGAATTTTCTACTCTGGTTTTTCTATAATATCATGTTTTGAGGTTCCCTGAATACGAAAGTCAAATTTTAAGGGATAATCTGTAGGTGTTTCTGTTAAGTAATTTCAAATTTTTTATTTTGAGGTTCGTATGAGGTTGCCGCTTGAAAAGCTTGATCAAGATCAGTAAGTTTCAAGGCAAATTAATAACAGCCTTCATTTCCATTTTTTTTAATTAATGTAACCATTATATTAGAACGGTGGGTTGAGCGGGCAATCCCCCCCCCCCTCCACACAGAATTATAAGTCAAATAAAACTGTGCATAAAACTATTTTAGATTATTTTCATAGTAGATTGAACTTTATTACCTTACTTATTGACATCCGTCCTAATCCGCGATCTGGCTTTATAGTATGGGCTCTTCCCACCTGACGTCAGAGGTCACATGATAGAGGAAAAACAAATTGCAGACGAAGTCTTGTTTATCTATAGCGATTGCTGAAATAAAATATTTTCTATTCTTATTTTTGATCAATCGTATTTAATCTGTGTTATTTTTTCATACATCATCATTTTAAATCCATTTTATGACATTATTCATCATCTTTTGTTTGCTGTATACATTTACAATCACCATATAGTTTATATTTGTTATTGATGTTCATGAAGATCATGTTAAATACTCTGATTTTTGGTACTTAAATTAGTGACAGAGTAATAATCGTACTGCGTAAATCCATTTAGATCAGTAATTAAGTTAATTAGCTTGTTGTAACACCTTTATGCAATTAAATTAAATGAAAACATTTTAAAATTTCAAATTATAATCCATAAACATTCCACAAGAACAAGCTAGATCAGTAAATGTAACAGTTACACTAGAAAATACAAAGATAGATTCTTACAGTTGAAAATAAATAAATACATAGTGTTTTAATGAAGTTATTAAATTTACAAATACAACTATTCTACTGTTTACAAATTCACAATATTACTTTTATTTTATTTTATATTAAATATTAACATTTTTGTTCTTAAGAACAATATTTAATTGAATTCGATTCTCAGAATTCGATTATTCGTTTTCCTCTATCACATGATTGAACAGACGAAACTGGGACGAGTCCATTGAAATGAAAGGTAAGAGAAAATCGGGATTGTGACACATCAGATCATTTTAATATAGTCAAACTAAAATTTTCTATAAGTGCGTTTTCCTTATATGTAATTTTTCATTTTTTATAAGATTTTGTTCCGTTTTATTAGAAAATAATTTACTGGTGCAAATAATCTTCTACAGTTTTCTGCTACAGTGATGTGTAATAGACATTTTTTTTTAATTAGATTGTGCGCACATAAAACACAGAAATATTGTGTGTAACGAGGTGATATAACAAAAAACAAAAGAAATTACACCACAATTTCTTTTGGACTCTGATCAGAAAGAAATGAATTATGATTATATAAGTCTACATTTTTTGCAGCTGAGATGTTATTGCCATCAAAACCCATATTTAAGTCAGCACTTTCTTTTGTTAATTTGTTATGTGTTTGTGAACTCTATATGCCTTAAAGTGATAATTACAGTTACCTTGTTTAGATTTACACGTATACTATTCTAGTTGATTCATTTCGTTATATTTTGGTATATGTGTTATATGGATCATCAGGAAAAAAAAGACCGATAGATAGTGTTTTCATTTCAATGCAGAAAATAATTACCGGTTTCTTATAACCTTCTAGGAGTGCAGTATCACTTGACTTTTCTCGTTCTTTATATAGTGCATATATAGAGCACAAAAATTTCTGTAATCATTGTTAATTGGTTTCCGTATAAGATCCATGTTGTAGACCCAAAAAGCTATTAAGATAAAAACCGATTTGTTTAAAGAAATAATTAAAAAATAACATTTCAAAAAGATTTACTTTTGAATGATATATCCTAATGAAACAAAGTAAGAAAAATTCTAGAGGATAACATGATAAGAAAAAAAGGACAATTGTGTCACATAAAAATAGTTAATTAATACTAAAACCCTAAACTTTCTTTTTAGTTCCCCATCATACTATAGGTATGGGGAACTTAGGTAATCGTGAAAATTTTCGACCTCGGTTTTTTGACTTCTCTACACGTTTTCAGGTGTGAGGAATCCGAAAAATGACAAACTTTGTATGGTGTCGGTCTGTAGGGTGTCTGTTAGTCCGTTAGTCCGTTAGTCCGTTAGTTTGTTAGTCTGTGTACACGATATCTTAAGAACAAATTGTCGCAGAGAGGTCAGATCAGTTTTAAAATATTACTTTCGACACTGGCAAGAACCCTATTCATTTGCAACATTCGAATTAAAAAACTTTGTAAGTTATTAGAAATTTACGATTTTCTTAACATGGGAGAATAGGACAAAAATTCACTTAAACGTGCACTAAATAGAAAGTTTTTACTGTAAAAATGTCAGACAAGTTTTAAAATATCAGCTTTGATGCCGGAATGAACATCAGTAACTATAAATATGCTACTTTGAAAATTTCGCAAGTTATTGGAAATTTACGAATTTCTTAACATGGCAGTATAGGGCAAAATTTCACATAAACGTCAATTTTTAGCGATATTTTCATCGTAAAGATGTCAGACTACTTTTGAAATATTATTTAGGACACTGGCATGAATATTAATGGACTATGAATTTTCCAAAATAAAAATTTCGTAAGTTATTGGAAATTTATGAATTTCTTAACATGACAGTATAGGGCAAAATTTCACATAATCGTCAATTTTGAGAGATATTTTCATTGTAAAGATGTGAGACTACTTTTGAAATATTATTTAGGACACTGGCATGAATATTAATGACTATGAATTTTCCAATATAAAAATTTCGTAAGTTATTGGAAATTTACGAATTTCTTAACATGGCACAATAGAGCAAAATTTCACATAAACGTCAATCTTGAGGGATATTTTCATCGTAAAGTTGTCAAAACACTTTCGAAATATTATTTAGGATACTGGCATGAATATCATAGACTATGATTTTTCCAATTTAAAAAATTCGTAAGTTATTTGGAATTTACGATTAACTTAATATGTCAGGAAAAGGCAAATTTGAGCATAAACTTCCATTTTGAGGATCATGAATGCATTATACAACTTCAAAATTACATTTATGATATTTGTTTGAACATGATTGAATACAAATATTCTAATAAGAAAATTTCTTAAGTTATTCGTAATTTACGATTTTACCAACATAGCGAAATTGTAAATTTTTCATATAAATATGAATTTTGAGGATTATTGCATTGGAAATAGTAGCATGAAAACTAAACAACGGAATTGACCCTGATAAAATAAATTAATAGATTAGAATAAGATAAATATATGGAAGTGAACGTTGGATAGCCTATTAGGCGGGGATTTCATTCTGTCACTGTATCAAGCTTTGGTCAAATTCATTTCTTTTAACATGATTATAATATGTCTCGCACTAGACATTTATGAGAACATAAATATGATGGGGAACTGAGCAGAGTCCACCTATGCCAACTAGTTTTATTATGTTTTATATTGAGACAGCTCGTTTCGACCCATTGTCTTAGAAACAGTATGTGTGTTTTGTTATGTCTTAGGTTTTATGTTTGTTTTTTTTGTTTTTTTTTTGTTTTTTTAGGACTGAGGGCCTATTAGTCTCAGACAGCGATTTTTGCGTTGTAGTTTTCGATAGTTGGACATTTGTCGAAATCATTTTTCGATAGTTGGACATTTATCGAAATCTAAAATTTATCGAAAATATAATTGAATAATTTGAAAGCGATGTTATAATTGGGAAGAAAAAAAAACTAATAGTCCTCCATCCTAAACTAAATTCTGCTTTTGCCAGAATTTCATCATAATCTTTTCAAAATGACATTGACATGAGTCCCCCCAAGGCACAACTATGACATGAGTTCCCCCCAAGGCACAACTTTGACATGAGTCCCCCCCAAGGCACAAATTTGACATGAGTCCCCCCCCAGGCCCAACTTTGACATGAGTCCCCCCCAAGGTACAACTTTGACATGAGTCCCTTTCCAAGGCACAACTTTGACATGAGTCCTCCCATGGCACAACTTTGACATGAGTCCCCTCCCCAAGGCACAACTTTGACATGAGTCCCCCCCAAGGCACAACTTTGACATGAGTCTCCCCCAACGCACAACTTTGACATGAGTCCCCCCCATGCCCAAATTTGACAGGAGTCCCCCCCAAGGCGCAACTTTGACATGAGTCCCCCCCCAAGGCACAACTTTGACATGAGTCCCCCCCAAGGCACAACTTTTTATTTTTTATTTTTTTCGATATTAATTCCAAATTCCCTAAGCTCGAGGACTAACAAATGTTGGCCATTAACATCTTCTGTATTGGAGTGAACTTCCTTTGATGTCTAGAAGTTCTTTCCTCTCTTCTTATTGTTCCAAGCTGTGGTTAGCCATTATGTCCATTGTCAAGAGGTTTTAGTCGTGTTCTGCTTCTAAGTTATAGTGACCATATGTCCTCGAAATTCGAGGACACTTCATATTTTGAAATCGTTTTTCTATGATTTGAAAAATTGTAAAAAGGAAACTTTTTATCATAATGATTATCTTTTTAGTCCTCGTTTACTTAGTGTAAAGTATACTCCAGATATTGCTTAATTGTAATATATATTGGCGCTGATAATTTATAAAGGTATTCTAATATGGTCACTGTATCTTAGATTTCTGTCTGAAGAGTTTTATCAAAGAGTCCCTGAGTCGCACTCCTTTTATATTTCAATATAGATGCTGGCTCAATTACCCCTTTATACGCAACACAGGAGTTGATCGGAGCCATTTCCATTCTTGCATAAAACAATCTGTACCACAAATTTTTAGACTTTCTGTCTCTGTCGTATAAGGAACGCAGCGTTTGAGTTTTATCGATGGCTTCCATTTGTTCATTGTATTCTTCTTCAATATTAATGGCGGATATATCCAACTTAATAATATTTTTCTTTGTTGTTTTTTTAACTGTACAGATTTCTTTCCATGGTATTTCGATAATAAATTAATTGCACCTATTCTGTTTCCATTTGAAGTAGTCAATTCCGTGATCACTTATCCGATAATCAGTCTCCATGCTGTAAAATAAAATAAGCATTTTTAAAAAGATAAATATAAATCTATAAAGGAATATACATATTTATAAATACACACATATATATATATTTAAATAAAGATATAAAAATCAAACTATGAAACAAAATTTTGCCTTCATTCATCGTCCGTTTTGATACATCGGTACTTATAAGTACGAGGCAATAAAATAGATATTAGAGATTATACAAATATACATAAATGCATTTTTGTTGGAACATTATCATAAATAAAGTATCAAACGATAAAAATATATTTGTGACTTGCCTTCAATTTTCGAGATAATATATAAATAAATTCAAACATTCTTGATCAGCTCATAGGTGTTTAAAAATACAGAAAAGAAGATAAAATATGTCACCTTGAACGAACGCAACTTCTTGGAACACCAAATGCCGCCTAGTGAAAATGAAAAAGTCTACATAGATTTGATACATATACGTACCGATGGAATTCTAACGTCACATATATAGTTATTCAATTTTAATTCGAATGATACTTTAAATACTGTCAGTAAATAAGGGGTAAAGTAAAGGTTCACTTTAAATTTCTTACTAATTTTTAAAAAATAATAATAAACATTAAATAAAGTTTTGTTTTCCGTTATATACACTTCGTGTTTGTTTTTGTATCTACAACTAGTCTTAAAATATTCATCAGGCTGTATACACTCGGTAGGAAAAATGTAATGAAATTAAGTTACAATTGAAAATGTGAAAAACGTTATTCTTAATTTTGTAACATTTTGTTTAAAATAAAAATATCTAAATATAAATTAACTTTAATTTCTGTTTTCAACATTGCACCAGAAGAAAGGATTTCACTAAAATTACAAAATATGTTTTAGTGTTCCATTTTGGTTGTTTTCAACGAAATTCTCATTTTACGAAATGCCCTTGTTTGAATCAACAAAATTTTTGTAATAACTACTTATTTATTTTTTGTGTTTTATTTCATTTCTATTATTATTTTTAATTATAAAATTATTTTATTAATTTTTAATAAAAAAGAATTTTTTATCGGGGGAACAATATTTTTAAATTGAGAAAAAAAAAATTAAAATAAACTAAATGAAAAAAGTGTTAAAATGATTTTGGTAATTTAATGGAAATTCCATTTCAAATGTATTTAAACAAATATTTTTGTTACGTATATATATATATATATATATATATATATATATATATAATGATTATTTATTTTACCTAAAATTATGCTGTTATATAGTCATTTTTGCTTGCTTCTGTTTTACTATGAAGCAATTTTCATTAGTATTATTATTACTATTACTAGCAGACTTTACCCGTTTTGCTGATCACTGTATTTAAAGGAATTAAATACAGAATCACTCTCTTTCATATCGTTTTATAAAAAAAAAAAAAAAAAAAAAAAAACAATAAAATAAAATCTATGGAAATTGTTGAAAAGCTAGTTTAGTCTAGTTATCGTCTTCGTCACCCTCAAAATCTTGAGTATACGTGTCCTTACTGCCTGCGGCAATTCTTTATCCGCCGGCTTCAATTTGGGTGCTTGTCTGATGGCTGTTTCGAAACAGACAGTATCGAAAAGATAGATTTAACCCTTTTATTTGAATTCCATTTACATTTGAACAACACTATGGGTACTATATATAATGTTTACTTTCACGTTATTTCCTATATTTGATTTGATTTATCTGGTCGACCACAAAATGACAGGAATTGCATGCTAATTATAATGTTACAATATGCTATGAATGCTACGTTTATAGTATGAGACAACTGACTTTTTTTTGTGATTATATATATTTTCAATTTTCAATATTTTATTGTTAATAGTAGTTGGTATACAAAAAAATAAATATGTAAGCCTGATCATGGTGCAGCTTTATTATCGCTCCTTGGCGGCTTTTGAATTCTTGTCACCACTGTGAATTTTCCTATAAAAAGAAATAGGAAGACAAAAAATAGATAATTTAGACGATTAGTTTTTTCTGTCTTTTTCTTTCTTTTTTATCTTTTTTTCTATAAGTTATTTATTTATTTATTTATTTTTGATGGGCTACTTGGCTTAAAATAGCTGTCACGAAAGGAGAGAACTTGGCGAAAAAGGTCTGTCTATTTCAAAATCAAAATTTAAAATATTGCCCAGGATGATCTATAAGTAGAGATCTTTAATATAATAATTAAATAGCTTTTATAACAAACATACTATCCGTGCCAGAAATATAATATTTTAAAAACAATCTAAAATTGAGATATATTTAAAAAGGTTATAAAACAAAATTAGGAAGAAACATGCTGTTTTTTTTTTTTTTTTTCAAAACTTGGAAATCGGGCTTCGAGTTGCATCAGAAGTTAATGCAAACTTCTATACAAATTTGTGTAGCTCTGCGATCAGCCGTTTTATTAAAATGCACCGGACGCGAACACACACACACAAAGAAGCACATGTTCTTTTATTATGTGTATAAAATTTTTGTTTTAATGTCGAATATAAATATTTATTTCTCATACATTTTTACATTTTTTGCTTTTAATTATAAAGCAGGAAATGAAGTAAAACAGTTTAAAACTATTTTCTTTTTCATTATTATTATTCAAAAATTATGAAATGTGTATTTGGCTCTTTATTTAAAATTGTTATCCATCTGATTACTTTCTTTATGAATGCAACAACAAGTTTGAATTATTGTCCTTTTTTTCGTTTTGCATGTACCAAGAAGTAGAATGAATATATATATTTAAAAAAAAAAAAAAATCTCATTTTGTTCTTTACAAACCACATTTAAATGGTTCAGGTGCAAAATTGTGGTGGCGGAAACTTTTCAAAAAATTTCTTCTTTTAATTATGCATATTTTCTTTCCCTTATACTTCTTCGCGGAAAAAAAGATTTTTCTTACAACTGTCATTAAGTAAAACATGGTAATTTTATTTTTCAAATTACATTTCTTCCTCACTGTTTTTTTTTAACCTTAAGAAACTTTGCAGTGTTTACATAAAAAAAAAAAAAAAAAAAAAAAAAAAAAAAAATCATTCGTTCTTTTTGAGTATTTAGTTGTAAGTTGATAAGTATGAGTATACGCATTCTCAATTATTTCATGTAGTTAATCAAATACCTTTTAGAAATTTTTTTAAATGATTACATTTTTAGTGAGTTTTAATTATAGATTAAGAACACAAAAATGTTTTTGCTTGTGTTCAAATACAAATGATGTGAGATTTGAATAAAAAAGTAAATTTTGAAAATAAAGTAGTTAATGATGCTTTGTTTAATGATATTATTGCTTATAATTTTTTAAACATGTACATTGAAAATCAATATTTACAAAAACATGCCAAAATTTCATGAGAGGAAAAACACATGAATACTTTTTTTTTGCTTAATATTAATATCGCTGTGCATGAAAACTAATTGCATCATGCTTCAACACGTATGTTTACAGACTTATTAATACAGTTGTATGTCCTATAGGTGGTATGAATTTGCTCTATTCAAGAATACAATTTTTTATTAATAACAGCAAAGGAACAGTTGTTTTGTTCTTTAAAAGGTGTTGTTAACAAAACTTTTTAAATATCCGGAATATTAAAATGCCTTAACTTTATACGTATATTCGAATATCCTGACTCATATTTCTCTAGATCATAGGATATTATTTGTCTATCTTTCTATCTAAAAATTAAACAGCAACATCTAAATTTAAATAAAAATCCTAACTATTAAATTTATAAAACTCAAATAATTATTAATTTTTTAAATCCTATTTTAAATAAAATGAAGATTTTTACCATCGTTAATGATAAAACTTGTATATTCCCAATTAGCAATTTACCAATATCACTTATTTTTAAATATCTATATCCACTTGGTAAGAAAATCTTTAACCATTTCATTTCCAATTTCTTTTTCAGTCATTAACAGTAAATGTTTTATTTAGTTATAAATATATTTCAACAGTTAAAAAATAAAAAATAAAATAAATAAAATAGGAGTAATTGTACAATACGAATTAATATAATTATTCATTTATTAATATCACACAGCAGATTGGAAAGAAGATCATACATATTGAAAATTTATTTTTCCAACTCAGTGAAAATAATGCCCGGACAGGGACTCGATCCACGGATCTTTGACTTACAAAGTCAACGCTCTATAAATTGTGCTATCGAGGCCGACGACCGCTTGGCATTACTCACTCATACAACCCTTTATGCAGAACAGCTGTCTATCATGTAGATAGCTCGACAGAATAAGCTACAAGTAATGGAAAACACCATTAAACAATGGGCGGCAGAAATACATTTATTAATATAATTTTTCCTCTCATTGTTTAATGGCTTATTCTGTTGAGCTGTCTACATGATAGACTAGTTGTTCTGCATAAAGGTTGTCTGAATGAGTAATGCCAGTATGTTGTCGACCTGGATAGCTCAATTGGTAATGAGTTGACCTTGTAAGTCAAAGATCCGTTGTTCGACACCCGGTCTGGGCATTATTTTCACTCAGTTGGAAAAAAGAATTTTCAATAATATAATTATGTTAACAGAGCAACTAAGAGGTGTTTATTTGTAATTAATAGAGCCGCGGTGACATTTAAAATCATAACTTTCCAATAAATATAAATGTGAAAAATTTGAAAGAGATGCATGTTACAATTACACAAAATATAATTTATTACACATTAAAGAACAAAGTAAAAAGTATTTAAAACAGTTAATTCACTTGAATCATCCAAAACTAGTGTATATAAATTATAATATTTTTCATTTGAATAAGTGGACGTTTTTGATGATAAAAAAGAAACAGTAAATTTTTGTGAACAGCGAATTTTTAACTATAAGTATTTTTATGTTACCCCACTGTTTTTACTGATGCATGCTATTATAAATTTTAAAAAGAAAAGAAAAGAATAATGGAATTCTTCAATATTTTTCTTTATTTCTAATGTAATTTATCTTGAGATTAAAATAAAAACAATGAAGAGAATTTATTCCAAATCACATTTAAATTTTATCATGCGTGTAATTAAAAGTCCATATAACGAATTCCACGATTTGAAATAGTTTTCTTTATTT
Organism: Salticus scenicus; assembly: GCA_963930645.1. Lineage (NCBI taxonomy): Eukaryota > Metazoa > Arthropoda > Arachnida > Araneae > Salticidae > Salticus > Salticus scenicus. The sequence continues at coordinate 211,680,013 of OZ005652.1, read as the reverse complement.
AATCTTGTGGGATGCAGCTTTCTAAGCAAGCAATAGATAAAAAAGTAGTACTGATAATTTAGTTATTACTTATATATATATATATATATATATATATATATATATATATATATATGTATATATATATACTTATATGTGTGTGTGCGTAATGTAAATAGACATTTAACATTTCACATCACATAATTTTCGATTTCACTTTAGCGTTATTATAGATTTTAATTAGATGAATAAATATTTAATAAAGAAGCATCACAAAACTGGCGTTGTAAACATTATTACTTACAAACTTTGAATAAACATTATAAAATGCAATAAACTCGCAACAATTGTTTCGGGTCGAAAAAACACACGACCCTTCATCTGGCGAACAAAGTAAGCACGAGTGCTGCAGTCAAAGCGGCAACGCACAAAATCGTTTAAAATGAAAAGAAAAACTTTATAAAGTAGAAAATAAATATAGCTACTGGTGTGAATAGAATTGTACAAGAAAACAAGAAAATAAATAAATGAGTGAGATTAAACATATAACAATCTAAGGATAACAAAAATTAAACTAAAAATCTAAGTTACGTGAGTAATTTCCAAGCATCAGAGAAGAAAGGAGTGGAAGAAATATCATTAACAAGATTTTTCGAATTTTTAAATATGTAAAATGCTTCATGAATATCCAAATGGGAGGAACAGACACTCTTTGCCGCCTCATGCTCTTTCTAACCACGCCCCTCAACAAAAAATGTCTGCTTTTTACACTTATGTTTACCGTGCCTTACACATTTGTTCTGATCCGCCTAATCTTTCGAAAGAAATTAATTATTTAAAATCTCTTGCTCTCTCTCGTGGCTATAACCCATCTATCATCGATAAAGCTCTATATAAATTTAAGAATCCTAAACGTTCTGCTCCCAAATTAAATGATCACAGTCTCATCCCAGTTGTTTTAAATTTTTATTCTTCACTCTCTTTTAAAATCTCTAAAATTCTTTCACCGCTTGGTTTCAAAGTTATTTACAAACCCGTCAATAAAATTAAATTATCTTCTCTTAAGGATCCCATTCCCACGGAAAACCGTTCTGGAATTTATTTAATTCCGTGTTCGTCCTGCAACTTAGGTTATATTGGTCAAACTAGGAGGCGTTTGAAATACAGAATAAATGAGCACCGTCGGAATGTTCGTAATGAAGAGATTACCAAATCTTCTATTGCTTCCCACTGCTGGTCTCAAGGTCATCGTTTTGATTTTTTCAAAACTAACATAATTTCATCTCCTGTCTGTTCCTCCCATTTGGATATTCATGAAGCATTTTACATATTTAAAAATTCGAAAAATCTTGTTAATGATATTTCTTCCACTCCTTTCTTCTCTGATGCTTGGAAATTACTCACGTAACTTAGATTTTTAGTTTAATTTTTGTTATCCTTAGATTGTTATATGTTTAATCTCACTCATTTATTTATTTTCTTGTTTTCTTGTACAATTCTACTCACACCAGTAGCTATATTTACTTTCTACTTTATAAACTTTTTCTTTTCATTTTAAACGATTTTGTGCGTTGCCGCTTTGACTGCAGCACTCGTGCCTACTTTGTTCGCCTGATGAAGGGTCGTGTGTTTTTTCGACCCGAAACAATTGTTGCGAGTTTATTGCATTTTATGGTGTTTATTCAAAGTTTGTAAGTAATAAAGATGAATAAATACTTTAATATATTTTGAAAATCTAGTTTCTAAAATATGTATTCTGTTAGGGTTTTCTCTTTCTTTCTACTTAAACTAGGGGAGTGCCTGCACCTTTCTTACTCTGTTCACGAACTTCGGAGAGAGGCTTTGAACCGCCCCCCCCCCTTCAGATTTGTTTCGCTCAATTACTCTTGAAGGGCTCTACCCGTCTATTCTGGTTATTCTAAGCTTTCACTGAATGGGAATATTAATAGTACATAATACAAGACAAAAGCATAATGGTATTATATAAATTCCCATATTCAAAATCACATTAAATTACATAATACTATATATCTATATACACTATTAATGAAATAATAATTCAAAAATCAGTAACTTTCTTTTCTTTAGAATAGAGAGAAATTCGTAAAATCTAGACTATTTAGTGTTACAGTTTTAGTGTATGGGGATTTAAAAAAATCTTTCATTATTTGGCGACGAATTTTTTGGTATAAATGCTTGTGTAAAATAAATAAATTAATTAATAAAACTAGTACATATTTTTTCTAGTCCTTATATTTTTTTACTATTGCATTTTTTAGTTCATTTGGGACAATATATAACACTTTATATATATCTTTAATGTAAATCTAGGTTTTAAATGGCGCTTACAGTTGGCAGCAAAAGTATCCGAGCACTAGCCAATAATTCCGATATCCAAAAAGGACACTAAAACCTGGTTTGTTAAATAAATCCTTGTCGAATCATGTTCTTAGACAGACTAAGAACATGACTCGACAAGGATTTATTTAACAAAGCAGTATTAAGTGTATCTTTTTTACACAGGAATTATTGCTAGTGCTCGGATACTTTTGCTGCCGACTGTACAGGAATAAAAATGAAAATTTTCAAAGTGTTTTTTATCTACACCGTAATCTTGTCAGGCGCATTGAAAATAGATATTTTATGTGATTATTGTTAATATTTAATAATGATAATAATAATAATTATCATTATTGTTTGCAGTAGTTTATAATTGCCTATATTTAACGCACGGCTAGAGTTAAAATGGCTATCGTAGTCGTGGAAATAAATTCCCTGGCGAATAGCACCCCACCTAATCAAAAGCTAAATTTTAAGTTGCCAAATTGGTCCTATATTAAAGCATTTCCTATTTAGCCAACAGTCTGAATAAGTTTTGAATAATAATAATAATAATAATAATAATAATCACTATAATAATAATAATAATAATAATAATAAAGAAAAAGAAAAAGAAAACTAAATCTTTATCTTAACCTATTTATATTGATGTCTCTTAAATTTTATTTTAAAAGTTTTTATTCATTATTTAAAATACTATAGCGATAGTTGTTTAACATAATCATAATATTCATTTCTAAATCTTTTTCACCTGATGCTGAAATAAAACTAATATTCCTTTCATCTGGATTATACTTTTGAACAATATTTTTCAAATCTCGTTTATTTTTAGATGTTTTCGTTATTCCAATATTTTTTCTTCTCTAGAGAATCTCGTCGATACGTATTTTTCAAATTTTTTCTTCTTTAAATTTCTTTCCATTTTATTATTAATATTATTATTATTACTATTTTGCACCATGAATGAAATTTCATTTTCCCTGGTGGTTGGGACTCAGAGACCGGGAAAAAAAAAAATTGGAGAAACTATTTGGAAATTGAAAAATAGAGTACCTTTTCAATTCAATGTTTATAAAATAATAACTTCATTAATTAAGGTGACAAAATTTCTAAATTAAAATAAACATGTTCCTTGGAATTGTTTGTTGTACACAAACAGGAGAAGAGAGTATATTAAATGAATAAAACTAATCCTTATAATAACTACTAGGGCGACAGACATTAAAAGAGGGTGCTTTATAAACTGTTATATTTTTATTTATCCTAATTTATATTCATGAGGATGAAACAAGAAATTTTAGATAATTTAAATTGGTTAATTCCTTTTCTTTTTTGCTTTTTTTAACGTTACATTGTATGCTACATATAAAATTGCATTAAATATTTTTCTACCCAAAAATAAAAACTTCATATATCACAATAAGTCTTGGTTTGACAGTCACTATTTGCATATTAATGCCCGTTAGACGAAGACTCACGGCTTAAAGAGAGTTCTGAGCCACTATGAATAATCATTCCTTAATCATAATTCCAATATTGAACCTGGCAGTTTCGGCAACACAGCTGCCTCTTGGCTGATACATTGATATAACAAATTACGTAAAAGGGAATACCTTTTTATGCACTTATAAACACTTACATTAAAAATAACTGCGTACAATTATATTTCTTGTTGTGGAAACGTTTATATAATAGTTTATTATTTGAAGGATGTTTTAAAGTAAAACATTATTTACAAGAAAGTGTTAAATTTTTTAAAATGTTTCTTTATCAGTAAATTATATATTATAGCATTGGTTTGTTTGAACCTGAATTAATTTAACTGATTTTTTGTTTATCTAGCTAAATGCTAGATGGCGCTTACTCACTGCAGACTTAATGTTTTCTATCACTAATTTCCTTTCTATGAAAGTTTTAATGTTCATTGATTTACGTGCAATTTAAATTAAAATTTAACTAGTTTAAACTTCAACTAATTTAAAAATTTTCCTTCACTAACTCAATAAATAATTACTCAGTGAATTTTATCTTTAATGGAAATGCTCAGATGTTAATTCTTTATCGATTAATCGATGTTTGTTAAGCTTTTATTTTTAATTTCAATAATTTGTTGGCATCTTCCTTTTCTTAAGTTTGTGTAAAAGTTTTACATCTGGCTACTCTGCTTTTTTATAATGTTCTCTCTCGATTCCTTGATAATTTGGTTTAATAATTTATAGAATTTCTCATTCAAATGGTTTTGCTTCTTCGATCGGGGCTGAAACGATATACATTGGATTAGCTATATTGTTATACGAAATCGATGCAGCTTTCACAGCTTTATGAAGTGCATGCCCCCTGACGCGTTTTTACTTCTAATTTTAAGCATTTTTATCCAATTATTTATTCTGTGGTCCTTTATTTATTTTCTCTGTCATTAAGTTTAATGACCCTATTTTTATTATTATCATTCATGCCGGCGTAAGTAATTTAAATTGTTTTTGTCTCTCATTGGTACATAATCTGTATCGCAACATTTTTGTGTCAGTCTTACCTATGAGTTAAATCTGCTCTATTTTTGTTGTGTAGGTATTGTTTTGTATCATATTGATTACAAAATTTTAAGGTTAAATTTTATTACATATCTATCATTTATGTATATATATATATATATATATATATATATATTATATCACTACATTTTAATTTGTCTTAAAGAATGGCCCTCACTAAAAAAATAAATATAAAGTTAAAGTTTTATAGTATATTGATTTTTGTTTTGTTTTCCATACATATCTTAAAAGAAAAAAAAATCAATGCATTATTTGAATAATAATCATAATAATAATAATAAAATAAAATAAAAAATGTTCCGTTCTCATGCACTGATTTTGTATTTAAAACATTGCAAGTAACTTTATGTACGATAGCCATTTTATAAACTCAACATATTTACTTTTCAAATTCATCATTTTAGCGTAATTAAAACATTAAATTCATTTTATTAATATCTCCCTTTTATTTATTTATTTAATTTTAATATATAAATTTCTGACATAATCTAAATTCTCAATTTAATATAGAGAGACTTAAGTATAATTTGTATTTCAAAATTTTAAACAAAATATTTTAAAAATATCGTTGATAGAATTTATAGGAATTTTGCACAAGTATAGAAAGATAATACATATGTTTAAAAAATCTGCTTTAAAATAGAGGAAAATTTGATTATTCATTAAAAAAAGAATCTTTTTTTTTTTTTTTTTTTTTTTTTTTTATCAAATATTTTATAAATTAAGAAGTCCTCTTTATAAAAATATATATTTGAAGAAAGAATATTAATTACTTTTCCCTATGGAAATTCTTTTAAATTTTAATGTGAATGTTTGGTTTTTGAGGTTCGGAAGTTGATCTTATTAAAAAGATTGGGAATATACTTATTTTAAACAGATCTTAATTTTAAAATATGCTCATCAGTGCAATATTCATTGCCTAAATTCAATATTTTAATTGAATCTCTTTTAAATCTTTTTCTTACCTTGTTTTTTAGAAACTGAATAAAATATTTCTCTTATATTAAAACTTTGCAAAAATTATATTTGAAGTGGTGTCTATAAAAAGATATCAAGTATTTAAAATATATATATATTTATTTATCAAAATATTAATGTTAAATATTATTTTTTCTTCGATATTAAATATTTTTTGCTTTTAATTTTTTAATGAGAAGCTTTTGCAGCAGGTATTTTGAAATAATCAATAATTTTTAATGCCTTTAGGAAATTTGTTCGTATGTGAGGCTTTTCTTTAATGTCTGTATTTCAATAATAAGTTTAAAAAAAATTAAGTAATAAAATAAAGTAATAATAATAAAAATTGCAGATTTTATGTAATTTTAGGTTACTAAATTTAAATTTTTATTTTGATAAAAAACATAAATACACACACATATATATATATATATATATATATATATACACTCTATAAGAAAAAAAAAACGCACCAAGAAGGATTTATCCTAATGGGACAAAAATTAGTAGCTGTGATGTACATGTGGAGAAAAACAAATGATTTCAGTTTCAGAAAATTTAAATGATTCAATCAAGAGAAATGACCTCACAAATTAAACGAGTCAATAACGCATTGGTCCATTTCTGACCCTTATATAAGCAGTTATTCGGATTGGTATTAATTGATAGAGTTGGCAGATGTGCTCCTGGGCGAGATATCATGCCAAATTCTGTCCAATTGGTGCGTTAGATTGGCAAAATGCCGAGATGACTGTAGGAAACTTTTCATGATGATTCAAACGTCCTCAATGGGAGAGAATTCCAGCTACTTTACTGGCTGCTGCGGGCGGGCATTATCATGATGAAATATACGATCAGGATTGCGTGATATGGAAACACAACCGGGCGTAGAAACAGGAAAAAAGAATCAGTCAAAAATCCATAAGAAAAGCATGGGTGAGAAACTAAAAAAACTCAGAATGTTAAATGGGAGAAAAAAAGACTAACACCTGTAGGAATAAAAGGACAAAACTGACTAGAAAAAGACATTGAGGAGCGGGAGGGACGGTTGGGGCATTAAACCTATCGTCGAGGGTTTAGAACGCCTCGCCTAGTATAAGACACAAGTATTTTTTTTAGAGTACTTTTATTCTTATTTAATTGTAATTGCATTTGGAGACTATCACTCTAAAGATTTTTTGGTGTGAAAAAAAAAAAAAAGGACGAAACTAACAAAACTACGGAATATTAATAAGGATGTTGGTAAGTATAAGCGAGTAACTTTGCAAAGTGACCTATATATGTCCTAAATAGCATTCAAATCTTCACAATAGTTACAATTTTAATTAGAAGCTCCACATTTGTTCCTTCCTTCATTAGAGTAATGAAATTATGCTTCAAAAATATACTCTTAATTTACTTGAGATTTACGATCTTTCTTTAAAAGAAAGATGTCACAATTGCCTCTTTTTCTCTACTCTAATTCCCAATAGTATGGAGGTATGGGGTAAATGTAGCATTCTTCATAAATTATTTTATTTCTATAGTTATCTATGAAATTTTGTATTTATCATTTTAGAACATACTAACGATTTATATTTATAAAATAATAAAAATAGCAATAACTGAAATACCTATTCCTTTATGCACTTTTATTTCAATAAATATGATGAAAGGTCAATTGGTTACAGAAAGCTTTCTTTTCATAAAATCTAAAAATATGAATATTAAAGGCTTCCTAATTTAAAATTTCTGTGTATCAATCAATGTTTATTTTGTTCAGTCTAAACATAAAAGTGGAATTTTCTCCCTTCTTACAAAGCCCTCAAGCTGGAATATACAAAAGTATTCACTTCAACATCCTTTTTCATCCAGCTTTTTCCTGCTCTTGGGTATATGAGCGAAAGAAATAAACATCTATAAAGGAAAAAAAAATCAGCATGGGTATTTCTTTATCGGTTCTTCTATTGTATTCGAAGAGAACTGATTTTTTAACTTAAAAGGCCAGATACATTTAAATTATTGAAGGCCTTAATAAAAATGTATTTTTAACTTTTAAATGAAAAATTTAATTACGTTTTGCGATTTTAATTTGTGAAGACAGCTTTTTGTTAATCAATCATATTATAATAACATTGCCATATCATTTTAAATTCAAATTATAAAAATGGTCCAAATCAAAAGACCTGAGTTAAATGCCCGCTGTAAGTGGGTGAGGAGGGTCTTTCTATGGAGTTTTAGTACGTACTTACTCGTATTTCGGAATAAACCACGAAAATTTCCTAGCGAATAAGCCGATGAACTCAAGCTCTGATCTAACCTGTCACTTCTCGTCTTCCAACTTTGAGAGCATCAGTGGACAATATTGAACGAGAAGTAAATGGTATCTTTTACCATTTTCCAAGAAATATAAAAATGGTTATGATTTTAATTAATTCACACTGTGATATTCGTAAACATATTTAAAATCCCTTGGAACTGATATAGGTTATTTATGTTTATTATGACATATCAATTGTTTAAAAATATATTTTGTCGTGTGTCTTGAGGGATTGACAAAAGGCTTTTAATATACTACATTAAGGCGGATGAGAGGTATGCTTTTAAGCATATTTTTATATCTTTATCTTGCACATAACATAAAAAATTGCCATTGGCTATTCACATGTAAAAAATTATATTTTCTATAGATTATATATGATTAGCGTTAGTGTTTCGTTTACAGGTTTTCATGAAATTATTCATTGACACTGATGGGCATGAGCGATAATTGCTCTTGATTATTGGTTAGGGTACAGTCGGTAACAAAAGTGTCCGAACACTAGCAAAAATTCCTACGTAAAAAAAGTACACTTCATACGGCTTTGTTAAATAAATCCTTATCGAATCATGTTATTACACTGACTAAGAACAGGATTCGACAAAGATTTATTTAACAAAACAGTATTAAGTGTACTTTTTTTACATAGGAATTTTTGCTAGTGTTCGGACACTTTTGTTACCGACTGTATGTCATTTTAGAACTTCTCAAAAACACTTAATAAGTGTTTACGACTTCAGTTCGTCTATTTGTTTGTTGATTTGTCTCACCGTGTTCCTATTTCGGTAAGCAAGTTTAGAATTTTTTGAAACTGACATGTGTTATTTAAGCTGTTCTGCTTTATTGTAGATGTAATCGTAGAGGTGTCAAACCTGGTTCGAGAAGAAGGATAAGGTAAAGCTAGGAGAGTTTGCGCACAATTAAGCAGAACGATATAAAACATCCAAATATTAATTTTTTGCTAAACTATTGATGCTTAGCTTTTCATTGATCCTTCTTCTATGCATTTCCATTGCTTTTTTGTTGCTTTGCTATAATGTAAAAAACGTTTTGCTGTAATAAAACGAAGAAAGTGATTTTGCGCAAACTCTCCTGATGGGGTAGTAGTTACTGTGCACATGGGTAGGAGAAATTACGCTTAATTTTAATTACAATTACATTGTTAATAATAATAATTGTACTTAAATTTCATCGATGTAAGATATTTATAAACAAATATTTTTGTATTTTGATTGGATATTTGAAATTAATAATTAAAAAATCAGAAAAATAAAAGAAAGTTAAAAAGAGTTACACAAATTTCTTCAAAGAAAAAAGAACAAGACCAGATAAAGATTGCAAAATAACATTAAGTTAACAGATAACGCGTTTAACTTTAAATTAGTACATTTCCTTTTCAGCTTGAATGTTTTCTTGTTTGCTGAATTTCTCATTGTCCCCAATCGTTGCACTTATTGTTGTACATGGCGAAGTTATCATTCAACCACCTGCCACATGTGAACCTGTTCGAAACGATTGCACACCATGTGTACAATGCATTTGCAAGAAGAAACAAAGAAAGAAAAAAAAGAAAAGGAAAGGAAGGTAGTGAGTGCAATGATATACGGCTTTTCCCACCCATTTTTTAAGCCTCAAAATCTTCCGCTTTCTTAAAATTCTTGCTCACAAAAATATTCAAAATACAAAAACATAAATTTAACTTGGTTTCAAATATTCTCTTTTCAACTTTAAAATTCTTTGCGTTATTTAATTCATTTTATTTTATTGAAATTTAGACGATCAAAGTCATTAAAAAGAAGTTTGATTAAGCTGATATTTTTGCTTGCATTTAGTTTTATGTATTTCAACAGCAATCAGCTGCACTAGGCTTAAGTATCATAATTAAAGTATTGCAAAACTAAACAGATACACAATAACTATAATGTATTCTAAGATTCTAAGACGGAAGGTGGTCGCCTACCACTATGCAGCAGTTTTGAGCGATTTCAACCTTTAGAGAGGGGCTCTGATGGCACTGTGGAGATTCAAAAGAGCCCGTGTCTAAAGATTAAACCTCCTCCATTGTTTATTGCAGAAACAGAAAAAAAAAATACAGAGGTCGCAAAAGCAGAGCTTTCACACGACAGAGGGCGACAAGGTAACAAGAAATAAAACACACCAAAGAAGAAAAAAAAAGAGAAAAAGAAAATACATAGTGGAAACTCGAGTGGTGGACTCCGATAAGGGTGGAAACTCGAGTGGAAACCGCCTGAGTGGAAACTCGAACGCGACAGTGGGCGGCTAGAGAGAAAAAAAAGACATGAGTATCATGCCTTACGTTTTGTTAGAGAGACTGGACCTGTGGGCTTTTTTTTTTTTTTAATATTTATGAAGTTAAATTAGAGACATGCATTAAGTGGTTAATTATATTTGTTAGTTTATGACGAAGGAGTTTTCGGTTAAGTATGTTAAAAAGCCAGTCAGAAGGTTTATTGACGGGGTTAATAATGCGACAGTCGAAAGTAAGTGGGCAGTAGTAGTAATAATGGTTGGGAGAGCCCAAGGTCCCGCACTCACATTGGTCTGAACGTGAGCGATGGAATTTATGCAGGTAGGTTTTAAAAGGGCCATGTCCTGTGAGAAAAGCAGTGACTGCTGGTGTTAGGTCGAAGTTGTATTTAGAAGCTTTAGGAAGTAGTGAATAAGTGTGACGACCTTTTTCCGAGTCGTTCCAGTAAATTTGCCACTCTTCCATAAGATTATGAAAAAGAATTTTCTTCACGTGAGAGGGAGGAATTGGCAGTGGTGTTTGGATTGTAGAGAAGGTAGTTGCTTCTTTAGCTAGCCTATCAGCTAATTCGTTGCCAGCGACCCCCGTATGAGCAAAGACGTGGGCGAAAGAGACCTTTGTTGAGAGAGTAAGGAAAATTGATTTAATTTCCTGAACAATAGGGTTAGGGGAGCGGAGGCGACCAAATGCCTGCAGGGATGAGAGACTGTCGCTGAAGACTGAAACTGCGGTGCAAAGTGCAAGTTCTTGAACCCAGTTCAGAGCTTTTAGAATTGCGTAAAGCTCAGCCTGGAATACAGAGTTGCAATCTCCCAGCCTCGAGGCCCACTGATGTATCGAGACACCTTCGGTTAAAATGCAGAAAGCTGCCCCCCACGCCATCAGTGGTCGATCCATGCAAGGTGTCCACTGCGGGGTGTAGAGACCAGCTGCTTTTGTTGAGTTGTATAGTGGTGTTTGGAAAGAATATGTTTTGTGTGGCTAGGGTGTTAAGTTGCAGGATATTAGTTTTATAGTATTCATATTTAATTTTAAGGTGGATAGGAGGGACTCCGGTAATGACGTTAAGGGCGTCAGTTGAGATAGTTCTGTAACCTCGTGACAATTGCAGAAGGAGAACTCGCTGTATTGAATTGAGTTTGTTAGCTGATCTTTTGGAAAGGTTGCCCCCCCCCCAGATTCCTGCCCCGTATGAGATAATTTTTTCTGCAATTGTTGTATACCAAATTTTTAACATTTTAAATTTAATTCCCCATGTTTTACCTGTGATTTTGCACGCGTTATGAAATATTTTTAATATTTTTAATTTAATGTAGTCTATATGTGAGATCTAATTTAGGTTTCTGTCAATGTTAATTCCTAATATTTTTATGCTAGCCACATGTTTAACACTGACGCCATTCACTCTCCTCGTCGGTTTCCTTTTTAAGAGACGTGGGCTTGAGAAAGTGAGCGCTTGCGTCTTATGTGAGGAAAGGGTCAGATTGAGGGAACTCAGCAGCTGGGTGAAGTTGGAGAGGGCACCTAGAGGTCGATCCTTGTTTTTCCCGAGAGAATGAGAGTGAAATCATCCGCGTAGGCATAGATGTCGTAACCTTTTAGAAACATATTTTCAAGAATTTGGTTTGCGACTATTGTCCAGAGGGCTGGTCCCAAACAAGAACCTTGGGGACAGCCCTTTTCTTGAGTGTGTTCACTGGAGCCAGAGCCCCAGTTAACAATGATGCTTCGGTTAGAAAGATAAGAGCGGATGATCCCAGCAACATTTCTCGGGCACTGTAAGGAGGCGAGAGCTTTAAAAATGTAAGACCATTCGATGTTATCGAATGCGCCTTGAATATCGAGCGAGACGATAGTTGTGTACAATCCTGAGCATATGCTGAGAGCAGAGGACGACAATTTGCGATAATTTTCTCATAGGCTAACATTAGCATTCGAGAGGTCAATCCCACCAGAGGTGTGGCTTTTGTCGATCGTGCCACTCCTAAATAATATGAAAATTTCTTAATATATACCATATAAACTATTTGAATATATTGTGTATTGTTTCTAAAACAATCCGTAACGATAACCATAACCTATTCTACAGATAACATGTGAATATGAATAATTTATGACTATTTGATTAAGATATAATCGCTGTAACATCTGCTTTGAATCACCCAGTATATGCGAGAATCAACAATCACAGTGATACTTAATAATAAAAGTAAATGTATTTTCTTCAGTATAATATTTTTTTTTACAATAAAAAATATCTCTATAATTAAATGTTTTTCATTTGTATAAACATTACACAGATAAGTAAAACACCTTTCCGTCAAAATTTCAGTTTAATTATGTTTTTCTTCAAAATCTTCATTAACTGAAAAAATCTGAGAAACCTTCATTAATAGGTTCAATAAAATTTGTGTCCAGCTTAAATCTAAACAAAAAACTTCTCGTGAACTACTAATGAGAACTGCAATGTTTTATAAACAAATTTAGAGAAATTTGATTAAACGATGACGAAATCTTTATCAAAGCAATTTTAACTAACTTGAGTTTCGCTCCAAGTCATTCGAAAGCAAAACAAAATAACTCGTGTGTGAAATTTTGAATTAATTTAGTTGTTTCATGAAGAAATTGCACAAACTCAATCATAATGAATTTATCTTTTTTAATTTGTTAAGATAATTTTATTTTGTGTTAGATGAAGAATATTAGCCTTTCTAATTATACGTGCTATGTTTACTAAGATAACTGATTGAGTTAAAAGAAATCATTGTACATTTTAAAAAAGAGAAACAATTTTTACGAGCAACTGCGGTATATCAGTAATTAAATATTTAACCGAGATATAACTTAGAGGCTTGTGTTACCCAGATGAACAGAAAAATAAACTTTACAAGAAAGAATATTTCTGTTATAAATACACAAAATGAAGAAATTAATGAAAAAAATAAAAATAAACTGTCTGAAACATATTAGTTTTCGACATTCTAGGAAAACAAATATTGTAGTTAAATTGGTAGTAGATAAATGATAAATTTTAAAGAGAGAGATAGAAAAAAACATGGACAATTAAATGTAGGAAATATCTTTCAAAAGTTCAAACTAATTTTTATTATTACTATTATTAGTGTTATTTTCATAATATAAATTTTCTTTATTTTGCTTTAGAGTTGAGACGTTTGATATTTCTGTTCAATTTTTTATACCTAAAGTAGTACTATAATGTAATGCTTGCTGATTTTCAACCAAACATTTATACAGTGGAAATCTCTAGTTGCTGAATAGCTATGGAATTCCTATTGATAGCAAAATATTGTTGCAACGGATTAAGTCTTTTCTTCTGCATCAATTGCCCTGTTGCAGTGAAGGTATTTTTAAAGGCAAGGGAAAACAAAGTGGTGGTTCATTCACTTTCAACCTCGTTGAAAAACCTGGCGACTTGCATCAATTGGCCTGTTGCAATGAAAGTAATTTTAAGTGGGAAGAGAAAATAAAGGGCAGTTCATTCATTTTTTGTGAAGTGAAGCTTGTCGACAAACCTGGGGACTTGGTGATGAATTTGGTGATAATAGTAATTTAGGTTTACCTAAGTTTCGAAGATCTACAATGAATAGCAGCCGAGATCTAGAACTTTCTTCTCACATGATATTTTTCAAAAACCACTGTAAGTTTTAAACGAATTTTAAATGTAAGTATTTGAGTAAAAGGCACTTTAAATGGTTATTGAGTTAATTGCTTGCATTTTTCTACTTAGCAAGAAGAATAAAGAACAAAATTTAAACATAAGTGTTAGATAAATAAACAAATATATATATATATATATATATATATATTAATTCGAGAAAGCAGAAAGACAAAAAAAAATGTATAACACGACTTATTAGTATAATCAAAGTGTTTAGTTTACGTACTCTGTTAAAATTAAAACAAATCGCTTCATGAGAAAAAGTTATTCTAACTGATCTACAATTAAAATTTTTAGAAATTTCATGCGCTATGTTTTACGTTTTTAGTCCTGTCAGTTTAGTAGTAAATACCATTAAAATTATCAAAATTAGCACCAAATTAATGCACTTTTTTTTCTGAAGCGTTGATCTAATATTTTTAAGAGTGTATTAAATGAATAAATAAATAAGTAATTGCTTATAACTATTCTTTTGCATGCTCATTTTCCAATGGTACTAATTTTGTAATAAACTATCATAAAAGTAATGGTTGCAGCTAACTGTGCTACATTGGCAATTTTTTTTCCAATCTCTAAAATGTTGAACTAGTATTTTTAACAGTTTTATAAGTAAACAAACAAACAAACAAATAAACAAATAATTGCTTTATATTCTTCTTTTATATTGTCATTTCCAATGATAGCAAGTTTATAATCATATAAAATCATCAGACAAAGTAATAACTATTAGTGATTGTCAGTATTTTAAAATAGAAACATAGAATATCTCATAATTATTAAAAATGGAAAATCTTAAACCAGTCGTAATTTTAAAATATGAATGCATCGGTAGTTTAACTATAGATTATCTTTTCTTGATCTGTTTCTTTTCTTTTCTTTTTTTTTTCATTGTTATCATTTTGTGGTGTTCTACTTCGAACTTGCCAAAATGCCTGAAATATCCAATTTTATCAGTTAATTTCTTAATATATCTTGAAATATTTTGTCAAATCCGTAAAAACTTTTACATTTTTCAAAATCTACTATTTAGTTATACATTCTTCCTTAATTACATGTAGAAACCAATTACTAATCTTGGTAACCGAGACCATTAGCATTCATAAATAGGATAGCTTCTGAATATTTGTTGGAAATATCTTCTGAATATCACTGATTATGGTTTCTGAATATTGTTGGTGATATCTTCTGAATACATATTTAAGATTTCTTCTGTATATTTGTTGGCGATATCATCTGAATATACGTTAATAATAGCTTCTATGTGTTGGCGATATCTTTCTGAATATGTAATAAATGTGGCTTCTGAATATTTGTTGGCGATAACTTCAGAATATGTATAGATTATGGTTTCTGAGTTGGTGAGACTTTTTGGATATGGATGAATTATGATTTCTGAATATTCGTTCGCTTTTTCTTCTGGATATATATATTGATAATGGTTTCTGAATAAATGGCTATATCTTCTTAATATATGTCGGTGATGTCTTCTAAATAGTTTTAAAGATTTCTGAAAATCTATTTATTTTATTATTATTATCATTATTATTATTGTTTGCTAGTTATGAGATTGTAAGATACAAATTATTCCTGTCGTACTAAAGTAAATTCTGTCAAAGACAGATTTTTTTTCTTCTTTTTTTGACAAATGTATTCTGTTCTATTTAATTATATAGAAAAATTAAGCTAGATAAGATTTCCCATGTCCCAAATAAGAAAACAAATAACTTAAATGCAATAAAAAAATAGACAACAACATTTTTAATGATTACAGCTAGATTCACTAAAATTTCACAATATGAACAAAACATTAAAAGAATTATTTTAAGAACCAAACATGAAAATTATTACTTTATCTATTATGCAGTAAGAACATTTACAAATATTTAGTTTTATAACTGATAGAAATTTTTCAACGATAAATCTTTCTAGCATGAATATGTAAATGAAATGAAATTATTTTTTATTAAATAAGTAAATTCTTATGTTCTCTTTAAAAAACAATTGTTTACGTATCAATAAATTATAAATTAACTGATTTGTAAAATCCACAGCATTTAAGATGATTCAAGCTGAATCTTACAAATAAACTGGAGATTTTAAATTCTACGTGCACCTACATGATCATCCAAAATATTTAATGATTTAATCTTGGTTGCACAAACATTCCTGATTAAGTAACAAAGGCATCAAAGCACAATGCCAGTTCATTATGAGAGAATTCAAAAGTGAACTTCGGCACGCAACGGCGATCAAAGAAGCAAGGCACGTATGAATTATTTTAGTTGAAACATTTAAGAAATTCGTGTCAATACTCTGCAGAATTTCACTCATGTGGCATTTCCAATTTTCTGCTTAATTTCCTCTTGTATCTGTGTTTTCTATTTTTGTTTCTGCCATTAAAGTAATTCACTTTTTTTCTTTTTTTCGAAAAGTAATTTTTATTTACTTTATTTTTTATTTTTTAAATAAATTTGATAAATTATTAAAAAAAAAAAAAAAAAAAAAAAAACCTGATTTTGAAAATTAATTGAAAATAAATATTCAGATATATTTGTAAACAATAAATAAATAAATAAATAATAATAATAATAAACTTTAATGGAAACACTTTTAAAATACATATGAAAAATCGATATATATTTGTTGAGAATATTGAAATATTTCTTTTCAATATATTCAGATATTTTGATTTATATTAGTTAAATATGTGAATAAAAGACAAAAAATGGATTTTTTAAAGTTGAAATCAACAAAAATGTAGGCAATCTTTTACCTTTTAAGCGAAAAATATAATCAAATAACTTCTGAGGGTGGTATCTTTTATCGTATGATAAAAGTGTAACGCTAACAGCAAGTATGGGCTTCACAATATTGCAAATCATTTAACATTGTATGTTTGAAAAAAAAAAAAAAAATCATTTTTCTCTAATCTGATATTTTGAATATGAAAGGATTTAGAATTAAATTATTTAATCTGCTAATGAATAGGTTATTTTCTATTTAATTTTGAATCAGATCGGAATGAAATAAATATCTTGCGAAATATAGATTAATATAGACGGACAATGTAATGAAATCAATGCATTAGATGATTCGTTGAGAAAAACTTAAAAAGCTGGATCTAAAACAAAATGTGTTTGCATATATATATATATATGTATGTAATATAATGCAAAGTTTAGTCCAATTTTCCAATGTTAAGAAAAGCTCAAACATCGAATATATGACGAAATTTTCAAGTTAAAATATTCTTAGTCTATGACGTTCATACTAGTATCATAAAAGATATTTTCAAACTAGTCTGACATCTATTACGATGAAAGTAATCCTCATAATACCCGTTCATTTTGAACTATTCTCTCATGTTAAGAAAATTGTTATTGTTGAAAAAACAAGTAAGTTTTCAAACTATAATGCTTAAATTAATACTTTTTTTTTTCCAATAGGAAAAGCCATATTTTAAAGCGGGTTCTATCTTCTTTAAAATTATTTGTTCTTGCACACCGACTTATCTAGAGAAAAATAATACATTGGTTTTTTGACTTTTAGATTCTTTAAGCCTCAAAGTCTGTAAAAAAGTCAAAAGTTCGGGTAATTTTTAAATACCTATGTTCATTCTCCCATACCGTCGTGAAGTGCCCACGGTGTAGCTGTAGTACGAAGATTCTCTTAATCACAACCTTGTTTCTTCGAATTTATGGTATGTTATTAAAAAAGGGGAGTTGGTTTGGGTTCATTAACGTCTCAATTTATAAATAACATATTTCTACTTCTCTTTAAAATTATCCCGAGATGGCCATTGAAGTAGCACTTACTGCCGTCAGAGGTTGTAAGGATGTTGTGTTCTGTTTTCTTTCAAATAGTCTGCAAAGAGACTTAAAATTTTGCAGGTGTCAGGCTCTCATTAAAATGTTCTGAACGGTGGTTGACATGCAGGAAGTTTGAAAGTGGGAAAGGAGTCCCTTCCCCTCCGTAGAGAATTAATATTGTGATGAAACGTCTCTAGTTCTTCCTCACGGATGGCTGGTAGTCCGTCTGCAATATTGCACAGCATAAGTGATTACCAGTGCCAGGATTTCTAAAATCTGAAATACTTAAATTGCCGGGTTTGAACCATGGTCGCACTCACCAGCCTAGCTGTTCGAAGATTTCCAAAGATTTCTCAAAAACTAGTGTAAATACAGAAAAAGACAATTTTGAGGGGCTTCCTATGGAATTCATCAAATACAGATCTAAATTTCTTGAGAAGTGAATCGGCTTTAAGGGTTACACGACCACCAGCACCACTCTGCGTGGTACTTCTGTAAAATTAAATTAAAAATCCCTTTGTTCAATCATAATCAAATTTGAGTTTTTTTTTTTTTTTTTTTTTTTTAAATGTCATGTGTTAACACAGTTTATTCGCTGTTTCTTTATTTTAGACCAATTTTAAAATATTTCTTATAATTTCTATTATCTCAAGAACTGAAGCATGCATTACTTTTACTAACCAAGTTAGGTTCAAAACCGTCAGATTTTTAGTTATCAAATAATAAATATATAAAATAAATTTAGTTAGTTTTCTGAATAATTGAAAAAAAAATTACAAAAATAAACTTGGAAAAATGTGCATTTTTCGAGTTCAGTCTTGCATATAATTAGGAATACCGATCACAAAAAAGACAGATTGATAGTTGCTAAAATAATAAAAAGATTTGCCTTTTTTGTTTTCTGAAGGAACTAATTCTGTACAAAAATCAATCGAAATTTCACTTTTTTCAAGATAATCCAGTTTCTATTTTGATTCTAGTTTTTAGATATTTGATAAACAGTTTCAATTTTAGAAATGCATCCATGCATTAAATGAATTTGCGTGATTTTTTGGCGATCAAAAATCGGTTATTTCATTTTCTTTTTTCGGACATTATATTTTTAAAAGCCTGTAAGTGAAAATTTAATTTAAAGATTATTTTTTTGTATCTATATATAAGTATATATATCTTTCTTTCTTTCACTCTAATGGTTTTAATAATTTCAATTAAATTACTTTTCAAATATTATACATTTCTTTCAACTTTCACATTCATGTTTTATAAATAATATTACTAAAGATTAAAAATTTAGGAATCTGTAGATTAATATAAATTTATAAAATAATGATTAATTTTTATAAATATCAAAATCAATATTCAAGTTCAAAACAAGAACGAAAAATTATGTGGCTCGCATTAACTCTTTCGGTGTGTCTAACACAATAAAACAATATACGCACTCGTTTTCTTGTTTAAAATTATGACACTATTATATACACTATGAACAGACAGAAGGGCACAACGATAGAGATACAGACTAATTGAATTCATAGCTAGTGGAGCTGCAGATCGGGAGCCTTAACGATCTACATCCCTCATTACTCAGCAAATCATTTTTATTTATTTCATATTATTTAAAATAATTATATAGAAAATTAATTCGCTAGGTAGCATGTACGTTTCTGAGGGAAGCTTCCGCTCCCGTCAACCCCTTGATGTATCGGTCTGTCTAAATCTACCTTTATATATATTCTGTATGCATATAATATGTGTATATATTAAGCATATTGAATATAATTAAAAGCTTCCTAAATTTAAAGCTTCATTTCGCAAACTTAAATGTTTCATCCTCCCACCAATCCACTGATAGCGCCCTAGTTAATCCATTTTCTGAATATTTCAGTAATTCAAAATTCATTTACTTCACCTCAATTCTTAAAACTATTTTATTTTATTTTACGATGAAACAAAACAATTATTTATTTTATAGTGAAATTGAAACGTAATTTTAATCAAGAATCTTTTGTCCCCTCCTCCCTTGCGTCGTATGACTTCTCCTAAGCCAATCGAAACAGTCGCGATCGCTTGAACTTGGCTAAGTCGAGGTGGAAAGAGAATCTTTAGTTTAGTTCTTAAGTTCAGTTTTAAAATGTCAGTCTAGGAAGAGAGCTCACCTTCTCTCCAAGGATGTAAGCTCTTGAATTTATTAAAGACCCACACAAGCCAATGACTACATTTAATTTCTTGAACGTACATTGTATGTTTAACACGACATATATATATATATATATATATATATATATATATATATATATATATATATATAGAGAGAGAGAGAGAGAGAGAGAGAGAGAGAAAGGAAGCGAGAAGGAGATATTTTCTTGTAACATAATACCCTTGTGTTTGTGCCATATTTGATGAGAAATGATCCAGTAAAGTATCGAAATAATTTTGTGTAACTCCGTCTAATAATTACCCATTCTATCACTTCCATTTTCTACGAAACAATTCTTTTAAACATTCAAATAACATATGCTTATTTCATTATGTTTAGTAAACCGTAACCATGTTAATATGCACTTCTAAAAAATCTATAGACCATAATGGTACAAAATTCTTTTAGTGTCCCTGTGCATGGACCACAGTAATTATATACACTAATAATAAGTATACAGCTAATTCATTTTAAATCCTTAATAATTGAACCAAATTTGATATTATTTGAATGATTATAGAAAGTCATCGGAATTCGTTTATCTGATCCTGTAAAAAAATTTAATTGGACTATACGTACCTTTTTCTTGAGAAAACATGCTTTAAAGCATCTTAATAATGTATGATAATTCTATAATGTTCAATGCACACAAACACTTTAAAATGCGCTTAAACACAAATCTGTCCATAGACTCTAAGTTGACGAAATTATTTTCTGTGTCCCTGCAAACTAGTCATAAACATTGTATACAACATTAAAAACTATACAACTTATTCTATGTGACACACAAAATTGTTCGAAATTTGACATATCTTGGATGATTACGTATCATTTTGGAAACACATTTGTACGGTCCTGTGCATTATGTCTAAACACATTTTTCGACAGAGAATACCATTTTAAGCATCTCAATAATGTATGGTGATTTCTTTTTGTTGACTTCAATCTAACCGTAATAATTTGCCTTTAAACGATATTGCGCCCATAAGCCGTAATAATAGAAAATGATTTGGTGTGTCCCTTTACGAATCATAAACAATACACTCATAAAACTGTACAGATATTTCTATATGATGCATGAACATGTGTACCAATTTGCATTTCAGTCGGTCATTTCTGGGCTCGCTTTCTCGATAAAAAGAAACTCTTTCCACAGGCTTTAAAGTGCGCCCCTGTACAAAAACCACAAGCAGAATATATACCGAAAACTACACTGCTAATTCCTTGTGGCTCATGAACATGTGTACCAATTTGCAAGTAAACAGACTGATTTTAAGGCTGTTATTGCAAGACACACAGGCAGTACCCAAAATCTTTTTGTGTCTCCATACGAAGGATTTCACTGACATTTCGGCAATCACTTTTAAGCATTACTGGAAAGTATTAAACACACTTAACACATACGGCAATGCAATTTCACCAATTTACTATTGAAACCCTTGATATATCTGAATATTTTAAAGTAGCCCAATAAATCTTAACGCAAAAATACCATATTGTACACATATATATATATTTACTGTATGAATATTAAATGCCAATTCCATTATGATTTGGGTAGTACAAGGTAATTTAAATGTGATTTTTAAAAATGCCTCTTGTAGAACCCAATACGTTGGCATTCTTTTGGATGTCCCTATACATAAAACAATTGTGCTATTTACACCATTTCAAAAGCGAACGTACATGATAAACTTGAATAACATATATCATTTTGCAGAAATTCTGAAATTTTTTTCGGAAACTGGAGATGATTGATAGACAGACGGATAGTCTAATTCCAATCATAATCACTCTCAAACATTATTAAAAATTATTGGAAATGCTTAATAAAAAAGATAATGCATATAGCAGTTTTTATTCATAGCCCTTAATATATACCAATATTTTTATGGGGCCCTGTAAATCTCAATGCTTTTCATACTATATTCTATAGAAAATAGTTTTTGTGAATAAAAATAATAAATGTCAATTTAAATGTAATTAGGTAAGTATTAAAAATGTATTAAAATATGTTTTATACAAATACATCGTATGGAACGCAATGCTATGGAATTCTTTCCAGTGTCCCGGTACATATATCTGTGGTACTATTTACTCCATTTTCAGTTGGGAACTTCCACACTGAACTTGCATATTATGTATCGGTTTCAAGGAATTCTCTGAATATTTACGGAGTTAGAGCATAGACAGACTGTCAAACAACTTACAGTTATAAACATTTTTCAACCATGATGGAAATTGTTAACGAATATTACATAATGACTGATGCGAACTCTTTTTCGAATAAACAGTTATTTCTTCGAAAATTCACTTCATAAAAATAGATGTTTTCTTTATTTTTTTTTCTTCTACCATTTATTATTTCTTTATTTATTTGTTATCTTTAATATTTGTTACTAGACTCTTCCCTTTTTTAACGTATTCCATTATTGTGTATAGCTATTAATTAACTGCAATGAAGTGTATATTGATTCAAATTAAAAATATGGGTAAACCCTATTACAGGTTTGCTGATACAGGTTTGCAGAACTTAAAACTCAACTCTCCTATCGGTGATATCTTTATGAATTTGCATACCATACTTATTTTGTTTTTTAGAATATCTCAATATATTTGGCTAATACCCTGATGGAAAAAAAAAATCCCAACACCAGGAAGGAGCTGTGCTAGATAAACGAAATTTGGTAGGCGTGTTTATACATCTGAAAGATGACGTCGATTCAAATTTCGAGCTACGCGCATAAGTGTGGCGCTAGTAGCGACACTATGAACATGCAAATGAGGTTTGCTTTAAATAAGCGCTGTAAGGTTCGTGATCGTTATTTACAGTTGAGATTTGACGTAGTGGGTTAATGTTAGTCAAGGATGCCTCTAAGAAGACGAAGAAGCCATTATCAACAGCTCACTGAGTTTGAACGAGGTCGTGTAGTAGGGCTACGAGAAGGTGGGTTTTCTTTCCGCGATATTGCAGAAAGACTTGGCAGGAATGTATCCACTGTGCATGAGTGTTGGCAGCAGTGGTCAAGGGAAGGTACTACCTCAAGAAGACCGGGTTTCGGGCGGCCACGTGGCACTACTGAGAGGGAAGACCGCCGTGTTCGGCGTATGTCTGTGGCTAATCGTACTGCGTCTGCAGCTGAAATTCGAGCTGCAGTTGGCACCGCAGTGACACAACGAACTGTTACAAATCGGTTACTTCAAGGACAGCTCCGAGCCAGACGCCCTGTAGCGTGCATTCCACTGACTCCAAACCACTGCCGTTTGCGACGTGAGTGGTGTCAAGCTAGAGCTCATTGGAGGACGGAGTGGAGATCTGTTGTGTTTTCTGATGAAAGCCGGTTCTGCCTTGGTCGCAGTGATAGCCGTGTGTTGGTTAGAAGGAGGCCAGGTGAAAGCCTGCTAGCGACCTGTCTGCGGCCTAGACACACAGGGCCTACTCCTGGAGTTATGGTTTGGGGAGCAATTTTGTATGACAGCAGGAGCACTCTCGTGGTTATCCCACGCACCCTGACTGCAAATTTGTACGTCAGTCTAGTGATACAACCTGTTGTGCTGCCATTCATGAACAGCATTCAAGTGGGTGTTTTCTAACAGGATAACGCTAGCCCTCATACCGCTGTTGTAACCCAACATGCTCTACAGAGTGTCGACATGTTGCCTTGGCCTGCTAGATCACCAGATCTTTCTCCAATCGAGCACGTATGGGACATCATTGGACGACAACTCCAGCGTCATCCATGACCAGCATTAACCGTCCCTGCATTGACCGCCCAAGTGCAACAGGCATGGAACCCCATCCCACAAACTGATATCCGACACCTGTACGACACAATGCATGCACGTTTGCATGCTTGCATTCAAAATTCTGGCGGTTACACCGGTTACTAATGTACCAACATTTCACATTTGAAATGGCTCTTCTCGCCAATGGCTCTACCTGTGATCTTGAAACTTTAATCAATTAAATATGTTACCTAGACAAATGTATTGCTGAAATTTCATTACTGTACAATAATTGTTTCTTAGTGTTGGGATTTTTTTTCCCCATCAGTGTATATTATGCGAAAGAAACATTTTTAACGCTTATGCATGCGCCTTTTTTTTTTTATTTATATTTAAGGATTTTTTTATTTAATTATTGTAAAAATGTTCATATATTATCAGATATTTGATATTTTTATATTTTCACTAAAGCATGTTGTAACTGATGTAGATCTTTATGTATTTTTCAAATAAGATCTTGGCAGTTATAAAAGCAAAACTTCAGAATAATTGCTGATGTTATAAGAGAAACCTTTATATCTTCATTAATATATGTGATATTTTCATATAAATAAATATATATAATTAAGATAGGCTGTAATATATGTAATAAAAAGATTATCAAAAACATCTGCTACAGTTACACCTCATTTCAAGTGCAGAGTGATCCTAAATATACATACCTATATATTGGTAATCAGACAGTTGAAATTTAAGGATTATTAAATATTATCAGTATTCAAACAATATGACCAAAAACAAAGACCACCAAATCAAACAAAAATGGAATAAATTCTAATTAGATAACTGCATATTTGCATTCTAACGTTATCAAGGGCAGAACACAAATAGGCAAAAATAATGTTATTCTGTCTCAAAGATAGCAATAGCTAAGAATTTCTTTGAGCCTCGCCCGAAACATTCTTTGGAGCCAAAACAAGAAAAAAACTAATTTCAAAATAAACTCACCACAAAAAGAGAGAAACATGTAAAAATCATTAAACAAAAAACACCAATAAATATAGTAAAAATTCCATCAAAAATTACTTATAAAATAGTCAATTAATATGCAACTAAAAGATGCATGCAGTAAGTGTGTCACATGTAAAATTCAAGAACCAGAAAGCCATTAAAAGCACAGTCAATCTCGGTACAGTAATGGCATGAAATTATGGAGTAAATAAAGTGAAGTCATAATCCAAATCAAAATAAGAATCCTTATTCAAGGATTCAGAGATTTACAGATTACCAGAAAATGAATTGAATAGTGCTGCCATCTGCAATTATAATAAGAAAAAAAAATTAGAATAACTTTTTTAAAAATTAGGAAGGCATTATAAATTTAAATGCAATGAAAGACCATTAGGATAATCAAACTAACAATATAACATAACTTGATTTTAAAATCAAGTAATTTAATTTCTAGACCTTTTTTTTTTTTTTTTTTTTTAATAAAAATCTATTCATTTTTTTTTTTTTTTTTTTAATGATTAAATGTATATATATTAGTTTGTAATCCCTCCCTTTTTGCTTTTTGAAAATAGCCTTGCACTGAAATATATGAAGCATAACACGTTCTTCTTACACTCGAAGTTAAAAGAGAATCTGTGAAGTCTTTCTTTACGTATTCCACAAAAAACTCAAAATTCGAAAACATGTGCGCTCATGACAGTGCATATACATAAACATAGATTCTCATACACACATATATGTTATGAAAAAAAGCAAGTTTTTAGATATTTCTAAAGGTGTAGATATAACCAGACAAAATTTGGGATGTACAATATGATGTTAACAATCTTAAAACCACACAGCCACTTACATCGATAAGCGTCTATAAACACGTATAAAAGTTAAAAAGTTATCCATTAAACTTCTATAAATATCCTACAGATACCTATTAGTACGACAAATGTTACTTTTTTTTACATCCATTCGATGTCTGTTACATATCCAATAAATATCGAGATATCCAATAATTGGACTTGTTAGATATAATAGATATTGAAAATATCTAAATCTTGTTTTTATCTAACATGTTACAGCTATTAAACATCGAAAAAGGCACGTCTAAATTCCGTCTACCTTTAAACATCAAATAGATATCTATAATTAGTACATGATATCCAGGACTTTCAATGGAGATTCTTTAGATATTTTGTACCTTTTATAGATTATTGGATGTAATTCAGATGTCCAATGGATATCAGTGGCAGCATGGGAATATTCATTTTTAACGTTCAACAGCTGACTAATTTGGTATTAGGTGAGATACAATTATCCATTTCGCAAATCACTTTCTAATATTTCTTTTTATTTCGAAAAGAAAATATTAATGAATTACAAAAAATATTCTAGTGAAAATAAGACAGGAAATTGAACTTATCGTATTTTTTTTATTAAAAACGATCCATTTATTTAGTTATATATATATATATATATATCCAGTTATGAAGTATGAGTGCATGTGTGACGTTAATGTTAAAATCATCCGTCATTGTTTCTTTAGATAGACACAATGACGGATGACTTAGATAAATTATGAGATAACTCTGCAGACAGGTCTCACAGCGTTAAATTAATATATGCTGCATATAAAAATTTCAATATAAATTAATAAATAAATGAAAATTATTATAAAATTTTAATTACTTATTAAATGCACAATTTAGCTTTTTCCATACACTAAATTACTATATAAAACAAATTATTTAAAAGAGCGTTAACGAAAGCAATGTTTTTACTGATTAGACGTAATTAATATATGTTAGAAACAGATTGTGTTATTTTTAATTTTTAACAACAAAAATATTTAATAAAGTTTTTAAATAAATGTTTAATGCAAAAATTATTTTAAAAGATATTTTCTTCCTCCCATATACTCTCACTTTTGTTTGAGAAGAACGCAATTTAAGGTTAGCTTCAAAAACAGAAAATAATACAAAAGTTTAAATTTTTACCATTATAATTTTTGAAACAAGAAAATCTTATGCCCATGTCAATTAAGAAAAAATATCAGTTGAGAAGCAGAAATTTAAACTTTAGAAAATATGAAATGTTTGTAAGAGAATATTGACAATTTAAAAGATTATATAAAGATAAACTATCAATATTTTTTAATTATTAAATAGAATGGAAGATAAAGTAAAAATAAAAAATATAATATTGCCAATTGGGCGAGTTTGAAGAGCAATCGTCTTCATGTGAAGGGACATATTATATATATATATATTTATTTATTTTGTAATTCAAGAATTACGTATAATAAAACCCTAGAGAGAATATTATTTTCTTCTTCACACAGGCTGTAAAGAACCAATGTATATAAAATGTTCTGTTAAAAAACATTTTTTTTTTTTTTTTATATATATATAGCCCCAAAAACATTTTATTTCCAGAAATAAAATTATTTTGTTTATTAACCAAACAGTTTTTATTTTATTTTATTTTATTTTTATTCGGGATATATATTCTCTCATTGGCTATTTATAGAGAGATACATTGTTGTACCTTATCGAATAATCCAATAACAGACTTTTATTTCAACCATTTTCTTTTGCTTTATCGAAGCAAGGTTATTTGGTTAACAATATAAAACTTTTGTTAAAATAAAGAAAAAAAATCACCAAGAATCAGTCAACAAAATAAATGAGTCTTTCTAAACAAAATTTTTTTTTTCTCGGTGTATATGTCCTTCCTCATTCAGAGGTCACATAAAAAAATCCAAAGAAATTTGTTATTGGAGTTATGAATAAAATATAATATAAATATTTTGTCAGTAGATATATTGATTTATATACTTATTTTATTATAAATTTAAAATTTTAGAATTACAATTTAATTTGTTCACAATCTACTATTTGACAAGTTACATACTTATTTTGTTTTGTATTCCACAACTTTTAGGCTGTCAAATATTTTCCTTAGCGAATTTACAGAAACTACAAAATTAAATATTTTCCTATTTAACCCGTTAGCGTCCAGTGTCCTCTTTTGAGGACAGCTAATAAAATGACACGTATATTTTTGGGGGTTGTGAGGGAGTTCCTCACATATCCTTTTATTTTATCAAATTTATTCAATTATAATTAAATATCTATTTATTCACAATTAGAATTTATTAACTTTTAATAATCCTCTTTAAATATGCCAAACTTATTTTAAATTAAGTAAATTCTTTATTGGAAATTAAAATACTTATCATTTTCTAATTTTAAGAACAAATTCAGTATTAAATACATTGATCTCTTTTTAACTTAATGCAATATATATATGTAGGGATCTAAACACAATTTAATTTTATTATCCCTTAAAGTAATTATATTTTTATTTCCATTTCACTATGTTTCCCAATAAATCTAATTTATATTTATAGCTGTAAATGTACGTTGGAAACTTTCCGTTATATCTTTTTATTATTTTATTTTATTTTATATACAGATAATCTATTTAACTGCAGCTATTAATGACCCGTTGTGCAGACATCATGTCGCATGAATTTTCGCAATATTTCTTAATTACTTGCACCTGTCTTTTCCAACGGTATTCGTTGGCGAATGTGATTTATGCCAAAAAGGGTTGCCATAATTTCAACCGTCATTTATTTTTTAAAATTTCTCATTGGAATAACATTAACACAAAAGAAGATGTGTTGGTGCCCTTGGCTTCAAAATGTAAAGATATTATCTCTATCTGGCAGTTAACAACTTGGCTGCGGGATTTGATTCCGAGACAGTTTGATAATAATCGCCGTCTCTAGCTCTCTCTCTCACTAATTATAACGGCTTCCAGCAAAATTTCGAACTTATGTTATTGCCCAGAATTATATAATAATAATATTATTTGTTTTAAAATTTAACTTCAATAAACGTTCTATAGTTAAAATAATTTAGTATCTGTTATTTATTTAGTCGCAATGTACTTTCCTTCAAGCTCTGCAAAATATTCTAAAAAGGATGTTTTTCACGGTGTCTCATCACCCTCATATAAATTGGTGCCTTTGCAGGTCGGAAGCTCGTTCGGTGGGAGAGAGGGGCGTTGGTTTAAAATAAACTTTCTAAGTCATCAGCAAATAGTTTTGGAAAAATTGGAACTTTGGAAGTGTCTGCTTATCATCGGAAATCTTCCTCTTTCTTAGCCCATATCACTGAAGGATCTATAGATGTGTTGGTTTCCTGCAAAAATTACAACTTTGCATTGAGACATTTTATTATTATTTCAAGAGTGAACCTGTATTCTCATTATATTTTTGACCTAAAAACCATAGAAGAGAAGTTCGTATGTTTTCAACTGAGAGGAAATGAGCGACAAGTTTCTTTTATGGAACTATACAATTAACGACTATCAGTGCGTCTTATGGAGAATCGTGTTATTTATTTTCCATACACTGTTTATCTAATTGAAGAGTAAAAAAAAAACCAGTTCTATGTTTTTTTTCCTGACATGCAGTTCGTTGAACTCTCTCGATATTTGGATGGATGAAACTTGTTTTTTTTTTCTCGACAGTATTTTTCCCTGTTGCTGCTATATACGCCGGCAATCTGGATTTCGTCATCTGGATTTCGTCTCTGTTTATCTCTTGAATGAGAGGTATTTAGAGGAAAGTATTTTTTTTCAACAATCAAAAGTTCTTTCATTTTCGAAAATGTAAAATGCCTTGTTTCTGCGGCAGATACATCTCAAGAATTTTTTTTACTAGAGTGAAATGACTATTATTCATAGACAAAGTTGTGAAGGATGGACTCTGATCATCGTGTTGAATACAAATATATCATTTATTAACTAATAATCTCTGATGAATCATCGGCTGTTTTTTTTCTGTGATTTAATGTAAGTACGCATTTCGCCTCTGTTCTGTTTATTTGAAGAGAACGAATGATTACGATTGTCGCTCAGCGTCAGCACTTCCTTTCTCCTGACTTATCGGTGGATTGATGTTGACTCATTGTTTCTTCGTATCAGATGACAGCTGATCTGCAAAATAACCGACTTTTCAAGTGGTTCCAGATGTCCCGAGACAATTCTTTTTATTGAATGTCGATATTCTGCGCTGCACCTCACATCTTAGAAATGAGTTCTTATATGTTTGAAGTTAGAACTCTACGTAAAAAAAAAAAAAAAAAAAAAAAAAAAAAAGGGAGTAATAAAAATGTTTTCCGTGGTAATTCGTAGAACAGGTCTTGTGTCTGTGTTTAATTTGGAAGGATGTCTGCAAGTTATGAACATAGCGGAAACAGATAAGACCATATATATTTTTCTTCTTTACTTTTAATTATATTACATTCATTTTATATCGTATTTTACATTCATGTTTTAATTATTTAAATACATATTTTTATTATGGGAATGCACGGATATTTGCAAGTAAATAAATATTTTATTAAGATGATAATTTTATTTTGGAATGTTTTTAGAATAAATAAATGAAAATAAATTTAGGCAATATATCTGTGCATATTAATCCTTTCAAATTTTGATACAGGTGTTTAGGATATATTTTATGCATATATTATTTCTGGAAATTTTTTTGAAATGACTAATATTTTATGAAAATATGGTGTTTAAAAAAAAAAAAAAAAAAAAGATATTTCGAATTTAAAAATATTTAATGTTCAATTTTTATTTCATTTTTCATATATTTTTCATGGCGATATTTGTTTATTTTAATGAATATTATACAGGTTAATTGTGTCATTTAAAAAATATTTTAAGTGATCAATGAATATATTTCCGATTATTATTTTTCTTCACATTTAGTATGTAAATTTTATGATGGAGTTATAATTTTTGTTTGTCAGCATTTGCATATAATTCGCACCTATCATTTTTTTTCTCAAATAAAATTTAAAAAAAAAAAAAGGAATTTTGAATTTAAAAATATTTGATTTTCAATTTTGATTATTATTTCATATTTTTCACTCCGAATTTTTATAAAATAAATTTCATGTGTTTACAAGAAAAAGTGTTTTTCATAATTTTGAATGATAAATTACTATTAATTTTTTTGTGATGAAGGATGATTGTTATTATCAACTTGTGTATGCACAGTCAGTTATATTATATTATATAAGAAATTTTATTTTCAATTTTGAGTTTGAAAATTTTGCATGTGGTTTTTTTTATTTTGAAATTGTTCTAATAAATAAGAAAAATATTTTTTTAAAAGAGAGGAGATTATGGATTAATTTTTAAATAAAAGGGAATTGAAGTTAATATATTATTTTAATTTTTCACAATTTATTGTTTTTCTAAAATTTTTTGTTAAATGTTCTTCATGGAAGTACAATGTGCTTTGTGCACAAAAATTTGATGTTTAACATTTTTTTTATATGTTTTTACACTTACAAAATAAATACATGAATAAAATGACATAATTTTATATTTTTCAGTATTTAAACATAATTCCTTCTCGGTATAAAGGTAATTTGTTTTGGTTATAATGAAATGGTGATGTATTTGCATTATATAAAAAAAAAAAAAGAAGAAGAGAGTTATTTGCATTCCATTAGCAGAACTTAAACATTTATAAACTTATCATAGACATGTTTTATTTTATTTTTAATTAATCTACTGAAAATATTCTTGTTATCATTGATTGAGGTATTCATTCTCCTTATAAATTCTTAATTTTTAATACATGCACTTCGTTTATTATTAGCCAAAATTTAATATACTTTTTATTGTCAAGTTATGTAATGTTTCCGGAGGAAGAGCTTGTGCATTTTTGAGCTCCTATGACTAGCATGCATCTACATGCACCTCATAGTGTTGCATGAGTTTTTTTTTTTTTTTTTTTGGTGTTTTGCTGTTCATTATCTAAGCAATTCGGCTGGACCGATTTTTTTTTTTTTTTTAATTTAAGGATGATGGATAGCGAGGCATTATTTTTGTGGAACATTATATATATATTTTTTTGACAAATGTTTACAATCAATTACTTTTGGAATGTGGTTCAGAATTTCCTTTTGCTACATAAATTCGTTTTGATGAAACTTCTTTAAATGTAATAATAACAGTAAATTGATTGAAATTAGGATAACATTAAGACAAGGGTAAATAAATAATATAGAGAACCTTGTCACCTTTTTTTCTATTGAAATTATGCAGAATATTGATAAAAAAAATTTTGAATTTTGATTCTTTATATATTTGTTTTTCTTTCTCAATGCATTTAAAAATAGTAATACACATACATTTTATAAAAGATAATAAACCTAACTGAGATTTTGAATTATTAATTTAATATCTGTTTAAATTTAAAACTCATCTTTACATTATAGTTGCCAAACAATGTTTTTCTTGAAATTGTATAATTATAATACATTTACAACAAATGCATAGATTTCTGTTTTTATATTTAATTTCATATTTATACACAACTTCATGAAGGTATATACACATATTCATTAAACGGTTTGGTTACATACAATGCTAGTTTGAAATTTATTGATATTTAAAAAAAAAAAAAAAAAAAAGAGAGAGACTCAACACATTTTTCTTAATACACTATTTATATATATATTTTTGAGAGTGATGGCATGTGGATCTAGTGATCCCAGCCTTGCCATATAGTCACTTTCAGTTAAAATGCACGTAGGTGCACTTCACACACACATTGTTCAACATATAATTTATAATTTTAATTCAAGTGCAGTATTATTTAATAATTTGCAACATTAATAACTAATTGAGAAGAGATATTATTACATGACACTTAATTTTTCTTGATTATGTAACTGTATGGAGTATATAATTTCATAGTGACATAATTTTCTCACACATACATTTTTCTTATTACACAATTTTTACGCTTACATACTATTGTTTTACATTTTATTTTATTACCAATTTTCACTTCCACATGTTATACAATATTTATTTTCTAGTTTTTTTATTTTCAAAATATATGAGATGTACACAAACATAAAATAGGAATTTTTATATTCTCTATTATAACCATATCATGGAATTGATTTTTATCACAAAATACAATGTTTTCAATTATGTTTATTATTATAATTATCTACACATATTTACAATTTTATTTTTATTTTTGAAATATTTACACGTAAATCTAGCTTATATGCTAGCCGTGTATTTGAAATATTTCTTTTATTTTTTTTCACAATTACACACACACATTGTTTTACATATATACTAATGTTTATTATTTAACATATAATAAACCTTAATCTTTAAAATAAAAAATATATATACACAACATTTTCTTATTATTACACATACATACCTTTTTAAATATACAGAGTTATACACATGGTTATTTCAAATATTGGAATTATTTTATTGAATATAAAACATTGAATTTTTCTCACTTACTCATTCTAAGTTTCATTACGCATGCATACCTTTCAAATATTTCAAATATTGGAATTTTTATTACATATAAGGCATTAACATTTTATTTTTATCACCTGCTCATTATAGTTTGCCTACACATACAATTTTTAAACAAATATGAATGGACACATGGGCCATGTGTTTTTCAAATTTTTCTCGCTATTGTGCATATGTATATAGATTTTTTTTTTTGTGTTACAATACATTGTATATATTTTCTTATCACATAATTTTACTGATACATATATATAAGCAATATATATGTGTATAACACATGCTGTGTTATTTTTTTTGATTGCTATAGCTTGCATTTAAAAAATTATAAAGGTGTTTTTTTCTGATCAGAATATTTATGGCACTAGCTCATGGCTTTATAATTGCCCATTTTTATAATTGAGCTGAATTTTTGAAAGATCTTGTTTGAGCATTATGCATATGATTGCATTTATATATATAAAAAAATATATATTTTATGTATTGCTCAATTACTGAAAAAAAAAAAAAAAAAAGGCATGTCTACACACTGATGTAGAAATTTAATATTTTGTCGACATTTTAGTTTTTCAGTTTGAAAGTGCACTTATAAAAATAATAATAATAATAATAATAATAATAATAGTGATAATTATAAGAAGATAAATACATAGGTACCTATACACATAAATTAATATAAGAATAAAATGACAAAGGGCAAAGAAATTTCATTATGGTTCAATTTTGTTCGGTTAAGTTTGTGATGCTGGTTTGCATATATTGCATGGAGTGTACATATCCTTCACTAATATACCTTTATTTTTCAGATTAATTACATGAAATGAAACAAAAAAAAAGGATAGTGAATAAAATTTTTGGGACAAAATGACTGGAAGACTAAGTATAATTTTAATTTATTGTTTATCTATTAAGCAGATAATAAAATTTTATAATCATAATATTTCATATTTAAAGAAAGATATTTTTATAGCTTCTTATAACACCCTTTGTATTCGATGATATCTAAGAATACTCAGGTGTTGTTTTTTTTTTTTTTTTTTTTTCTTGTGAAGTGATGGATTCTTCTTCTTCCAATGGCCGGCCACCAACGGGGTGAATGGATATTTATCATTTCATAAACATTATAAATTTTGATTTTTTTTATGTAAATATTATTCTTAAATTTTGTTTTGGCAAGATATAGATAGCTAAAATTTTCTATAGATCTAATAAAAATCTTTCTTTTAATTTTTTTTTTTTAAAAAAGGGAAGAGATATAATTTAATGAAATAAAAAGTATTAGTCACACAATGCTAATATTATGGATATTTTTTTCCTTTCCAATTATATATTTCAGACAATTAAATTTTGATCAATCTTATATTATTAATATTAACTAATAATAATGGATTTTTTTAGGTTTTGTTAATCCAGGGTAACGTTTTTTTTTTTAGATAATAATGATAATAATTTTACACACTTTAACTATTTTCATGTTGTATATTGGGAGCACTCAGTCAATTTTTTTTTTCTTTCATCGAGTTAGGAAATTTATTGCAGGAGTGTGATGCCACGGTCATACTCCTTGCAAATTTTTGCAATAGCCACACCTTTTCTTCTTTTACACGAACACATATTTTTCTCAGAATGCTTGTGTGGCATAGTCATGCACACATAAAAATCAAGCCTCTTTTTAGTCACACATTTTGCTCGGTATGCTATATTTGGCAGTGGCCTCACAAACCACTTGCTATTTTGGCTTTTTGCTGGGTTCACATTTTTTTCCCCCCTATCTTGGTGAATTGGCATGAGTGGTACTCAATTTTAAAGTACATTTTTTTTCTAAACCTACCTGATGGTTTAATTACATAAGATTTTATTGTAGACAACATTTTTTTTTCCTTTTCAAGAAGAAAATCATTTTTAATTTTTCTATATCACAAATATTTTTTTAATACTTCAAATTATTTCAATAGGTATATTTAATATATTGTTTGACGAGAAAATAGAAATTGTTTGATTTAAACATGATTGACAATAAAAGATCATTTCATTGAAATGTATTCTATGAAACTAATTAATTTACTTTTCAGAAGAATTGTATTACAATATATCAGCTGTAACAAGATCAAGAAATTATTTGTCAAGACATTCATTTTAAAATTTTTGTTTGAAGAATATATGTGTACACTCATGTATTTGCTGACGGTATCGTGCATGTGATTGACAGTTTTTGTATGCTTTACACACATGATAATCGTTGTTCTGTCTGTTTTTGGATTATTGTTTAGTATTGTGGTGGAGAGAGCTAATTTTTTTCATGGCAACCGGGAGAGATATGTGAGGGAGTTCCTCACATATCCTTTTATTTTATCAAATTTATTCAATTATAATTAAATATCTATTTATTCACAATTAGAATTTATTAACTTTTAATAATCCTCTTTAAATATGCCAAACTTATTTTAAATTAAGTAAATTCTTTATTGGAAATTAAAATACTTATCATTTTCTAATTTTAAGAACAAATTCAGTATTAAATACATTGATCTCTTTTTAACTTAATGCAATATATATATATGTAGGGATCTAAACACAATTTAATTTTATTATCCCTTAAAGTAATTATATTTTTATTTCCATTTCACTATGTTTCCCAATAAATCTAATTTATATTTATAGCTGTAAATGTACGTTGGAAACTTTCCGTTATATCTTTTTATTATTTTATTTTATTTTATATACAGATAATCTATTTAACTGCAGCTATTAATGACCCGTTGTGCAGACATCATGTCGCATGAATTTTCGCAATATTTCTTAATTACTTGCACCTGTCTTTTCCAACGGTATTCGTTGGCGAATGTGATTTATGCCAAAAAGGGTTGCCATAATTTCAACCGTCATTTATTTTTTTAAATTTCTCATTGGAATAACATTAACACAAAAGAAGATGTGTTGGCGCCCTTGGCTTCAAAATGTAAAGATATTATCTCTATCTGGCAGTCAACAACTTGGCTGCGGGATTTGATTCCGAGACAGTTTGATAATAATCGCCGTCTCTTGAATATGTATTAAGTTAGCTCTCTCTCTCACTAATTATAACGGCTTCCAGCAAAATTTCGAACTTATGTTATTGCCCAGAATTATATAATAATATTATTATTTGTTTTAAAATTTAACTTCAATAAACGTTCTATAGTTAAAATAATTTTGTATCTGTTATTTATTTAGTCGCAATGTACTTTCCTTCAAGCTCTGCAAAATATTCTAAAAAGGATGTTTTTCACGGTGTCTCATCACCCTCATAGGGGTTTCTTGGAATAATTTCTGTTTTTTAGTTATAGTTTGTAGCATCACTCTAAATGATCCCTGAAAGCCTACTACTAATTATCATTTCATAATTTGGATAGTCATTTTATGATTTTTCATTCGTCGCACGCGTATTTGCTTTTTGCGCAGGTATACTAACTTAAATCAAGTTGAATAATAATGTATATTATAATACTTTACTTTCGAGATCTTTGTCAACATATAATAAGAAATTATTCTGTTATCTCAAAGTTTTTCTATCGCGAAGTTTTCTCACTAGAACACTAAACATCAGTAAATGAGGATAGGAATTAAATTTAAAGCTATCAGAAGAATTGTTTAAATTAATATATTTTACGGTCATTTTCCTATATTAATTTAGAAGTTAAATAATCAACTAATAATATTTTACAAAATTAATTCGGGCGTTAACGGGTTAAAGAAAGCGCAAAAAGGTAAGTGTTAGGGTACTGTACATATATTTAATAATATAAAATTGAGGTCTTATAAGAAAATGTAATTTTTACCTATGAATTATATAGTTTTATTTTTTAAATAATATAAATTAAGAAAATTCGCATGATATTAAATATTATGTAACAGTACTTGATATCTGTAAAACATAAATATTTTTATCTGGACAGAATTTAAATTTATGACCTCACATTTTCTAACTTTCTAACCAAAATTATTTCTAGTCTGAAATTGATATATTGTACATAAAGATATATATATATATATATATATATATAGGTAAATAATTAGATGTCACTAATGGTAAAAGAACTGTTTTGTGATTTCGAAAACACTTTATATTAGGTCATTTTATTGCAATTTGTTTATTATTATTTTATTATAGTTTTTTTTTTTTTTTTTCAATAAGAAATGAAGTATCTTACATGCTTAGACATTAATATTAATTTACATTAATTTACAAATTCAAATATTCAAGAAGAAAATAACTTTTTGTATGAAGTACAAACGTTTACAATAGTTTTTGTTTGTTGAAAAAAACATTTTTTTTTTTTTTTGTAATAGTTTTATATCACGCAAGTAATAAGAAATTACAATATATATATATATATATATATATTTATATATATATATATATATATATATATATATATATATATATATATATATACATATATATACATATATATATACTTAACGCGACATTTAAAAAACATTTAAAATTAACTAAAAAACTCTATGTATTACAGTTTTCTCACGGCCACAAAAACACTACAATTTAAAATCATCATTTTTCAATTTAAAAAATGTAAATAAAAATAAGACACGTAAAAACACTAGGCTTTATATTATTTGAAGGAAATTTGATTAAATTTGATTGATAGATAGAAATACTTTTAGTGGTTGGACTCCAGAAGCTGATGTTAAAGTTTGAATCCCAAATGAGAATTCAAAAAGCATTAATAATTTGGGCAACGTTAGATTTAACCATGTGTGTAATTGGAAATGGAAATAGCATTTTCGCATAAAGAATTTAATTTTTTTTTCTTCTAAGACGTTCTCTCTTTTAAAATGTTTTTAAAAGAATAATAAGTAATTATTAAAAAAATGAAAAAAATGTTTTGACAAGAAATATTTTAAGCAAATATTTTTCAAAGATTAATTTTACATGAACGTTGACTTTTATCTAGCACTGAAGAGAGGAAAATATGTAATAAATTATGTTTTGATAACACGAAATGTAAAAATACTTTTCATAAATAATATGGTATAAGCCTATAAATGAAGAAAAACCTTCATTCGATATTACTAATTTTTGTCATGGTTATTTGTGCTGCAAAAATTTACATTTTTACTGGTATTGAAATATAGTTTTAGTATGAGATAATATTAATAAAAAAATAAATAAACAATCAAAATGCGTTCTCTAAATGTCTTTTTTTTTTTTTTTCTTATTTTATTTTATCCTTATTTTAAATGTTAGAATTTTTGTAGAGTTAGTAATTTTCAATAACTTTTTCCTTCTTTACAGATGAAAAGCTAAAGCAGAAATGTTAAAACACATATTATAAAACTAGTTCAGAAACTTAAAAAAAATGAAAAAGCAATATAAATTCCTGATTATCTGATTATTATTATTATTATTATTATTATTGTTATTTTAAATTATAATTTTGTTTATAAATTTAAGCAAGAATCGTGCAGTTACAAATAGATTTTAAACATTTTCTAATTGCATTTTCCAATTGCACTTATCCGCTTCATTGTTTGACTGTCAGATGCATTTTAACTCCGTAAGAACGGATTTAACTATGTTATTGCTGAATGAAACTAAGCGCTCATGAATTTTTTTACTGTGGCATTCTATCTGCATTACGCATTTCATTATAATTTTCCTGGTATATTCTCGTTTCTTTTGTATTTTATTAATTTCCCTATTATTTTTTCAACTTGTATTTCCTGTTTCAAGACAAGATCAGACGTATATTCTTTGGGATTTTAAGTTAATTGTCTACCCATAGATTGAAGTATTCTGTCTTACTAATTGACCTATTAATAAATGTTCTATCATGATGAGATTTTTTAGTTTTTAGGCGTATTTATTTTATTGAATGAGAGTTTAATTATTGATTAGTATCTTTAAAATACCATTCACGAAGGTAGTATTTTTACTAATTATATGTAAATCATATACGTGAAAAACTGGATTTTTTAAATATATATATATCTATATCATTATATAAAGCGCAAAAAATTGTTTGTTTGTGGAGGGTAATCTCTGAAACTACTGAACCGATTTAAAAACTTCTTTCACTGACCGAAAGCTACAGTATGCCATATTGTTATAGGCTATATTTAATTTTGATAAAATAAATTTTAGTTTAAAATCTGAGCATTTTAATTAAAATCCCCATAGAAGCCGTAATAGAAATGGAAATAATGAAATATTAAAAAAAATTAGCTGCTGCCAACATAAAAGAAACATTTACATATTCATTTCATTTTTAAAATATCTTGACGTGAAAAGAAAACAAATATATTTGCACGTGCATTAAATTGAAATTCATATAAAGCTTTTTGAATTGTTAAACTTACACGTTAAATCTGACGTCATTATAG
Organism: Salticus scenicus; assembly: GCA_963930645.1. NCBI lineage: Eukaryota > Metazoa > Arthropoda > Arachnida > Araneae > Salticidae > Salticus > Salticus scenicus. The sequence continues at coordinate 211,640,432 of OZ005652.1, read as the reverse complement.
AATTAAAAGTGTTTATTTTTCTAATAATTTAATTTGATATGATATGATATAATATAATGATCTAAGTACATCAATGTTTAAACCACGGAGTCTTTATTACTCCGTGGTTTAAACTGATGTGTGTAAACGAAATTGGAATTTAAAAATAAATAAATAAATAAAATAAAATAAAATAAGAAATTCTATTTTATAATATTATTTATTTTAATTTATAATTGTTGCCAAAAAGATTTACGAATTAATTTATTTTTAGACATATAATAAAATATATTTTCACGCGAACAATAATATAAAAAGTGAACTGGATTTTTTGTAAAAAAATAATAAAGATCGAGGAAAATTATTTCCCCATTTTAATCCCCATCCGCGATTGTAATGAAATGCTCGCCCTCTGGTGGGCTAAGGTGAAATTACAATAAACATGGTTTAATTCGAATTCCATACAGCCGCCATTGCTTGCCGATATTTAGTTTCACATATATTTATTGAATAAAAATGAATAAATACGGTAAAAAAGATAACACATACTTTTGTGTGCCACAGTGTAACTCCAAAGGATCAAGAAATCCAGAATTGAGCTTCCATTTATTTCCAAATGACAATTTAAAATTTCAGTTGCTTCGGCTAATGGAAGTAAAGAATTAATCAGATGGTTTGAAATTAATATTTGTTCAACTTCAGTTAAAAATCTACTTCCGATCGAACTTTGAATAAACTGAAGTATTTTTTCCAAAAGCAATCAATTTTCCATAATGTAATGGCGGAGAAATTATAGTACGAATATTAAGTAGAATAACAAAAAGAACGCTAATGGAACACACGTGGCTATGTTTACTAACAACTGCAGTGTTGAGAAAGCGCCATCTATCGATCATTACAATCGCGGATATTTGGATATAGATATGTATTAGTTATCATGTGCATCCGTTAGATTAAATTGTTTTTGTTGTAAAATTGATAAAATTGGAATTTTAAATTTCAAAACTCTAGAAAAAAAAATGGCAAATTTCCATATTCGATTGAAAACATAAACATTTCATTTCAAAGGATGATATTTACACAATAAACATCCAACTAATAAACTAATTAAAAGGGAAAGGATAAATATTCTATCATAATTTGAAGTCAAATTTGTTTTCAAATGTCTAAATAAACTATCTGATATAATATACTAATATGTTGCAGCGGAATAGATTTGATATCCGTCATCCTTGGCAGAAAAAAAAAATATCGCCAAATTATCTGGCGAATATAATTTAATTCCTTTCAAAAATCATGGTTATTTTAAAAACTTACATTAAGAGTGTAACGAATAATATGAAACAATATTTCGTACAATACATATTACGAAAATATACATCTGGCATGTATATTTTCGTATTACGTTTTTGATCGCCAAATACAAAAAACGCCAAGGGTGACAGTTTTGAAATTTAAAATTAAAATTTTGTCAATTTGACAGCAAAATAACTCAATCTAACGCATGCATACAATAACTAATACATATATATACCCAAATATGAGGATTAAAATCGGGAAATAATTCTTCTAGAATTTAAAAAAAAAAAAAAAAAATCCAATGAGCGATTAACATGGAAAATCTTTTTCTTGCATCCACGGGCGGTCAGTGATGTTATACTTCGCGTGCGTATTGAGATGTTTAAATTTATTTGGCGACTATTTTTAGCAACTAACAGTTATGGCAAGTAGCTCAATATACATAGCGCATACAGCCATTACTGAAATGTAAATAGCATTTAATTATTTGAGTTACATTATGTTGACTGGAAACCTATTTAATATACCTATGCTCTATAGCTATACTAATATAAAAAAAAGAAAGGTTTATATGCATATGTAGAGAACGATCGCTAGAACTAAAAAGCCGATTGCTTTTTTTTTTTTTTTTTTTTTTTTTTTCTTTCAATAATCAAATGTTACACTGTCTCTCTCTAAGTGCTAGAAGCTATAATAAATTTTGGTAAAATAAATTTTTAATTAAAATTTTCAATATTTTAATTGAAAACAAAGCATAGATTTGATATCTATCGTCATTGGCGATTTTTGTATTTGGCGATCGAAAACGTAATACGAAAATCTGTATATTATCGTAGTAAATACGAGATGTATGTGTTTACTTCAATTACCCTACTACTGTAGGTAGTGGAAGTATTGTATAGGTTTTGGCAATTGGTCAGTGTGTGTGTATATGTGCACGTGTGTGTGTAATCTTCTGGCTGTCATATCTCCAAAACTAATAAAAATAGAACTACTAAACTTCACAAGTGATTCAGGTCTGGTGTACAGATACATTTTCCAAATTTTCGTGAAAATTGAAAAACCGGAATTGGGTCATCGAAAACCAGAAATGGGACCCTAAGCCCATATTCAAAAACACCTCTAATGATTTTCTTCAAAGTTGCTATATAAATAATATATTAGATGCCCTTTCGATTGAAAAGTTGCTTAGTTCAGGAAAATTGATAGGCGTCCTCTATAAACAGCTCAATTTCAGACTTCGCAAGTGCGTTCCTTTAAAAACACCTGTACGGATTTTTTTCAAACTCGCCATGTTAACTTCCTATTAAATATCCTTTTGTATGTAATTATTGTTTTTAGGTCAATAATTGAGTATGTTAAGTTTTGGTAAAAGTTGGTATCTCAAAAACGGCTCTAACGTATTCTTGAAAATTTTTTCTTTAATCCAATTTAGATAACCTTTCTCAAGTATTACGTGCTTATTACAGGAATATTAACGGTCATCCTGATTAGGTAGTTCAGTTTTAGATCTCGGAAATTCGTGTTTAAAAAAATAACTATCTATTTTTTCCCCCTTATTTTTTAACTCGCTATGCAAACTCTGTTGTATGTGTCTTTATACGTGTATCAAGTTTCTCTTACTCGAAAATCTCAAAAAATGCAAGTAATATCTCCAAAAAATTGTATATATTACGTGTAATAGTGAGTAATGGAAATCGTGTGGTTGTTTCACACCAGGTTCTGTAATAGTATATATTGTACGAATATTGTTTCATATTATTGATTTCTCCTTTAATATACATTATTAAAATAATAATCAATTATGGAAAAAATTAAATATATTTGCGAAATGAAAAAATAAATAATAGTTAAAGCTATTATGACGTCAATTTTATCAAAAACATTTTCATGTCATAGGTTTATTTTTCAATATTTTTTATTCATGAGTAATGAAATGTTTCTCTTTATGAAATAAATAAATAAATAAATAAATAGCATTAAGTAAAAAATTGCCAACATTTAACAACTAATAAAAAAAAATAATTGTAAAATTATATTTTGACTTTCCAGTTAATAATATTGCCTGACTATAACATATAAACTGATATATTTCTTGATTTTTTACATATCAATCCATCTTTAACTAAAATTTGTTCATCAGTGCGAAGCCGGACGGGTCAGCTAGTATATATATATAGCGCAAAATTATTTAATTCAAAGAGATTTAATAAAGTTTTTAAATAAATTTTTAATGTAAAAATTATTTTGAAAAATATTTTCTCCCTCTCAAATACTCTGTCACTTTTGCTTGAGAAGCAAGCAATGTAAGCTTAGATTCAAAAATAGTAAAGAAGATAGAATATTTAATTTTCAACATTATAATGTTTGAAAAAAAATACCTAATGTCCATCTCAATTGAAAAAAAAAAAATCAGTTGAGAAGAAAATATTCAAATTTTAAGAATTGGAAGTATTTGGAAGAAAGCATTGACAGTTTAAAAGATTAAATAAATTATAAATTTCTAATAACTTATAATTACTATATACAATAGACGATAAAAATTACAATCCAATATTACCAGTTAGGCTGAGTTAGAGGAGCAATCTTATTCATGTGGGAGGACAATTATTTTTTATTTTTTATATCTTTACTTGTTTATTTATTTTCTGTAGTTCGAGAGATATGTAATAAAACCCCAGAGAGAAAATCATTTGAGTGTAAAAAGGCAGTCTAGACAATAAGTTTTGTTAAAAAAAACAATTTTTTTTTCCGAATCAACCACTTTTTTATAGCCTCAAAAACTTTTTTTTACAGTAATTAAGTTGTTTTGTTGTTTCAGTAATTAAGTTATTTAATCAAACAGTTTTGTTAATTCAAGACATCGTTCACTTATTGGCTATTTATATAGAAATATATGACGCATCTTATTGAATAATCCAGTAACAGGACCTTTATTTTAACCATATTCTTTTGGTTAATCGAAGCAAGTTGATTTGTTTGAATATACAAAATTTTTGTTATAATTAAGAAAAAAAAAATCTAAAAAAATCAGTCAAAAAAATAAATGCGTGTTCAAACGAAGCAACATATATAAGGTAAAGCTAGGAGAGATTGCGCCCATAGCGGATCGGCAAGAAGGAGTACAATGAGCGTTCTGAAACTCCAGGTAGTTCTACAATATCAATAGAGGACTGCGCACTTAAATATGCATGTTCATTGCTTGAACAGTCTAAGATTAAACGTGGTTGTTTTGTCTCATTTTCAAATATGTTTGCTTAAATTTTCAAAACCATTTTTATGAATTTTTATAGAATGGTAGTATTACAAAATATTTTTTAATTAAACGATTTCCCATGGACTTGTTTATAAATTTTACTTGTGGCAGATGGTTGCATGAAAGTTGCATCATTTATAACAACGAGTACAATGATTATAGACAACGACAGATTAGGTCAACAAAAAAGAAACCATTCAAACTGAAAAGGAACTTTATTAATTTTAAGTAAAACATGTTATCTAGCAACTAAAGTTACTTTTTATTATTTAGTCTTTTTTTTTTTTTTTTTTTTTTTTTTTATCTGCTTCTTTTATTTATTTTTCTTTAAATAAAATTTTTTAATCCTTTTTAATTTATTATTATTATTATTATTAAATTGAAAGACCTATATGTAATACAAAAATATTTGTTTGCAAAACCATACACCAATGTAATATAAATGTACTTATCATTGTTAACGATTTAATTGCAGTTAACATTAAGCGCAATCTCTCCTACCCTATAAGGAGAGATTGCTCAAAATGGCTCTGCTGGTTTCATTACAGCTGTTGCTTTAAATCATAGTAAAAAAAAAAAAAAAAAAAAAATAGCAATGGAAATGCATAGAAGAAGAATTACTTTAAAACTATAGATCAACAGTTTAGCAAAAAATTAAAATTTAGATTTTTTATAACGTTTTGTAGATTTGTGCGCAAACTCTCCTAGTTTTATCTTATATATTTTTCGGTGTACATATCATTCTTCATTCAGATATCACATAAACAAAATGCGAAGAAATTTGTTATACGAGTTACAAATAAAATCTAACATAGATATTTTGTCAGTAAATGTAATGATTTACATATTTATTTTGTTATTAGTTTAAAATTTCTTGTCTATCTTACAAGTTTTTTTGGTTGTCAAATATTTTCCTTAGGGAATTTACTGCATCTACAAAATTAAATAATTTCCTTGGTAAAGAAAAGGTAAAAAGGTAAGTGTTAGGGAACTATCGATAGATTTAGTGATATAAAATTTAGATGTTATAAAACTGGTATGTTGCGGCCATCACAAAATTTTCTTCTGTATTTTACTAGATAAATTCATGCAGTACAAATTATTTTTTATTAATTTTCCATAATGAATGCAGACTATTTTTACCTCAGACAGGTACAACTATTACACGAAATGTCAAACTGAAGTGAATTTTTACCGCGCATCCTCCCCGTCGTCAGAAAAATTTGCAATATAGCAGCACAACCTATCGACTGATATGAACCCAAATTGGTTCTGCATAAAGTCTCATAATGACAATTTCACATATCAAATACTGTTCCATTATACACAGTAGAACCTGAGCTATAGCCTTTCCTTATATTACGAAAATCACTGTATAGCAGCATCACCTGTTGAGCGATTGTCACTGAAGGTTGATAGGCACCAATTTATGTCGAATTGAATCTGTATACAAATTTATATGTAATTATGTGATTAGCTCCTGAGATATAGTCATCTTTGAAATCGCAGAAATCGCTGTATAACAGCGGCACTTATTGAGCTATCTGAACAAAATGTTGATAAATACTTATATTTGTCAAGGTTCAGCTACATATATTTATATGCAATTCTGAACAGTAGTGCCTGAGATATAGCCTTCCCTAAAATTGCGGAAATCGCTGTATAGCAGCGCCACCTGTTGAGAAATCAGCATCAAACTTTGATAAGTATTAACTTATTTTGAGGTACAGCTGTCGATAAACTTATATGTAATTCTAAATCGTATTTCCAAAATTACAGTTTGAACAAAATTTTTATCACACACACATGCGCACAGAGACAGATATTTTGTAAAAATGGTCAAAAAGTATTCTGAGCCTCTCAAAACGTATAAATCCATTGAAAATCGGAAAATTTACGAATCCAATAGTTTCATCTATTGAATATAAAATTAAAATGTAATTTTTACCTTTGAATTATAAAGTTTTAATATTTCAAAAATATAAACAAAGAAATTATGCGTGATATTAAATATAATGTAATAGTACTTTATACAGGTACTGATCTAAGCAGAATTTACAGTTATGACCTTACATTTTTTTAGGGCCGAGATAGTCCAGTCAGGAGAGCGCCGAGATCGTGATGGCGGGTTCAGTACTCGAGCTAGCCAAAGGCCGTCGTGTACATTAATGGTGGCTGATGCACCCGTCTAATCCGTCGTGGCCGCAAAGCCGTCTATTTTCCCATCAAAGTTATACCTTTGGGGGTTACCGAAGCGGGGGAGCCATCACCTCCATAGAGGATCAAAATTTAGATGGTATGTCTCCGGACCACCTCTATTGGTGAGTCCCAGAATGTCGACAATTGCTCCTTGTGCAGCGCTAGTGTGATGTAAAATACAACAAACCAACCGCACATTTTCTAACTTTCTAACGAAAATTATTTCTAGTTTAAAATTGATATATATAGAGAGAGATAGACAGATATATAGATATATAGACAGAGAGAGAGATGTACATACATACATAAATATATATATCTGTTACTAATGGTAAGAGAAAATTTATCTGTATATATAAATAGATAGATAGATAAATAGATATATACATACGTACATAGATAGATACCTGTTACTAATGTTAAGAGAATTATTTGTTAATTTCCAAAATACAATATAATTGGTTAATTTATTCCAATTTATTTATTGTTATTTTATTAATTTTATTGTTTTTGCAATAAGAAATGAAATATCTTACACTTCCTTTCTATAAATGACCGGAAACTTTGGATTTAAGACGTTTTTTGAAATATCTCAAAAAATACAAGACAAACTATCTTCAAGCTCGAAGAGTGTGAAGAACATGTTATATCTCATATATTTCAGTGAAAGTTTTGCTCTGAAAATGAAAGGGGGACCAGTAAAAAATTAAAGGAAAATGGAAATGTTTCGAATCACCCTGTAAAACGTAATGCTTGAAATACTATCTGGATGAAACATGTGATTGCGGGGCTCCTTCTTATTATCTGTGTAAATCTTCATGCCTCTATCCCATGCAATCAGGAAGATATAAAGGTTTTTTTAAAAATTGCTAAAACAATTGTGACTATTTAGTTTCTCTTATCCATACGGAGAAAGTATTGTTTTAAAAAGTATTGTTTTAGGGTCAAATTTTCGAAAGTGAGATTTTGTTTATTTACATGTTCTGAGGTCCCCTGAATACGAAAATCATGTTTTTAGCGAATGGTCTGTGTGCGTGTGTCTGTCTGTCTGTTATCAGCATATCTCAAGAACAAATAGTAGCAGAAATTCCAAACTCCGTATTAAAAATTTGTATCATATAGGGATGCTACGCTAAGCTTTTCATTGAGATCAAGCAAATAGTTCCTGTACAGGGACACTCAAAACATTCAAATACATTGCGTCTACGGGGGAAATTGCAGGTAAGTAGAGTTTAACATCTATAAACTGCACTAAACCAAATGAAACGAACATATATATTTTGTAATAGAAATAGTCAACTGCGGAAAATTTTTTGTGTATGTAGGAGCCTTGCCTTCCCCCCCCCCTACGGGGAAGTCTCCCCTCAAGGGGAGTAAATTTTCATCATGGATATCTTTCAAAAGAGCTCGCCAATACCTTTAAAACGAATGGTTGAACCATCGATCTGCGATAATTTAAAATAAAGTTATCGATTTTTTTTATGTAATATTAAGAATAAATTCAACTTTTTTTTTATATTTAGTGTTATACTACTTCTCTACTATGGAAACGTTAAAAAACTTGACTATGGTAATCAGGAAGCCTCAAAACGTGTAAATATACAAAAAATGTTTTTTATATGCGCATTATCATGGAAGATAATTTTTTTAAATGATAATTTTCATAAATTTTTTTTACTGAGTGAATTTATATAGGAAAATATAAAAGAAAGTCATGTGGTGGCCACAACACACTAGTTATTTGTTATTAGTTGATGTGCTTTACTAATAATATTTTACCATTTCTAGGAAAGCTGTTCGGGAATTGAAATAAATTCCTCATAGAGATAAGGTAAATAATGTATGTTTTAAGCTAAATAATCATCACTTGTTTTTTGTATATTTACACGTTTTGAGGCTTCCTGATTACCATAGTCAAGTTTTTTAACGTTTGATCTTGTCTGTGTCTCTTAGAGTGACTTAAAAACGAATTAATATGAGTTAATATAAGTTTGTTGCTGGACAAGTTTGATCGAGATTGACTGTAAGTACTCTTTATCTTACCTCTTAATCTCTATACCTGTAATTATATAGTATTAAATTTCAGGATAAAAGAAAGTCCTGTGATTATCGCTTTCTTCTATATGTATATATAGAGAAAGTATTGTATTCGTGAAAATTTTCGAACTCTAGTTTTCGATGGATTTACACGTTTTGGGATGTCCTGAACACGATTCGTCTGTTTTTAGAAAATGTCTGTCTGTTTGTATGTGTGTATCACAATTTTTGTGGACACTGTATCTCACGAACTAATGAACAAAATTTAAACAAAAATGATAAAAACTGCAATTTTTCTTTTTTTTTCTTTTACTTTCTTCTATATATGTTAAAGGAAGTATTGTATTAGTGAAAATTTTCCAAATTCAGATTTCGATGGATTTGCACGTTTTGAAATGTTCTGTATACGATTTGATTGTTTTTAGAAAACGTCTGTCTGTTTGTGCGTGTATCACAAATTTTTTGGACGCTGTATCTCATGAACCAACGAAAGAAATTTAAGCAAACATGGTATTTACTTGGACCCTGACATAAACTGGTGCTGATTAGGGGATCATTCGCTCAAAAAGTGGAGCTATGATCCATTTTTCTCAATTTTTAACATGGCAGTTTAGGACAAAATTTCGTATAAATGTACATAGTGAGAGTTATTTTTAATGCGTGATTTTAAAATTAATATGAATTATTGATAATAGTAGTAATAAACTAGGGTAAAAAAGTTCATGTATGCGGTAGCATCGCTTCCCCCTCCCCCCCCCCCGGGGAGAATTACCCTTCTCCCAGGGGGTGTAAATTTTCATTATGGGTATCTTTCGAAAGATCTCGTCAATTCCTTTAAAACGAATTGTTGAACCATAGATCTGCAATAATTTAAAATAAAGTTATCGATTTTTTTTTCATTTTTTATAAAAAAATAACTTAGAAAAAAGGTCGTATTTCTTTTGATTTTGGCAAAAAATAGATTTTTTTTTTTTTTTTTTTTTTTTGAATTTAGTGATATAATTCTGTCAGATAAAAATCGTCTGCATTTATAATGGAAAATATTTTAATAATTTAATAAATAATTTGTATTACATGAATTTTGTGTAAAATTATATAGAAGAAAGTCTTGTGGTAGCTACATCATACGAGTTAGGTATAAAACGCTAGTTGTTAAACCCAATGCAAAGCCATTTTCAGGAAACTTGGCATACAATATTAGACACAGCCTACTGAAATCAGAATGAAAAAATCTGGAGTGTCTCCACTCGACATTCCGAACGTTGAGTAATTAATTGTTTTGTAGATAAAGTAAAGTAAGAGTAGTTAATTAAATAAACAAAAGAGAGAAAACCATAATAGAGTGTTTGAGTATTTTTCTCTATATAATACACGATGCTTAATTTAATGCTACTGAACTTTGAGTCCATAGTGTTAGAACATTATAGACTCCGAAATTCATATTTAATATTAACCTAGAAACTTTTTCATTTAAAGAACTCTCATTTTCCGTACGTGATATGTAGATGTATTAAACTCAATTGTTTCTGCGTTCTCGCCACATCCTGCGGGTTTAAAATGTAGATGTATCTTCTGTATCTTTTTCGCTTCTGTAAAACTGTTTCAGTATATGTATGTAAGTGAATCTCTAAAGAACGAGCCTCGGGCTCGTTCCAAAAACACTACATAGATTTTAATAAATATTCCAGAAATCACATCAACGATTAATTTCACTTGAATATATATCACCAGAGAATAATATGAAAATGTTATAGATTTATTTACAGAATGCAATGTGCTGAATTCCAGAAGAAATGAAAAATTGGAGAGTGCTGACAAACATGAGCCAAGTAAGATAAATAAAAAAATTTTCCAGTAAGAAGATTTACAGGTAAGCGAAATTTTACTTACCTAATATCTATTTGGCAAGTGATATATTATTGAAATATCAACTAAAATATCTCAAAGTAAATAATAAATAAAAGAGGTAAAATCTTACTCACGCCATATATATAAGTGAATATTTTATTTAAAATCAAATACATAGATCATAATGATAAGGAATTTTTCCTTGTGTCCCTCTAAAAACCTATAAACGTTAGATTCATCAAAATGCTTATAGTTAGTGCAACAGTGACTTATAATATTCATATAAATTTTCAGCTCAATTGCATAAGGCATTTAGACGCTATCGTAATTTTAAAAATTTGGTCCCATAGGCCCTAATGATAAAAAAATTTTTCTTTGTGTCCCTGTAAAAAATCAGTAAGTGCTAAATTCTCCAAAATCTATACAGTTCGTGCAACTGTGACCTATAGCATTGTGTATAAAATTTTTGCTCAGTTTAGTAAGGTGTTTAGACGCTATCACGCTTTTAAAAATTTGGCCCCATAGGCCATAATGCTAAATAATTTTTCTTGGTGTCTGTGTAAAAACCCTATACGTGCTAGATTTACCAATATCAGTAGGTTTTGTGCTACGGGGACTTACAATATACGTACCAATTTTCAGCTCATTCTAGCAAAGCGTTAAACGCTATCATGTTCACTCACACAAACACACATACATGCACATATACGCACACACACACACACACGCGTGCATCATCGCAAAAATAGTGAAAACGAATTTAGGGAACTTCAAAGCGTATAGAAAAACGAAATCTCTAATTCGGATTTTTGACACGATTACAATACTTTCCTTACATATGATGTTCGGAAAGTAAAAATACAAAATATCTAATGAAATGTGAACATTTGTATTAAATAATTTTTAACTGCACATGCGTAAAATTTAGCGAAATTTCATTTGCACAATTTAATAGCCTAATAGCCAAACATATTGAGCTACTTATATGAAAACCCTTAACAAATATCATGTAAACTAAAAAAGTTGTACTCGATAGAATGAACTGAATTTTAGCTTTTCCCTAAAATAAGAAAATGATAAGGGGTTTTTCCAATGTTTATTTTCCACACTGTATTGTCATTCATTGAATCAAAATAAAAGTGTGAGTAAAACCCCTTATAGTTTAGCTCTTCTTTTCAAGAGAAACTCAGTAGCAGTTCATTCTATCACGTACAACTTTTTGAGTTTACACTATAACTTTTGGGGGGTTTTATATAAGTAGGGTAGGTGCTCCAGTGATTGGCATGCTCCATTAATTGACATATATCCCAAAATTATTAATAAATAAAAAAATAATAATATCATATATTTTACATATAAGAATTTTAACATTTTATGTCAAACACTGAAACATGGAGTGATAATAACTGGTAAAATGAATAACTGGCAGTGTCAAACACTGGAACATAGGATAACAATTTCTGATAAAATGAAAAACTGGCAGTGTCAATTACTGGAACATTGAGTGTGTGTCAAATAAAAATTCATTAAAAATTAATAATAATTGTTATCAAATGTATATATTTTAACATATATGTGTTTCTGAATGTCTTTCATACCGTATATACTCACTTAAAATTTCTAAAAATATTTTTTCATGACTAGAACATTAAAAACATCAGAGATTGCTCTAAAAGTGTCAATCACTGGTGCACATACCCTAGCTAAAAACATTTCGCTATCAAATTATGCAAAGTTTCACTAAATCTTAGGCATCCGCAGTTAAAAATTATTTAGTAAAAATGCTCATATTTCATTAGATATTTAATATTTTTTAATTCAGATTGCAGTACGTTGTGTCTAATGTTGTATGTCAAGTTTCCTGGAAATAGCTTTGCACTGGCATAGCATAACCTTGCGTGTTATAGCTAAAAAAGTCTTCTCTTTTTTTTTTTTTTTTTGGGGGGGGGGGGGGAGGGAAGCAATTTCTTTAAAAGAAACCTTCATAACTCTCTGATTACTTGCGATAGAGACATAAATATTTATACAGATAATAAAAAAGAGCCCAATAATCACATGCTGCAGCTAGATTGCATTCCAAGCATTGCTTTTTACAGGGTGATACTAAAAACCTATTTTCCTTTAATTTTTTAGTTTTCCCCCTTCTGCTTTCGGAACAAAACGTTAATTGAAATATATGAGGTATAACACTTTCTTCACACTCCTGAAATTTTAAGATGATATGTTAAATACTTTTTGAGATAGTCCATAAAACGTCTGAAATTTAAAGTGTCCGGTCATATTTGGAAAAGTAGTGTATTATTTTATATTGTTTTATAAACACAAATATTCAAGAAGAATAAAATCTTTTTATATAAGATATATAGGATTTGAATACTTTTTATTTATTAAAAAATATTCTGTTTGCTTTTTGTGAAAACAATAGAAGTATTTTATCACGCTAGTCATAAGAATTTATAAAAATAAATCTTATTTAATGCCACATTTAGGAAACATTTTAAATTTATTAAAAACAGTTTTTTATTAAAGTTTTCTTACGGACACAAAAAAGTACAATTTAAAATAATTTTCAATTAAAAAATGGAAATAAAAATATTTCACTTAAATACACTAGGCTTTATATTATTTGAATGAAATTTCATTAAATTTGATTGATAGATAAAAATACTTTTAGTGCTTGAACTCCAAAACCTGATGCTAAAGTTTAAATCCCAAAAGAGAATTCAAAAAGCATTAATAATTTAGGCAACGTTAGATTTAACCATGTGTGTAATTAGAAATGCAAATAATATTTTCACATAGAGAATTTTTTTTTTTTTTATTCTAAGAAATTCTTCCTTTAAAAATGTTTTTAAAAGCATAATAAGTAATCATTTTCAGAAAAATAAGTGTGCTTTCACAAGAAATATTTTAAGCAAATAGTTTTAAAGATTAATTTTACATGAATGTTTTCATTTATCTGGGCTTTAAAAGGTGAATATATGTAATAAATTTTATTTTGATAGCATGAAATGTAAAAATATTTTTTATAAATAACACGGTATAAACTAGAAGAAAAAATTTAATTGATTATTTATGATTCAAAATAATTTCTGATATGGTTATGTACACTGTAAAAAGTTATATTTGTATTACGATTAAAATACATTTTTAGTATGACACAAATCCAAAAATGTAAATAAATAACGAAAATGAGTTCTTTAATTGTGTATGTAAGTTTTTCTTTCTTCTTTCTTTTTTTAATTTTAAACATTAGAATTTTCGCTAAACGTTAGCATTAAAAATTTTCAATACATTTTTTTTTAACCAAAAAAAAAAAAAAAAAAAAAAACTAAAATATGAATGCTAAAATGTATATTTTAATCGAATTTCATAATCTTTAAAGAGAAAAAAATGAAAAATGAAAAAATACTCATAATCCTCGATTAAAAATTTTAACAAATTATTCATTTTGTGCATATATTTAACTAAGAAAGAACATAATTCTGTAAAAATTGATATTAAAGAATTACCAATTGCACTTACTCTTTTCATTTTTTAAAATTTTACTGAATTTTAACTACGTAATTGCGTCTCTAACTGAGTTATTGGTGAAAACATCTGTCATAAAATAATTTCATTGTTATTCTATTGTAATATATGATTATATAGTATTATTTCGTTTATAATTTCTTGTGTCTTTCTATGTGCAATATATTTTTGGTAGGACATTTCCATTTCTTTTGTATTTTACTTTTTTCTTCATTAATTTTTCACTTTCTTTATTATTTTTTGCATTTGATACAAGATCAAGCGTACACATTAGAATATTAGCTTAATTGTCTGTCTACCCACATTTCGAAGTTTTGTTTTCTGCTAATATCACTATTAATGAATGTTCGCGCAAGTTAAGGTATTTTTCAGTTTTTAAGCATATTTAATTTATTCAATAATGGTTTAATTAGCCATTTGTATTTGTTAAATAATTTCTTTTGGATAATGAATCAAATATCTTTTACCTGTTTCTTTTTATGTGAGCTATCAGGATTTCATTTTCAGTATATTATGAAGTCAGTACCCCCCCCCCCCCCCTATTTATTTATTTATTTGCTGCTAATTAATTTCTTTTTTATAATGTAGTGAATACTTGACATTGGAAATACTGTTTTCTTGCATTTTGCATTATTTCTCGTTATATATATATATATATATATCCTAATAATATTTTGAAAGTATTATGAAAGAAGAAATCATCCAAAAAATATGTGTATAGTTTTAATTTTAAAAACAACTCATAAAATTTATTGCTTTTGTGTATCTCTGTTTATTGTCAAAAAAAAAAAATAATAATAATAATAAATAAAGGATGGTTCATTCAAATGCTTCTGACGGTAAAAGGAAATATTATTTTGAGACATTTTTTGTCTTATGGGTTTAT
This sequence comes from Salticus scenicus, assembly GCA_963930645.1. Taxonomy (NCBI): domain Eukaryota; kingdom Metazoa; phylum Arthropoda; class Arachnida; order Araneae; family Salticidae; genus Salticus; species Salticus scenicus. Next base: position 211,625,397 of record OZ005652.1, on the reverse strand, counting down.
ATTTGAACAATTCATATAGAATAATTACAAATTAGTCTTTACAAATTTTATACATTCAGTAGTTTTTAATTTTAACTAATTCATTTAGAGTTCTATCGGGTTTCTCATTAAGCTACTTTATTTCCATGATAAAAATATCCATTGACTTTATTTGTTGTACAGGCGTATTATAATGTACTAATATACAGATTGTTTTGAAAATATGTGACCATTTAAATAGCTCATAGGTTTTTGGTCATAAAATGCTGTTTAAATGAAAGTTTCAACCTACATATCATTTTCAATCTGGCCTCAAATTGTTTGCCATCATCTTTAATACGCAGAAAACGGCGATTAACTGCAGTAGGTATAGCGCATATACAAATTTCACAGGGAATGATAAACAATCAACACTAACACATAATGAACATATTTAATCAAAAAAAGAAAAAAAGGAAAAAAAAAAATGCTAATTGAAGGTTAAAATGGAAATTCGTGTGTGTTTGATGCAAAATTAAAAGATATATAAATATATTAATATGTCCATCCTAATTTAGCGAAGTAACATAATTTTAACACATGCTATATATGCAAGATGATGTTTTGTGACTTAGTACGCTGCGTCTAGAAAGATGTTTCACGAAGTAATGCACAACTTCATTTCTTCAAAGACAAACAGAAGGAGAAAACTAAGTGCGCCTAAAGTGCATTTTCGATTAATGCACTTCGATTCGATTAATGCTTCTCATGCTAATATACAAAGAGGAAAATTTTTTTGTATGTGGATAATGTCTGTAACTAATGAGTTGATTATTTTTTTTTTTTTTAACTAATCAAAAGCTACACTGTAACTTAGTGATGTAGGCTATAATTAATTTTGGTAATATATATTTTTGAAATTGAAATTTTAATATTTTAATTAAAATCCCTGTAAAAGCCATGAAAAATATTGTATCGAAAATTGTTTTGCCTGTGAATGCCATGCCATGGCTACGAAGTAAAGCATCGGGCTATAATTCTTGAGGTTGTGAATTCGATCCCTATCAAGGAGAGCTGTTTAAAAGTAATTTCCGTTTAAATTATTTATTTCTCATTCATTCATTAAGTCATTGTGTTAATTATTCGGTTAATGGTATGCAAATTCTTGATTTTTCGAATTATAGAACACTTTGTTCTAGAAAATACATCATATGTATATAAACCAATCTAAAATTCAGTTGGATGGAAAAGTATTGTCTCGAGGTAAGCTTAAAGTTTTCTGTGTTATTTCCCTTTAGTGTTTCTCCACAAACAATTATTTAAGTCTAATATACGTTACAGTATTGAAAGTCTAGCTGATGTCACTAGAAAACAAATTTTTACGAGTTCATTTTCTTTTTTCTTTTCTTTTCTTTTCTTTTTCTTTTTTTTTTTTTTTTTACATAAAAAGAAATATATTAAGATAAATAAAAAACTGATGTAAAGCTTTCTGAAAAACTAAACTGGCATGGCAAAATTGACGTTATTTTAGAATTAAAAGTATTTCTTTCACTAATGATATGATTTATTTAAAGAAAAAAAAAGAAAAAGAAACATGTGGATACTCTAAATATAGACATTTAAACATTATTATAAATTATATCTGTTAGTTAGTATTGAATTTTGAAAAAAAGCTTAATGCTTCAGGCAAGCTGTTTTCTTTGAATCTAATTTCCTTTACATTATTCTTAATACAATTTTTAAAATAGACTAATCGCTAAAATGCATGATTTTTTATTTGTTTATTTATTTATTTGTTCCGTTTTGTTTTCTCGCCGCTGATTTCCAATTAGGTGATTGTCACGCAGTTTGCTGCATTTGTCGTTTAGCACACATGACATGCATTTCAGATTATTTTTTGTTTTTAATTAAGAAATACATATATATTCTTTACATATCTACATCTATATAAATAAAAATAATCTGGAGTGTCACTCACACGACTTTCCCTTACCCTGTAATTTAATACTATAAATACACATTGGAGATTAAGGAGTTAGATAAGAAGTATTGTTATGTAATCTTATGTTATAACAATTCACATTAGGCTTCGTAACAGCTTTATTTGACAAATAAATCTGTGTGAGGGGGGCTACCATCCTCCTCAATCCCCGTTTCATTATTGTGCCTGCATTTATATAGAATTTATATGTGTTATTAGCTTCAAAAGTTCATTTAAAATTATGCAGACAACTTTCACACGCAAAATTTCTTGAAAATTTTCAGTCTATAGATGTTAATAGTCTATAGAAGTTAAACTATAGATATAGATAAACTATAGTCTATTGATGTTAAACTCTACTTACCTGCAATTTTCATCATAGACATAATGTATTTGACATCTCTTGGGTGCCCCTGTACACGAACCATTTGCTTGATCTCAACGGAAAGTTTAGTGTTGCATCCCTGTGTGATATGCATTTAGAATACCAAGTTTGAACATTCTACTATAATTTGTTTTTGAGATATGCTAATAACAGACAGACACACAGACAGCACACGAACATACACACAGACACAGACAGACACAAAGACCAACCGCTAAAAACATGATTTTTGGATGCAGGGGACCTCAAAACGTGTAAATATAACAAAAACTAAATTTTTAAAATTTGACCCAAAAACAATACTTTCTCAACCTTATGGGTAAGAGAAAGTAAAAAGTATCTGTCTGTGTATCTGTATGTTTGATTGTCTGCACTCTGCTACATAGACTACTTATCGCAGAGCTACAAAACTTGGTAGATATATATAGGTGGGACCATGCAGATGTACAACTGCTCGAGATTTTTTCGAATTTCGAATTTGGATTCTTTTAATTAATTTTTCTTTTCGATTTTGTCCATTGACTTTTCTGTTTCATTTTCTAAAATTCATTTTTCATTTCAATAGTCTGCCTATTTTAGCAACGGTTATTACATTATTTATTACTTCCATTGCCCTACTACCGTAGGTAATGGGAGTATTGTATTCAGTCCGAAAATTCGATATCGAGTTTTCACGTAATTTACATGTTCTGAGATCTTCTGAATCCGAAAAAGTGATTTTTGGCAATTGGTCAGTATTTGTGTGTGTGTGTGTATGTGTGTGGGGAATATTCTGATTATTATATCTCTGAATCTAATAAAGGAGAACAACGAAACTTCAGAATTGAGTTAGGTCTGGTGCACAGATGATTTTTTTTTTTTTTAATTTAGTGAAAATTTTAAAAATGGAAGTGAGACGTATTAAACCGGAAGTGGGACCGTAAGTCTGTATCTCAAAAAGGCTCAAATGATTTTCTTCGAAGTTGCTATATAAACACCCATTAGATGTCCTTTCGTATGTAATAGTTGGTTAGTCATGAAATTTAAAGGCGTTCAGCATAAGTAGACCATTTTGAGGTCTAGCAAATGCGTTGCTTCAAAAATGGCAGTACGGATTTTTTTCAAACTTTCCATATTATGCACATTATACAATTGTTGATTTACCGTCAACAACTGAGTATGCCAAGTTTTAGTTAAAGTCGGTAAATCAAAAACCTCTCTAACGTTTTTCACTGCATAAACCCCATTTCAGACATCCTTTTGCATGATTAAGTGGGTACTACAGGAAAATTAACAGTCATCCTGGTCAGATAGGTGAGTTTTAAATCTCTTAAATGAATGTAAAAAAAAAAAAAAAAAAAAAAGCTCTGCTGAGTTTATTTTACAAATCGCTATGTAAACTCTGTTTTATATGTCTTTACATATGTATCTGTTTTTTCAAAGAGCAAAATTTTTAGGTGTCTAATTATTTAGGTCAATTTTATATCTTTTGACCACATAATCTTCAAAAAGTACTGATAATGCATATAATAGTGGGTAATGGAAATCGTGTTGTTGCTTCATACCATTTTTTTTTTTTTTTTTATTAATTCATTAGAAGGTGATTTTAACTTTTATTTTTTATGTATAATATTTATTGAAAAAAAATGGTTAAACAGTAGGAAAAATTAAATACGTTAAATTTTAAATTAAAAGAAAACTATTTTTAATACTTATGTTTTTGTATAATTTTTACAATATAACAAATTTTTTATTTTTTATTTATATTTATTTAATTAACTCCTTTATTTATTTTTTATTTTTTTAATCGTAATATAGTACAAATTAAACTTATTAAATTTATTCATTTATTGTTTATTTTAATTCCTTTTAAAGGAAAATCTACTTTTTCTTTTGTTTATTATATTGATCGGAAACATATGGTAATATAGTGTAAAGTGTGAGGACTATAATATACATGGTTCAAAAACTAAAATGTTTAATAGATGCTGAGATACAGTCATCTTTAAAATTGTAGTTCTTAAATAATAGCAGCTCCACCTGTCGTCGATAAATACGCAAACTGAAGTAAGTGCTGCACGGGAAAGACTTTTCTGTAGGCAGTGAGAAAATGGACCCGATGCAATGCGGATGGGAAAAGAGCTGCTTTAGGCAGGGGTTACCCGAAGCCAGGGTTAGAGTGATTTTAACGTAAATTTGTTTAGTTTGTATTTATAAAGCGATATTGGAAATAATCATTCAATACTTATGAAAATTCATTTGAATATAGTGGCCCTTGGAGTGGGCGTAGCCTGCTAGTATTCAATAATGTGCTTAACTGGATTTACAATCACATATTGCCAGACATGACCGCTTCCTTGTAAGTTCCTAGAATAATATTTTTTATTAGTATTTATTTACTTTGAAAGTACTATGAATACTATTCTTTTTGATACTCATAACGAACAATGGTATCAATCTTGTAAAAAACTGGCTTTGGTTTAAGAAATCGAACATTTGTAAAATCTTTCCCTTCCATTTGACTCGAATCAAATACAAATTGAGAAATGTTAATATACTGCCAAACTACTTTTGACATATAAAGAGATCTTAGTTGACGTTACATAGAAATATATAGTCTCTTATTTTACTGGATCATCTATATCACCAACTAAGCAGATTTTAAGCAGTTCAGGGTAATAACATTGATATTAACGCTGATTCCACTCTATGCAAGATTGCGCCAATAAAGGATCGGAAGCAAGGAGTAAAATGCAGCTACTCCAGATTTGTCTTTAGCAGCAATAGTGGAGTACATCTTTAATTTGCACGTTGATTGTTCCGAGAATCTAGGATAAGAATTATATTTTGTTTTGTTTTCCCAAGTAAGCCCTAGAATTTTCTTAACTGTTTCTCTGAGTTTTTATTGAATGGCAGTACTGCAAAATAATTAAAAATTAAATGATTTCTCCTAAGTTAATAATCTAGATTCCGAAATGTGAATATATATATATTTAGCGGCCATGTAATTGATTTAAAAAAAAATAATAAATAAATCACGCAATTTCTCCTACAAAAAAGGGCGAGTTTGTGCATATGGTAATTAAGAAAGTTAGTGCATTGCTCCCACTAGTTTCAATGCTAAGAGTGATTACGCAGTTTATTGGTAATGACAAAACAATGATGCATTGAATGTTAGAACTGTAGCATGAAACAACTCTGAACCGTAACTGAATTAAGTGTTACTTGTGGAAGGTGGCTGCACGAAATCCGCATTATTTATTACAATAAGCGAATGTGGACGACGATAACTTCTGTCAGCAAACAAGATAACATTGAAACTATACCCACAAACATGATTCGGTAATAGTATCAATATCAGTATATTATGGTTTGTACCATAAAAATCAATTTTTTTTTTTGTCACTTGGTTAGTTGGGATAGTTACAGTTGGCCTAATGTCTTTTTTTTTTTTTTGTCCCTTCCATCGGCATCTTATTTGTTGGGGGTTGTTACAGTTGGCCCTCCATAATGAACAATGTTATGAGTCTAAAAATAATTGATTTGTTAAATTCGCATATTATGACTCATTCCTAACCATTGCGTAACTCCAAAGGAAATATATAATTTTGTTAATGCATTCAAATATTGCCGTGGATGTTGATTATTTGCAAGAAAGTACAAAAATAGCAAATAATAAATACCAAAATATCATGCCAAAGTAAACTACTGAATATGGACTAACGTTTTGCCAACGATTGGGCCATCAATCCTGCCAACGGCCTGTTATAACCGTTGCACGTTGGCCAGCAAAAACCTCCTTGTTGTTTGAATGTTGGCCCGTATAAAGTTTTTTTTTAGGAGGTGGAAATGATGAAAGATTAAATTAAACGCGTGATCAAGTAATTTAATTTTGTAAATTTGTATAGGCTTAATATTGTCGAAGTTTCAGTAAAAAAGAAAAAATGTTTATTAATTTTATTATGATACAGTCGGCAGCAAAATTATTAGAGCGATATCAATAATTCCTATGTAAAAAAAAGTACACTTAATGCTGTTTCGTTAAATAAATCCTTATTGAATTATGTTCTTAGACTGACTAAAAATATGATTTGACAAGAATTTTTTTAACAAAACAGCATTAAGTGTACTGTTTATGCACAGGAATTATTGCTAGCGCTCGAATAATTTTGATCTCGACTGTAACTATTACTAAGTCTTAATAAATTCAAAATTTTATGCAAAAATTAGCAGATATAATTTTTTCTTTGCGTTTTTTAATAAAGACAAATGACGTATTTCTAGATGAAAATAAAAATAGTTTGTAGAAAAGCACTTAAATCATGAAAACTATTATTGTCTTATAAGTACTGATTATGTTTTTATGTCTAATTTTAAACACAAAAATATAATAGAAGTTATTTGAACTTTAAAAAAATATGCTATTATTTTATAGATGCTGATAATATTATATACGATATGAAACAACAATTAGAAAGATTTTTAATACAGTTGTAATCAATTCTGACAAAGTTACCTTTAATAATTAGATAAATTATTACTAAAAATGTGAATGTTAATTTTTATATTCTGTTTAAAGTTATACATAACTGCTCAATTCTTTAACAAAATAAATAAATGAATGAATAATAAAATGATATTTACTATTTTGCCGTCTTTAATTTCTAATTACACGCATGGTTAAGTTTGATAATGCGTTAATTATTACAGTACGTTTGTAAATTCTTATGGGATCTAGGAGATTGCATCGGCTTTTCACACTTGTGGATAAAAGGATAATGTTTTCGCAACTAATTATTTAAAAAGAAGAGCTTTTAATTTGTTTTTGTTTTTTACAAAAAAAAAAAAAAAAAAAAAAAAAAAAAAAAGATTTTATACGTTTATGGGTAGTTTTTTCGTAAAAACTCTAACTTTTAAGTTAACTGAATAATATTATTATTATTGTTGTTGTTGTTGTTACTTTAATCTGCAATTTTTAGTTCCAAAAATGCTATCTTGCAAATTAGAAAATATCAGCGAAAGTCTGATCTTGAATTTAGTTAATTGTTATAATTATTTTTGTTTTAATATTAATTTTCAATCGAATTTAAAAATATATAGACTGTTAACTCATGATGACAATCTTTAGTTAATTATTAATTTCTGTAAAGATTTTCATATATTGATAAAAAAAAAATCGCATCACTTATTGTCTAATATTAGTTGGCATTTGAAATATTGCCTGCTCGCAAATTTTAAAATAATATTGCAAAATTGCCGCCCCCCTCAAAAAAAATAAAAAAATAAATAAATAATTAATTAATTAAAAAAAATATAAGACATAGTTTCATCAAGCACAAATAAGAACCATCCCAGTAGAACAACAGTTCTAAAAAAACAAAAAAGAAAAAATAAATATCGTTGAAATGGCTATATTCGTTTTCGATCTATAGTGCCAAAGATGCGCACAGAGAAAGACATATAAGCTTCTAATTTCTAACACCCATTCATTTCTGGTCAGAGTTAAAAATGAGAAATTCATAAAGTTCAGCTAAAATAAACTTTCTGACAGCAAAATTCAGATATATTTTCCTTAAATATTTAACGGAACAGATGAATATCATGCATTGGTATTGTCAAACTACTTACAGTAGGCAGCAAAATTATTCGAGTGCTAGAAATAATTCCTATATAAAAAAAAAAGTACGCTTAATACTGTTTTGTTAAATAAATCCTTGTCGAATCAAGTTCTTAGTCTAAGTAGTTTGAAAATTCCAATAGTAATATATGATTATACAGCTAACATGCATTCATTTTCCAAATTCCACGAATTTAAATGAAGGTTCAATCAATTATAAAATTTCATAGAAATTTATTTATTACATTTTGAGCACTTAATCATAGCTTTCACAATTTTACAGTGCATACAAAAAAATAATCATGAATCTTTTACTTAAAAAAAAAAAAAAAAAAAAAAGTTATGGAAATTCTAAATTATGAATATTCTAAATTATGAATATTTATGAAGAGTACATGGTAAATTTTTAAAATATACGTTTTTTTTTTTTTTTTTTTTTTTTTTTTTTTATGACTCTAGCCACAAGATAAACAGAAATGTACTGAAATATAGTGAAAACAAAATCAGAAGAGTAGCATATGAAAACTTTGCCATGAGGGCAAGTTGGCAAGTTTTGTGCTTCTACCAAATATAAAGCTATTTTTAAATATTTTTCAGTTTTAAACTTAAAAACCAAAATTACTCTACAATTACGACAGATAAAATCATAATCAATGATCAATCAATAAAACTAAAAAACTAAATTGATTTTTTTTTTTCTTTTGGAAAGTGAAAATGTCTTTTTTTAAATATTCCTAAAAAATGAAAGATAAATTGTATTAAAAAGTGAAAGCATTTTCTATGGTATTGAGGCCCCACTCACTCATGTGCTCGAAACCGCGCCGTTATTCTAGTGTAAGTCATCCCTGAAGAGTTGGTTAGTTGAGGATATGGTTACAAGTCGAATCTCGTTTAACTGCAAATGGTTTAAAAGAATGTTTGAAATTTGGTTATTGATGTTTTCAGTTTAGATATACTAAGGTGAACAAAGAAAAGTATGTCTTCAGTTAATCTATTTAAAAGAAACATCTGAAAATATTCGTCATTTTTTGAGGATAGTTAGTTTTTGGAGTACTAGTAAGGAGAACACCATACTCACGCTAAGCGAATATTATTTTTCTGCTTAGGAAGTTTAAGTCGTACTGGTAAATTCAATGGTTTTCACGCACATTAACATTTATATGTGTTCTATTTTTTAACACTTTCCAGCAAGGTTGAAAAGTGTTTATGACTTCGGTTTTTCTGTCTATCTGTCTGTCCGTCTGTCTGTCTGTTTGTCTGTCCGTCCGTCTGTCTGTCCGCACTCTAACTCCCGTAAATATTTATGGATTTTCTTCAAACTGATATATGTTATTCACGTTCAATATCGGACGTTCCCTATAGAAAATGGAGCTTATACCTCTACTGATTTGTGTACAGGGACACCCGAAAGTATTTCAAAGCATTGTGTTCTATGAGAGGTATTTCTATAAACCATATTTTCATGCCTGTACTCTAGACATATCTTAATGAAATTGAAATATGTTATTCAAGTACACTATCGGACGTTCCCTATTGAAAATGGAGTTTATACCTCTACTGGTTTGTGTACAGGGACATCCGAAAGTATTCCAAAGCATTGTGTTCTATGAGAGGTATTTCTATAAGTCATATTTTAATACCTTTACTGTAGACATATATTAATAAAATTGAAATATGTTATTCAAGCTCACTATTGGATGTTTTCTGTATAAAAGGAGGAAATACCACCATTGGGTTATACACAGGGACATTCAAAAGTATTCCAAATCATTGCGTTCTTTGAGAGATATTTCTATAAATCAAATTTTAATAACTTTGCGGTCCACGAAGTTTTAGGAAATTGAAATATGTTATTTATATGCAGAAAAGAATGCTTTGCGTAGAATATAGCAAGATTAGCATTATATTTACAGGGTGGCACAAAAATATCCCGTTATATTAAGAGCTATTAATAAAAAATTGCTAGAATTGTACATTCGTTTACGTTAAGCGTTTTTAGCACTTTCTAGCATTTTTTAAGTGTGAATATGATTTCAGTTTTGTGTATCTGCATGTCCGTCTGTCTGTCTGCCAGTCTGTCTGTCCGAGATCTAACTCCCGTAAATATATATGGAATTTCTTGAAACTGATATATGTTATTCAAGTTCTTTATCGGATGTTCCCTATTGAAAATGGAGTTTATACCTCTACTGGTTTGCGTACAGGGACACTCGAAAGTATTTCAAAGCATTCTGTTCTATGAGATTTATTTCTATAAACCATATTTTCATACCTTTACTGTAGACATATCTTAATGAAATTGAAATATGTTATTCAAATTCCCTATTGGTTGTGCCATGTATAAAATGGAGGAAATACCACCACCGATTTATATACAGGGACACTCAAAAGTATTCCAAAGCATTGCGTTCTATGAGAGACATTTCTTTAAATCAAATTTTAATAACATTACTTTCCACGAAGTTTTAGGAAATTGAAATATGTTATTTAAATGCACAAAAAAATTCTTTGCATAGAATGTACCATGATTAGCATTAGATTTACAGGGTGACACAAAAATATCCATTTATATTAAGAGCTATTAATAAAAAAATGCTAGAATTGTACTTTCGTTTACATTAAGCGTTTTACACTTTCTAACATTTTTAAGTGTGAATATGATTTCAGTTTGTGTATCTATCCATCCTTCTGTCTATCTGTCTGCCCGCGCTCTAACTCCTGTAAATATTTGTGGAATTTCTCGAAACTGATATATTTTATTGGAAATTCACTATCGGATGTTCCATATTGAAAATGGAGGGAATATCTCTTCTGGTTTGTGTACAGGGACACCCAAAAGCATTCGAAAGCATTGTGTTCTATGAGTGTTATTTTTATAAATATTTTCCGTATAGAATGTTCCCCATTTAAAATGACATTAATAGGTCCTGTACAACTAATTTGTTTACAGGGGGGGGGGGGAGAATGCCAATGCATTACATTTTTGGACAGAATTTTTGAAAGTTATATTTCAAAGCCTTTCTACTGAAAAAATCATAAAAATATTGAAATGTATTGTTTATATTCTAAAATAATGTTTTGTATAAAATATGATATGCTTAACTTTCTGATTTACAGGGCTACACTAAAAGATTCAGAGAGATCAAAAGCTATAATTATAATCTAACGGCTGCGTTTTCTTTTGCGTTAAGCCTTTTTAACACATTCCAAAATGCCTATAAGTAATTTTAAAATCAATTAATCTATCTGTATATTTTTCAGTCCTTCTGTCTGTTGTGTAATAAGAATATTAAAAGTTATTCGATACAACAATTACGTACAGTTGGAAAGTGTTACTAATCAATGCGTACTGCATGATTTTTCTTTCCTGTTTTTTTTTTTTTTTTCTTTTAAGTAAAATTTAGTTAAAACTATGTTGGGAACTACTCCAGCTCCTTTCTTTAAAGTTCTATATAGAGGTGTTCAATATGGCCTTACTGACACTTTGACATTTTCCATGTGTTATGATGGAAGAAAATCAACAGACTGCTATAAACCAACCGTTACAATTTTTCTGGAATTAATGTATATATCAAAATAAATAAATAAATAAATAAAGCCTTTAACAAAACTAAATAAAAAAACTGGTGTACACTCAGTATTTAAACTTAAAAACGTCTTCACACACACCATAAAATTAAAGACGCGCAACTGATTTCGAAAGGACCTTTCTTCAGCATGTAGAAAAAACATATGCTACTGCCTAGGAGGCAAAAGCAGTCTTGCTTTTGCCTTCACATGTTTTCTGAACTTGATGGGGAAAGGCCGCGTCCTTTCGAAACCAGTTGTGCTGTCTTTAATTTTATGGTGTTTGTGAAGACGTTTTTAAGTTTAAATAAAGTCTTTACATTCACAATTATTTAAAACATTTCACATGTCTGTATATGCAATATACATAAGTTTGTATAAGAAATTAAAGTTACTTGATTTATTATTATTATTATTATTACTAAACCTATCAAATGTTTTCAATTAATAAGATTGTTACAGATATAATTTTTAGTTAGAAGCCTGTAAGAGATATTTAAATTTGGAAAACTTTCAATACGATAAATATGTATTTTTATAATTAATATAAAATTGTGAGTTAGACTCTTAAGCACTTAGATTAAATAAAAAAATTATCCATGAAATTTTTAAAATCGCATTTAGGATTTTAGATTTTGTGAATCTTTAGAACTAAGTGTCTAATAAAAGAACAATAATAAAAAAAAATTTGATGTGGCACTTACATTACATTCTCTTACTCTACATTATTCTAAATATATTATTATTTTAACCCCTTGCAGCGCAAGGTAAATATGCTCATCTAAATTTAACTTCCACCATAATTTACGAACAGAATTAAAATAAAAGAAAAAAATAATTTTTCATATTATGTTATGAAAGTAAAATTTTAATTTTTCTAAAAATATTCCAGGATGAGTTTTTGAAACTGGAATTTAGTAAGTGGTGTCGTAGCAGCGCTAACAACGCGCTTAAAAGGTTTAACATGTAAGAAATAAAGATATGTATTTAAAATTTTTCATACTACTTAAACATCATTTCAAAATAATTTCAGAAACACTGTGAGGTTAATGTGGTCACCTTCATTATCTTAATCTTAATTATTTAAGTAACTAAGGTAATTTGAGCACAAGACAATGAAGTAAAATAAAATAAGACTTTTATTCAACTGAATAAATGGGAGGCAAATCTGGCTCTGTAAACCCAATGAGTATAAACTTTAAATAACTTAAAAAAATTACTGCGAGCAATAATTTAGATAATTATAAAGTAACTCTCACCCACAGGAGGTAACAGAAGGAGGATGATGACTGCTCTTTTTACCACTAGACGGTGTGACACAATCTTTCCGGATGGATTCCCACAGTCGGCAGATTTTACATTCAACATTTATACTTCTATAGCTTCACTATACACATCAAACTTGCTGACTCCAATAGCGCATAACGTCACCTTTCGAATAATAAACTAATTTTAACAATACGCCGCAAATTATAGCTTATTTGAACATAAGAATTAACTCATCTACACCACACTCTACGAATAAACCTTCCTATTTATACTTCCTTCGATCGACTTATATCCCTTCGCTTCAACAAAACTTTAAAGCCGTTTCGTATTCGCCTACACTCCGCATCTTACTTCCTCCGTTGCAGCGCTATGTTGACGCAAAACTATTCCAACCTAAAATTTCTCCGACTGCTGGCGTCGAAGCATTTTAATTCTCCCATCTATTGCGTCGCTGGATCCAGCACAATTTTCAGACAATGGTGACTTGCCATTGTCTCAACCTTACAACAGTTTTAATTAATATCAGTTATTGTATAGCTGGGGAAACGTCATCGCTTAAATTCCCCGTTTGAATATTTTAGCTACATTCGTAAAATATTTAAATAAGTTAACGAATGTGAAATTATTCAGAGAATTTTCGCCTACATCACTCTTTGAAATTTATTTGACTAATTCTGAGTAATCATTTACATTACGTATAAACATTGTTTGCCACAAACAGTCCACATAAATTCAGCGCAGTAAAAATATAAATTCTCATGCATTACGCCACTTCAAATGCATTTTGTTTCATTTTTAACTGCAGCAACAAGCTTTTGTGCATATAAAAATTACATGAGTCAGTTTAATTTTCATGCAGTCAAAGATGTTAAATTGCTCCAAAGGGAAATCTCTATCATAGTTATGATGTATTTCATTATTCCGTCCCTAAACCATATATTTGTTCCTGTATACGAACTACGTGTTTGATCTCATTAATTTGTTTCAGGTAACATCCCTATATTAAGCAAATTTGGAATACTAAGTTTAAACTTACTTGCTAATATTAGTTTTTGAGCTATGCTAATAACTGTCTCATACACGCGCACGCAGATACACCAGATAAACCACTAAAAACCTTTTTTTCTTTAGATTTAAGACACAATTGCGTATATATAGCAATTTCGTAAATTTCGCTAAAAGTAATACATTTTTTACTATGTAGGGGAAAGAAGAAAATAAATACTTTTTTACTTACCATATCATGATATTTACCAGCAAGAATTTGAATTTTTCCTTTTTTTTTTTTTTTTTTCAAATGCCCCTTTACTATTTTTTTTCTAATTATTATGTCATCTACAAAGATAATTTAAAGGGATTTTTTTTTTCTATTGCGAACGTTTCGGAGTTAATAATCTCCATTATACTATGATTAAAGTGCAATTAGTTTTTTCTTCTATATTTGAAATACATTTTCTAGATTGGTCCTTTTTTTTTTCTTTAAATTCAAATATCAAAAATTATTTCTAGTGTTAATATTTTACATATTTTATCTACCATTGAATGAAATAAAAATTATCAATACCAATAAACGTTAAACATTAAATTTAAAAATTAGAAACATCAATTTCGCAACATCTCCCTGAGTACTAAAGCTTTAAACTATACATGCTCAGAATTTATTACGAAAAACATATAATTAAGTAATCGAAATTTAACAACATATAACGAATTTTGCATTTTTATTACAGTGTGTAACCTATGTCAGAAATGCCCAAAGTTTCTTCTTAAAAATTCATTTTATTAAATCATTAAAAGTTTAAAATATTTTAAACTATTTCTTAGGTAAATTAGTGTAAATTAGTTTCTAATTCGAAGAAAATTTTAACTTTTGGCGTTCGGTAATTCTTTTAACATTGTAGTCCAGTGGGATTACTTTGTAGAACATTATTTAGATAGTTGAAAAATTTCCATTTAAAATCCAGAGATTAAATCAAAGTCTAGAAAACATTAAAGTTTATTGCAATTTAATAAAGTAGTGCTGCTTATATTAGATATTTTGTTTAAATTTTTGAAAATTACCATTTCATACATATTTATACAATCAATTTTAAGTGTATATTTACATATATGTATAATATGTCCTATAAAAGACAATTTACAATTTTATAATATACATAAATTTATTTAAATATTATTAAATGTAATATCACATTATATAATTATAGTTTTACATATATATAATAAAATCAGTTGTAGTTTAGGCAGTCTTAAATTGCTACATGCAATGCAACTACGTTACTAGGTTACTACAATGTTTCTACGGCCGCTTGATATGTATATTGCCCTTAACCTGAAGTTTAGCCAGAAATTAACCTGAAATTCTTATTTATCTTTTTTTTCATATACTATATTCATTAAATTAGCGAAATTCTCTAACGTATTGTCGATTTCTAAGAAACTCAGTTTGATATATCTGTACTGATAAAAAATAAAGGATTTAAGTCCATATTCTTGATTTTTCAGGAGACAAAAAATAAAGTTATACTAATTAAAATCTAATCAGAAGAATCGATTAGGAAAAAGGGATTTCGTTGACTTATACCCTTTATACCATTCAATGATTGTCAACCTTCATTTAATAATGGGAAAAAATTGAATTAAATATTTTATACCATAAATGAATGCTAAATTTCTAACTTGAATCTTTTTTTACTAATGGATTTTCTCAGAGACTAAATGACATAGACTTAAATATTTTATTCTAATCCATAGAGAATTTTTTTTTTCTGAGTTTGTCAATGTACTTAGCTCAAAATCGACATTTTTGGACTTAAATCCTTTATACTTATCAGTACAGATGTATTAAAACATACTATCAGACAGGGCCACTGAGATGATGTAAGTATGCTTTATTATCATAAAAGCAGAGTATAACCTCTCAGTATCTCCAATAAGAAACTTTGAAATTTTCATACCAATTTTTAAGTTGAATAATATTTTATCTGGTAATAAAGTTTAATAATAAGATTTTTGTTAAAGGTGTGGACAAATTTAATTAAAAAATAAGTAAATAAATAAACAAATTCTCCTATAACAATGCGAAACATTCTTATGCTCTTGCTTACAAAAACACTCATAGACGAAAATAAATAAAATTTGCAAAAATTACAATGCATACAAAGTAATCATAGGTTTTTTTATTTCAATGAGTCCTATCTTGATATAGAATGTTTTCCTCATAGGAACATGTTTTGCATAAGGTAAAGCTAGAACAGCCTGTGCACAATTCACCAGAAAAAGAATTAAAAAAAAAACAATTTTTTCCCCTTGAACTATTGTTGAATATTTTTTAATTCATTTGTTTTTTATGCATTTCCATTCCTATTTTGTTGTTAAGCTTTAATTGAATGCAACACTATAATAAAGCCAAAAGAACTACTTTGCGCAATCTCTCCTTACATGCATGTTGTGATTTCGTACATTTGAGTGTTTACTTACATTCAGGGTAGAATACATATTCCGAGAAAATGATTATTGATGTTATATATAAAAAAAAATCATTGTTTTTACAAAGACAATGATTATGATATTGATCCGATAGTGGTAATATTGTATGATTATACAACGTCTACATCAATGAAGTTCGTTCACATAAGAAAAGCTTGAAATGAGGAAATTGGGAAACATAGCGGAAGTTAAATGCGAAAGAAACATTTTATTAATCTTTGATAATTTAAATACAACACTGTAACAGCATTTGTGTTACTTTGCAGCAAAACAGATAGTTATAATAAGCAATGCAAGCATATCTTATTGCACAACAAAAGTAAAAAATGTTCGTTCGACTTCATTACCAAGAGGTGACATCACCTTTACGTTGGTAAATAGCAGCAAGACGATTAGGCATAGACGACACTAAACGGCTGAATGTGGCTGTAGCAATTTTTCCCCATTCATGCCGCAGATAATCCTTCAGTTGTTGTATATTGCGGGGACGACTCTGGGGCACCTCCCTATTAAGAATTTTCCAAATATTCTCCATAGGTGAGAGATCTGCACTTGCTACTGGCCACTCTAAAATAGGGACACATTTCGACCTTAGCCAAGTTTGTGTTAACTTCGCTATATGTGGCCGAACGATATTATGTTGAAATAAATATCGTTTTCTACCAAACAGTCGCTGCACTGATGGCCGTAAATTTGTATCAAGAATTTGTATATAGTCCTGAGCTTTTATCATATCCGTGCAAAAATGCAAATTGCCAACCCTATTTGCTGTTATGCAACCCCACACCATCATAGAGCTTGGTTTAGAAACCACGCGATTGTAACAGGATGGATCGTTTGCTTCACCCTTCTTTCTAGCAACTTTTTGACCAGCATTATCATATGAAACCTGAAAAATGGATTCATCTGTCCACAATACCTTTCCCCACTGCGATGGAGTCCAGCAGAGGTGAGATTTGGCCCACGCAACACGCCGACGTTTATTCGCTGTAGTGAGGAATGGCTTACGCTTCATTTTGTAGGATGCGTAGCCACATCTTTTGATATATCGACGCTTAGATGTTTCGGAAATAGTTTTCCCAAAGTTTTGTCTTGCCCATCTAACTAGGTCTGCGACTGCCAAGTGCCTATTTTTAGAAATATGTCGATGAAATAGGCGCACTTCGCGATCTGTCAACTTTAGATTCCGACCGGGAGCTTTTTCAGGACAGCTTTTTCCAGTTGTAGTGAAACATTTTATAATACCACACACTGTAGACTGTGCCAAATGGAAAGTTCGGATTGTTTGGCGCTGTAAAATACCATTTTGGTGATGTTGTATAATTAGATTGCGTCCCACAACATCCGTAGCTCGTCTCCCCGCCATGCTTCTGCTTAGCACAGATAACGACCATGCAGTGCTCGACCGTATACAGTGCGTGTCGAAATGATAGGTCCACCAGTAAAAACGAAAGTTATGTTGGTAAAAAAGGTTTTATTGTGTACAAAGTACTATTTTATAAACTACATTACTTCGTTCAATGTAAAATAATACATGAATAATATACAAATAATAGGAATAATAAGGAAAACAAAAATTACATGAAAAAGCTGTTTCAAAAAGATAGGTCCACTGAACCAAGCATCAAATTAATGTTAAATTAATAAGAAATTTTTCCACCTTGTTTCAGAATAAGCTCATAAATCCTATTCGGCATGGTTTCTACAAGTTTTTGCAAACACTTTTTCTCGATTTTTGACCATTCGGAGGAAATAGCCTTTTTCAAGTCTGCAGTACTGTTGTATTGCCTTCCGCCTGCATACACTGCTCTTGCGAGTATACCCCACATGTTTTCTACCAGATTCAGGTCGGGGCTGCAAGGTGGCCAATCGATAACATGTACACCATTATCCAGAAACCATTCGAAAGTGGACTTTGCAGTGTGCACATGAGCATTGTCCTGTTGGAACATGAAGAATGGGCCCCCAATGTGCTCTGCTTGTGGAAGAAAATATTGTTCAAGCAGCTGTTGGTAGCCTGCAGCATTCAAACGATTGTTTACAAATGCTATATCAGTTTTTCCTGCACCTCCGAATCCGTCCCATACCGTAACGGAACCACCACCAGCTTGCCTCTTCGAAAATATCTGTCTATCGTTACGCAGATCGTGCCAGTAGTACTGCCAGCCATCTGGACCATCCAGGTTGAATTTCTTTTCATCACTCAATATCACACGATGCCAATCTTGTTTCCAGGACATCACTTCATGTGCAAATTTCAATCTCTTTTCTTTGTGCTTTTTGGTCAATTTCTGAGCCGCTTTCCCCTTCACGTAAACTATATTCTCGAACTTCTTTACCACTCTATGGACTATAGATTTTGATATTGGAGGGTTTTGTTGTCTGGTCACAGTGGATAAGCTCATATTTCCAGATTTTAACTCCTTTACGATAGTCCTTCTTTGTCGGGATGTCACTTTTGATGGGCGGCCAGATGATTTTTTACTGCCATAAGCATTTCTAAGTCACAAATAATTGTTTACAACATTATATGATCTGTTTAAAAGTTTTCCTATTTCTCTATTCGATTTTCCACACGTTTTAAATGCATCAATTTTCCCCTTCTCAACCAGCGAAAGACTGCAACGGCGACCCATTTCGTTTGATTACAACGTGATGTTCAAATCTGTTTAAATACCTCCACAGCAGCCAGCATAATCCCGCAGTAAGACTAAGCAACGATATTTATGCAAATTTTTTGGAAATAAACGTGATTGGTGCAAAGTTTCTGAAGGCGGACCTATCTTTTTGAAACGGTCTGAAAATGAAAATTTGCATAAAATAAAAAGGAATTATTTATTTTTAAGAAATTTCTTCATAAATAGTTATAACAGTTACTGATTAATTATCTCTACCAATACAGTGATTCTTATTCTCAATTAAGAGTCGAAATTTTTAAAATTGCGGGTGGACCTATCATTTCGACACGCACTGTATGTTGTTTGCTCCCTCTGATGTCCCTGACTCAGAATTTTGCTCGAAACAGCTGGAATATTCTCTCCCTTTCTACTGAAAGAATTTATTACAAAGGGTTGGGATTCAGAGAGCAGATTCAGACCAACTTTCAGTTGTTTTTTTACGTTTATTTTGTTTTCTGCAGTTGTAATAGTTGAACACAGTCTACACCTACATATAACTACGGATTTTAAAACGTTTCGACGATCCCACATTTTTTTATTTACAAAAATCTTAGTGAACGAACTTCATTGACGTTGATGTTGTATTTTAAATGAAAGAAGTTCACATACGTAATTATATCCTTTAATGATAACCTACGAGAATGCATTTCTAAAATAAATTCCAGCCTAAAATAAAGTACTGATATTACTAAACAATACAAACATAAATATTTACAAAGTTAAAAACACAATCTTTCCTCCTTTTAAACATACAGTCAGTAGATAAAGATTTATTAATAATTCTGTTTAGCAACAGAATTTCATTTTTCGAAAATATGTTGAATATGTTTTAATGTAAACCTGAACAAAATATGTTTATACAAAATGCATATTATAGCATGTAAAAGTAATTTATATGCGTTTCTCAATGTCTTGTATAATAAAGACTTTAGAAGAGATATACATTTGTCTGATAAAATCAACATTTTCATGCAAAATGATAGTATTAGCATAGATATTGAAAATAGTATATGTTACCTTTTCACAGCAAGGTTCTTATAAAAAATATATATATTATAAAAAGTTCCACAAAAGCGCATTATAACAAAACAGTGAAGGATTGTATCGTGTATCAATTGAGACATGTATAAAAAAAAAAATAAAAAAAAATAAAAGACATTTATAGAAACTTTTATGTGAATCAATGACGTAAGTTTGAATAAAATTCTATTTATTTGTAAATGTTTTAGCTACGCAAGATTTTTATGTCATTGTATAGCTTTCCATTTAGACTAATATTTTATCTCAAATAAAGTAAAATATAATATAATATAATGTAATATAATAAATGAATAATAAATGAAAGACATATACAGGGTGATCAGAAAATGAGTATACGATTGAAAAATTAATAATTTACGGAATAATGTAGGTAGAGTAGTAAACATTGACACACATGCTTGGAATGACACGGGGTTTTATTGCAATCCCAAAACTGTTCAAAAAATGGCCAACAAATGGAACTTCATGTGATAAAAAAAGTAACAATTAGCATAACAAATCATGACAAAGCTAAGACGATGTTCTTCAGAAGAAATGCTCAACATATCGAACGTCATTTCTCAACAATAGCTGTAGTCGAAAGACAATGTTGTGAACAGCACTGTGCAGCATACAGTCGGTAGTAAATGTATCCAAGCACTAGCAATAATCCCTGTATAAAAAAAGTACGCTTAGTACTCCTTTGTTAAATAAATCCACGTCGCGTCATGTTCTTAGTCAGCCGAAAAACATGATTCGACAAGGATTTATTTAACAAAACAGTTTTAAGTGTACTTTTTTTTATATCGGTATTATTGGCTAGGACTTGGATACTTTTGCTGCCGACTGTATCTGTAGTTGTGGGAGACATTCTCGTCGGATGTTGTCTTTTAGCATCCTTATTGCATCGGTCCATTTCGGTAGACTTGGGACTTCAGGTAACCCCAAAGCCAATAATCACACTGAGTGAGATGCGTGGACCTGGTAGGCCAAGCATGACGAAAGTGGCGGCTCAGCACGCGATTATCAACAAACGACGTGCGCAAGAGATCTTTCACACTCCTAGCAATAATCCTGCATAAAAATCGTACGTTCCAGCAGGTGTTTATCAGCCAGGCTAGGGATGATGCGATTCTATAACATATCGGCGAACCTCTCACCCGTCACGCTAACAGTTACAAAACCAGAATCCCGCATTTCCTTGAAGAAAAAAGCGCCCGATAACGGTGGATGTGGCAAATCCACACCATACTGTGACTTTCTCGTCGTGCAAACGAATCTGCACGACAGTTCTAGGATTTTTTTTTTTTTTTTTTGTTTTTTGAGTTGACAGACCTTCGGAGTGTGAAATGGGCTTTGTCGGTCCACAACACGTTAGACAACCAATCGACATCTTCCGCCATCTTTTGAAACGCCCACACCTCAAATGCTCTCCGCTTCACAAAATCGCTGGGTAACAGTTAAGGATGACGCTGGATTTTGCATGAATAGCATCAGAGGTTACGCCTTAGTGCTACCTAAGCAGTAGTGTATGGAATACCAGTGCAACGTGCGACTTCACGAGCGCTGACCTCCCCATGCATAGATGAATCCGTTACAATCTCCATTTCTTCCGGAACTGTCTGAGCAGCATTTGCACTTGTGCTCGGTCGCCCACTACGGAGCCCATCGTCTAAATAACCCGTGGCTTCGAACTTCGAAATCATTCTCTTCACAGTTGAACCTGTCATATGACCTTTACCTCTTAGAATACCCTTCCTATGGCGATAGGATCGTAAAGCTGTAGTAGCAGATTCCCCATTCTGTCAGCACAGTTTCACTAACAGTGCATTTTCTGGTAACGTCAACATGCTGCGATTGATGGTGCATCTGATTCCCTCTCTCACTACAGCTTCTTTTATACACAATTCTCATGCAACATCACTGTTGTTTTGCTGTTCAGCGCCATCTGTTGGCCATTTTTTGAAAGTTTTCTTTATTGAGGTTTTAAAAAAATCCCATGTAATTCCAAGCATGTGTGCCAATTTTTACCTCTCTACCTACATTATACCGTGAATTGTTAATTTTTCAAATGTACACTCATTTTCTGATCACCCTGTATACATTCATATATTTTGAATTATTTGCACCATTTTCATTTATAGGGGATTATTTAAAACATGGTCTTAAATGTAGAATTAGGAGACATTAGTTTATAAGATAATCCATTCAAAATTTAATAGATTTTTGGAAAGACGAATATTGAAATCAATTTTAAGCATTTCAATGGAGCTGAATGAGTGAGACTATTTCCTATAAATGTACTTAATCTTTGTTAGAGTATTATGTAACAGCTATTTTCTATGCTTCTGTTAAAAAAACGAAAGATAAATATTTCAGTTAATTGTCTGGAATTAGCGAATACTAATGCGCAAAGTTATTAATTCGCGCATCATCGGGTACATTGGGGGAGGAAGACTTCGTAGTGTTTGTTAAATTATTTCTGAAAATCATTAGTTGGTTTTATTTAATTTTTATTGATCTCTCATAAAAATTGATACTTCAGAGTACAATTAAATAATATACTTAACTTCAAAAATGTTACAGTAACTTCGCAAAATTATTTTTCTAAACACATTCTAACTGTCATCTTATCTTAAACTTTAGTAAAAAGACCGCGTATTTAAAAGTAAGATTCCTTACGGGATTTAAATGCAAAATGCGCTTTTTTTTCGTGAAGTACTGTATATTAAAACATATGGTCCACGGGCGACATGCCGGTTGCAGCATCTCAAGGAACGTCATTATTAAAAAAAAAAAAAAAGTTTAAAAGACAAGATGTTATACTTTTAAAATATTTAAAAATCATTACGTCTCGTAGTTAAACTAAATTTTAATCACATTAAAAACTGCGACAGACAATATACACCAAAAATATACAATTTAAAACATTAAAAATGCAAAACATAAATTTAAACGTCTCGAACCTTTTACAGGCTCCTCATCAGTAAAAACATCAAATGTAATGCTGAGAAGAACAACAGACTTTCATCAAGAAAGTACAACGTATTCAGAGGGAACTGATCATGCCTCATTAAGTGGTGGGTGAAAAATGTTGATTTGTGTACTAGCCCTCTTGAATGATAATTCTTAATAATAAATTCTTGAATGATAATTTAAACAGATAGATATGATTATTTTAGTATTGTTAAAATCAGGTAAATGGTCAGTTTGTATGGCATGCTGTACAATTTTCGAACGTATATCACGGTTTTTGAAATTTCTTTATAACATAAGCCGAACTTCAAGATTTACAAGGGATATTATAAATAACACCTGTACGGGGAAAAGGGGGGATATTTCGTTTAAAATTAGAAAATAAATTACGAATTAGAAATTGGGGTTTGTAGGAAACAGATAAATTAACAGTACGTAAAACGTTTGCAATAGATTCAGAAATATTTTTATAGTAAAGAATAGTAACGAACGATTTAGGTGATTAAGAGGAATTAATTTCATGATTATCTTTATTAGAGTCATACTCTTTTAATTTTCTTTTAAGCCAGCGAGAGGGATAATTATTACGCTTTAAGTCCGAAAAAATCCTTTTTAATTCCAACTGGAAAAGCTTATCAGTACTGCAATATGATTTTACGCGTTGAAGTAAAGTATGGAAAACAACAGATTTATTTCAACGCTTACTTTACTTGAACATTTTTTCTCTGGACAGCAAGTCTCAAAACTCTTATCTTGTTTCATCTCTGCGTGACAAAGCTTTTTGCCTGCCTATGGTGGTTCTTTAACCAAAATTACCACTTAAATTTAACAAATTAATCGCAATATTTTATAATTTTCCAGTATTTTTATATACAGTCCGGCTACTCAATACAGATGATGAAAGTGCAATTTTTCCTTCTCATTCAAATTGTGTTAATTTTTATTGGAGGCCTTAAACTTTTTACACAAAGAAATTAGTTTTTTTACTTTTATTTTATATTTAATTTTAAGTATCGTGCTCAACGATTACAAATTTTATCAATTAAATAAGTCTCCTAGAGTTACAAATAAACATTCCAATGCTAGTTTGAAGCATTTTTTTTTTTTTTTCATATTTAAGAAAACTGAGAATCTCTTTTTAATTTACAATATTATTAAAGTAGCTGTAAATTGGTAGTACGCAGCGAAACTTGTTAAATTTCAAATATTATTGGTACCTAAAATGTACTGTTCCTCATTTTGTCAAGAAGATCAAGAGCTCCAGGTAGTTTTCTCTGATGTAGAAAGAAGAGACTGAGATGGTTCTGATAGTAGGAGATAATCACGTGATTTGGGAAGAGAATTTTTTTTTCTAGGCATGAATTCCGTGGGGTATCAGTTATGACATGAAGGAAGGGGCTTAAGCGGATTTAAAATTCACAATAATTTTTAGTGGTCTTCCGCATTATAATTTATACATTGTAATTTATACTGGTCACACACACTGTATATTTACACATGTATAAAACGAATTCCTATTAAAGTAAAACAATCAAGCTTTATTCATAAATTACAAAATGTTTTCCTATATTTCTAAGGAAGAAATAAATCAAATTTCTTAAAATTTGAATTCACTCAACAGAATATTTAAGGTAAATTGGACTCATAAATTATGAAACATTTTCCTATATTTGCAAGGAAAGAATTAGACGACTTCAATAAAACTACAAAAATCTATAGAAAACAGATTTTTAATTTTTGTTGCCATTTTCTTTAATTTTTATTTTATGACATTTAGGGCCTTATTCACCAACTTCTTAACACTCGGATTAAACCATGGATCAGAAAATCCGAGAATTAAAGTAGCCGGTGAACAGTGGATTTGGTTGATCCGTAAAACAGAGGTTCACTTTCTGCTTGGCGAACTTCCGTAGCGAGAAACTGCCTATCCTTGTAAACATAACTTAACAATTCTATTATGACGCAGTATGGAGAGATTTGATTGGTTCATTTGTTTTTTATTGATTTGAGTGTATTTTACATTGCACTAGAGCTACATTATGGGTAATTAGGCTATATTTTATTGGTTCATTTGTTTTGAGTATATTTTACATTGCACTAGAGCTACATTACAGGAAATTAGGCGATATTTGATTGGTTCATTAGTTTTGAGTGTATTTTACGTTGCACTAGAGCTACATTATGGGAAATTAGGCGATATTTGATTGGTTCATTTGTTTTTTATTGATTTGAGTGTATTTTACATTGCACTAGAGCTACATTATGGGAAATTTGGCGATATTTGATTGGTTCATTTGTTTCGAGCGCATTTTACGTTGCACTAGAGCTACATAATGGGAAATTTTGGTCTTAACATGCGCGATAGTGATTGCCGCGGAGCCGAGTTACGTGCGTTTTCAGATTCATGCACAGCGAGGTAGGGGTGTCCAGTGATGTTTTTTTTTGTTTTAACATGCGCGACAGTGATTGCCGCGGAGCCGAGTTACGTGCGTTTTCAGATTCATAGCTTTACACAGCCATGCTTCTTTGTTGGTTCATATACCTTAGGGGTATGTCCCAATTCATCCTCCGTCGTTACAGTGGCCGGATCCGTGAACTTTTAAAACAGAGAAGCTTTAAATTGCTACAATTAACTAATTATGCATGTATTTTTTTTTTTTTTTTTTTTCATTTTTAATTAATAAGCACTAAAAATAAAATTTGAATATTAAATAGTTTACTTTCTATAATTTTTTAAAAAATTATAATAATGCGAATAAAGTAAACGTTGTCTGTAGAAAATGGGGATATTTGGTTGCCGTACTCATTGCCCACAACGTAGCACTAGTTCGACGTAAAACTCACTCACTCAATCACTTGTTGGTCAAGTTTATGAAAACTAGGGAATTTTGCCCTCCGCTGAAATGTAAGTGTTAATGAAAAATTCGAAACGATATGTGTCTGGAGAAATGAAAGCGTATCATTTGATAACTTGAAAATATGTTTTTTATTTTATTTGTATATTCTCATAATTTTTATACCGATGTGTTTTGATTCATTTGAATGCGGTTTTAGAATCCTCGAATGTTACGAATTAACTGAGCGCGAAGTGAAATATTTGATATGTGATTTACGTATTATGGAGTCAACAGAAATTTCAAAATGGAAAAAAAAAAATAAAAAATAAAATTCATGTTGCATATATTGTAAGTTTTCATGCTTTTTTAATTACTTTTAAAGTTATATTTTTATTCTGAATTTTTATTTATTTAATTACATTTATTGTGTTGTTGAAATTAATTTGCTCTTAAAACTTCGAT
Source organism: Salticus scenicus (assembly GCA_963930645.1). Classification (NCBI taxonomy): domain Eukaryota; kingdom Metazoa; phylum Arthropoda; class Arachnida; order Araneae; family Salticidae; genus Salticus; species Salticus scenicus. The sequence continues at coordinate 211,599,179 of OZ005652.1, read as the reverse complement.
GACAAAACGTGCATTTTGTTAAGTATTTGCTTATTTGTTAAAATATTGTAGTTAAAAAGTTAATTAACCACGCCATTTTATAAAATTTCTTCGATAATTTTATTTAATTACGTTAAATAGTCGTCTGCCTTAATATTTCTTTCATTTCGAACGTAAACAAACGTTTTGTAAGGTTGCCATAAGATACATTCATTTCCTTGGTTCGTTGGCGCACGGATAATATCACTAAAATGTAAACAAACATCAGTGAACCTCTGTTCTACAGATCTGCCGCGGATTTTTGTTCGAGAATACCGATTTTTGTATGATCGAGCGATTACCACTGATCCGAGGTTTAATCCGAATATTAAGAAGTTGGTAAATAAGGCCCTTAGTTTAATTTAGCTTTCACGAATTTTTATTTTAAGCACAGTACTATGGTAATTCTACTTTGAAACGTGTTCAATTTGTTTTGATAGTGAAAACAGCAATTTTTTTTTTTTTCAAATTAAAGTTTAACATTAAGTGCAGGAGCATATTATCTTTTTAATATTATTTGTTATGTTATTCCATACTTTTCTATAATGTATACCAGGTGTAAACTAATACAACAACAAAAAAAAACCTTCCTTATTTCCCCAAAGTAAAATCACCTGCATTATAAATATGTTTATGATTTCATCCCGAAATATTGGATTAGACGTAAATTCATTTGCTAATTTACAAAAAAGATAATATTTGAAAATACTATAATTTTAAAATAATCCAAATAATTTCTTTCTTCTATAAACTGCAGGCTATATAACTAAATAAAAATGCAGCGAGCCAAATTTTTTGTAACTTACCAGTTGAATAGAGAGCGATTTTCATGCAAAACTAACCCAAGAAATTACAAAAAGTAATACATGTATTGTCATGGTAGTACCCTGTTTTATAAATGGCCGGGTTTCCTCACGGCGCCTGCGTATAAGAGAACCACGTAACTTGGCATTTTACTGCAAGATATTTTTCCGATATCAAACCCTTTCACTAAAGAAACTCGAGAAATATTGGTCAAAATTCGTTAAAGATTTAACATGAGGTGGTATTAATAAGACAGAGAAATTTTTCTGTTTCTATATGTTTTCAAGCAGTTTAGAAAAAAAAATATGATAAGATAGAAAAAAAGAAAGCTCAATAGTATATACATATATAAAATACACCACAAAATTTAGTGGTGACATCAGTTTCATCAGCTGAAGCTTTTTGAAGACAACTAGATTAGAGTTCATGGTGGAAATGATTTCATTTTTATTGTTGAATAGAATTAAATATTTCCAAACTCATTCCAAATTTCAGAAATATAATATAGGCAATAAGATGGTAAACTTTTTAAACCGTTTAGAAATTAGATTTAAAAAAAAAAGCAGGTAGTAAAAGACACGGAGAGACGAATTTCTTTTGAATTCAATATAGTAGCCGTTGTTAATGAGCGCAACTTCCTGTTTTAAAACACAGGATATGCTTTTATGTGCGTTTTCTTTCTTTCTTCCTTTTTCACTTTTTGCGTATTTAAATGAAAGAATAACTGTTATATTAAATTTTATAAAACTTATAATAAAATCTCGTTTTGTATAGCTTTTTAAATTTTATACTTACATTAAAATAGCCTAGAGTAGTGCAACACCAGACCTGAGTGTGTGTGTGTACGTGACCACTGCTCAAAATCAGAGAGCAAATTTCTGACAAAAGTGAACCATTTTCAGAAGAAAACCTAGATAATTTGAATCAGAATAACTTACCATTGTTTTGCTTATAAGTAATAAATGTAATGTTTATAACGAATTTATTTTCCTTAAATAAGTGTGTGGTATTACTGAACTGTTTGCTTTGATTAGCACGTAATTCAATGTTTAAAAAAAAAATTACTTGTTATACTTAAAACTATGCTACCTTGTCAATATTTAGAGACATTTATTTCTCCCAGCGTTTTCTGCACTGTTAAAACTAAAGGTGACAAATTGGTACCATTTGGCACCCTTGGGTGAAAAGACGGTACCATTTGGCACAAGCTTGAAAATGTGGTTGGCGTGTCAATTGACCTCTGACTGGGTGATTAGAGGTAATTAAGGTGCATGCACTATGTATAGGGTGAAATGGGACACCCCGCATAAGGGTGATCAGCTGGATCGCTAAATTTTTATGGCGGCGTACATGAAGATACAAACTTAGAAGTTCACAGCAAGAGTCTTTTAATAAATTAATAATAGTAAATTAATTCCTGTTAGCAGAGGGAGGTGTGAGTGTAAAGTGTAGTTTATTCAAAGTAAGTTTGTTTGTGAGGGTTAAGGTCGATTGACTATACTAGAGTTCCAGGCCTATGAGTGGAATACCCTCCTTGGAGAGGAGGGGGGGGGCTTTTTAAAAATGCCCTAGTCCATGAATTTCTGAGAAAACCACGGATAACTCTGAATTACTAAGTCGACAAGCGTAACCTGGGATCTAACCCGGCACTTCCTGTCTACCACTCGGCCACTGGTGGTACTTCAACGTACTCAAAGTAAGTAATTTCAAGGTTAGTAAAGAGTGTGTTTAAATTTTTTAGTCATTAATCTCAGTAAATAACGGGTTTAAAGAGTAGTTCAATGTAAGTAAATTCAAGGTGAGTGAAGAGTGTTTAAAGGTTTTAGCCATTATCTCAGCAAGTGAGAAGATAAAGAATATTTCACTGAAGGTAAGTTTAAGGTAAGCTAGTTCAACGTAAGTTCACGAATGAAAAAGAAATTTAAATTATTTCAAATATTATACAAAATCAATTTGATTCAAATTTTCATTCTTTTAATTAAAATGATGACTTAACCCTTTGCCCGGAACATGTTTTCATCATGCTTACCGGGAACACCGGTCTCACAGACCGCTATTTTTAGAAAAAGGTACTGAATGTATTTAGTGAATTTTCGTGGCGATAAATTATGAATTCTTGCAGCCATAACTTTACTTTCTCAATCATGACGTATTATAGGGACGATAGGATATCATATGGTTGATTGGATTTAATGCCGCATTAGTGCTGCGCAACGGGTAATTGGCGACGGTCTGGGACGCACCCCTAAGGATGGTCTGGAGACGTGCCATCATAATTTTGATCCTGCCCAAAGGTGACCCCCAGAGCTATAATTTGGTATATTGTATGATTGAATCATCTGGTTTCTGAAATTATTCTTTTTTAATATGTTTATAGTGACCAGTTTAGAGTATTTTTATAAATACGAAGCATTAAAATTATTAAAAGAATGTAATTACGGCGTTGATTTTTTAATTCTAAATAACCACACTAATAAAAAGTTATAAATAAACAATTTCTTATTATTTTTCGAACTACAGGAAATGAGTCTGCGCTCGGATTGGAAGAAATTTTGTCACCCTGTTTCGACTATTGAGTTACGGAATTTCGTGCACTTAGAGATGCATTCACAAGCGGTACCATCCACAAGATATTAGAGTACACCCCGGACTAGTAACCTTTTTGCTATCCAACATCAGATATCTACCATTTAGTCAAATAAATCATCCACCAAACCGACATGAAAATTCCACCAAGGCAAGTTTCCTCCACCTTTGTTATCGCTGTTTTATATTTCGATTGGGTGTAAATTAAACATATACCAAAAACCTACACTAGCTGAAATGGAAAGCAAGTAACCTAATCCTTGTTATTGTTTAAAAGCTGTTCCGTTTGAATTTTGTTTGGATGAATGAATGGTTGGCTTTTACGTCGCACTAGTGCTGCTCAGATGGGCAATTGCCGACGGTCTGGGACACACTTCTAGAGGTGGTCCGGAGACATGCCATCACAATTTTGATCCTCCACGGAAGTGATCCTCTCCCGTTTCGGTGACCCCCAGAGTGACTTTTGTTTAGAGTTTTGGTGGTAAGAGGAACAAACCATTTAAAACATGCAAATACCCAAGAACCAGTTGCCAAGACAGCGATTATTACCAAAAGAAGGCGCAAAAACCGTAGTGATGTTCCGGGAATTTTTCTCCATGGACAATATAGGGAATCCGTACTCTACTAGTATATCTGCTCAATGAGGGTTACACAGTCATTTTTTTTTTTTTTCATGTGTGCAAAGAGTACATTCGTGTGTGTAAGTGATTGCTGAGCTTTCTTGTACAACCGGCAGCAAAAGTATCCGAGCACTAGAAAATAATTCTGATGCCAAACAATTACACTTAACACTGTTTTGTTAAATAAATCCTTGTTGAATCATGTTGTTAGACTAAGAACATGACTCGACAGGGTTTATTTAACAAAGCAGTATTAAGTGTACTTTTTTTTAGAAGGATTATTGCTAGTGCTCGGATACTTTTGCTGGTACACACAATGGTAATGACATGCCTCGTCCTGGACCACTTGTTAGGGTGGACTCTAGACTTCCACAAATTGCTCATTACGTAGGTATCATGTGATATTTAAACTAGGGTGAACAAATGTCCTGAAATTAGGGGGTTAACTAAAGTGACTGTATGTCTCAATTTATTGGGGACAGTCACCACTTTTGGCAGTTTGTCACTATGAACAGGATTCGACAAGGATTTATTTAACAAAACTGTATTAAGCGTAATTTTTTTACATAGGAATTTTTGCTACTGCTCGAATACTTTTTCTGCCGAATGTACAGTCGGTAACAAAAGTATCCGAACACTAGCAAAATTTCCTATGTAAAAAAAGTACGCTTAATACAGTTTTGCTAAATAAATCCTTCTCGAACCCTGTTCTTAGACTGGCTAAGAACAGGATTCGACAAGGATTTATTTAGCAAAACTGTATTAAGTGTACTTTTTTTATATAGGAATTTTTGCTAGTGTTCGGACACTTTTGTTACCGACCGTACTCTTGCCAGTAGTGAAAAGCAATGTCATTCTGTGAGGATATCTGTTTCCACAATACCCATTACCTAATATTCTTTTTCCGAAAATTGGTTTTTTGCATTTTATTTTCTAGCCTCCTTCCCCCCCCCCCCCCCAAAAAAAAAAAAAAAATGCAGTTTATTTTTTTATTTTTTATTTGTATTATTATTTTTTATTCAAAAATAAAATGTAAAAAATAAAAATATTTAAACTTTTTTAGAAAATGAGTGCAAATTTAACGGTTGTGAAATTTTCTAATTGTGAAAATGAAATTTAAATAATCATCAATTGTGGAAGCATATTTCCCCACTGAATAACATCACCTGTCGGTGAAGTTTGGTATTATACAGTCGGCAACAAAAGTCTCCGAACACTAGCAAAAATTTCTATATAAAAAAAAGTACACTTAAAACAGTTTTGTTAAATGAATCCTGTTTTTAGACTGACTAAGAAAAGGATTCGACAACGATTTATTTAACAAAACTGTATTAAGTGTACATTTTTTACATAGGAATTTTTGCTAGTGTTCGGAGACTTTTGTTACCGACTGTACTAAGAAAAGTAATCAAACTTAAAAAACAAAACTTTTAGAAAGAAGTTGCAATTATTGGCATATCTATGTAATGTGCTGTTAGCGCTCAAAAATTGAGATTCCTAATATCCTCATAACATTTTACATGTTTTTTTTTTTTTTTTTTTTTTTTTTCAACATTAAGGGGATTGCCCATTGCGCAGCACTAGTGCGACGTAAAACTCATCCAAACAACCAAACAACCGTCAACACTAAGCGGCTCCGGGCCCTGCTCACTCTTCCAATCCCAAAGGGTAGTTTCCTTGTTTGAACAGATTTTACGTTGTACTAGTGCCACGCTGTGGACAATTGGCAACGGTCCGAGACTCATTATAGGGTTGTTCTGAGATATGCCATCCTCTATAGGTTGAGTGTATTTTGCGTCGCACTAGTGCTGCAGTTAAATAGACTTGGCGTCTTCGACGTTTATCGCCAAACGTGCGGGTACCTTATTCTAGGAATCTGCATCCGCAATTCCCTGCACTAAGCCTAACCTGTAGCGGTCTCAGAGACCGATGTTCCGGTATAAGGGTTAACATTAGTTTTAAGTGTAAAAATTCTCCTTACTGCTTCAAATTGTGGTATATATTTACATAACTGTATTTTTTATTTTACTAAAACATGTTTAAGGGCTTTTATGAAGCTAAATTAAATTAAATGTGGTTTATGTTTTTTTTTTTTTTTTTTTTTTTTTTTTTTACGGCTCGGTTTAAAAAAAAAATATGACTACTCAAACAATACCTTCCTTCTTTTTTCCTCTAATAATATTTTTATATTCATTTACACTTTTATTTTGTAATATTGTAAGTAAATTAATACACCTATGCAGCAACAGGAGCTTCTTAAAAAAATCCTAAAGATAATTTTTATGTTTTTAAAGTATGTGTGTAATCTTAGAGTGTTAATCTTAGTTTTGGTAAAAATGGTGCTTCTTACTACGAACCTGTTGTACATGTTTGTAAGACTGTATTTCTCAAATTGTTTGAGTATTTTTTATAAAAGTTTATATAACTAAATTAAGTTTTTAAAAAGTTTATTTGATCTTTAATTCATTCAGTTAAAAGAAGTTGAGAAAGAAAGCTTCTTTTTTAAATGTCTTATAATATTTTATTCATGAATACCTTTTTTTTTTTTTTTTTTTTTTTTTTTCAAGCAAAATAATGAATACAAATGTATATTGCAAATATATTACTTGTCTGAGAATCACTAGCAACCCTCCCCCCCCCATCCTGCACACAAACACAAACACATACTTGCTAAAATAAACTAATCAGGTATATTCAATAACTACAAATAAATTTTATTGCGCAAGTCATTTTGCAAGGAAAAAAAAAAAAAGAAAATTGACTACACTTATTCTTTTCCAGCTACTGAATGAAGATAACACTTAAGGAATTTTTGAAGCAAACCCGAAAAATGTTTCTGATCGTGAAGAACAGACTTTTTTAGCCATTAACCAAGTGTGTGTAAAAAAAAAAAAAAAAAAAAAAAAAACTTGGTGTTTGTAATGAGAAAATAGCTTTAAAGTGTTTCATACATTTCATTACATTTACCTGTATACTGAAGTTTACTTTGTAACAAGTGAATTACAGAAAAAAAGTGCAGAAACTTTTTTAATATGGATATATGCAATAAAATATGGATTATCATAGGTTAAGTATAAGTAAATATTGCATATAAAGCAAAAAAAAAAAAAAAAAAAATTCAGCCAAATTTTATATAACTATGATTTTACCAGTACTATAAAGTTGCATTATTTTCTACAAATAATTTCATAATTTCATAGCCTAATAGCTAACATTCTGAAAATATAAAGATTACGAAATATTCTTAAAACTTGAAAGTTACAACATTTCTCATATTTATTAATTTATAATTTGTGTTATTTAATTCGCTTTTCAATTTTTAAAAAAGTAGAAGCATATACAATAATGAAAATATTTTACAAGCAAATTATCAAGTTGCTAAAACGTTTGTTTCTGTAACTCTCAGAAATAGATAAACAATGCAAATTGGAAAAATGGTCATAAGAAGGTACATTATTCGAACAGTATATTTTATTCTCTATGGGGACAGACGGCTTTTAATCATTCTTGTTTTCAAAGATGTCCATTCTCAAATATAATAACCGTTCAATTATTATTCACACCCAAAATTTTTTATTTCAATTGATTCTCGTGAAAAGGCACTCGGAAAGAAGCGCATTTTTGCAGTTTGTGAACTTTGTAAAATCATTTCTTACAGTGAAAATTACAGTGAGTGTTACATATGCTTAAGAGGGGATGGGGGAGGAGCTATAACTTTGACTATATGTAGAAAAGTATGTTACATATGGCTGACGAGAATTGTAGGGGTACATGGAAATAAAATAATTTTTTTAACTACCTTATTATTCTGTTTTTTTTTTTTTTTTTTTTTTTTTTAAATATTGCTTCTGTTAATGGAAAATTACAGACAATTACGTATGTAATTTTTTATAAAAGTTTCATTGAAATATGTAACAGTTTAAGTTTTAAAATGTCATTTTATTTCCGTCTATAAAATCCCTTCCTAAACCCTACAGTTTTATGTATCATTTACTGTAAGTTTCATAAAGAATAAGTGATATCATTAAAATCGGTAACATGGTGATATATATATATATATATGTGTGTGTGTGTGTGTGTATGCTCCGCACACCAATCATGTGTGACACTTACTGTATTTTTTATGATTATAAGGTTTCATGAAAATAGGTATGAAAGTACTATAAAAACAATTAGTTTCTTTTAGTCTACTAATAAAACGCATAATCTGTGAAAAAGTCTTGCCAAAAACTTTTATCAATCAATGGAAGAAATACATGGTAATATATATGTTTGTACAGGATAAGTCTTTTTTTATACACGGCACTTATTAAGCTAAAGTTTAATTCAAGCAAAAAAAAAAAAAAAAAAAAAAAAATCTACTGAATTAACTTTCAGAAATTGTCACTCAAAGATCATTTATAACATTTTGTGTCCCCAGTGTATGATTTTATGTTCAACAAACACCTTAGTGAATTAAATATAGTTCAGATTGAAAATTCATTATTCAATGAAAAACTTCCTTTAAACAATTCACGCTTATATTCAGTAATGTTTATGAATACTTTTGTCTAATCCTGTAAATAATATAGAGCGTTTTACATAGCCTGCAATATGCAAAATTAGTTAAAAACGCATAACGTACCTCAAAATGCATTTCCAATTACTATCGCTGAGAGACATTACTTAGGATACAGTACTGTATCCAAAATGTTTTGTATATCTCAGTTTGAAAAAAAAAAAAGCAATAAATGATAATCATTATACATTAAAGGGATAATACAATTCAAGTATGATGCAAACAGTTTTCCATAGAGAATTATGCAATGAAACTCTTGTGTGGCTCTCTGTAAATGAATAATAAATAATTTATATTCCCATATTTCACAGAATTCAGGTATTAATGCACTTCATTAATGCATATGAGCTTTATGCTCGAAAAGTTATAACGACATTAAAATGCACGTAAAATAATTTTTTCCTATTCATCGTAATGTAACAATACATTTGGTTCTCTTTTAATAAACTGTAAATATTGCATGTTATATTTCAAACAGGGATGAAGCTGTAATAAATGTAAATGACGTAACAAAATTAGAGCAATCTGAATGTATTTTTAACCGTTACAGCATGACCAGACGGCTAAATAAGCTGAAGTTCTATACACTTTAATCTCTCTCTCTCTTTCTCTCTCTTTTTTTTAGGTATTATAAAAGTTTACATGCGATCAAATTTAAGTACAAAATTATATTACTGAGCAATCATGAAATTTTCATTATTTATCTTAGTAATCTCAATATAAAAATGAATAAACACCTTGCATTTCATGATTGGAACCAATAAATAAAATTGCAACAGAATAGGAAAGGGGGGGATTCCACTGTATACCACGGAATAAGGACGCTTTCACATGTAGGGTGACATTACTTTTCCTTAGGGTGCCATTCTTTCAGTTCCGGAGCACCTTGGTGTAAGGGTGCCGTTATTATAATTTGTGGTGCCATCTTTCACCCCTTGAAGTACTCTGAATTAGGGGTGCCATTTTTTCACCCTTTATAAGGGTACCATTTGGTACCTCTACGGGTGTCACCAGCGAGACAAGCTTTTCACCCCCAGAGGGTGCCATGTGTCACCTGTAGTTTTAACAGTGTGAATAGTCAAAGGCAATCATCGTACAATAGAACAAATGTGATTTACTTTTATCTGTGACTACCTGAAATTAAAACACGCAACATTTAAAATTATAATTCAAAACATTACGCAAACAAAGAAGCCATTGATATGGAAACGAAATTTATATCATATATCTTGGCTAATTTTTAGCAATAAATATTTTTTCGATACTTCTATCCTAAATAAGCAGACATTACCCATGAAATTTTTTCTCACATATCTGCAAATATGTGTATATTTACTTCGTTAATCAATAAAATCAATATCATTTTAAAATAATTTTGCATCTGAAAAGCACAAGCAAAACTAAAATTTAACAAACACTCACTGACAAGAAAAAAAATAAATAAATAAATAAATTGTCATCAAAAAGCATTCTTTAAAAAGCATAAAAAAAAATACAGAATTCAAACAATCATGATTATTTTTACAAGTCCTCCCAAATTTATATTCACGAAATTCTTAAAAATAAATATTGTCATAAACAGTAAATTCTCTGCGAGAAAATATCTGTTCATTACTTAAAGTTATGAGAGAAAAAGAGTGAAGAGACGACTTCCCTAAATCGCTTTTGTTTAACTGCTATTCTGAAAGTAATGAGATCGTTAGAAGCAGAATTCCAACAAAAGAGCATTATATTCTGTTGAAAATCTGGTGAGTTTGTATCAGAATAACTTACCTTTGTTTAGTTTATAAATAATAAATGGAATGTTCTTGTCGAAATTATTTTCTTTAAAGAAGTGCGCGTTGTATGGGCTGAAATATATTTATTTCTTTTTATGTTTTACTATTTTATAAATGTGCAACTCAGTAGTAATAACTTTCGTTTTATAAAATTTCAAGAGAATATTTCTTTTTTTTTTTTTTAACAAGTGGATAAATTATAAAAATGTAGGCGAAATTAATGCATCTGCGATAAATCTTTCTATGACAAATTAGAAAGAATTATTATTTTGTTTTTGTCTGTTTTTTAATACTTGTTTCACTTTCAATTATTTATTTTCTTTGATAGTTTTTTAAATAATTTATGATAGTTAACAATTACTCCAAATAAATTGAAATACATAAATATTTTATATTAAATTTTAAGATTTTTATAAAATTTATCTTTCTCTTTTCATAAATCTGTCTAATTAATTAATGAATTCTAATCGATAATAAGTTTCAAGTTTGCTTTATAAATAATAATTGTACTACTAATAAAAATATACCTGATGAGCTGTATTCTATTTTCATATGCATAAATTTGTAACTTATTAAAAAAAGAAATATATTTTTTAAATTGCTCTTGGTTAAATATTTTTTTTTTGCTGTGTGTAAATAGCTTATTCAAAGGTATATTTATGTCAAGCACACACACACACACACACACACACACACACATATAGATATATATATATATATATATATATATATATATATATATATATATATATAAATTACCAAAATATGAGCAGATGGTGTAAGGTCAAAATAAGGCGAAATAAGTTAAACGAAAGGAGCTTAAATAACTATACATACATATATGTATATGGCTTTATTAAAGTTTATAAAAGTATGTTCTTGTTGTGATTATTTATTTATTACAAACAAAGGATTAACGTATTATATATTTAAAATAAATAAATACATGATCTGTCATGATGCTGACGCAATTTTTTCTTACCCTACTTGTTTTAGATATGATTTCATTTCCCATCAATTTCTGCGTAAGGTGGACAACTGCTCAACTTAATGCCAAGTCTATCTTTTAATATTGCATGTTCGTCCCCAATACTTTTAAGGCAGTTAATGTATTCTAAAATTATTTAGAGAGCATTTACTCACACTACTTTTTAAATTTAACGATCTAAGTGCAAATTTCTAAGTGCCTCAATCGTTTGTTTTTAAGTTAAATTGATAACAAAGAGAAACATAAGCGGACCGCTCTAAACTTAAAGCATTTTAAATTTTTGATAGTTTATTTTAATATGCGTAACCTATATGTGTTTCAGATTAAATTCAAATAATAATTAATTTAATCAATAATTAATTTTTTAAGTAAACTCTACGAATTGCATGAGCATCAAACAGTTCTTTCAGGTAAAAATATCAGCACGACTTTTCATTAGGCGAAAAATCTAGCGACATGGGCATCATCAATGCAGTAAGGTGCACTTGCGTCCATTGAGTAGTTCAAAGTGACATCTGCATATGGCTTCCTCTGAAACATCATTTGTTAAAATTGGAAATAATACATCTATCATTAGAAAAGAAAAAGAACAAAAGTTTAATAATCGACTAAATTCAGGAGAAAATCGAAAAACTTTGGCACAAAAAAAAAAAAAAAAAAAAGCTAAATACAGTACCCGCCTCTTATTAAAATTACATTCGTTCTAAGGCAAAGCGATTTTATTAAGCGGCTAATTTTTATATCCGGCGAAGGTTCTTGCACTCAAGTAAAAGGTATTACTTCCTTGAATTTAAAAAGAAATTTCAAAAGTTAAACGATTGATGAGAGTAATAAACAGTATTGGTTAATTTTCGACCGACAATTAATTAATTGTTCATTAAAAATAAGTAAATTAAATACATACTCCATATAAAATTAATAAACACATAGTGCATACAAAATTAGTCAATATTTATACATTGATTAAATATTAGGCGCTTTCAAAAGTTTTTTTCGTTTCTTAGTTATTTCAGAATGAGAACTAAGGATTATCTTTTAATAGTTAAAAATGAAAAAAAAAAAAAAAAATCACTAGTAATTCAAGGCAGTAACTTATTATTTCGATTTTTAGAATACACTCCTGGAATTTATTACTTAGACAAGTGACGAAGCGAGTTTATTTCGTTATTATGCTGCAGGTGTAAAATTTCCTACAAAGAGAGATAACGAGGGAGATTGTTGTGCTTTATTTTATTTTTATTGAAAAAAAAAAAAGAACTGTATATATAATGCGTAAATACACATTTTTACTGTTGAAGAGACTTTTTGAGTTTATTAACCGGCGATGCTGATTTTATTAAACGGCGGTTTTAAAAGTAGTTCGTATTGATTTGATTCCGGTCTTGACATTTTGATCAGATTAAGCGGCTGATTTTATTAACCAGTGAATTTATTAAGCGGCGGGAACTGTATTTGGTTTTAGTGTAATATATATGGATGTTAAAGGGTTAATCAATTACATCATGTAGAAATGAAGATATTCACATTTATTTTTCAGATCACGGATGGAATTTATTTTTATCAGCACATTGTTGCAATTGTGACGTCGTATTTTACTGCTAAATCATTCTTTTTCTATAGTTTTATTTATTCTTCCATTTTTTTTTTTTTTTTTTTTTTTTTTTTGTGTGTGTGTGTGTGTGTGTGTGTGTGTGTGTGTGCGTGACCTTATAAACGAATGATGAACGCTTTTTATATGTTTCAGCAATTGAAATTGGTTGTTAATATCATTTTGTTTAGTGCAGTCGAATAATATCAAAATATATGCCAACGAGAAAAGTTGCTTATTCACGTAATGCATTTAATATAGCGAATTTGGATATATTTTTCATTAAGTGTTTTCGGTTATGCGCTGATATCAAACGCATAGGCACACAGATGCAAAGACCAAGTATCTGTCAGTACACAAATCTATTTCGCACATATATTGACTAACTGAATATAAATTTAGATTTATATCATTCCCGGTAAAAATTTCCACAGTTTAACACCATAGAGAACGTATGTGATCATGTGGGGGATCATTGTACATACATTTTGTGGAAACAGAAAATCATACCGTTTCCAAATTTAGATCTCTTATTTCATTAGTGCGGAATTAAATATCACTTCTGACATGCAGAACCTTAGCAAAATCCTTTTTATAACGTATTTTAGAAGTATTTATTGGAAACGTAAGACACAGTAATAAATAAAGAAATACAGCAGTGCAATTTGGCATGTATATTTATGGTCTCTAAGTTTTTCGAAGCTGTTATTAAGATAAATAAATAAATAAGTATTCGAATAACACTTATAATTACAAATGTTCGTTTATAAAATTGTATAAAGATTTACAGTGATTTGTTATGTTAATATTTCGATATATTTATAATTTTTAGTAAATTTAAAGTTATGACAGATTTTGTGCTCTCAAAGGTTCTCTATTAATGTACATCCCATGAATTTTGGACCCTACATTTACAATAAGTTTGTGGAATATTCTTTAATACAAATAACTTTCTTTCTTTTCATCTGATGTAAATTTAATAAATAAATAAATATGTATATAAAATAAAACATCATTAAGATTATCATTTATAACACCAACAAATTTAACATGAATATCTTGTAAAAAATAAAAATAAAATGAATAAGTAAATTAAAAATGAGAAAAAAAGCATTTTTTCACCATCTAATCATCTCTTTTAATTAAAAAAAAAGTTCAAAATAAGTAATTTACTTTTTATTTACTTTTTAGTTAACTTTTTAAACAACTGAAGCATTATTATTTATGAAAAAAAAACTTTTAACTGATTACTTTTTGAATAAGACCTTTTAATTAAGAGATGTTTAATTATACTTAGACAAAAATGCTGTCACGCAATTCTAAAACAGATAATTACTAATGTGTTAATAATTTTAATACAACTCCTCTTGCTTTCAAAGAAAAAGAATAATATTGAAAAGAATAATTTGCCAATGTTCTCAAATAAATTCAAAAGAATAATAAAAGAAATAAAAGCAATTAAAATATAACCTGTAAAGAACAATGCTAAACGAATTATTTTAATCTGCTTTTGTTCAGCATTTTAATCGACGGCCCATTTTCATTTGAGATTAAAAGCTATTTCATATTTTAATATAAATTTAATTTCTAAAACGGAATTCGTTAAAATAATGCGTTTGTAAACATTGGAATTGTTTAAAGTGAAATTTTTAAAATAATTATGTTTACAAGAATTCATCATTGAAGTATTTTCTTTCTTTGGAAATATTTCCTTTGTTATAAATAATCTCACATTGTCTTTTTGATATTGAAAGATAAAGAACATAAGTTTTTTTTTATTTTGTTGAAAAGTTAATCTTTGAATATTTAAACACCAAAAAAGATATTTCAATGCATTTTCTGTAATTAAAATTTAAAGGGAAGCAAAATTGATCGATAAGGGAAAATTTGTATTAACCAATTAAAAGCTAGAATTAATTTTCAAAGCTTTTATGTATAAAGTAGATTTTAACCAAAAATTTTATTGAATAACGGAAATGTACTAAGATTTGAATATTTAATTAAAATTTTAGATATAAAAAATCTGGGTTATAAACTGTCTGTATCAAGTATAATTGATATTCACTAAGATTTGGATATTTATTTAAAATTTTAGATATGAAAAACTTGGGATTATGAAAGTTGTTCACTGTTGTCATGACATATATAGTGCAACTGTGTCTCTTACACCTAGCATTAAGGACGATTCCAAATGTTTGAAGGGATACCAGATTGAACGACAAGTTGAAGTCATCTAAACATCCAGTCATTTGGTGTTCCCTTATCGCTTACAGTCTTCATCAAAAGTATCCGATCACTAGCAAAAAGTCCTATGTAAAAAAGTACATTTAATAATAATGTATTGTTAAATAAATCCTTGTCGAATTGTGTTCTTTGACTGACTACGACCAAGATTTGACAAGGATTTATTTAATAAAAATTTAAGTGTACTTTTTTTATATAGGCTATTTTGCTAGTGCTCGGATACTTTTGCTGTCTAAGAACACAATTCGGCAATGATTTATTTAACAAAACAGTAATATGCGTACTTTTTTATATGGGAATGTTTGCTAGTGCTCGGATACTTTTGCTGCCGACTGTATTTTCTCTAAACGACAAGGGCTATCACCTATACTTTAACACTGCACTCGTTGAGTCAATATTTGCGCAGAGGTTCCCATGGTCATAAGAAGCGTGGTTAAGCAATATATAGGTGCCAAATTTAAGACATTTTAGCTACCTTGAAAAAAAAATAATAGAAATTTTTTATATATTTTTGTTACAGTTTTCACTGATTAAATCAAATTAAAATTTCTATTAAAATTCTCTGGTAACCAAACACTGTTTAAGTTGGCAGCTAAAGATACATAACGAGTCATTCATGAGTGATTACACCAAATGATTATTCGTTAAAGACGTAATTTAATAATCAAAGGAAATGTTTTGACGTGTTTTCTGTCATTCAAAATTTTAAAGATATCAAAATGTATTGATAAAGAAAATATATATGTACCGAAAATATTATATACCGCAGCAATTTTTTCAGTCATTTGTCTATAATGCTATTTTTATCAGAAATAATAAATATACAGTAAAACGTATATGTACTTCCATTATTATTATTATTATTATTATTGTTATTATTATTATTATTATTATTTAATTTCGAATATAAGAAACACTGATATTATGAACAAAGATTTCGACGGTTGAGATTGATGTGGTATTTTAATTATTTGAAAACTGATGTTGAAGAAAATTTTAAAGAAAACTTTCAGTCACCTAAAGCAATGTAGAAATCATGTGCATACAGCTAGTCGCATATACACGAATAATATTTTTCAAAAATCACTTTTGGAAACTTGCGTTAATCAATTCAAATGTAAAATATGAAAGATCTTGATTTGAATGTTTTTATTCAAACATACATCTATTCAGTCTTTTTTTTTTTTTTTTTTTTTTTTCATTTTCATTTCTAAATATTATCATAGAAAATACTATAATCAAAGTTTACTCCAGTATGTCGACAAGTCATCAAAAAATATCACCAAAATCACACGCATGGTCGAAAATTTTGTTGCTAAAATGTATTTTTAAACCTATTTTTATTATGTATTTTTATTTATAATTTATAGAAAAGGTGAAAAATATGCTTTATTATTTAAAAATTGATGGTATAAAATAAAAAAATAAAAACTTAAATTCACGTATTTCATACAAGATTCATATTTCAATTTTCTTTGATATTTTGCTAAGCATATTTAATAGCTGTATAGTAAGACAGACGTTTTGCTGTATTCAGTATTCTATAACACTGTTTTTTCTTTCGGGTCTGTTATATTGCGCTGTTGCCTTCACACTGCACTTTACCTTTATTTGCTTTTGTTTACGTTTTCTGACTGATGACAATCACTTCTTAATGTTTTTAATTCTTAACGGTTTTTGCGTGTTTTTGTAAATTATTTTACTTACTTACATTCTTTGTAATTAAAACCTTTTCTTTCACTGAATATTACTGCAAGTTGGTTATTGTCAACCGGACTTGGATAACGTATATGTTTGATGCCGGAAATAAACTTCTTTTTATTTTTTCGGGTGGTGTGATGTTAGGATTAAGGCCAATTGTATACAATAGGGGCCTGAGTCTAAGGGTTATTTTTTATGGGAATTCATAAAACAGAAATGCACAACGAGTTTTTGCTTAAAATAACTTAAAGTTTCTCTGTTGTTTTCAAATAAAAAAAAATTATATATTTCCCTAAATATATATATATATATGTGTGTGTGTGTGTGTGTGTGTGTGTGTGTATTATTTCTTTCATTATATATGTTTGTCTACCGTTTTATATTTTTGAATCGCTAAATCTTTCGAATCCCTAGGTGATCTTATCGATCACTAAATATTCACTGTTGCTCGAAAATCTGTAAGGTTTGAGACCTCGTGCTTAGGTTTTAAATACTCGAAACCGCGTCTAGTTCACCATAGAGCTTTTGGTTGGAGTCAAGGTAACCAGTTAGATTTAACGTTAGATGGCATCGGCCTCGGTGAAGTGTCCGGTTGAGCATAGGAATGTTTGGTTGGTTGTAAATGAAGGTTGCCAGTTATACGAAGGTAAATTGTCGTTTGGTTACAGTGGAGATGTAAAATGAGTTTAAGAGGAGTTACGAAGTTTATCGTATTCAGTTGAATTCTTTGTGTTTTTAGGATGGTTATTTTATGAAAATATTATGTGAATCTATCTATCTATCTCTCTCTCTCTATATATATATACCCTAACAGCACATCACATCCACAAGACATCCTCAGGATATCCTATGGATGAAAGTACGTCTAAGGGACATCTTTAGGATGTGCTATGGATAAGTGTGATTCTTAAAATTATTAATGACTCTAAATTAAAGAAATTTATGGATTACGGTACTAAATATCGACTTCCTTCAAAAATTAATATTTCACAGATTCTACGACAGTTATCATATGATATTGATTTGTTTATTTATAAACTCTCCATCTCATATAATAAACCTATTGAATATTTCAATCAATGGAAATTTTTAGTGATTTCTAAATTTAAAGCTGAATTAATTCAACATCGATCAAGTCTCACACATTATAATAAATCAAATCTCATTAATTCTATTAAAGAATTGTAACAAAACTTTATTATTACTTATGTAGATAAATCTCCTAATAATTATGCTATAATCTGTAAACACTATTATCTTTCTTCACTCAGTTCATCTATATCTTCGAGTCCTAACTTTCATCCTACCAATAATGATATTAATATTAATAACCGTAAAATTCACTGCTATTATAAATTGCTAAAGCTTCCATTTAATAATTTTAAATATCCTTATATTGTACTTATTCCTAAATTTCACAAAACTCCTATTAAATTTAGAACAGTCACTGTTGGCTGTAATACTAACAATAATAACGCTAACAAAATTATCCTTGATATTCTCAAACAAATCTATGACTTAATTAGTAAATCAAAAAATTTCTATTGCCTTAAAAATAGCTATCAACTTAAAGATAAAGTTTTATCGATGAACAATGTCACTGATATCTTGACATGTGATTTTGCTGACCTGTTTAATAATATTAATTTAACAGATCTTCATCATATCATCTTTAACCTCTTTGAAAAATTTAAAAGTCAAATTTCTTTAGCAAAATGCTTTTCTGCAACATCATTTAAGACACTTTTAAATTTTATTATTCATAACAATTACATTCTACACAGTAATAAAATTTATATTCAAAAGATCGGTATTCCACAAGGAGGTTGTAGCTCGAGTTTGTTAGCTGACTTATACCTTTACCATTATGAACAGGGATTATGTATTGAAAATGTCTATTTTTATCGGTACATTGATGACATTATAATTTTTATGTCAATATTTTTTTCCCAAATTTATTCAAATTTGAATATCCTTCTCACCGTACCTTAACTCATAATCTTCTCAACAACAACTGTATTAGTTTCTTAGATTTAAAACTTAAACTTGAAGGTAGTAAAATTTGTACTGATCTGTATGACAAAAGACAAGATTTTTGTTTCAAAGTAAATTCATTTACACATTTTAATTCTTGTCTTCATATCTCTGTTTACAGAAATATCATTCTCAATCACCTCTTTCGTATACATAATCTTTCTTCATATAGGTTTAAAAACAAAAATATCTCTCACATAATTAATGCTGCTACAAAAATGGGTTATCCCAAAAAAAAAAATATTCATTCAATTGTTTATCATTAAGGGTCTCTGTATAACACACACACAAAAAAAAAACCTACTTAAGGTAAAAAAAATAGTGGATGGGTGGGCAGATGTTTGATTAGGGAGGAAGGGTGTTGTTGTTTGGCTGGTTGGTTGGGAGGGTTTGCTGTTGAATTAAATAAAAAAAAAATGGGATTGCTGCAAGTTACATTCTTCTTTTTTTTCTGGTTGATATTATGAAAAGTGAACTCTTTTTTCGTTAAATTTAATTGTGTGCATTTGGCTACTAGTGGTTTCCCTTGTTTAGTTTGAACAATCAATCCAATTTAATAACAATAATAATTATTATAAAAAAATCATCACATTTAAAATAATAACTTTAATTATTGAAGACTGCCTTGTATTGCTTATCCTTACATGTGTGCCTTTTGGGATTATTGCTTGTGATTGAGTCTTTTTTACAACTTCACTTTTAATTCTTCTTAATACTTTTATTTTAATTCTTCTTAATACTTTGAATTTATGTTTAATTAATTTATGTTTTATAAAATTAAGTTCAATTATTAATTTCATTATTTTAGCTTTAACATTAACATGATCCACTAAACATCACTTTAATTATTGGTGCCACTTATTCTCTTAATCATGCAATTAAAACCCCTGAAATACACTTCTTATCGCATTGGTGTTATTTTCCTGATATAATTTAACTGACTTTTTGTTTATCTAGCTAAACGCTAGATTTCGCTTGCTCACTGCTGTCTTATGTCTTCTTTCTGTAATCCTTTCTATGAACGGCTTAATGATTCTTGTTTTACGTACAATTTAAATTAACATTTATCTAGTTTAAACTTTAATTAACTTTAAATTATATTTTGACTATCTCAATAAATAATTACTCTGTGTATTTTATAGTTAATGAAAATGCTCTGTCGTTCATTTTTTGTCGATTAATCGATGTTTGCAAAGTTTTCTTTTTTAATTTCATTTTTTGTTGGCAACATCCTATTCTCCAGTTTGGTTAATTGTGTTACATGTGGCTACTATGCGTTTTTCTAGTTTTCTGTCTGGTATCCATGAAGATTTTATTTAATATTTGTTTAAATTTAATATTTCATTTAATTTCTCATTCTGTTTTGCTGCTTCGATCGGGGCTGAAATGATATAATTGCTATGATTAGCTATATTGTTTTACGAAATCGATGCATCTTTCACAGCTTTATGAAGTACATGCCCCTTGCTGAGTATTTTACTTCTAATTATAAGCATTTTTATCCAATTATTTCTGTGGTTATTTATTTGCTTTCTCTGTCTTTAAGTTTAATGTTCCTTTTTTTATTATCATCCATATCGGCGTAAGTAATTTAAGTTATTTTTGTCTCTTAAAGGTTCTTAATATAAATCGCAACAATTTTGTGTAAGTTTTTCCTCTATGTTAATATCAGTTCTACATTTTTGTGTGTTGGTATTGTTTTGTATCTATTAATTGCTAAATTTTAAGATAAAATTTTATTACGATATATAAATATATATATATATATATATATATATATATATATATATAAAATAAGATTTTTGAACTAAGGAAAAGTTCGTGTTCGGTGATGTGTGTTTCGGGGATAAAGAAGTTTGATGATGCTAACTTTAGTTAAACCTTCTGTTGCTAAGTAATTCCAAGTCTGACGAGTTCATCATTTTACAAATACTTGAAATTTAAGATAATATTAACTATGAAAATCTTAGTATTTCTCTCCGTAAAAGTTAAAATAAAAAGATGTAGTAGTGTACATGAATCGTCCTAATTTGTATATTATCGGCATTTTTTACTAATTCAGATGAGAAATAAACAGCCGGTTATAAACCACAGATTACCATACAGATAGAACAGTGAAGCTAAAACGCCAACCGGAATGATTATAGCAGCACAAGGATCAACGGAAGGGAACTAATAGTTTCCATATTTGTTGGGTCTATATGGATAACACCTTTGATCAATTTTTTTTTTTTTCTTTCATGAGTAGTTAGTAGCAAGTTTGTGTGTAAAATTTGTTTTCTTTTTCTTCATTTTCTATAATTTTGGAATTCATAAAATCATACTCAAAACATTCAGAGCTTCTAAGAAGTGAAATTAATTTTTATAATGTTTAAAAATATGCTTTTACAAACACATTCATATTAAAGGGCAAATAAACATTACAAGCTGCAGTTCCGAAATAGCAGTATGGAATCGTTTGCTTGCTTTATCCCCGTAACTTACTATCATGAATTAACACGGGCTGGACATTTTTGATTTAAATTATTATCCCCCGAGTTATGTCGTGATATATTTCTATTCTTTGTCGTGGTGAAGCATCATGTATAAATTTGTTGTTTCTAGAGCCAATAGATGACATTACTTGTCCTTTAGTATAGCGTTTTAAATGATTGTTGAGGAAGGATTAAATACTGAATAAGGTTTTATTACTTGTTGAAAGAGAGTTACTGCTGCGTTGAGCTGAGTAAATGGTTATTTTTGAAATGTTTATTGAAAATAAATACATAAAGTAGGAAATCAAATAACACAAAATGCTTTAAAAAGAAAAAAGAATATTTTGGTGCACGTATATTTTCAAAATATATTTGATTAATATTTAGTAGCTGTTTCTTAAAATAAATTGTCCTTGATGATCACGTCTGTAAATAATAATAAAATTGCCAAAAATAAACACAGATAAAATAAAAATGAGACAAGCGATTGCGTAAGGTGAAGACATCGAAAAACTTACAACCATTATCCACAGAATCACTGAAGTCGCATTTTAGTTACTATTGAGTATATGGGAGTGTCGTATCTGTATCTCGTAGTAATCTATGCTCTAAACTTTCCGCTACAGCTTAACAACAACTGTATTAAATATTTGTTTTTTCAAATATGGAGCTGTTGGAGCCATCCGTCCATGAAGGAACAAAATTTTGATAGTATGTCTCCAGAACATCATTAGGGGTAAGTTACAGACCGTCACCAATTTCCCATAGTGTAGCACTAGAGCTTCGTAAAACCCATTCAACCTCAACCTTAAGAAAATGTAATTAAACAACAAATAGTAAATATAGCATACTGCAATAAGAAAGCACCACAGAACTGGTGTTTTAAAGTAATAATTACAAAATTTTGAATGAACACCACAAAATGCAATAAACTCGCAACAATTGTTTCGAGTCGAAAGAACACACGACCCTTCGTCAGGCGAACAAATTAGGGACGAGTGCTACAATCAAAGCGGTGCGAAAGAACTGTCGCGAGTTTATTGCCTTTTATGGTGTTCATTCAAAGTTTTGTAATTATTATTATTATAGCACACTTCAGTTGAAATATATCGTCGTTAGTACCAAATATCGAGATGGATTTCCTATTGTATATATATATAAGCATAGTTGAAATACGGATTACCACGTAAGAAAATGTTGAGAATAGATACTAAGAGACTGAGAAATGGACGCTGTGAAATTATTTGTAAAGTTTGTCAAGTAGTTGAAAATCTTACAAAACATCATTTTTTCTGAAATGCAAAGTACAGATGTTTTCGCAACAACCATTTCTAATTACCCTATTGGCTAATTCATCAAAATCTCAACAATTCTGGTTGCTGATAATTTGTCCATTATATTTATAGTATCACAAGTCTATCTTGCTAATTTTCATAGATGACATTATGCTCGAATTACCAAAACTACAGTATAATTTCCTTCTTATATTTTAATGATTTTCAAAGTTGCTAATTTTATCTTTTCTAAATAGTAACGTGTTAACAATCAGAACAGAAATAAGTTCAGAAATTCGTACTATTATAAAAGATAAATTTGTTTCATAGGAACGTTATTGAATCATTCAATGATGCAAAATCCCAATAAACCTTTTATAGGGTACAAGCGCCACCAGGGGACCATGTACCAGAAATGCACAATTTAAAATTTAAACTCTAAAAAATAGTTTTCTGATTTTTGCATACATTGCAGCAACATTCAGAGAGATTCTTACAATCCTTTACTATTAATTACTTGAACTACAGACATTTCCAGCCATTAGTTTTCCAATAACATTAGTTTAACTGAAACAAATTGCGTATTCTATCATTTTGCTGATTTTTCTTGTAGCTTTGAATTAGCAAAACATTTTTTTTGTTTTGCTTTGTCTTTGCTTATTTTTTAAACTTTGTTTTCACATGTCTAAAATATGTATGCAGAACCATTTCATTGTGCTAAGTTTTTAATTTTTTTATTAACATGTAATAATTTAATGGGTGTCTAGAACTAGTGCCACAAAATTTTATCATGATCCGAAATGAATTGCCCTTTTAACTATTGGATCATTTTACTTCTACGGATATACAGTCGTTGACAAGGCTCATCCTTTTCTCAAATTTGGAATGTGAACAAATGTCAGTTTATTTCGCAGTTTATTGATAACACATATACATCAGATTTGTATGCTTGACATATAGTCCGTTTGTAAATCTTCGTCAAATGAAGACATATAGTATTACAATACGAAGATTTGGGAAAAACACCCAGGGCCAGCGCAGGAATCGAACCCGCTCTCCTACGCTCGAAGGCGATTAGCAGTGTGGTGACATAACTACTCGGCCACGGAGTGCCCTTCACAGTACATTAGATCGTAATGCTTCAATATATTCGTAAGAGGCTATTTGTTTCCAATATTTTTTGAAAAAGTAAGGGATTTCTTTTTGGAATTGACACAAAGAATGTGATACATAAATACGCAAACATGAGATTTGTCGTACGTTTTTAGATTATTCTTGTTAAAAGAAGGAACTTAAAACTGATATCGCCGAAAGGAATTATTAATATGTGTTACAAAGAATAAAAACATCATATAATGCCTAGAACCCTATTTCATAATATGGATGACTTATCGTCAGCCACCTTTTAGCTTGAAAGGCACCAGCCTTGGCGCATTTTTCGCTGTTTTTGTTCATCATCTCGTAGAATCTGAAGGAAACGCAAATATCTTATGTCATTTCCTGACACAATTTGAAGAATTTACTGTCTCTTATATAATATTTTGTTAAGTTAAAATTGCAAAAACTAATAAATCATAACTGAAAAGGTAACACACTATTACCGAAACGTTAGCTATTGCTTGACAATCCACGAACTCGCTGGGTAAATGTAACTACTCCACACACACACACACACACACACACACACACACACACACACACACACACACAAAAAAAAAAAAAAAAAAAAAAAAAAAGTTGGATGCGTGAACTCGTATATATGGGAGACTTAATCAGTCCAAGAAGGCAGAAAAAAAAATGCCTTTATTTTTATGCATATTTTCTTTTTATATACGTAATATTTTATATGAAAATTCGTAAATTATGAAATGGAATTGCTTTTTATGTAACAAAATATTAATTAATAAACAAAAAACTTTCTATAAACGGTAGATGTTCGATTTGTAAACAGTAAAACTGAAAATAAATAAATAAATAAATCCGGTTATTTAGCGAATTAAGCGTGTGCATGCCGATTCTTTTCCTTCCATGTTTAACAATGTAGTAATTTTTAAAAGAAATGTTGAAATTTTTATAAAAGTCACGTAAAAATCAATTATTTCTAAAGCTATAAATTTTATGAGAGAAAGATTTGTTATTTAGTTTCCGATTAGATATTAAAATATTTAATTAATGACAGAAGGTTTGAATAAAATTTAAAACGAAATTTCAGATTAAAAATAGCATGCAATTAAAAGAAATTAGATAATATAAAAAAAAAAGAGAGAAAGGTTTTCTAACTCGAAAAAAAAAAAAAAATATTTTTTAAAATTTATTAATTGAAAGCCACAAATTCCTTCAATCGAGATTTTTATTGATGTCATTTAAGGATTTCCGATCCCAGATTAATTTTCCTTTCTTTTTTTATTTTAACAAAACTTGGGAGTATTACTTTTTTTTATGTTATCAGTTTTACATCGTTTTATTGAACTTAAATTTTATGCTTAGACTAACCTATTATGTTAACAGTTTTTTATGGCATTTTTCAATTCCTTTAAATAAAATTATTTTTTATTTATTTATTTTTTATTTTTTGAAATTTCGATAAACAATATTGGATCTTACTTTTCAGATCTTATACTTTAAACAATATTGATTTACGATTTACTTATATTTGTGATCACATTTCTCTAGAATTTAAAATATATCCATATAAACAATAAATTTAACCAAGAAATAAGATTAAATATCATAGTTGAAATATTCTGATGTGTCACTGACTTTCTCTAACCCAGCATTTGAATATTATAAAGACAGATTACAGATTTAGAGGTAAGATAACAAGTGATGTGTATAAACGTACCCAAAAAACATTTCAAAATATTAGTTTCATTAGATATATATATTTAGATATATATTTCTGTGTTAAGAGGACTACCGATCCTGTTACCATAATTAATTAAATTCAAAAAACGTCTTTTACAAAAAACACAAGATTTAAATAACAGTTTTTTCGCAATTTGCTATTTATCATGCTATTTATTAAATTAAGAATGATTTTGTGTGCACAAAATTTTTGTTTTAACGTATGTTCCAAATGATACTTTATCTTGATTAACAAAATAAATTTTATTGCAGTTCTAATAAAAATAATTTGTTTTCTTATAAAGAAAAAATGTTTTTTACTTTCAAATATGTAAAAAATAATGTAAAGTTAAACAAAATATTTTCTGTTAATGTACGAAATGTCTTTCAAAGAAATGTCTTTAAAATTTTGTAAATTTAATAACATTATATGTTATGTTGTGATAACAAAGCTGATTTTGTATTTCTAACGAAAATTTGTTTTAAAACGGTAAAATAATCTAAACAAAAAACATTTTCCAATTTTAATCAAGTCCTTTCTCTGCTGCATCTGACAAACAAAGAATCCTATGGAAGTACACATCTTCTTTAATTAATCAAAGTAAGTCTATAGGTAAATCGCAATTTCAGATTCAGGCAATTTTACTTGAAGAAAATAGATCGCAGAGTTAAAAAAAAAAAAAAAAACGCGTTAAATACGCTAAGCATTACTGAAATTTGTTACAAGATTCCTTTACATCAAAATTTCAATTACGGCTACATTACATAGCTGCCAACCTAATCCTGAGTATTGTTGGTATCCACCCCTTTTTCCACACCACCTAATTTTTAGAATAATTCGCTTCAAATGTATTTTCGAACAAATAAGAAGAAAAGTACTCTAAAAAAAAAAAAAAAAAAATCACTGGTGTGGAAAAAAAGGCGGGTACTAACAATACTCGGGATTATTAATTAGGATGTTGGCAGCTATGTGGATTTATATTTAAACAAGAAAACTCCAATAATATTTAGCCGAAAATTACAAAGTGCATAATATTGAAGAGTTGTTGCGACATCATTTAACTATAGATCGCGTTATCTGGTAAGTTTAAATATGAGATGGTTACTGTATCCATCACATCAAAAACATAAGAAAGTTTAACTAAAAAGTTTTTATTAAAACTCACTGCTTATCAAGCAAATTCACAAAATGTTGAATCTAAATAAATTGTACGAAATTTAAATTTTGAGTGTAATATTATTTCGATCATTTGCTTGATACAATAATAAAAAATAATAAATACAATAAGTAATAAAATAACACAGGTAATATAAAATCCCCGTTTTATATTTAACTTTTGGCATTAGTAGAGTACAATTTATAAGAGTTTATTTTTAAATAATGTTGAAAATATCAGTTGCTATTTTATATGTTTCATAAATCACCATGATAAAAATGTTCTGAATTATAAAAATATTCTGGTGCCATGATCACAAAAGACCAATATCTAGCGGTTGATATGTATACATTTCTGTAAACAGCAAAACTTAAAACAAAAAAATTCTAACTTGAAAAAAAATATTTTTTTTAATTTATGAATTGAAAGACACAAATTCCTTCAATCAAAATTTTTGGGGATGTCATTTATAGATTTCCGATTTCAGTTTAATTTTACTTTTTTTTTACTTTAACAAAACTAGGGAGCATTACATTTTTTATATTATCAGTTTCCCATCATTTTATTGAACTTTAATTTTTTGCTAACCTATTTTTATATGGTCATTTATCAATTCCTTAAAATAAAACGATTTTTTTTTTAATAAAAATTTTAATTTTTTTTTTTTTTTTTTTTTTTTTTTTTTTTTGTAATTTCGATAAACGCTTTTGGATTTTACTTTACAGATCTTATACTTTAAACAATATCGATTTGCGATTTCCTTATAATTGTGATTATATCTCTCTAGAATTAAAAATATATCCATATAAACAATAAATTTAACCAAGAAAATAGATTAAATATCATAGTTGAAATATTCTGATGTGTCACTGGCTTTCTCTAATACAGTATTGGAATACCATAAAGACGATTTAGAGGTAAGATAACAAGTGATGTGTATAAGTATACTTAAAAAATCATTTCAAAATATTTTAGAAGTTAGTTTAGATGCACATTTCTGTATGAACAGGACTATCCATCCCTTTTCCCTAATTTTAAATTTAAATTGCACTTCAGTTCTTTTAGAAAAATTCAATTTTGTATACCCATATTGTAAACAAAATATTTTTTGAATTTATATTCTAACTCTGCTTTTTTTTTTTAATATTACGTTTTGAGGTACCATCAATATGAAAATCCAAATTTAAGCGGTTCATCTGTACGTATATCTCTTATCATCATAACATACAAACAAATAACTGCAAACAATTCAAATTTGGTAATTTGAAGTTCGTATTAGGTTGCTACTTGAAAAATTGGATCAAGATTGGCAAGTGGGAAGGCAAATTATTTATAGCCTTTTAATTTTTTTAAGTACATGTAGGCACTATAAAGGAATGTAGGTTGAGGTGGGGCGGAAGGGGGGGGGGTCACAAAGAATTGTATGTCACTGTTCTATAAAACTGTTCTTAAACTTATTTTATGTTCTTAACCCTTTATATCCTAATTTTTTCTTTTTTTTTGGAAAAATAGTTTGAAATTTTTTTATTATATCTATTTATGCATGAGAATCATCTCATATTAACACTTTCGCGACCGCATGATTTTGAATTATTGACAGTAAGGTCCGCCTGTGGGCGTTATTCTCCCATGTTACAATATTTCAGAACAAAATTTTCTGTATTTACGTTTATATTAGAAATGGATATAATCAAAGTATTCGTATCAATAGTACATTTCATTGTTAAAATGTGAATATTGGTTATATATTTAAGAAATAAATAGCATACAAATTTCGAAAGAAACGCCCACTTGTGGAGTTTCAGATTTTCAAATAACGTGAATCTTTGTCAGCGGTCGCGAAAGTATTAAATTTAGCTTAAACTATAGCTTAACTATAGGGAAAGCTTAAACTACAGCCCCAATGAAATCCTGTAGTAAATTTAGGCTATATTGAGGAATTTTTTTGATGGGACTTTAATGTCCCGGTGGGATACAAAGGGTTAAACCTTATTTTTAAAGTAGATTGAACTTTATTTTCTTACATTTTTGATCTTACGATTTAACCCCTTACCTGTCGACGAAAATATACGAAATTCGTTTTTCAGTGCCACTCTTCTCTCTCAACTCTGAATTCAGTAAATCCTTCAAAAACACTGTCAAGATCATTTTAAAAGTTTTTTTATTACATTGACAAGCAGTGGCAGTAATTTCACTGGTGGCAGTACAATACAAAGAACCATACTTTAGTAAAACGTATACATACGCCCTGGGCAGATAAAAGGTTAATCTACAATCTATCTTTATAGTATTGAAATGTAGGGTAAGAGAAAGTCTTGTGAGTGACACACCAGAATATTTATTTGAATTTTACTTTGAAAAATATTTTTAAATTAATTTTTTACTTATTTTGAAAAAATATGCATCAGAATATTAATAAATTTTCTTCCGAAAAATACTTTAAAGTGTTTAATAAGAATTTAGGATATTTTATGTTTTGTTTCAATAAAATTTGTATAGATTTCCAATGATTTAAGAATTTGTTTATCTTTACATGATGTATATATAGTCCTATAACGTTATTGTTAAAGAAAAAAAATTATATAGGGTGTCTTTTATGTATTACAAAAGGCAACATTTTATTATTTATGTATATTTCCTGTAATGTAAGTATAGCAATTTTGTTAACAATTTCTTTTAGGCAATGTGTTTTTTGAATTAATGATTTCATAAAATATTTTTGTTATTGTAATATCTTTTTTAAAATTTATTAGATATGAATAACATACATATTAAACTGAAAAATAAAATCAATTATGTAGAAAAATGTACAATGAAGAAAAATCCAGCTTCCTAAAGCGTCAAATTTAAACTAGGGCAACCAGTAGTAAATCCTGTACAATTATTGGACACTCTTATTTTTAAATTCTGAAAACAAGTTTAAGTAGTAACAAGTTAAGTTTAACCACA
Organism: Salticus scenicus; assembly: GCA_963930645.1. Lineage (NCBI taxonomy): Eukaryota > Metazoa > Arthropoda > Arachnida > Araneae > Salticidae > Salticus > Salticus scenicus. The sequence continues at coordinate 211,569,562 of OZ005652.1, read as the reverse complement.
TTAAAGTAATTGGCACAGTAATGATATATTTACCTATTCATTTATAAATAATAAAATTTTTATAAATGTTTTATAATTTGAATTATTCTCTTTAGAAATAAAATTAAAGTAGTTAAAAAATTAGAATTATAAGTTTATATTTTCAAACAAATACAATCAAGAAAATTTTTGATTGATAAACAAGTGATTCAATATGTTTGTAAAATGTAAATTTATGAATTTTTAGAATTTTTTTTATCTTTTTAATGATACCCCATGAGTTTTATTTATTATATATACTTTTCAAAGAATTTCAGTTTTCTGATTAATATTAAAATAATTTCAAACTAGTTTTATAAGAAAAATGAAGATAAATTGCTCTTTGTTGCTTTGAGACACCATTAGATGAAATAGTTCCCGCGATTTTTCATCATTAATTATTATAAGATTTATTCTATTTCTGAAGTATCTTTAAGTTTGAAAAAAGTTGTGATCTTTTAAGAGAAAAGTTTTTGAGTTAAAAACAGCATTAATTATTTCCCATTGTGAAAACACTGAAAAGTAAAGTAAAAAAAAAAAATAAATAAATAAACACTTAAATAAAAAAATAAAATAAAATAAAATTCTTAATATTATCTGGTTATTTATCCATTTATTCATTTATTATTATTATTACGGATACAGTTACATGCATTTAATTCAACTAATAGTTTTCTTTAGTGTATAGAGCTTTTATGCAAAATATCTTTTAGTAAATTAAGCAAATAAAAAATATTTTAATGTATTTTTTCCTAAATATACTTTTTTGTTTATTCTTATCCAAAATACAATATTATAATCATATCTGTATTTTAAGGTATTATTTTGAAGTAAGACAATCAAAACTGGATGAATTTACAATTAAATTCATTTGCACAGGGTGTTCAAAATGTAAGTTACACTTGTTTCCTTAGAGATGGCAGCATTGCAAAACAAGACTGAAATTTGCGCAGACGATAACTGAGTTCTACTACGGCTACCAAAGATGGCAATTTCATTCGAATAGTTGCAACCTTTGTTTTGTAGTACGAGGGGGGGGGATGACACATCAACTAGAAATTTACAAAGTTGAAGTACACGAAACAGTATAATTTTTGTATGAAAAACGTTGCACAAGTATGGAAATTGATCGTGAAATATTGGCGGTGTATAGGCCTCATTCAATATCACATTCAGCTATTGTGAATTGCCACCAGCAGTTAGATGACGGTCGCACAGACTTAAACAATGAGTAAAGGTAAGTGAGGCTCACAATGCTGAACACATCGGACACGGTGCAGTTTGTGGAAGTCATTATATTTATTAATTTAGATAATTATGACTTAAAAGATTATATAACTAACTATTTTCTACTTTATGGTAGTAATAAAGTCTCAAAGGCAATTATTTTTTGTTAACTAACATAAGCTATTTTCAGTATTATAACAAACGTCTATTTACAGATCACTGTTACGATAACATCTTTATTACAATAGAAATACAACTGATAAATCAGTGTAATATTTCTTCATATAAGAACTGTTTTTAAGCTAAATATTATAATAAAATATTTATTAATAGACTTTTCTAATAAAGATCTCTATGGTAAAGAATTAATAAACGTACTTTAACATTTTTTTAGATAAAATATTTTTTGACGCAAGATATTAATAATTACAAGATAAAAAGAACTTTTTTATATACCATGTTTTAAATTTTTCTGTTGAATCATATAAACGCTACCGAAGGCAGCGGGAACCCGGAACAATTGGCTTAAAAGTATAAAAAAATTCATTTTTATCGTGTTTTGAGCTATTATAAAGTTTCAAATGGCTAGTTAGCTAGCCGGGGAGTTAGTTAAAAATCGATTGCAAGCTTTGTATTGGTAATGCTGCCGAAAGTAGCAGTGACCCGAAATAGTTGATTAAAAGTATTTAAAAAATGCATTTTCACCTTATTCTGAACTCTTCCGAAACTTTCAAATGTCTAGCTAGTCGGGAAGCTAGTTAAATAAATTTTCTGTCCAATCATACAAACGCTGCTGAAGGCAGTAGGAACCTGAAACAGTGGACTAAAAGTGTTAAAAAAATGTATTGTCACCGTGTTCTGAGCTATCCTTAAAGTTTCAAATCTCTTAGTCGGGAAGTTAGTTAAAAATCGATTGCGAGATTTATACTGGACAAACAAACAAAGAAGAATCGAAGTTAATAAAAATATGGTAAAAAAAAAAAAAAAAAAAAAGGCTTAACTGCATGTTCGAATAACAATAACCTGTCTCTTATAGAAATCATTGAGATCCTTTAAACTTTTTTAAAGAGGGGTTGGCACCTTTAACTTGACACCACTGAAAATTTCACATACAAAATTATATTTCCATTTAATATTTATAAATTGAACAGTTTAAGATTTGTTGTTCAATAGAACCCACTTAAAAGAATTAGGGATGTGTTTTACAATATTTTTAAAAGAAAAAATACTAAAAATGAAAGCACACACACACACACACACAAAATATATATATATATATATATATATATATATATATGCTTCATTTGCTAATTTTTACAGGGAAATGAGCCTTTTAATTTTTTTCTCAAAAACGAATCAATAAATTTCCAAAATTCACCCTGGATTCTTTTACGTGGGTTCCATTAAACATCAAAAATAATATCAAATCTTTTCTTAAATATTTGTGGCATTTTAGCATTTTCAAGATAAAGAATTCGTAAAAAAATTGCAAACTGAGAAAAAAACGCAATTAAAAATTTCAAATCAGTAAAAACTACATCAAAAGCCATAAGAGTTGTTGCCTAAATATATATTTTCTCGAATTATATATTGCGTATTATATATTGAATATTATATTGAATATTGAAGATTATATTGAATATATTTTATTGAACAAACCTAGTATAGTTCGATTTATAAGTATTAAATAAAAATATAAGCTTTTATCGTGCCAAGTCCCCTTAACAGTTCAAAATGTTGACAATTCAATTACTACTTCCAAAAGTATATTTATTCACCAAAAAATTATTGTTATTGAAATAATATAATTGAAAACTTTTCCTTACAAATTTACTTCAATACAATTGTTGTTAAAGTTTCAAAATGCTGCATAAATAAAGAATGCATTTTTCCTAACGCTATATGTTTTACCAAAATACTTATATAATTTCTTAAGAAAGTCGTATGTTAAATAGGAAATGCTGAAAAAACAATAATAATAATAATAATTATTATTATTATTTCTATCAGCATAAAAATATGAACTGCATCTAATTGGAAATTTCATTTCTCTTTTACATTAATGTTTTCTCACATTCTAAATTCTGTAGGTCTGTCTAATGTGTAATATTGTGCAAAAAATAATCGTAGAGAGAAAACAACAAATTGAATCCCTTAATACTGTTTCATTAGGTAAATATTTTTTGAATCATAAGCTTAGTCCTGTACTGTTTATGAAAAATATGTTGATGATAAAATTCAAACTAAATATATATATAGGTATATATTTACATATGTTAAGTATTTCTCCCTTCCACAATTACTAAATATTCTGTGGCATCATGTAAGCCCTTTTTGATACGCCCTCTAGTGAGGCAATGTAAAAATTCAGTAGTAGAGAAAAATACGTTGGCCGGTAAGCGTCAACTTTCTCTCACTCAAGAAATAAAAATAAAAATAATTCTATTAATATATGGTCCGTCGTTTACTTAACATAAGTGGTCCTGGTCGAACCCAGAGTCGAACACGCGATAATGGATACTACCGAAAAAATGAAATTGAAACAATTAAATAGAAATCGAGGTCGAATTAAAACAAAACTAACGAAGATTAATAGTTTTGTAACGGATTTCAAGGAATCGCATGATTCTAAAATAGACAGCATTAATATTGAAGAAAGATTGAAGGTCATCATTGAACTAAAAGAGGAAATTGATATATTATTTAAAGAATATATTAAAATAAATCCTGAAGAAGAAGAAACTTCATCGACTATTGATACAGCGATTTATGACCTAGAGGGGGTAAGTTTAAAATGCTTACTTTCTAAAAACAATGTAATAAATATGAATGACTCTTTAATTCATGAAAATAAGAATTCTAAATCATGTGATTCACACTGTAAACTTTCACAAATTCCATTACCGATATTTAGCTGAAAAATAGAAGAATATTCAACTTTTATAGTACAATTTAAAAATATGATTGAAAACTAGTATGTTGTGGCCACCACAAGACTTTCTTCTATATTTACCTATACATATTCAATCAGTAACAATATTTAAAAAAAAAAAAAAAAAAAAAAAAAGTACGATTTTTTTTCTAAGTTTTTTTTTTTTTTTTTTTTTTTTTTTTTTGTTAAAAGTAAAAAAAATCGATAACTTTGTTTTAAATTATCACAGATTTATAGTTTAACCATTCGTTTTAAAGGTATTGACATGCAGAATTTTTTTTTCCTAGTTACATACTACTATTATCAATAATTCATATTAATTTTACAATCACAAGTTTAAAACAACCCTTATTATGCACATTTATACGAATTTTTGTCCTATGCTGCCATGTAAAAAATTTAGATAAAATGCTATCACAGCGCCACGTGTTGAGCTATTGATCCCCAAACATAATCAGCACCAGTTAATGCCGGGGACAAACTAAATACCAAGTTTGGTTAAATTTCGTTAAAAAAAAAAAAAAAAATTGCGATTTTTTTTCTAAGTTTTGTTTTGTTAAAACTAAAAAAAAATCAATAACTTTGGTTTAAATTATCACAGATTTATGGTTCAACCATTCGTTTTAAAGGTATTGACGAGACCTTTCGAAAGATACCCATCTTGAAAATTTACTCCCCTCGAGGGGGGACTTCCCCCCCACGGGGGGTGGCGAGGCTCCTACGCATACAAAATTTTTTTCCCAGTTGACTATCTCTATTTTAAATAATTCTTGTAAATTTCATAATGATTACTAAAAAATAATTCTCTTTATGCACATTTATACAAAATTTTGCCCTATATCACCATGTTAAAAATTTAGAAAAAGCGGGATGGCAACGCAACCTGTAAGACAATTTTTACCAAAAGTTGATAGGCACTAATTTATGTCAATGTACAACTACATACCAATTTGTATGAAATTCTGTGCAGTAGTTCTTGAGATACAGTTGCCACAAAATTTTGTCACACACACACACACAGACAGACAGACAGACAGACAGACAGACAGACATTTTCTAAAAATGGTCAAATCGTGTTCTACAGCTCTCAAAACGTGTAAATTCATCAAAAACCCGAGGTCGAAAATTTTTACGAATCCAATACTTTCTCTATATTACATATAGAAGAAAGTAAAAATGCTAACTTAAATGATGAAGAAAAGTTATTTTATTTAAAGGCTTCGTTAAGCGGAGAAGCGAAATCTATTGAATCAACCAATGACACATTTCAGTCATTGTTATTAGCGTTAGAAAAACGTTATGAGAATAAAAGAGTTGTTGTAGACACTTATATTCAATCAATATTAAAGCTAGAAAAACTACAATACGAATTCGCGAGAGGCTTAAGACAAATTACTGACATTGTCAATAAATCGTTAAGAGCATTAAAACTGCTTAATTTAGAATCAAATAATCTGTCAAATGCGATGATTGTGAATATAATACTAGATAAGTTGGACAAAGTTACGCGAAAAGCATATGAATTATCAGTATCTTCTAAAGAAATTCCATCATTAAATGATTTAATAGAGTTTTTGTAGTCAAGATCCGTTGTATTGGATCAATTAAGTAAATTAGAAGAACAAAAAAATCAAAATAGATATCAACATTCTGTAATTCGAAATCAACATTCAGGAAATAAACAAAATACATTTTTTATAAATTCCGATAAAGATGCAAATAAAAAATCCCTTCCAAACCAGTGCATATTATGTAACGATTTCCATGCTCTATATAAATGTGAAAAATTTAAAAGTTTAAATGTCGAAGAAAGGATTAATATAGTTGAATCACACAAATTATGTAAAAATTGTTTAAAACCACATTCCCATCCTTGTAATACTACATACACATGTAAAATATGTTCTCAAATACATAATACTTTGGTTCATTTGAGTGAACAGGAAATGATTGGCGCCTCCGATCTTTCATCGCAAACCGAAAGTGAGGAAAGGAATCAAATAATGTCTTCTTCCTTAACGACCAATGCACGAGATTCTAGTAGTCTTTTATGTACTTTTTACGCATATATTGAAAATGCCTTTGGAGAAAAAATAAAGGTAAAAGGAATCGCTGATTCCGGCAGTAATTTGAATTTTATAACTTCTGAATTATCTAACAAATTAGGATTGAAATTAGAACAAACAAATACATCGATTATCGGCATAAATGAAGGAGAAACTATTGTTAAGAATAAACTGTCAGCTAAAGTAACAAATAAAAAAGATGACTTTTTAAGGACTATTAACTTTGCTATTTTACATAAAATAGTGGACAGAACTCCAGCTAATAAAATTAACATTTCATCCTTAAACATACCATCAGAAATTACTCTTGCAGATGATATTTTTTACATTCCTAGATCGATTCAAATTCTTATAGGAAACACTCTATTTTTTGAATTATTAAAAGAAGGTAAATTTAAATCACACGATGAGTGTTTCTTTTTTCAGAACAGTGTCTTTGGTTATCTAGTCACTGCAACTGATAAATTTCAAGATTTTAATGTATCAAATTCGGAGCAATTCGCCGGACTAGTTTTAAAGCAAGAGAACTTCGTTTCGAGCAAAAATTACGGCGATAACTTTAAAGATTTGCAAAATAACTTCATTGAGGCAAACGTAACGGAAACCAATACGAAACTCAAGGTCAAGTTTATATCATCAATACGAAATAAAATCCAAAAAAGTGTGTGTCAATCAAAAAGAAACGATATAAGAATCTGCCATCTCATAATAAAATCTCTATTGTGAATAACAAAATTTCATTAAATGATCAGAAAGAGGTGAGTATCAGGCACCCCTCCAGTGAAGTGTCTCAAAATAACAATTCAAACTGTCCCTTTTCAAAACATATGTTTTTACGTTCGTTCCGACAATCGAACTGTATGTATGTGTTTTTATTAAAATTCATTTTTAGATTACTGATGATCTTAAGATGGATAAAAACCCTTTCGAAAAGACTCATAATCAGTGAATTAATTAAAATTCCATTCTGGACAAATACCTTCCATTTGTCATCTGACATTTCGGTGTTAAAATACATTTTTTGCCACTCAAAAACTCAAATTGAAAGGATTTTGAACAGTAATAACACTGATCTTTTTTTAATCTTAGTTTTATTTCCAGATTGCGAGATGCAGACTGGCGCCAAGCGCTTGGTAAGAAAAATATTAATTGATGATGCAAACATAAGGGTAACTTTGATTATTTGTGTTTCTCATTTTTTGTTTATTTACTTACTCATTCTTTTGCGTGATTTATTTTTGCTTATTTATTTAGTTACTCAGTTATTTAATATGTGCTATTATTAATTGCATGTAATCTTAAAAAAAAAGTAATGCTATTAAAAAAAAAAAAACATTGTTAAAAAAATATTGTAAATAAAGCTAAAAATATATTTAATTATAGACATTTAGAAAAGATAAGAATTCTAATTTGAAAAAAAAAAAAAAAAAAAAAAAAAAAAAAAACTGTTTATTATTATTATTACTGGTGACATATAATCCTCATTCATTATTTCAGATTATCTTAAATTGAAAAAAAAAATGTATTCTTATGGTTTATATTATTATTATTCTTGAAATGATATATATTTTGAAAAACAAGGTTTAACTGTACATGTGCATGTAATGTGTTGGTAAAATAGATTTGTTTGCATTATAGTTTATGTCTTGGTAAGTTAATTTTCTTTAATATTATGTGTTGTGTATATAATGTATATAAAATGTTCCGGAACATATCTTTAATTATGATTTATATATTATTTTGGTTGCAACCTATATTATTTTTATATTACTATTGTATAATGTAATTTTCATATCAAATTCATGTTATTCATATGATATATTATTCTTGGAATTAAAAAATTTCAAGGGGGGGGGGGGAGTATGTTAAGTATTTCTCCCTACCACAATTACTAAATATTCTGTGGCATCATGTAACAGGGTTGCCAGGTTGTTAGGAAAGGACTGATATAATCTTTTAGTTATGATTTAGTAATCTGGCAACAGCTAGATTTTGTCTTTGTGTTTTGGTTTTGGAATAAAGTTGCTGTGTTATTAGTGTCATTATGTTTTGGCGTATTCTTCTTTTGAGTTATTTTAGTAATGCGTCAATTTATGTTGAGAGTTAAATAATATGAGAGTTAAACCTTTTAGTCAGATATAAAGTATCTATTTTCTTCTGAGTTATTCGAATTCCAATGAAAGTTATTAGTTCGGGATTCAACATCTGGCGTCCGTTCGACAAGACAAAGACATCTGCAAGTAAGCTGGTTTAACTTTATTGTGTAATATGGATAAATTAAAAGCATCTCGTAAGCAGAATAGACGATTATTTACCATTGCGTGCAATGACTTTTGTGAAAGTGAAAATACAATACCTAATGATGAGAAAATTTCAAAGTTAAAATTAATAGAATCAAAAGCTAAACTGATGCTAGCATGTGAATATGAATATAGAGAGGCTTTATTAGATTCTAAGGAAAAAGATGATCAAATCGATAAAGAAATTGATGAATCAGAATGTTATATTGATAAATGGAGAATTTTAGAAAATAAATTAAATGACCTTTTGAATGAGAAACAGGAAGTTTTAGTTGCCAATAGTTTTAATAATTCGCCAAATACTTTACTGCATTATCCGAAAATTAAACTACCCTCATTTGATGGTGATATAAAGAACTGGCTAGGCTTTTGGGGACAATTTCAAAAAATAGATAAGGATCCAAATTTGGATAATCATGATAAATTTGCATATTTAGCACAAGCCATGGAGAAAAACTCGTCGGCTGAAGAGTTAATAAAAAGTTTCCCGCCTGGTGGAGAAAGTTACGAGAAAGCTTTGAAGCAGTTACAGGTTCGCTATGGCAGGGATGAACTGCTGATAGAAGTCTACGTGCGAGATCTGCTGTCAATAATCATGTCAAGACAAAAATCAGAGAGAATTGTTCTACGCAAGTTGTATGATCAATTAGAATCAAAATTAAGAGCTTTAGAGACTTTGGGAGTAACAAAAGATAAGTATGCTGCTATACTTTATCCGCTTGTTGAATCCGCTATCCCTAATGAAACATTGCGGGCATGGGAGAGATTTAGATCTGCTAACCGTCGATCTAAAGAAGAGTTGTCACAGGAAGGGCAATCCGATGGTTCAACAAAGGCCATAAGTAATTTAGACCGTCTTCTTACCTTTTTACAAGATGAAATAGAGAGTGAAGAGAGAATTTTGATAGCAGCACAAAGCTTTAATCGTTCGGTAAAAGTAACCAACTTTGAGGATCGCCAAGAGACTCGCCAAAGAAAGGGCCAATCCCGTATTTCCACAGCATCTGAGCTTTTATATTCTTCACAGAATAACAAGAAATTTTGCATATTTTGTTCTGCTGATCACAAATCATGGAATTGCAGAAAAGCTCAAAAAATGACCTTGGAAGAAAAACAGACAGCTGTAGAAAATGCACGTTGTTGTTTCCTTTGCTTGAAAGAAGGATATGCTGTTAAGAATTGTAAGTCAAAGTTCAACTGCCAACTATGTGGGAAAAAGCACAACTTGCTATTATGTAAAAGTATTTCCGGGGAATCTACTCCAACGTCTCAAAAGAACGAAGCGGAAACAAAGATGATACAACAAGATGAAGCTTTGGCAAGTTTTTCTTAAAACTCCGAACGTTATTTTACAGAGATTTGCGGTAGTCATGAGAGGACAAGGAATGAAACGTAAAGTTAGGGCCATCATAGATACTGGATCACAAAGGTCATATGTTTTACGGTCTACTGCTGAAGAAATGAAGTACCAGTCTAATGGAAAAGAGTACCTACAACATTCACTATTTGGAGGTTCTAATACAGCAGTTTGCCAACATGATGTTTTTACAGTGTATTTATCCAATTCGTCAGAAACTTATAACTGTCACTTTAATGCTTTGAGTCAATCAGTAATTTGTGAAACAATTTCCGCTGTGGCACGGGAACCATACATCCAAGAACTTTCCAAATATGGTATACGCCTTACAGATGATATTGATGGACCCATTGAGGTACTTATAGGAGCAGATATTGCGGGTAAGCTATCTACTGGAAACTGCAAACAATTAAAGTCTGGAGTCACTGCTCTGGAAACAAAATTAGGTTGGACAATTATTGGCCGTACTAACAATGATAGCATAGCTGTGACAGTTACTTCTATGCTTACTACTAATGCTTGCATTTCTCAATTGTGGGCTCTTGATTCACTGGGCATAACTGACCCATCGGAAAAGAAAACAGCTATTGAATTACAAGAGGCAGCAAAGCAACATTTTTTAAATACAGTTAAAGTTGAGAATGATCGTTTTGTAGTACATATGCCTTGGATAGAATCCCACCTTCCACTTCCCGACAATTTTGAGTTGTGTCTGAAAAGGCTTGACAGAGTCAAGAATAATTTGAGAAAGGAAGGACTTTATGAGCTCTATGGAAACGTATTTAAAGATTGGTTAGATGAAGGAATAATCGAGTTAGTGCCTCAAGATGAATTGGAACTATCTGCACATTATCTACCTCACCGCCCTGTGATAAAGAAAAACAGCACTACCAGAGTCCGACCAGTCTTCGATGCTTCAGCAAAGCAGAAGGGCTCACCTAGTCTCAACGATTGCTTAGAGAGTGGCAAGAGGGCAACAACAATTGCGAGATTAGAATTGCTTGCGGCCACTATTTCATCTCGACTTGCACCTACAATATTGAGTGAGATTCCGCATGAAGAAATTTACTTTTGGACAGATTCTACCACTGTGCTCACCTCGATAAAAAGAGAAGAACCCTGGAACACTTTCGTAAACAACAGAGTCCAAGAAATTAGAGTTTTGACTTCCAAGGAAAAATGGAGGCATGTACCTGGACCTTTTAATCTTGCTGACCTGCCTAGTAGAGGTTGTTCTGGTCATCAACTACTGAAGTCGAAATGGTGGGAGGGACCCAAATGGCTGTATTTAGAACCTGATATGTGGCCCTCTACTGAGTATGTTGCTGATGAAAATGAAGTTCTTAAAGAACGGAAAAAGAGTATTCGTTCCTCTTCGGATATTGTCCTGATCGCCAATAATGAAAATCTTGAAACTGATTGGTATTATCGCTATTTTTCCCAATACGAGAAGATTGTATATTTGATTGGATGGATATTGAGATTCGTAAGAAACTGTCGTCTTTCAGAGGAAGTAAGAAAACGTGGCAGCCTTGATTCTGAAGAGTTTGTGGAAGCTGAAAAAAGAATATTGATGATGATACAAAGGGAGACATTTATAAACGAAAAAGATGAAAAACTAAAGTCCTTAGAAGTATTTAAAGATCCAGAGGGCATTCTCAGACTTAGAACTAAGATTGTTTATAGAGAAGACTGTGAGGATTTTAGGAAACCTGCAATTCTTCCTTCACAACATGAAGTAGTGAGGCTTTTGATATTTCATCATCATGTAAAAAATGGCCATGCAGGTACTCAGATTTTGTTAAATATTTTGAGAGAACATTTTTGGATACTAAACGGCAGAAGAACGGTGAGATCCGTTATTTCTAAATGCGTTAGGTGCAAAAGGTATTCTGGTAGGAATCTAGATGCCATTACAGCTCCTCTTCCAGAAAATCGTGTTCGAGATGCTGCAGTATTTGAAATCACCGGTGTTGACTGTGCTGGACCTTTAATTTTAAAAGGACATGAGAAGGTTTGGGTTTGTCTTTTTACTTGTGCAATTTATAGGGCCGTCCACCTAGAATTGGTTTCAGAAATGACAACTGATGCTTTTTTGTTGGCATTGCGTAGATTCATAGCAAGAAGAGGAAGATGCTCTGTAATTTATTGCGACAATGGAACCAACTTCGTTGGAGCTGAAAACGTGCTGCAGTCCTTAGACTGGAATCGCATAAGCAAATATAGTGCAGTTAATCGTATTCAATGGAAATTCAACCCTCCAACTGCCTCGTGGTGGGGTGGCTGGTGGGAAAGATTGATAAGAATAATGAAAGATCTATTGAAAAGAATCTTAGGTCGAGTATGTTTAAAATATGAAGAGCTGATCACAGTATTATGTGATTGTGAGTCCATCATAAATTCCCGACCTCTCACATATGTCTCAGAAAAGGATTCTGAACTTGTTCCTCTGACTCCATCATTATTTCTGCAGGACATAAAGGAATTTGGTGTTCCAGATTGTGATGCTGCGGATCACAATAGCCTTAACAAAAGGGTGAAGTACAGACTGGCTCTACAAAAAGAACTGAGGAAGAGATTCAGATCAGAATATTTAGGTGCACTTGTTCAAAAACCCAAGTCTAAAAGGTGGTCAACTATAGCCGTAGGTGATGTGGTTATTATTGGATGTGACAACAGAAGACGTATTGAATGGCCTCTTGGACGGGTCACAGAACTCCTTCCTGGAGCCGAAGGAGTCGTGAGATTGGTGAAACTCCAGACAGCAGACAGAGAGTTAATTAGGCCTATTCAGCGTCTATATCCGCTAGAAATAACAGCGTCTGAAGCCAAAATTATTCAGAAAAAAGTAGTAAAAAATCATGCGCCAAGACCAAAGATGTCTGAACAACGTGTAACAACCCCCCTGTAGTGTCTGAACGAGAAATTAAAAGAACAAGATGTGGACGGACAATTAATGTTCCTCTGAGATTGGACTTGTAGTGTTTTAATTTGTTTTGAGTCGTGCCTCCCCTACAACTCAAGGTGGGAGGATGTTAGGAAAGGACTGATATAAACTTTTAGTTATGATTTAGTAATCTGGCAACAGCTAGATTTTGTCTTTGTGTTTTGGTTTTGGAATAAAGTTGCTGTGTTATTAGTGTCATTATGTTTTGGCGTATTCTTCTTTTGAGTTATTTTAGTAATGCGTCAATTTATGTTGAGAGTTAAATAATATGAGAGTTAAACCTTTTAGTCAGATATAAAGTATTTATTTTCTTCTGAGTTATTCGAATTCCAATGAAAGTTATTAGTTCGGGATTCAACACAGGTCATATTTTTCATACGAGGCCAAACTTTCTCTGAAACAGAGCCAAATGGAGCCAAATGCTAACTAAATAAAGCCAAAAAAGAGCCAACATCAATGTTGTCAACTGTAGGGATTTGTCCCTAAATGTAGAGACTTTTATCAGTTTCTTCAACGTGTAGGGACGCAGTAGGGACTTTTTGGAAGTACCCTTTCTCCCTACGACGTCCTCAGGATATCCTGAGAACGAAAGTACATCATACGGACACCCTCAGCACTAAAGTAGGGATTTTTATTATTAATGGAGGGACATTGAGCTGCCCGTTGGGAAGGTGGCAAAATTTAAGTTGGCATGTTGGTATTGGTTACACCGGCCTACATTTGAAGATTCAAAGCACTGTCCGGCGACGTTGTATTCTTGTTTTATGAGCTATAATTGTTCTTGTAATGTATCATTTTGAAAAAATAAAACATCAGTTTACTATTTTTTATAAAATTTCTGTAATATTCTATTTTAAAGACTTCGAAATAATTTCGTTTTTAATGCAAATCGGAGCAGAAGCTTATTATGTTGAGCATGAGATTTAAAGATTCGAAAAGAAAAACAAATCTTTAAACGGGAGGATCACGCATTGATCTAGTTCAAATGTACAAAGTAAAATGTATACAATCAACCAATAAATAGAAGAAAGTATTCTAATATAATATATATTATTTAATGTAGTTACGCAGGTCATATATAATGTCGTTTTCCAAACTAAATATACAAACACCCATGAAAACATATAAAAATATTTGTTATTTTAATAAAAATTTACTTACCAAATTCTAAAAATAAAATCTCATAATTACTGACCGATTACTGTATATATAGACACTGGGATTCGATTATTAAAGACATACGTGGAAGAGAGAATGTCATTCGTGAGTGATCTTTACACTAATTTGGGAGAAAACTATAATATTTATGCAAAATAAATTTACTTCTTTTTCTAAGTACATTTTTTTTCCATTTACATATTTTCCTCACTAAGGGGAAAAAAATAAAAATTAAATTAAAAAAACATTTTAAAATATATAGATATATTTTCTTTTGATTAAATTATAGATATACTTTCTTTTGAATGAAAGAAATAGTTTCTAAAAGCAATTGTAAAAAAAAAAAAAAAAAAAAAAGGAGGGGGGGGGGATGATAGAACAAGAACAAAACAATTTTAACACAGAACTATGCCAGATTCCAAGATACTTTAATAGTATAATTAATTTAGTAAAAAGGAAAACAGATCATCTCAATATTTCTCTTTTCTTTTAATTTATTGGACCATCCTTAGGAGGTTGCGTCCCAGACAGTCGCCAATTATCCATTTCCATTGCGCTGTACTAGTGCGCCGTTAAACCCAACCAACCAACTTTTAATTTATTACCATTTTTTATTTATTCGCTCGAGAAGTGTCAACATTGGTAAATATCTTAACACTTTCGAGGTCCACCAATGGCTGAGCGGTTCAGCCGTTAAAGCTGGTAGACGTGAGGTGCCGGGTTCGATCCCAGGTCGCGCTCGTTGGCATAGCCATTCAGAGTTTTCTGTGGTTTTCTCCGAAACTTGCGTAAACGCTAGGACACCTTAGAAAGGCCCCCGCGTAGTTAACTCCTCCTCAGGCCTAGGACCTACAACGGTCAATCGACCTTATTCCCAAAATCCAATCTTAACACTTTCGCGACTGCATATTTTTGTCTTTTCGACAGTAAGGTCCACCTGTGGGCGTTATTCTCCCAAGCTACGATATTTCAGGACAATATTTTGTGTATTCACATTTATACAAGTATTACAAATGGATATACATTATAAATATATTCTTTCTAATCAAAGTATTTGTATCCATAGCATATTTGATTATAAAAATATGAAATTGGATATATTCATAAGAAATAAATAAAACACAAATTTCGAAAAAAACGCCCACTGGAGGCGTTACAGATTTTCAAATGACGTGAATCTACGTCAGCGGTCGCGAAAGTGTTAAAGAAAAAATAAAATTTTTCACAGAAAACACTTAAAAAGAAATGGGGCCAAATTTGGAGCCAAATGTTCTTCGAGGCCAAACCCAAAATTTCGGAGCCAACCACCTTGATTTGGAGCCAGTTTGGCTCCAAGGAGGCCAAACTGGCAACCCTGTCATGTAAGCCTTTTTTGATACGCCCTCTAGTGAGGCAATGTAAAAATTCAGTAGTAGAGAAAAATACGTTGGCCGGTAAGCGTCAACTTTCTCTCACTCAAGAAATAAAAATAAAAATAATTCTATTAATATATGGTCCGTCGTTTACTTAACAACATATATATATGGAAAGTGTGGATGTGTGCTTCAATAATTTTGCTGGCGGTTGTACATTCTTCATAAACTTTATCTCTAATACTATCCAATCCATTAGCTTCTGCCAACCGTTACCAATTTTTGAATACCGGTATCTTTTTTTTGGAAATTTTCAATAAGCTTTTGTAGAAGTTTTAGAAGATCAAATAAAGTAGAAATTTCTCTAAAAAATTCCATTGTCCTAAATGTGGAACGGTTGGTAGTTACGTTTTAAAGTAACAGTATAAGAAAAATGCATAGTTCATTTATGCAGCATTCCGAATTTTTAACAACAATTGTACTGAAGTAAATTTGAAAGGAAAAGTTCTTAATTATCTAATTCCAATAATCAAAAATTAAGTAAGAACTCTAAAATTTATATTTTATTTTACTGAAAAAAAAGAGAGATGAAAGAAAAAACAAAACCATTCATTTGATTTTCAAATACAATTGAATTTAGAAATACTAAAGCGACATTTTTTCTCTCACTGTGACATTAATTTAGGTTGTTTAACTGAAAATTTTAAATTTGCTTTATTATTGATTGAAAAAAAATAATAATAACGCAGTCAATAATTGCATTAAAAAATAGTTTCATCATGATTTTTCTAAATTACAAATACATATAATTACTGAGAAAAGTAACTATAAATATTCTTATATGTTTGTACATAATCAATAACTATAAAGTACAAATCGATAATAAAAATAATTGAATTGTTTAATTTGTTTTAAATAAAATTATTCATTATTTTATTTCACCATCGAAACAAACATAAGTGGAAAATTTTCATTATTTTCATAGTTTTAAATATTTTCCCTCCCAAGACAATTTTTTTTTTTTAATCTCAAATATACAAGAAATATGGATTGCGTTTATTTTTAAAAGTGACATTTGGAGCATTATAGTAAGGATAAAATCTCAAGAGAAAAATGAGAATAAAATATTTATATCCATTGCACGAATTCTGTAGGGGAAAATAAAAGAGAAAAAATACATTTTCTATAAAGCGGCACTTTATGTAACTTTTTCTTACACTCGAGACCAAATGTAATGATTTTCTCCAGGTGGGTTGAATAGCTACCCCAACTGTGAAAAAAAATCAATACATATTCGATCACAGCTGCAAAAAGAAATAGGTTAGGATCTTATATATCAGACACATTTAGAAACTGTTTCTACTTGACTTTTCTGAAAATATGTGGAAATATTCTTCACATTATAACAATGTCAGTGATTATAATTCTATTTTAAAACAAGCAAATGCATAAATTATGAAGTATCTATCTATCTGTCTATCTATCTATCTATCTATATCTATCATCTATATCTATCTATCTATATCTATCATCTATATCTATCTGCATATCTATCTCTATCTATCTATCTATCATCTATATTTGTATATCTATCTATCTCTCTCTATATAAAGATAGGCAGATAGATTGATATTGCTTTTTTACACCGCTATACTATAGAGAATTTTTTTAACACATGGAAAATAAGACTTTAAAATATATATATATATATATACCTAATTGTTAATTACATGTTGACACTTTAAACATTTTTAAAGTTTTTCAACTGTTCTATTAATATTCTATAATAATACACATAGCGCTTATGAGATCTGTTAATTTAAGATAAGCTTATAATTTTATTTTTATATGAATTGAAATACTCAGTTTAGGATATATGAGTTATTTGGATATATTTCTAGTGGCTTGTCTAATGAGCTTCGGAGATAGCGAAACATTAGTTCAATTTGTTATATATTTTATTTATTTTTTATTAATTTTAGCTTCAGATAGGTCCTCTTGCTAAACGCTTTGCTCGTAAAGAGTTGAAATTTCATAAAAGCTTTCTGTAACTCCGCATCGTATGCATCAAGTCATACGAAAAAAACTTTAATTTTTCCTTAAAATGCTACTTCCTAAAAATGCTACTTTAATTTTTCCTTATACATAATTTCAGTTTAAGTTTTACTTGTTTAATTTTCTATTTGTTGTTACATATATATAGATAAAAGGATAAAGGAAATATAACATTTATATATATATATATATATATATATATATATATATATATACAAGGTGTCCAATAAGTCTGAAGATATTTTAAAAATTCATAAAAATTGAAGGAATTGGAAAAAATTGAATGCGGTTAGCGAAAAAATTATTTTCGTGAAGGGTGATTCTTTTTTGATATGAAAATATAATAATTAAATGATTTGTCGATAGAGGGAGCTAAACGAAACCGAATCACACATTTTCATGAAAAACTATGTTTATTTGCATACAAATGTTTACAGGCATATAAATCCTATTCTATGTGTCTTTTGTCATCACAAATCACTGTTTGCGGACGAGTTATAACACTGCTAACTGCAGTTTCAGTCGGCGGTTCTTTCCTGAGGGAAAACATCTTCACCAATAACGCTTTATCCACCAAGTCAGCATCGCATATTAAAACTGCATGTATGCACAAGTAGGTGGCAAAATAGGAATTAAGCTGTTCTAATTGCTAAATTGTGCAATTTATAGGACTTTCATTTGTATATTTCTCCTCACACAACCACACGAAAAATTTAAATATCGAAAAATTTAAATCAAGTCAATAGCGTGATTTTTGCATCCGCTATCGCGGTACATACAAATTCTTCCCGTAGGCCGTAATGATAAAAAAAACTTTGTGGTGTCCCTGTACACGAACTACAATCAGAATGCACACCCAAAACTATACAGCTAATTTCATGGGGATCATGACCATGTAGACCAAATTTCATGACAATAACGTGATATTTGCGGCTGCTATCGCACGACAGATAGATGGACGGACGGAACCCAAAATATTTTTTATTCTCAACAGAGGGCCTCCATTAACGTTTCGGAAAAAATTGGAAGTCAATAGCTTGATTTTTGAGGTGGCTATCGCGGTACATACAGATTCTTCCCATTGGCCGTAATGATAAGAAAAACTTTGGCGTGTCCCTGTACACGAACTACAAATGTAATACACACCTAAAAATATACAGCTGATTCTGTTTGGCTCATGAATATATGTACCAAATTGCAAGTCAATAGCGTGATTTTTGCGGCCGCTCTCGCACGACATACAAATTTGCCCCATAGGCCGTAATGATTAAAAAAAACTTTTGTGTGTCCCTGTATACGAACTACAAATGGAATACATACCAAAAACTATACAGCTGATTTCGTGAGGCTCATGAACATGTGTATCAAATTTCAAGTCAATAGCGCTATTTTTGCGGCCGCTATCGCGCGACAGACAGACAGACAGACAGACAGACAGACAAACACACGGACAGAGCCCAAAACCGTTTTGAGTCTCAACTGAGGGCCTCCAATGACGTTTCGGAAAGAATTGGAAGTCAATAGCTTTATTTTTGCTGTGGCTATCGCGGTACACACAGTTTCTTCCCATAAGCCGTAATGATGAGAAAAGCTTTGGCGTGTCCCTGTACACGAACTACAAATGTAATACACACCTAAAACTATACGGCTAATTCTGTTGGGCTCATGAATATGTGTACCAAATTGCAAGTCAATAGCGGGATTTTTGCGGCCTCTATCGCGCGACCGACAGACAGACACACAGATACAGCCCAAAACCGTTTTGAGTCTCAACAGAGGGCCTCCACTGACGTTTCGGCAATAATAATAATGATAATTATCCCCCTTCATGAGAATGACTTTTTCGCAAATCGCGTTCAATTCTATTAATTCCTTCAATTTTTATGAATTTTTTTAAATATCTCCAGACTGATGGGACACCCGGTATATATATTACGTTAAAAAAAAAAAAAAAAAAAAAAAAAAAAAAAAAGAGAGAGAGAGAGTACGATGAAAAAGAAACTTTTGGTATGTTATATATATATATATACTTCTGATTCTTCTTTTCGCCTTTAGGTATGGAATGCTGGCATTCTACATCTTTCCTTGAAATCTGGTGATTTTTCTGTAAAGAAAATTAAAATATAAGCCATATAACTAGACAGTTCTGTTCTGTACCCAGTATATTTCTTAGTTATTTATTGATCATTTAACAATATAATTTATCTTTTAATCTTACCGACTTTTGAATTCTGATGATTCTCTGTTCAACTTTAATTTAGAGCAGAAACATTACTATGTAATTTCAATTTCTGAAATTAACGAGTCTGTGGAAATCTAAAGTCTCCATTCTCAATAAAATTAATTAATTAATTAATGTGCAGAGGAAGAATATATCTCACTAGCATAGATTAAAAGAAATAATAATAATAGTTCTGTTGTCATAAAAGAGATAATTTGTTCAGTAAATTACAGCTTAAATTAAGAATCTGAAATCTGAAATGAATATATATATATATATATAATTTCAACAAAAAATAAAATAAAATGAAATGAAATGAGTGTTGTGATTAGTAATGCAGAGGATTTTAACACTGTAAATTATACTTTTAATATTACATCAATTTTCAGAAAATAAAATAATGTAGGAAATAAAACATAATTCATTTAACCTATTAGTAAACAGTCAGAGTGTTGTAGGTACCTTAACGTTCTGATAGTTTAAAGCATTCAAATAGGTATTACTTTACAATTTAATAACGTTTTTGTTCATTCTATCTCTAATACCTTTTCGAATTTACACCATATTTGTTTGTTTGGGGTTTCATACAAGTTGCTCAAAAGTTTTGGCTATTAAATAATGTAAATGAAATTTTGTAAAATCTAGCGCATGCGTAGCTAAAAATAATTTATACAAAAATCTCATAATTCGTAAGATATTTAACATTTTTGTATTCCAACTGGAGTATGCTGTATCTAATCTATGCCAATTTTTCTAAAAATGTCATTGCACTGGATATATCTACGTATTTTATTTTTAAAAAATTGATTTTTTTTTAACAGTTATATCTCCATGAATATATGTGGTAGCCTCATAAAAGTTTACACCGATAATAATGATCTATTGTAATAATTATGAATACTGACGACACTGGCGACTAGATGAACAAATAATAGTAGCCACTTTTGAACTTTCGGTGCACATTTTTAGATAAGTATACCACTAATCAATAAAGCTTGCACAATTTTCCTTTTAAAGCTGATTCCCGAAATGTGTGATATTTTTGCGGGCATTTGCCGAAATATGCGATTATTTCGTTTCTGTTCTGACGCAAATAATTACAGAAATACTTTGTTATTTAATTTCAAATCGATAAAATTTAACCTTTCTCCAAAGTTATTAACTGAAATACGCAATAGATTTTAGGCCCAATTGTCAAAATTTAAGTTTCATAAAGTAGATAATTGTCGAAATGTACAATTAATTGATAACATCGCTAACTGATTAATCGCTAATTGATAAAATTCACGATTCTTCAAAGTCATTTCCTGAAATATATGACAATTTTGCGGCGTATTATAGAAATAAGGAAAAATTTCACAGTTCCTTAACAAAATTTATGTTTAATCGCAATCAATTACTAAAATAGGATATTATTTTGTAGTTAAACAGTAAAATTCGCTTTTTTCTTCTTTCTTTCCCCCCCCCCCCCTTCCCAACTTTCACTCTTTCTTGGTTGGATAATTGTCGGTAGTATAGCATTCAAAGAATGAGACAATTTTTATAGTGAAAAAAAACAAAGAAACAAAAGTACTCGAAAATGAATAAATTTGAGTATGTCTTATACACAAAATAGCTTAATTTTAGAAATCCTATTACTAATTATTGATCATCGTCGATCCCAATATCCCAAACATAGATTCTCGTTGATGTATTCTTACTCAAACCAGTATGAAACCGCGCCGAAATATAGTTTTCGAGATTTCATGGAATAAATTTTGTGTTTGAACTGTGTTTAAATTTGTAGAAATTCTTTTAATTCAGCATGTTTTTATTGTATTATGAAATGAACACATATTAATTTTGAAAAAAAAAATAAAAGATATTTTATAAAAAAGACAAGCAGGTTATAATTTTTGAAACATAATTACTCTATTTAAAATAAGCAAAACTTACGAGTCCATTTACTCATTTTTGAGCAGTGTTAATGACAAATATATTCCTTCACTGAAAACTTTTAAAATCGTGATTGTGTTCAAAGTTTAAAAAATTAATAAATAAAAAGAATTAATTAATTAAATGTGAGATAATCAGGTATACACATTTTTTTACATCTTGGGAGCAATAGTTGTATTGTTTCTTATTGTTTCTAAGAAACTACGGTGATTCCGTAGTTGTAAGCAAATATGGTATTTTATTCCATGCTTTTGATTTTTTAAAAATAAGCTATAAAATAGTCGCCACATTTAGTGACTAGGCTTTGAGTCTTTGGTATCCATTTTCAATGTAATGGTTGCCAATTGGTGACTGGCGACAGCTAATCTAGAGCGTTAACCAATAATGAGAAAAATCGTCATAATCACATGCTACAGCCAAAATGCATTTAAAACATTACTTTTTACAGGGTGATCCAAAACCTTTTGTTTTTGTTTATTTTTTAATGGTCCCCCTTTCCTCTTCAGGACCCAATTTTTACTGAAATATATGAAGGATAACATGTTCTTTACACTACAAAGTTTCATTTTATTTTCTTTTTAACCAGAATATACGCTTTTCGTTCTTTTGTACCGTAACTCCCTATTCTTTATCTTTAACTATTAGTACTTTTATTTAATAAAAAATATAATACAGCTGAATAAAAGAGAAATGAAAGTTACTATAATTTTTACTATTTTCAACATTTTAATAGTTGAAAACTTTTAACAAACAAGAAATCATTATTATTTTAAGCTATTCCTTTCAACATTAAAAATAAACAAACTTTAAGGAAAATCAAAGAACAAAAGGAAAACTCGAGGCTTTTTTCTACAGAAAATAAAAAGTTAACTTATACAAGATTTCTTTTTTCATATTTTGAATTGTCAAATACATTAATAAGTTCAAATTGAAGCTTTCAAACGAAAATATTTCGACTGTTTATTCATTAAAAATTATATTTATAAACAAATTAATTTTTAGGGTATTTATCTCTTCAAATTTAAATATTTTTTTAACTATTAACCATTCATCTTATATTTAAATTTTCTTTTTCAAATATGTATATATATAATTTAAAATTAACTCAGCAAAAACTTGTTGTCAATATGCAATTTTCCCCATGTTTTAATATGGACTCGCCCAGTGGTCGAAACTCGACCACACTTTTGAATAGCAAATCAAAACTAACTAATTGCTTTCTCGTAAACAGAATTAAATTGCAACACAGCTGCACCAATTGTTTTTCAATGTACAAGTACATTCAAAGTGAATCAGCAGAGTTTTACTTAATATATTTTTCCAAGTTTGGTATACTGAGTCTTTTCTGAAATGAGAGGAAATCGCAACGTGGAACTGCCCGCTGCTCTTTGATATAGCCCAAAAGCTAATCGGCAATAATTCAAACCAAGCTCCAACCAAATATCAAGTTTGGTTAAATTAAGTCCATTGGTTAATAAAGTACAGTTTTCGAGCTCAAAAAGACAGATATTTTCTAAAAATGGTCGAATTGAGTTCCGGAAATCTCGAAACGTGTAAATTCATCGATAACTGAAAATATAATTTTTTCTTAATCTTTTACTTTCTTTTTATATATGCAGAAGATAGAATAATAAATCCACTTTTTTAAAAATAATAGTCAATTTCAGTTAATTCAAATGGAAGAAAATCGCAAAACATGTAAATTCATTGAAAACCGGAAATCGAATTTTTTTCTTTGTCTTCTACATTCTTCTTATACATGCAGAAGCTAGTAATTAATTCCTTTTTTTTTTTTTTTTTTTTTTTTAATAAGTAGTCAATTTTCGTTGATTGAAATACAAGGAAATTTCGAAACGTGTTAATTCATCGAAAAATGGAAATCGAAATTGTTTCCGTATCTTCTACTTTCTTATAATACATGCAGAATCTAGTAATAAATCCTTTTTTTTTTTTTTTTTAATTAAGTAGTCAATTTCAGTTAAATGAAATGCAAGAAAATCTCAAAACTCATAAATTTATCGAAAGTCGAAAATCGAAATTTTTCTGCCTTTTCTACTTTTTTTTTATACATGCTAGTAATAAGCTAGTAATAAATAATTTTTTTTTTTTTAAATAAGTAGTCAATTTCATTTAATTGAAATGAAAGGAAAACTCAAAACATGTAAATTAAGCAAAAACCAGAAATCAAAAGTTTTTTTTCAAATCTTGTACTTTCTTGTTATATGTACAGAAGGTATACGGAAGTGAAGTGTGATGCCTCTGTCCGTTGTTGGGGCCAATTAAAGATTTCGTATGTTAATCGTCCATTGGATTTTTTGTATAAATAATTATAAGATAAGAAACTTTTTATAAACCATGTTTTTAAATTATCTGTTGAATCATAGCTTTAGAACTGACTACTTTAGCACTTTATCAATGCGTATTGTTACGAAATTGTAAATAATTGTATTTATTTTTGTATAAATTCTTTCAAAGAGGCTTAGTAAGTTGATAAAATGTCAATTTTCTGCATTTCCAGGTCTTTTTCGCGTTAAAATAGCTCAATTTTCTCTTTAAAACGCAGTAAAAAGCTCCAATAGGCAGACAATGGATTTAGCGCCAAATTTGGATTTTTTTTTTTTTTTTTTGCCCTTGGCAACTTTTGGCGAGAAAATCCTTATTATCGATATTCCAAAGATGGACGTTCTAATGCGATTGGTTAAAGAGTTACGGGAAATTTGAATTAAAAAAAAAAAAAAAAAAAAAAAAAAAAAGTTTGTTTTAAAAATAAAATATTAATCCTTTCAGAACAACATATATTTGCATCATGAACTACATTAGCACTTTATCAATGTGTAGGAAAACTTTAAAGTGATAATGACGTCAATTTTTGCCAGATGCATAATTTAACTTTTTACAATCTTTTGACGCTCACGTTTAATTAAACGTATTTATTTTTATGTCGAAAGAAAATGAACTCGTAATTTTTTTTTTTTTTTTTTTTTTTTTTTTTTTGGCAACAATTAAATTATAGCTAATATTTTAATGACTATTTTTATTGGTATTAGGAGCTTATTATTTTCACTATTCGAAAATTCGAAAATCTGACTTCGAAGTATTGTGTTGTCACTGGGTTCTGAGCTACTGTGAAAGTTTCAAACGTCTAGCTAGTAGGGAAGTTACTTAAAAGTAGATTGCAAGATTTGTACCGGACGAACAAACAAGAATAAAAGTTAATAAAAACATGGTAATAATAACATATAATTTTTAAAAGAAAATTAAATGTGTACTTTTTGAGATATTGGAAGTCAAAATGAAATCTTAATTTGAATCCTCGTATAGTGAAAAATTTAAATATATATTTGTGATATATCATTTGAAATCTTGTATTATAAGCTTTCTAATGATATGAGTTTTTTATCTGTAAGTTAATTAAGAAAGAAAATATGTGTACATTTGTATTAGAAGAATTTTGGAAATCTGCATTTTTTACTCATTTTTGCAGCCCTTTATATCAAAAACTAAAAGAGGTAGGGACTAATTAATTGGTATACATTCAGTTCTCAATAGAACAAATAAATAAGCCCAATTTCATAAAAATCTGAGAGGTGCCATTTTAAAAATGCTATTTTTTGTGCTGATTTGACATGGAATGACTCAATAATAACAAAGCAACTAATTATAAAAATTATATTTTTCAAAAATTAGCTAAATATAACTTATGAAAACTTATTCCATTTCCTTTCATATATTCATTAGATCACTTAAAAGCCGCGTAGTATTTCGGCATTTTAAAAACTCATGAACATTCTATTCTATTACTATTTTCGAGATTTATACTCTCTAATAGCTCATACCAAAACTTTTTTCAGCATAAGTGAAAAAATTCATAAAAATATAAGTATTTTTAAATATCTTCTTGACATCGTAAGGAAATATTTTTTTTTTTTTTTAAATTCTGAAAATCTGGCTAATCATACCTTTCGAATGATACCATTTTCAATCATCTACTCTCATAATTAATGAAAATTATGGAACATTATACAAATTACTGTCTCTATTATTTTATTTGAGTTTTAAGAAATTACCAGATTTAACCACTTTTCCTATTTTAGGTATTTTTTAATATAAAATAATACGTGTACAAAATGGTAAAATGCATAAGAAATAAAAATATTTTTAAATATCTTCTTCACATTGTAGGAAAAAAAATTATATTCTGCAAACCTGTATAATAATATCTTTCGAATGGTACCACTTTCAATCCTCTATTTTCATAATTAATATGTTAAAAGTGTACCACAAATTCCATGTTTGCCTATTAATATATAGATAATAACGAGGCTTCAAATTATATTATACTAGCAGGCTACGCCCGCTTCGCTGGTCACTATATTTAAATGAATTTTCAAAAGAATTGGATCAGTATTTATTTTTTACATCACATTACAAATAAAAACTTAAAAGAAAAAATAAAAACTCTGAAATCGCTTTAGATTTCGCTTCTTCGGGTACCCGTTGCCTAAGTCAGCTCTTTTTTCTGCCCGTACTGCATCAGATCCAGTTTCCCTCTGTCTACGGAAAAATCTTTAACGCGGGCACTTCAATCTGGGTATTTATCGACGACTTGTGGATTTTCTGTTATTTAAGAACTACGATTTTAAAGATCACTGTATCTCCACATCTATTATATATTTTAGTTTTTGAACCATGTGTTTTTTATAGCCCCCGTTATTTACACTATATTACGATTTGATTCCGACCAGTGCAATAAAATAAAATAAAAAAGTAGATTTTCTTTTAAAAGGAATTAAATACATGTAAAACAAACGAATTTTAATCAGTTTAATCCTTTCTACTATAAACTACAATTTTTTTCACCCAATAAATATTAAAAAAAAAAAAAAAAAAAAAAAAAAAAAGATTTTTCTTTTAAATGAATTAATTAAAATAAAATAAAAATAAAAAGTTGCTATACTATAAAATTTATACATAAACGTAACAATTTATTTCTATTGCATTACCATTTGATTTTCGATAAATATAATAATAATAATAATAATAAAGAAAAAAAAATCGTCTTTAAATGAATGCATTAAATAAGAATGAATTCCGTAATAGCCGTTGCTAAGATACGCAGGCGATTGCAATCGAAGAATAAATTCATGAAAAATGAAACATTAAAGCCAATATTTAAAATCGAAAAAACATTAATTTAAAAAATTCAAATTCGAAATTCGAAAAAATCTTGATGAGGTGCACACCTTCAGGGTCCCAGGTACCTATATGCCAAATTTGGAAGCGCTGTGATCAGTAGTGTGAGCACCAGAGCGCAGACAGACACACACACACACACACACACAGACACTTCTCTTTATTTATATAGACTATCGATTTTTTTTTATTATTCGTCTTCAAGAGTTTAAGCTATTCAATACTTCATAAAATGTAGATAAATGGACTTTTTTATTTTAAAGAAATCAAACAATATTTAAACTTATAATTTACATTAAAGCGTATGTTAAATACAAAAATTCAGTTTTTACACAAATGAAATCGTGTTTTCAGTAATATTGAATATAAATAGAACTAGTATGTTGTGGTTAACACAAGACTTTCTTCTATATTTTCCTAAGCAAATACACGCAGTACAAATAATTTATTAAAACTATTATTTATTAAAATCCCCTACCATGATGAATGAAGAAAATTTTTACCTTAGAGTAAACTAACACTGAATATCCAAAGAAAGACAGTTTTATTCTCTATAAATAACATCTTAAAAATGCATTTTCATAATCATTATCTAACATATCAAGTTTCATACAGTTACATGCTATAGAAGTTGAGATATAGCCTTCCCTTTCTCCGAGAAAATTTCAGTATAGCAGTGCCACCTATTAGCCGATATACATCCAACTTAATTAATTAAATTTTTCGTAATGACCTTCTCACATATCAAGTTTTGTTTGGTTATACGCCATAGAACTTGAGATATAGTCTTCCTTTAAATTACGGAAATAGCTGTATAGCAGTGCCATCTGTTAAGCGATTGGTAACAAAAGTTGGTAAGCAGTAATTTGTGTTAAGGTGCATCTACATGTAAATTTATATGAAATTCTGTGCGGTAGTTCCTGAGATGAAGCCTTCCCTTAAATTGTGGAAATCACTATAGACGAGCGCCATCTGTGGAGCGATTGGCACCAAATGTTTATATGCACTAATATACGTCAAGGTTCGACTACATATAAATATATATGTAATTATGCGCAGTAGTTCCTGAGATACGTCCGCCACAAATTTTTGTCACAGACAGATAAACATTTCCTAAAATTGTTCAAACTGAGATTTGGTTCTCTCAAAACATGTAAATCCATCAAAAACCGGAAGTCAAAAATTTTTACCAATCCAATACTTTTTTTATTGAATGTAGAAGACAATAAAAATTAATGAACGTGTAATATAACATTTCTTTTAAAGTAATTTTATACTATTCACCCAAATAACATTAGTTATTTCATATTCTTATGTAAAAAACATTTCAGTAAACTACATCTACATAATTGTTTTGATCCTTTTTAAGAATATTTGAGAGGGAGGCAGTGAATAATAAAGGAAGACATTTTTCTTAAGAAAGCATAAGCGCATGGTGATGTAGAGGTCGCTTTGTGTCCACAGCTCCCATTCATGTATAAAACTGTCTGGCATATCCAGTCAGTTGACATTCGACGACGTGATTTTACCGAAGTAACAAAACCGGTATGTGTTAAATGAAATTACTGCATCTCAAGTACTCGGTGTCGTAATTGTCGTTGAACTGCCGAAATATATGAATGAAATACTGACTAAAGGTAAAATATCGTCTACTTCTAGTCACTGCAGTCTTTATAAATGAAAACGTCCGTTGTTTAGTATCCGGCCAAACTGGATAGCGATAACACGTGTTCCAGATATTGGTTAATTATCAACATACTGGAGGACAGCTTCATTGACTGAAATTATCCGTGCCGATCGACAACTTCTCGACCAACTTAGTAAAAAAATTTGATCCTATTCCATACAGTTGTCAACTAACACGTAGAAAGTTTTCATATTCTGGCATGGTCCGATTAGGATAGTGCTTACTGAGAAAAGACAACAATACCAAATGTGTTAATTTTTTCGGTGTTTCATGCATATATTTAGGTCCTTTTATGATATTGGCAAGCGTAAGTTGGATGTATGCGAGTTCATTAAATGTATAATAGTTCATATTACTTCTGCAAAATTAATTTGCTGAAAAAAAAAAAAAAAAAAAAAAAACCTGATTATACGTGTCAAATAATTTTGCACATAAATGGAAATATTGAAATAAAAAGCGACATCTACGTCATCATGTGTTTCTTTGCTTCTATGCTTTTCAATATTAAAAAGTATTTTTTATCTATTCCCTAACTCTACAATTATGAATACAGATACATCCTATAAACGTGTGAACTGACAGATTTAAGAAAAATTTTTCAATAACAAGATTTCAAATTTCTTAAATTTTAACCTGTCTTTAAATTTCACACATATCATTTGTATAGTTAATGATTAAACTCAAAGTATCAATTTACTGCCTTAGTAATTTAAAAAATTAAAACTCACGAGTCTCTGCGAGACACTTTTCTAAAGCAAATTTATAAATACGTAATTTTCTGCTGAGGAATAACAATTTAGAAATCCATTCTATTGAACTGTTTTATATACATAGGATAGGAATGAAATACGTATTTTCTGTTGCACAATATATATCATCGTCTTGATGGAAAACCTTCTCTGTAATCCTATAATACGAAAAATATTTCTTTTGCTTTTCACAAATATGTCATATTTCGTATGAAATGTCTAGAGGATAAAACTTTGTCATGCATATACATAAATGTTCCATACGAACTCCATATTTCGTTTACTCTCAAATTCTGAAAATAGTATGAGAAAATAGCCTATATATGTTGTATTATGTACACTTGCGTTAGTTCAGTTAAATTCGTATTTCACCAAATAAAACTTACAATATCTAATTTTTGAGAGACTTTTTCTATTATTAAAGTTTTATAGTTACCTATGAAATTAACAAAAATACAGTTTTGTATTAATTAAATAATATGTTTAAAATACGCAATTTTACTAGCTAATTTAAAATTTTTATAAGAAATATTTTAAAGTACGTGTTAGAAATTTAAGAAAAATTGTGTGTTTTAAAATAATTATCACTTTAAAATTTTTTATTTAATATTCGAATATAAATTTACCAAAATTTTATGTCGTTATAGAAATAATATTAATATATATTTTATTTTGTATTTGCGGAAAATTTTAATAAATATGAAATTATTTTGCATGGAGTAAATAATTTTTAGTCGATTTTATATCATAAAATACGCGTTAAACTTATGGAATTAGTGATAGGGTACTTAAAATTCGGTTTTACAGAATTAATATATATATATATATATTAAAAGTGTTTTTTTTTTTTTTTTTTAGGTAATATATTCATATTCTGCAAAATTATTCTTGTTTTAGTAAGAATAATAAACGATCCTCAGATTTATATCACACTTTCTTTTTCAATAATTTTTCAAGTCAAATATATAAATATGAAATTTTTTGCTGAAAAGTACTTATTTACAAATCTATTGAACTTTCTATCAAAGTATTTTATCCCCATAAGGCAGAAAATCCCCATAAATAAATCTTTTCTGTATAACAATTTCCCCTCTGCAATTTTTTTCTGAAAATATTTTCTTTAATTTTATAGTACGAAGAATTTATTTTTTTCTTTTGATAAATATGTCTATTTTGGGTGAACTGTCTCGAGGATAAAACTTTGTCATGCGTATGCTTACATATACACTCAATACGAATTCCATATTTCGTTTACTTTGAAATGCTGAAAATAGTGTGAGAAAAATTCCTATATATGTTATATTGTGTACACTTGCGTTAGTTCAATCAAATTCATATTTTATCAAATATAATTTATAATAATATGTTTTGGCAACACCATATGCTGTTTTATTTTTATAGTTTCGTTTATAATTAAAAAAAACTTGTAGTTTTACAAGTAATGAACAATATATTTCAAATGCTTATTTTATATATATATATACAGTCGGTAACAAAAGTGTCCGAACACTAGCAAAAATTCCTATGTAAAAAAAGTACATTTCATATGGTTCTGTTAAAAATATCCTTATCGAATCATGTTATTAGACTGACTAAGAAGAGGATTCGACAAGGATTTATTTAGCAAAACCATATGAAGTGTACTTTTTTTACATAGGAATTTTCGCTAGTGTTCGGACACTTTTGTAATGACACACTGTACACACTGTACACACAATGACACACATTTGTTTTTGACACACTGTAATTTGAAGTCTTATACAAAATGAGATCTAGTATTTATAGTAGAATTAAAAAAAAATATATATATATATATAGGATAAATCTGGGATAGATGACCATAGAGGAGAGATGGACAGTCTAAATATTTCCTAAATTTGATCATTAGATAGCAACATAAACTTTGTTCTTAGGAAATAGTTCAATGGGTTCATTCCTTGCGACGTGAAGCTGTGGTTTTCGATTATAAAAAATAAGTGGAATTTTAATGTTTATTTAATTTAGTGGCTGAATATTTTTGTTGAGTTAGTATCTGAATGTTTTATAATGCCTAGGTTACTTTTTGTTTCTCTAAACGGATTTTTCAGACATGCATATAATCCAATCTTTGCTTTTAAGCCTAAAACAAGGACGTACAATGGCGGAATAATGCTTTAAATTGGAGGGATATCTATCCTTCAGTTTCAAGAGAAATGGCCACATCAAATCTAGCAGAGAAGACCAATATTAAAACATCAAAATTTCATGATCTACCATTACCAACTAAACTAGTTTATGATATCTCACCAGTTCCTGACGTAGCCAGTACAAAAACAGTTAGGAAACTAACAATTGTATTTATGGCATGTTTAATGGCAAAAAGGTTGCTATGGTTTGACATAACCAGAAAATATTGGAAAACTTCCGAAAACCTCATTCCAGAAACTTACAAAGCTGATAAAAAAAAAAAAAAAAAAAAGCTTAAAGCCGTGAAAATGTCTAAAATAAACGCAAGAAAACAACAAAAACACGACACATACAGTAGTAAGAAGATGAAGTAATCTGAAATTATTAAATGCTAGAGATTCCGAGGAAAGTATTTGATCAGAATCACTATGTGAGTAATGGGGAAGACTGCAATACCACAATCAAAACGAATGGCTGGATAAAATGCATAAGGTGACGGAAGTGGCTCCATGGAACATGTATAGATTATCAAGACTTTTGCTAAAAGTATGATAAAATTATACGAAAAGTGAAGGATTGAAATTATACTTGGAATTATGTTTATGTGAATTTTATTCACTCATTTTTCTCGATATAATCGCATCTTTACGAATTTCATTATGTTTTTCATGATTAACTAAATAAAATATGTTACAATTTTGCCATTTAAACTTCACTTTTTTTTTCTTGAAATGGATTGCCATCTCTCCTCGACTTGAAGAAGCGATGGGTATCTGCTATTTTAATTTTGTACTGTTTATCATTTTTTGTTCTCAATATTTAATTATTTTTTGACCAAAATAATAGAACGTTGGACTTACAATGATGGAAACAAACTGTTGACAAATACAGTAAGAGCAACCTACCAATGACGAATATAAGAAATAACGATAAGTATATAAAAGTAGATTAATAGAAGCTGATATAATGATTTATGCATATTTGGATCATTTCAAAATAAAATACATATAAATATAATGACAAAATAGAAAGCGTACATTTTAAAAAATAAAGAAAGCTAAAAGTAAAGGAAAACTGAAAGAATAGGTTTCTTTTTGACTATTCCTTATTTATTTTACCACATTTACAATCAAGATTTTTACAATATTAACAATATTTACACCGAGGAAAAAAATATACCGCTTTTATCTCGAAGGAAGAAGTGACCAGTTTCTAAATCCCTACACTAGAAATATAGATTTCCGAGCTATGCGTATAAGGCACACCAATAAGCTGAATAGACAAAATGATCGAGAATTTCTAGTCTATACATTTCTAGATGGTGAAACAATATTCTGAATATTCTGAATCCTTTGTATTGCGAGATATTCTCACTTGATTTCTAGACTTCGGTTATAAACCAAGATTACAGTTGCTAAAACCTGCCTCTTGTATTCACATTTATTTGCAGAGATTTTTAAATACATTTGACTTCGATAATATAGGCAAACGCTCTAGAATTCTAATAGGGGTTCCTAAAACTAGCTTTCAAAAGGGACTAGAATTTATAAGGATGACATTGAACTATATTTACAACAACCACAATCTAGATTCTAGATGTCAGTTACAGAATTTTTTCTCAGTGTAGGGGGAAGACATATTCCGTAAATTTGGAGAACAAAAAGCATTTGTTTATCTTTTGCTAAATGCGTCTTATTTCAAAATAAATTTCTCAAATATAAAATTTTGTCATCCATATACATCCATATAAGTTCAATATAACCTCATATTTCATTTACTTTTAGACGATTGAAATAATACGAAAGCCTGTCTGGTTTGTACTAAATATAGTTCTGTTAGTTTTGTCAAATTTATATTCTACCAAATAAAATTTATAATAATTGTACGACTCCATATACTGTTATATTTTTCTAGTTGTAATTGAAAATTTTAAACATACAATTTTCAAAATATTAAAAAGCTTAATTAAAATACATAGTTTTACTAGCTATTTTGAAATTTATAATATATATATATACATTCTAAAATGCATCGTTAAATGTCGAAGAAAATTTCTGTATTGTGTAATATATATCTGTTTATTTATTTAGCATTAAATACTGATATAAGAATCTATCTATATTTTTCAATTTTTCTAGAAATATAATTGATGTACGTTTTATTTTGTATTTTATACATAAAATTTTAATAAATTTTAAATTAGTATGCCTGTGTTAAATAATGTTTTAGAATTACATTCTATAAAACGTAAAATACGTGCTGTTATAAAAATGCAAATTCATGAAATTAGGGATTAAAATGCTCACAGTTCTATTTTTCAGACATTAAAAAATATATATATTTCGAATTTTTCAAAAAGATGTTCTTATTGTGATAAATTATTCTTATTTTAATAAGAACAATTAACTATCTTGAAATTTAAATATTACTGTTTTTTTTTTTTTTCTTTTTTTTTCTTTTTTTTTTTTTTTTTTGAGGTAACTTTGTAAGTCAAATTTATTAATACTAAATACATAAATGTCTGCTATTCATATTTTTATTGAAACAATTTGTCTACATAAAGCAGAATTGAAATATATATATATATATTCAAACAATATTTATCATCGTCTTGAATGAAAACGTTGTGTGTAATTCTATAGTATAGTAAATATTTCTTTTGCTTTTGAGAAATAAGTCTTACTTTGTATGAAATATCTTAAAATAGTAAGAAAAAAATTGCCTACAGACGACATGCTTGTACACTTGCGTTCGTTCACTGAAATTCATATGGATTATGCATAACGAAATTTTGTGGTTTTTAAAATTTATTCCAGACTAAATGAAACACATGTTTTTTTTTTAATACTCTACAAATAATAAAACTGTCTTCGTGCATTTCATTCTGTTTCTCCTTACATTTTTTGCATTGAAAGGAGCGACCTACAATTGGCAGTAAAATTATTGAAGCATTATCAAGAATTCGTATGCTGGTTTCTTGCACCTAATACTGTTTTGTTAAGTAAATATTTGTCAAGTTATGATCTTAGTTTTTATGCTACTTATGAAAAAATAAGTTGATGATAAAAATTAGCGATCAAGCTAAAAAACATTGGAGTGAAACAACCACATGACTTCCATTACGCACTACTACATGTATTACTTGCATTCTTTGGAGATAATATAATCAGAAGACCTAAAATCGATCTAATGAAGCAGGCACCTAAAAATTTTCCGTTAAGAGAAACTGGATACACGTATAAAGACACATATAACAGATTTTACATAGGGAGTAAAACAGTAAGAAAAAATAAATTAGTATATATATGTATGTACATATATACTATATATATATATATATATGTATATATACTATATATATATATGTATATATATCATTTTTTTTTTTTTGAAACACCGATTTCTGAGATCTAAAACTGACCTACCTAATCAGGATGACTATTATTTTTTCTGTAATAACCACCTAGTACATGAGAAAGGATATCTAAAATGGATTTATGTAACAATTTTCAAGAAAATCGCTAGAGCCGTTTTTGAGATATCAACTTTCACCAAAACTTGGCATACTCGATTATTGACCAGAAAATAATAATTACATACAAAAGGATATTTAAAAGGGAGTTAATATAGCGAGTTTGAAAAAAATCCGTACAGCCGCTTTTAAAGGAACGCACTAGTCAGACCTGAAATTAAGCTAATTATACAGGATGCCTATCAATTTTCCTGAACTAAACAACTGTATCATTAGAAAGGACATCTAACAGAGTCTTGCTTTTGCCTCCAAGGCAGTAGCACGTGTTTTTTGCACCTGGTGAAGAAAGGCTACGTCCTTTCGAAACCGATTGTGCTGGCTTAAAGTTTATGGTGTGTAAAGAAGTCTTATTATCTATTTATCTAATAGAGTGTTTATATAGCAAATTTGAAGAAAATCATTTGAGTCATTTTTGAGATACGGACTCACTGTCCCACTTCCGGTTTTAAAATGTTCACCAAAATTTGGAAAATTCATCTGTACACCAGACCAGTCTCAATTTTGTAGTTTCGTAGTTCTATTTTTATTAGTTTCAGAGATATGATAGTCAGAAGATACCCCACATACACACACACACACACACACACACATTGACCAAATGTCAAAAACTGCTTTTTTGGACTCAGGAGATTTTAAAACGTGTAAATCAGGTGAAAACTCGATATCAAATTTTTGTACCGAATGCAATACTTCATTACATTACGGTAGTCGTGTAATGTAAGCAAAAAAGTATTTGGTATGATTTGATTTGAAAAATTGGATTTTAAATTTTTGTCAAATCTCAGGAAAAGGGCGGGATGGTTAAGAGGCAATATTTATTTACACAGTATAATAAGAATAAAACAAAACAACGTTTTGCAATGTTAGTTTCTACTGAGTTTTTATTTTATACGGAGAGATGCCCGCTTCCGTCTGTAAGAAACCCCATCCCGTCATTGTAATGCTACTTTTACATGTCGGTATACAGCATTGAGAACTATATAATATATACTTTAAAATAAGAAACAACTTCTATACACAGTGATGGCTATTTTTAAATACAAATAAACTCATAAATTATCATGATATACAGATTTCGATATAATATATTCTGTACACTATTGTAATTCATTCCAAATAAGTAAAATAAATATCAATAAAAAAGATAAAAAATTCTAAAATATGTGTCTATGAAACTGTTTAACTTTGTCTGTTATTCATCTGTTGCTTCCCCCTTAAGCAGGACAGAAGATTACTTAAATATTTTTTTTTAATACTAAGGGGTTCTGTTCTGTGCTCGCTCCGCTTAACATTCCCCGAGGGACGATTCTAACCCTAACCCCCAACTTACTTCACTCTTTAACATTCGTGGGGCTCTACTCACTTATTCGGAGTTATGCATTTCACTAATTGAAATATTATAACACATGACAAAAGTAGAACAATATTATTGGAAATCCTCATATTTAATACCACATTGAAATACACAATATTTAATACTATATCTTTTTTTTTTTTTTTTTTTATGAAATAAACTGTCGAAATTCATCTTAACGTTCGACAACTTAATAATATTTGACATTATTTTGGCTGGAAGCATATGCAAGACACAACAAATGAATAACTACGGCAGTAATTTTTTTTTTTTTTTTTTTTTTTTTTTACTAGAACAGAATGTTTTTTTAAATGTCTAGTCTAGACCATTCAGCATTATAGCTTTAGTATATGACCCCTAAGAGTCTTTCAGATCTTTGTCACTATTTCGCGATGGATTTTTGAACGTAATTTCTTGTTTAAAAAATTTAAAACCTATTATTTTCTAATATCTGTAATTTTTATTAGCTATTTTTATTGCATATTTCAGCTAATTTAGGACAATATGCAATTCTCTCTATATATTTTTAATGTATAGTGAAGTTTAAAATGGTGTTTGCAGCAGTAAAGATGCAAATTTAAACTTCATTTTTCCTATAATATTTTCTAGTCAGACACATTGAAAAAAAAAAATAGTAACTCATGTGATTATTGTAAATATTGTAAAAATGTCATTATTTTTATTATTTTTAATTTTATTGCTGCACCAATATACAGTTTATCTATATATCTAATGCATGGAAATTAAAATAGTTATTGTGGTCACGGAAATGAAGTACTTGGCGAAAAACATCCGAGCTACTTGAACTCAAAAGTTTAAAAGTCTCTAAAAAGGTCATACTAAAGATTTTCCCATTTAGCCAACTATTTAAATATGTTTTAAGTTAAACAACTAAATCTTTATATGAATTGATCGAAGTTGTTTTCTCTTAAATTTCATTTTAAAATTTTCTGGCCTTAACTTAAAACAATATCGAAATAGTTGTTTAACATAATCATGATGCTTATTACTACATTTTTTTTTTTTTTTTTTTTTTTTTTTTTTTTAACCTGACGTTAAAATAAAGTAAAATAAAAAATTTATGTTCATCTGGATTTGTTTAATATTTTAAGAATCTCTGTTATTTTTAAATGATTTTACTATTCTAATAATTTTTTTCTTCTCTCGAGCATCTCTAGGGTGCCAATTTTTCAATTTCTTTTCATTTCATTTCTTTTTTTTTTTCTTTTTTACATTTAATTTCCTAAAAGTAGAGAAAACGATATCTGCAGGTGATGATTTACAATCCTAAATTCATTTTTCCATAGGAAATATCTAAGACTTTGTTACCAACATCGACAATTTACCAATAGTAACATTTTCATTTTTTTTTCTCCATTATGGATGACATTTTATTTATTTATATATTTTATTTTGAAGACTATGACGTCAGAGATAGCAAAAAACAACGTAATAAGAGAAACTATTTTCAAGTTGGCAAATAGAGTACTTTATTAACAAGAGGATTCTTATTGATAACTTCATTAATTAAGGCAATATAAATTTGTAACCGAAATGAACATATTCTTTGATTTATTCGGAAAATATCGTTACCTTCTGCGATGCTGAGGACCCCCTTGTTCGCGAAGAGATGCAGACGTAGACAAAAAAAATCGAAGAGTGGCGCGGTAGTAACTTATTTATTTTTTTTTTTTTTTTTAACGTATAGAGATTTTAACTAAAGTATAATTCCAGAAATATAGCTGCGGAGGGGGGGGGGATTAAAGTTTTGTCAAACTCTTCTGGCTAAAATAAACCAAATAGTGGAATGAGCATGGCATTTTCTACGTTGACGATGGTCTTCTGTATCCCATGTCCTGTATACATTTGCTGTGTGCAAATTAAAGCTTACTGTTGCCATCATATTTGAAAAAGAAAAAAAATTGCATATAATAGCGTTTATTTATTTATTTTAATAATATATAGAAATAAAACTTTAGCGATGATAAAAAATTTATGTTTACTAATAATTATTGTATTTTAAGAGGTAACTATCAAACCCATGCGAAATTTTCGCACTTTATTTCTTCTAACACTTACAATTAAGATTTGAAATTCATAAATCTCATACTGATTTCACCACCCAATTTAAATTTTAATGCATTAGAAGACAAATTATTATTAGAACCAAATTAGTATTGTGCAAGAGTCAAGCCAAAATCATCCAAAGAAAGCTTTTAAATTAAAATCCATGTTTGACCACCCAGTTTTCATATTTCCCAAGGCTGTAAGAAACTTTTAATAATGACTGATAAAACTTAATGGCCCTCATGACGACGTTTAAGTTTTTGTCACCATCTTGGTGATACTTTTTTATTTATTTTAGCCTATTTTTTTCTCAAGATCACCTACTATAGATTTTGATTATATTAATGATTATTGTGTTTTTTAGTCAATTAATGATAATAGTCATATATCTTTAAAGTATTGCTAGGTTTAAAATGACGCTTGCAAAGATTATAAAGATGCAACTTTAAAAAATACATTTTTCTATAAAATGGTCTCACTAGAAAAATTTCGCCATTTTTATGATTAGCTCATTGAACCGAATCCACGTGCTTAAATATTGCCCGTGTATAAATATATTTTATATCGCATATTTTACGTATTATTTTGGTGAAATTTAATCGTAACTAATGCACGTTAGAAAAAATTTATATAAGTTATTTCTAAGTGTTTAAAAAAATACATTGGATTGATTTGGGACTGGTTTGTAATCACTTATCGAAATGTGAACACCGACCCAGTCTGAGGGTGGTGGGACGCAGCAAGCGGGAATTTATGTGATAAGTTTCGTGAAGGAATATAAAGAGATTGGTGCTGTCTGACAAGATGGTAGATCGTTATAGGTACTTGCGTACGTAAGTTTGCCATAGTCAGGATTTTCACGGGATATGACAAGGCCGGTGGTGTGTTTCAAGAACAGAATTTTGGGTATCAGGACAAGATAGTAGAAAGACACATTTCGTTAAACTTTTATATGCCCTTTATGAAAAGGATCGATATGTGACGCGATTTGAGGGTATCGACATTTCCTTTGGTAACTTTTTCACATTGGAACTTCGGTGCATTAGAGATAAGTGAAGATGCACATGCATCCAAACATTTTATTAAAACCAGATTTTTCTTCCTGTATTTTATTTTCTATTTTCTGTTTTTTTCTATTTTCTATTTTCTATTTTTTGTTTTTTTTTCTTCTTTTCTTCTCTTCTTTTCTTTTTTCGTATGTGAATGACTTTAAAAATAAATATAGATAAGAACAAATTTAGATAAGATGTTCCTTATAAAATTATTTATTGATATTTTTATTATTTTGACGATGCTCAAAGTTTACAAATTATTAATTACATATTTTCTAAAAGATCCTTATGGAAGGAAAAGAAAAGTAAATACAGAAAGAATATATTCGATTTTAATTTAACATTTTGAAGCATGTGTACCTTCATTTACCTCTAATGCACTTTTGACACCTTTTCTCATTTAGGTATTTTTGTTCAAATAATTTAAATTTTAACTCTATTTCCAATCTTTACTTTTGAAGGGAATTGGAGTTATATCAATTTACAAATTATGTTAAGTTAAATAAAATTCGATTAATGTTTTGATAACGAATATTGTTATCTAAATTTTGATTTTGAAAAACTATAATGAAAAACATAACTTATCAAATCTGATGACTAAATCTTTATCTAACATTGGGTCATAATACTGCCGAATCACATATTGTGTAAGGTTTGTTAATGATGACAGCTGTTTTATGAAAGAGGTAATAGTAAAATTATTAAGTTAATGTAATATTGTTACTCAGAATAACTCATATGTTACTATGAATCAGGCAATATATATATATATATATATATATATATATATTGTTATTATTACTATTATTATTATTATTATTATTATTCGAGTATTTGATCAAACATTCAAATCGATGTATCGCAGAAGTTCAAAAATGTTGCTTAGAACTCTCTTGTTTTGACCACTTCATATGATAAACACACACGAGTGGCCGGAGCAAAAATGTTCCGTTCCGATACATATAGGTTACCAGAAGAAGTGTTGATTTTCTTGAATCGCGTCACGAATCGATGCTTTTCATAGTGAGTGTCCAATATATGGCTTAGCACTTTCTTGTTCCGACCTCCACATCTGTTTAAAACAACACAACGATTGAATATGGCACCGAATGGTAATTTGTTGCGATGAAAATTTTTTGGTTTCACAAACCAACTAGTTACTGAATACGACTAGTGGTTAATGATTAAATTCAAATGATATTTCTAAACGAGTATAAATCTTTAAGTAATTTAAAATGTTTAATAACATAGTATTTTTTTTTATTTTATTATGATTAACAAAAACTTTGCAATTTTTATGTAAGAAATAATTTAGAAGGACATTTTTTTCATAAATATGTTATTTTCTTAAATACTATTGACTTATAAATCCATTCAGATTTCTATTAAATTATTTTATTTTTAAACGGCAGGATTGAAATATATCTTTTCTGTTATACAAAATATATTATCGTTTTGATGAAAAACGGTCTCTAAAAACGTATAGTAGGAAAAAATTTTCCCTCTTAACAAATACGGCTTTTTTCGAATAAAATGTCTCGAGGGTAAAACTTTGTCATGCATATACTTATATATATATTCAATACAAACTCCATATTTCGTTTATTTTCAAAAGCTGAAAATAGTATGAAAAAATTGAGCCTGTATATGTTCTATTATGTACACGTGCGTTAGTTCAGTCAAATTCACGTTTTTCTAAATAAACGTTATAATAATATACTTAGATATAGTATATATATTCAATACTATTATATTTTTCTAACTCTTTTCGAAATTTAAAGAATTATGAATTTCAAAGTATATTTAAAATACGTAATTACCCTCGCGAATTTGATATATATATATATATACATATATCCATTCGATATTTCTAAAATGGTTGTGATGTTCTTCTGTTACTTATTCAGCTTGTTTGTTATTAAGTCATAAAAAAATGTTGTCTAATTTCACACAGAAATATTTTCATGATTTAGGTCAATATAGTGCATGGATTTCAATTAAAAATATCACTGAGAAACTGTATTTCGATTATTTTATTGTGCTTTGCTATTTAAAAAATTTGTACATGCTTCGAAACGCAATATATATGTGTTGTACCTTTTCACATAATGGAACAATCTGAACCATATTTCCATATTTCTCTTCTTGCAGGCGAACGAAATGAATCTATATTGAATCAAGTTATAATCGGAGATGAAATATAAGTTTGGCATTAAAAATTAGGATGAAATAGCAGAATTTATAGCAACGGATTAGTTGCTATAAATTACAAGAAAGGAACCGCTTCAAATTTTACGCAACGAAGTAGCATATAATAATTTTCAGAAATCTTCAGATGCCGACCTGTCATCTATAATTTCCCTGATAATACCATGGTACAAAGACCAAATATAATAAACACTCTCCAACACATACATTTTAATTATCAAACATAATTAATGACTAAATGCAGTTACGTAAAATACATTCATCTGGCATTTTGTGTACACAGACTAGAGTACTGGATTTTCAAATAGAAAATCTTGATTCAACAATCCATAGGTCTTGTTCAATTTCGCAAGATTATCATCATTCATAGCAATATAAAATTTTAAGCAAACTTCTCACTGTGTTAAAATATATTTCGTTTGTTTCTAGTTTGTTTATTAGGCATGGAAGTGATCATGTAACATTTGTAGAATTGGTATTAATCTCACACTGCATGAAAAAACTTCTTGATTTCATTACAAATTTTATTAGCGGTTACCCAACAATTTGCTTTTACAAATATATCAAGTACTCTGATATCCCTGTAAAAAATATTGCAAATTCGCACAAGTGCAGACCGTGTTTGCTTCCATTGCATGATTACAATATTTACCTTGGGCAAGTTATTCCTAGCACCATCGAAGTTTAAGGAAGAAGTTTCTTCGAAGTGGCAGAAACAACCAAACACTTCAAAATGATTAAACCCCTTCAACATAACATCCATTTATTTTCCTAGTTCTGACACTGACACTGTAAACTTGACAAATTTCTTTTATACTTGTTATAGAGTAGTTTATTTTATTTTATTTTATTTTATTTATTTTTTAATTGAAGGTATTGATTTTCAAATTAGTGATATATAAGGATTTTTTTAAAATTCATATTGTGAAGATTTTTTTACTACCCAGTTATGCTCCTATTACACACAAAAACTTTTCACGCAATTTTCATTTGAGCCAATTTTTGCTTTAATTTTTGGGAGCCTAAATCCGAAAGATTGTTACAAAAGTTGAGTAAAAAATTCTCTAATAAACAGTCAACCTTGTGCTGTGCAGGGTGTGTTATCACTGTGTGCTGTACATGTCCAGGCGCACCAAATATCGCTCTTTTCTGGCCGACGTGAGGTATTCGTACAGAATGAAGAAAACTATGTATAACTTCAGGCCGCCGTGCCGGCCTGCTCCATCTTTTCTCGGCGCGTATTAGGAGCTATCACCTCATTGGTTTATCATCGGAGGAGAAATTGTTCGTAGGAAGAACTTTTTATGATTAGCCAGAAATAAATGTTCGTACTCCCATCTCCTATTACACTAAGGATTGAGGCGATTTGAGCTAA
The DNA here is from genome assembly GCA_963930645.1 of Salticus scenicus. Taxonomy (NCBI): domain Eukaryota; kingdom Metazoa; phylum Arthropoda; class Arachnida; order Araneae; family Salticidae; genus Salticus; species Salticus scenicus. The sequence continues at coordinate 211,526,611 of OZ005652.1, read as the reverse complement.
CAAAATTGACTCAAATTAACAAATGGCTCAAATGTTGTGCGAAAAATCGTTGTGTGTAATAGAAGCATTGCTTTTCGAAAGAAACTCAATTTTCAACCTAATGTATCACTAACAGCTTTCTGAAATCATTATAATCAAATGATTTTTTTTATGTACACATTTGACTACTAAATTAAGCATAAGTAAGTTAGCAGCCGTTTGCGCATTGACAGCAAAAAAATGTTTGAATGAAAAAGCCCATATTTTATCAAGTTTTTTTTCACATTTTAATTACAAAATATTGTCTTTAATGGAAGTGTTCGATTTTTATGAAGGTTATATTATATTGAAATGAAAATATGTATGTTATAAGCAAACAATATGCATGTTTGTTTATCATAAACTAATGTATCTTTATATTTCTAGAAATATGTGTGTATTTCTCGTATAATGAATACAGATAATTTTGAGAATTATAGTAATTTATTGCTTTATTTACTAAAGAGTTTCAGCATTATTTTTTGCGCAAGTGATGACAAATATTTTTTCTTCATTTTTTCCAGGTAATCATTAACACTTTCCAACAAGGTTGAAAAGTGTTAATGAGTTCAGTTTGTCTGCCCGTGCTCTAACTCCCATAAATATTCATAGAATTTCTTAAAACTAATATATGTCATTCAAGTTCACTATCGAATGTTCCCTATTGAAAACAGAGTGAATACCATCACTGGTTTGTATAAAATGGAGTAACTACACTCCTGGTTTGTGTACAGGGATACCAAAATGTATTCCAAAGCATTCGTTCTGTCAGAAGTTTTTCTATAAACGAAAATTTAATAACATTACTTCGTGACAAATCTTAATAAAATTGAAATATGTTATTCATATACAAAACAAAAGAATGCATTCTATAGAATGTAGTATGATTAGAATTAGGTTTACAGGGACACACAAAAGTATTCAGTTACATTCAGGGCTTTTATTGGTAATGCATTGGTAATGCATATTGGTATGCTGGAATTGCATTTTCGTTTACATTAAGCGATTTAACATGTTTTATCATTTTTTGAGTGTGAATATGATTTAAGTTTGAGTGTCTATCTGTCCGATTGTTCATCTGTCTATCTGTCCGTCTGCCCGCCTCCAGTATCCATAACTATTTTCAGCAATTAAAAAAAAACTATGTATGTTATTCGAATTCAGTATGGAATGTTCAATATTTGAAATGGTATTAATGGGTCCTGTGTACAGGAACACCCCCCCCCAAAAAAAAAAAAAAAGTCAATGCATTGCATGTTAGGACAAACATTTTTATAAATTACAATTAAAAACTTTCTATTGTGAAAATCATAAAGAAATTTACATTTATTGTGTATGGAATATGATTTTGGTAATTGTCAGATTTATAGGAATGCACTAAAATATTCAGATACGTTAAGGGCTGCAATTAGAAGAAAATGGCTACGTTTTTTTTTTGTGTTAAGCATTTTTAACGCTTTCTAACAATGCTGAAGAATGATTAGGAATTCAATTAGTCTATCTGTATGCCTTTCAGAACTACTGTCTGTCCGTTGTGTGATTACGTAGGCAAAGAGCATCGAAAGTTATACGATACAACAATTACGTACATTTAGAAAGTGTTAATAATCAATAAGCATGATTTTTCGTTCTGGTTTTCTTTCTTCAATTTGTTCCAGGTGTCAAAATTAGCTTCGCGATAAAACATCCACGGAAACGTATCGAACTTATCTACCTCATTGCACTCAATGAGAATAAAAGAAATTCATCATGTACTTCTCTAAGTATTAAACAAAACGTCTAAAATAAAAGTGTCCAAATACTTTCAACCATATTGATCCTTTAAATAATTTAGATTTTGACATAAAATTAGACATAATCAATAAATAAAATAATAATAAAAGCAGAGAATAAAATTTCAGCTTGGCTTTTAAAAGCATAAAATATCATGCTAATATAAACATTACTTAACTAAGTAAATAATAATTTAAACTGTCCGATAACATTTTAGAAAAGTACAAGATGTCAAAAGTACATAATTTTTAATTCATATATATATATATATATATATATATATATATATATATTACATATATACACATTAATTCTTTTTTAACTTTACTGACTTAATCGCTTAGTAATTTTAATTCGCTGTTAATATATATGTATACCGTGTGATCCAACAGTCACAGAAAAAAATAAAAAATATATTATTCAAAATTTCAGTTTTCACTGAAATGTACAGAAAACGATGGGATTTAAATGTATATCTAAGATAAATTTTAAATATAAGATGAAATAAAAATTGAATTTTTAAATATAGAACTAGAACAGAGTATTTATAAACCAATGCGCAAATGCAGCGAAAGGAAATATAAAACTATAATAAATAAGCAAAATAACCACCGTTAAATGAAAATTAATCCAAAAACACATGAGGGCTTTCAACAGGGGAGCTCCCACATGCAGGGAATGAAATATGAGAAGTTTCTGACGAAACGTTGGCTATTTAGCCAAAAAACACGATTCTAGACCCCAAATTCTCTTCTCCTATGACGAAGGCCCTCATGGATTTTGGGATTAATTTTCATTTAAACTTGGTTATTTTGCTTATATATATATATATATATGTATGAAAAAGTATTAGTTAAATTTTTCTCCAACGTATCACGCTGTATTCGCAATATCCTGTCGCATTTTAAACAGATCCGTTTCATCAAATGACGCCATACATTTCGAATACTGAATCTTGTTTTTGGAGAATTTCAAATGTGCAACGCCTGACGCGCATTCTAATGAATGATGGTAGTCACATTGAGCATTTATTGTCCTAATTAGGTTGATATGAATGCTATGAGCCACTATAAAAAAAAAAGAAAAAAAAATTAGAATTAAAGCGCTACTTGATGAAGAACATTTAAAGTATTTTTTTATAATTAGTATTTTGTTACCTAAAAAAAATCCCATGTTTTTTCTGTGTATTTCAGTGAAAATCAAGTAGTGCTACGGTCAATACTTCTTGTATAATATATGTATATATATATATATATATATATACTGGAATTTTTGGATCACCCGGTATATATACATCACAACTTACCACTTCCTTGAGTTTTAAAATAACATATACAAAAAATACATCAATATTTCATAAATTCATCATTTTTATTAATAAAATATACGAATTTCTTAGGATTTTTTTTTAAATAATAGTCTACAATATTTTCTACTTTACCATGAGATAAAAAATTATTTGAAAATATAAATAAATAAATGCACGCCTAATAATGCATACTTAAAACTTTTGTACTTCTGAATTTTAAGCCTTATAGTCTAATTTGGAAAGCGAACTGTATAAGAAAAACTGCATAATAATATGCTTCTTTATTGAAAATTGTCTGTCGTCAAAAGAAGGTATTTGTTCTTTGTTGTTAACACATGTTTTCTTTAAGCACAAACTGCATAAAATTTATCCTGAAAGCAATTTCTCAGAATATGATTGTTTCATAAATTACTTTTAAAGAAATAACGTTTACTTTTTGAGAATTTCCGGATTACATTTGAATTAATATTCTGTGTGCAACGTACATTACTGTTTGCCCGGTGATCAATATTATTTCAAAATTACTCAAACAACTGCTACCCAAAGGTGTATTCGAAATAACTTATGGAGTTTTCTGAATAAACTAAACGGTTGTTTTACTAAGTGGAATCGCTTCAGGCATGATTCAATTCCTTCGGTAATGGTATATCGGAAATTTTAGTAGCAACAATGCATTAAATTTTCCTGCGATGTTTCCTTCTCTTAAATAAATATTAGATGAAACTAAGTACATCATAGCTTCCGGCATCCAAACAATAACAGTTCTGGAATTATTTTGTATGATAAGATGTTACACAAGTTTTAATCATAAGGAGACGCTGAAAAGAATGTAACCGAAAACAAATATTTAATGCTTTGTTAATTTAAACAATAGATCAAATCTTTTTTGAGTGTGAAATCATTACTTAATTTATAACAATGTTATCGATTTTTCACATTAAAATAAATATAGATTATATTTGCAATTTTTCGTGTTTTATCTTTTTTTGGTTGTGCTTTTAAAAGAAATTGAATGAGTATACTACGTATATGAAACAATTATGGTTTTGAAACATTTCGAAGTATAAATAAAGAATGTAAAAATTATTAAAACAATACATTATTTTGAAACCGTGGTAAATACATTGCATTTGAATATGCAAAATTTGTACAATTCAGATTTATAAGAAAAATTAAATAGTTTTTAAACTTTTTTTTTCTTTTTTTGGTCACAAATATTTTATACGTATAATAAGATATATAGGACGAAGTAACAAATTTGTTTTGTTTTCGTTTTTCAATATTTTAATTATTTATTATGTTTCCTTTTTTTTTGCAGAAAAAAGGTATTTTTTTATTTTAATGTATATTCCTTAAAAACGTAATTCGAATGAAAGTTATTTTATAAGCATCAATTTGAGAATTAGTTTGTAATTTTTCATTTGTAAATTTATAATTAATAAAAATAAAAGAGTCTATTAAAATTTAATTTTTTCAGTGCTTAATAGTGTACAGCTTCTAGTGTCTTTTCTATATTACTTAAAAGCAGCATTTAACTACATTTTGCAGAAAAGTTCAGTGGGGGAACTAAAAAAAGACAATTTATCAGATTTCAATTAACAGTTGTTAGCCGAAGAAAATAAATTTAAATAATTAATGGTAAAATAAATTAATAAATAAACATGTAAATAGTTATTTATTTATTTATTTATTTTGTTTTTTATTTTCAGTTCCAACTTTATTACTTACCAACTTGATTTACAAATAACACTGCTCTGCAAAAAAAAAAAAAAAAAAAAAAAAAAACTTCCAGATCTGGTACTATTCTTGCTTATTCTTATGTAAAATGACCTCTTGAATCCAAATATTACTCCCATTTTTCCCAGTCACCCACCGATTTCTAGAGACACCACCCCCTGCCTTAATTTCTTTCCCTGATCGAAAATTTTATGAGTATGAATTTGATTTGAAGAATGAAATATAATTAATTTAACACTTAAAAACAAAAATATATATAAAGTTTGAAAAATAATATTAATAACAGATTAAAAATACATAAAATATGTAATGCATAATTTCAGTGGCAAATCGCCCCCCCCCCCCCACCAAAAATAAATAAATAAATAAATAAAATTCCTTGTCGCAAATGCCCATTTTTTTAATTTTCCAAATCTGTAGACCCTCAGAAGATATTTAACGGTTAAAATAATCATTCCCCCTCCTAAAAATCAAATTTATAGCCATAAAATGATAAAAATAGAGGGTCATTTTTAAAAAACGGTGGGTGGTAGGGCAAAATGGGCATCATATTCGGATTCAGGAGGTCATTTTACATAATAATATGCTGGAAATAGTGTCAGAGGCAATTTACATGCCAAACAGTGTAATCAGTTGTTTTTATCAACCGACTTCAAAAAAGAAGGAAGGTTCTCAATTCAAACCGTATGTTTTTTTTATGTTTGTTAGCTCATAACTTCTGAACGGATGCTCCGATTTTGATACTTTTTGTTTTGTTGAAAAGGTCTTGGTCTGAAATAGGTCCCATTGTAATACTGTTACGATCTAATGAAAATACAGGGTGCCCAAAAAAATCAGTCCCAACTCTTTTAACAGCTAAACGGCTGCAGCTATAGTGATAGAAATGACATGTAAGTATAGCAAAGTGGCCATACAGTACAAAGCTAAACCGCTTGCAGCGCCACTTGTTGGAAAATAGCGGAGTTAGTGTTCCTATCTCGAAAACGTTTCTAGAGAAAAAAGTGAATGTCGAAGTTGAAGAGTATCACTGATTTAGTACAAAAAGATAGAAACGCCTGCATGAATGTCTAAACTATCTCGGATACGGTTCAAAACAAGGGGGAAAAGTGAATTATAAAATTGCAGAGCATCATCGATTTAGTACGAAAAGATAGTTTAGACATTGATGCTAAAAATACAATGCTAAAAACGTGCATTTGTTTGTTCGCAATTTCTTACACTATGCACATTTGAGCTACATTGCACACGTTGTAGCATAGCTGGTGAAACATACGCTATATAGTTCAAAATACGGTTACTTGATACTTTTTGTTTTGTTGTAAAGATCTTGGTCAGAAATAGGTCCCACTGTAATATCTTTACAATCTAAAGAAAATAGAGAGCCATCTGGTGAAAAAGAGCGGAATTAGCGCTCCTATCTCAAAAACGGTTCAAGATGGGAGGAAAGTTAATTATGAAGTTGTAGAGCATCATCGATTTACTACGAAAAGACTGTTTTTTTACATTATTGTTAAAAATAGAACGCTTAAAACGTGCAGTTGTTAATTTGATATTTTCTACACTGTGCACACTTGAACTACGTTGCACACTTTGCAGCGTAGAGAATGACACGTATACTCTGAGGTTCAAAGTACTGTTACTGTAAGCAGTCACATCGATTAGCACAAAGTCGTTTTCAACCAATTTCAGAAAGGAGGGTGTTCTTAATTTGAGCCATGTGTGGTTGTTGGTGTTTGTAAGCTTATAACTTCGTAAGAAATGCTCTAATTAACAGACTTCAAAAAGGAGAAGGTTCTCCATTCAAAGCGTATGTTTTTTTTTTTTTTGTTAGCTCATAACTTCTGAACGGATGATTCGATTTTGATACTTTTTGTTTTATTGTAAAGGTCTTGGTCTGAAATAGGTCCCATTGTAATACCTTCACGATCAAAAGAAAATACAGGGTGCCCAAAAAAGTCAGTCCCGACTCTTTTAACTGCTGAACAGCTGCAGCTATAGTCATAAAAGTGATATGTATGTATAGTAAAGTGGACATGTGCTACACGATTCAACCGCCTACAGCGCCACCTGGTGGAAAACAGTGGAGTTAGCGTTCCTATCTCGGAAACGGTTCAAAACAGGGGAAAAAAGTTAATTATAAATTTGCAGAGCATCATCGATTTAGTACGAAAAGATAGTTTAGACATTAATACTAAAAACAGAAAGCTTAAAACGTGCATTTTTTATGTTCACAATTTCCTATTTTGTGCACACTTGAACGACATTGCATATGTTGTAGCGTAGCGGGTGACATTTATGCTATGTAAAATTCGAAGTATGGTTGTTGTAAGCGGTCACATGAATTAACGCATAGGCTTTTAAACCGACTTCATAAAGGAAGAGGTTCTAAATACAAACCATGTTTCTCATTGTTGTTGTTGTTGAAATTTGCTACCTTATAAGTTCGTAAGAGATGATTTAATTTTAATGCTTTTTTTGTTGTCATAATGATCTTGGCCTGAAATAGCCTACATAATCATTTCATTAAGGTATAAACAAATTACAGGATACTCACAAAAGTCTGTTCTCACTCTAACTGCTGAACGCATGCAGCTACATTGGTAAAAGCAGTATGTAAGTATCGATGTTGAAACTTCTGTCCGTCAGCTGCAATGCATATTTGCTCTTTGTTTGAACTTTACACTGCGCAATTTCCATCTCAGCGGGTGACACGTATTCACTGTAAAATTCAATATAGATGCCTAACAGAATTTTTGGTTACGAATACAGCGTATCCGTTCTTTACATTTCTAAAGACTTTTTAGTTTAACGTATGTTCATTCAATAGATAATTTTTTGCTCATATCCGATAATGGCAAGAAAAGTGACACAACTTAAAAATGCAGTATTTGAGAAAAATCAACTTAAAAATAACTTGACTAGAATAAAACTGGCACAACTCTCTCTCGAGTGGATAAATTTCTAGATGGAGATGTAACATTTTTTTTTCACATTGGGTGCATTTCATGTTTTTCAGTGACATAAACCATTTTTTGAGTTATGTCACTTTTCTTGGAAGTTGTGATTTGTGACACTGCCGTCGAACGTCTTCTGATGTTCTGCTATATGAATAAGTTTTCACTGAAAAGAGGAAAATAAAATCTTTTTGTAAAAAAATAGAACCGACTCCAAAAAGTAACTACTATTCAAACAACTAAAAAAAAAAAAAATGTTATGAAATGAAACTGTAAATTGCGCCTAAAAGTATAAAATAATTTCCATCGCCAAACAACCTATAACACTACAATTAATCATAACTTTTGAAGTCGGCGCAAAATTAAATAAAAACTGATACCTTTATTCAATACAAAAATCAAACCCTACTCAAAATACACATCTCACAATATCACCTGCAAAACGCAGCCGAAAACTACTTTGATTCAAGAAAACAAATAAGATTTCGTAAGCAGCAAAAGTTGGCGTAGATGCTGGTATCTGACGTTCTTGATGAAATAAAATCGCAAAATTATCTGGCAAACATATTTAATTTCTTTGGGATATCATGATTTTTTTGATAAGGTATATTAAGAGAGTAATCAAGAATATTAAACAATACTTCCTACTATATATATATTATGAAAATATACATCTTGGGCGTATATTTTTGCTTTAAGTTTTGATCGCCAAATCCAAAAGCCACCAAGGATGATAGTTATCAAAGTTATACCAAATGTGCAAAGGAGACTCTAACTTCGTAGAAACTTAAATACCGCATTGTGAAGGATGTTCACTGTTCTATGTAGATGCTACTAATGGACCAATTGTATACAGTGATAAAATAATAAAGGAAACATGAAAATGGATCATTCGAGACAAAAACATTTATTGCTACCAATTGTCCCAGGGAGCGAAGAGGGAAGATCACTGTTATATGGGTTACAGTTTCATTTCATAACATTTTTTTTTTTTTTTTTTTTGGTTGTTTGAATAGTAGTTACTTTTTGGAGTCGGTTCTATTTTTTTACAAAAAGATTTTATTCAATTACAAATCTTATCTATTGATGAAATGTTTTTAAACACTGGGTATGTAAAATACAGTGTCTTCCTCATGTTTTTCTGTGAAGATTAGGTTACGACAACAATTGGGAGGCGGCAACAAATTGAGCAAAATCAATAATGTTTGCGATCACCCTAAATCATTAAGCAAACTGAATGGTATGTAATTGTAGTACTTGTTAATATAGACCCAGTATGTGTTTGCAACACAGATAGTGACAAAAATGCGTTAACGATAGTATGTTAAATAAATAAGACATAAGCATTTTTTTTAACTTAAAAAAATAGCCTGTTTTTCATATGTAATGTTAAACAAAATGTTTTTTCACTTTTGGATAAATTGAAAAAAACTTTTGAGACAATATGCTGCAATCGACATACAAGTATCTTAAATATCTCATAAAATATGAGCATTTTTATGAAATTTTTTTTCACTGCGCATTTACAAACAAACAAAATATTTTTTATGTATAATTGGGATCCGGACATAATCTCGCGGCCAAAATCTCGCGGGACAAAATATCGCGTGGACTAAAGCTCGCACGGACAGAATCTCGCGGGGACAAAATATAGCTAGGACAAAATCTCGCAGGGACAATATCTCGCCACTCAACTGGACAAAATCTCGCGAGGATGTGGATATAATCTCGCGTCGACAAAATCTCGCATAGATAAATGAATGAACAGGAAATTAATGTGAGTGATGATTGAGTTTGATATAAACAAAATGACTTGTTTTAGAAAAAAATTTTTTTTTTTTTAAAAGCATAATGTGGGAAAAATAAGTAACATTATACAAAATTTTAGGACCACAAATGATATTTACCCTAGTCAGAGTACTGAAATCAGTTAAATACATTACGATTTTTTTTTTTTTTTATTTTACATAAAAGAGTTTAAAATAATTAGTTTATCAGCTTGTGAAGATTAGTCATAATGATTTCAATCGTACTTACAAATGTTATAATTTTTGATTTGTTTGTGACCAATGTTAAGCTTTGATTTTTGTAGTATTGTGCAGTATTGCACAATTACTTTCTTCGATATTCAGCTGAAAAAAGTATTAGATGCATACAAATTTTTGACTTTCGGTTTTCGATAGATTTACACGTTTTGACAAGTGCAGAACACGATTTGACCGTTTTTAGAAAATATCTGTCTCTTTGTGTGTGTGTGTGTGACAAAATTATATGGCGACCCTATCTACACTACACACAATTGCATATAAATTTATATGTAAATGCATTTTGACATAAGTTAGTGCCTATCAACTTTTGGTGACAATCGCTCAACAGGTAGTATTGTTAAAGAGCAATTTTTTTTTCAATTACAGGGAAGGCTATATCTCAGTAACTAATGCTTGAAATTGCATATAAATATATATTCAGATGCACATCCTGACAGAAGTTAATGCCTATCAATTTTTAGTCCTGATCGCTCAAAAGATGGTGCAGCCATTGATTGATTGATGCAATTTAAGGGAAAATTATATCTCAAGAATTACTGCTCAGAATCGCATATAAATTTATATTTAGATGCACTTTGACATAAATTAATTTTTATGAGCTTTTAGTTCCAATCGCTAAGCAACTGGCACTGCTATACAGTGATTTTCATAATTTAAGAGAAGTTTATATCTCATATTCTATTGCGTATAATCGATCAAAATTTGATATTTGAAAATACCATTATGATATATTATACTGATTATTTAGGGTATATATCCACCGATAAATGGCGCTGCAATAGTGGAATTTACGTGGTAAAAATTCACTTCCGTTAGACATTTAGTGTAATACCTCTCTGAGTTGAAAATCGTCTGCATTCATAATGGATAAAAAATAACAATAATTTGTACTGCGTTAATTTTTATAGGAAAATGTAAAAGAATGTTTTGTGATGGCCACAACATAACTAGATTTTAGAGTGTATTTTAAATGGTGAAAAGCAAATAATAAAATTAAATAACATAAAATTAAAATATCTTAAATAATTATTAATTTTTTTTACATATTACTGTCACGCAAGAAATATTTAACAGGAGAAAATTCTGTGATGGTGACATCTTACAAGTTTAGAAAATAACTATCTATGCCTAACGAAAATTTTGCAACAGTTTTAACAGTTTTAACTCAAGAACAAGCATATAGAATTTCATAAATATTTTATATGTTGTTGCACCTTGACATAAATTAGAATCCATTAACTTTTGGGGAAAATTGCTCAACACTTGAAGTCCCCATCATTTTTACTTTTACCATATTAATAGAAGAAAGTATTGAATTCGTAAAAATTTTCGATTTCAGGTTTTCGACGGATTTACACGTTTTGACAGGTATAGAACACGATATGACTTTTTTAGAAAATGTCTGTCTGTCCATCTACCTGTGTGTGTAAGACAAAAATTTTGTGGCGACTGTATCTCCGGAATTACTGATCAGAATTGTATATAAATTTATATATAGATGCCTCTTGTGTTAAATTAGTGCCTATCAACTTCTGGTGTCAACTGCTCAAAAGGTGACGCTGCTATACAGCGATTTCTGCAATTTAAGGGGAGGCTATATCCCAGGTTCTATTGCGTATAAACAAACTTGATATGCGAGAAGATCATATGAGACATTGTGCTGATTTAATTTGGATGCTTATAGGCCAGCAGGTGACACTGCTATACTGCAAATTTCTTCGATAACGGGAAGATTATATCTCAATTTCTATGGCATATAACTGTACGAAACTTTGTATGCTAGATAACCATTATAAAAGCCCATTTTTGAAGATGTTATTTATAGACAATAAAAGTGACTTTCGTTGGATATTTACTGATAGTTTTCTATAAGATGAAAATCATTTGTATTCATCATGTTAGAAAATTTTAATAAATAATAGTTTTAATAAATTATTTACACTTAATTTGTATAGAAAAATACAGAAGAAAGTCTTGTGGTGTCCATACTATACTAGTTTTTAAACATATATGTGGGAAGTTCCTTGCACAACCAACAGATGGCGCTGTCTCTGATGCTTATCTTTGAACGAGTTGACGGACGGGAGTCAGTAGAGATCTGGCTGCAGTGGAAAGCGGTTGAGACCGTCAGCGCGAAGGCTGATGTCGTCATTTAGTCCTAATTTGAGCACAGAATGCTCTTAATAAGTGTGTAGAGCCATGGAGGGCTCATTACTTCAATTTTACTATTTGATAGCACGCGTAGGTGTTTTTGTGAATACAAGCACGAGTAGGTGCTTAAATGTTTTTTCGTTACGGTTATACTGATGAAGAAAGCTTGTTATGTGCTAAGCCTTGAAACCAGCAGTTGGTTAATAATAGAAAGTCTGCTATTATCATTTTTTCATTGTGTATCCTGTATTGTATGTGTGTTTCGTAATAAATGTTTAGTCTTCTAAGTCGCAACTCATCATTACCCCACCCCTAGACACCCAGCCAAGATTCTACAAGTGGGGACTCTGCCGCGATATTACCACCAACAAGTTATAAAAGGTAACTGTTATTGTTATATATTTATCATTCTGTTTGATAGTGGATAATAATGATTAATGCATTGAGCAAAAAGAGTTTGAGTTACTATTTTGAATTAGAAATTAATGGTGAAATATTTTTTTAAAACACTTTTGGTTTCAATGTGTGATGAAATAAAATAAATATATTACTTGAGAAGAATCAATAGAAATAAGAATTATGATTGAAAAAATATTCTGAATGATCATCTAGTATTTTGCTTATTACTGTTTGCAATAATATTTTAACAATATTATAACAATATTATTTTAAAATGAAAGTGATAACAATTATTAAATAGAGAACAATAATGATAATGGTGATATTATATGAAATATGTGTAATAATTAAGAAATATATAAGATGATCTAAATATTCTGTTGTATAATACAAATTGTTCTGCATGTGGTTATTTAAAAATCATGATAATTTTGATTTGAGAACAAAAACCATAGAATCATTTTTTGAGAAAATTGTTCTCATATTATTTTGTTTCTATTTAAGTATGATATTAATTTGGTAGAAGTATTGAAATATTTTTTGGTATAAATAATTATTTAGAGTTATAATGGCCCAAAACGTGTTACAAGGCATTAGAAAAGCCGATTTAAGAACAATTGCTGAAGAATTAGGCCTAACTGTTCCGGCGGAAGCTAAGGTACTTGAAATCAAAACTTTGATTGAGAGTTCTGATATTTATAAAAATGATTTAGAATTTGTTAGAGGTGTTATTAAAATGTTAGTAGAAGAACAAAAGTTGAAATCTGTAGAAGAACAAACCAAAATTGAGATAGAAAGAATTAAATTATCCCAGTTAGAAAAAGAAATAGAGTTACAGAATTTAAAGTTACAGGCTGCAGCAAATAATTCTAGTAATAATGTTGAACAATCAAATTCAGAAACTACTTCACAATCATTAGAAAATTTAATTAGAAGTATTCGAACATTAACCATTTCAGTACCTGAGAAACCGGAAGCTTTGCACTTATTTTTTCAATCCCTTGAAAAAGCATTCGTTTCTAAAAATGTACCGTCTAAATTTAAATCGGAAATATTGATTAATTTATTGGGAGATAAATGTAATCAGGTTCTTGCGTACGTAACCACCGAAAAAATTAACGATTATGAAAAAGTTAAGGAATTAATTTTAAGACAATTTCAACCAACGCCGCGTGAATGTTTAAGTAATTTTAAAAATGCGTTGCGTAATCCTTCAGAATCTCATGTCCAATTCGCTTCCCGTCTAAGCGCTTCTTTTGATTACTATTGTAGATTGAGAGGGGTTAACGACGTTAAGCAATTGTGTGATCTTATAGTTTCTGATAAATTATATGAAACGTTGGATTCTAGAACTAAGGAACATATTAGTGTTCGAGAAGGTCAAAATTGGTTTAAACCCAACGAATTAGGTCGGGAGTGTGATTTATTCTACTCTTCTAGAGGGAAATCGTTAATTGAAACTAATAATAATACGCGAAACGAAAGTTCAGAGAATAAGCGGTTTGTAAACAAAACTCCTTTTAGAAAGACACATTATAATAATAAAGATCCCATAATACGTAATTCGGTATCTAATCAAACTCACGAAAAGCATGAAAGAATGTGTTACATTTGTGGTGCATAAGGGAAAACATTTCATTTCGCTAGAGTGTGTCCTAAACGTATTTCAGAGAAAAAAGAATTCCGTGAAAATCTTCCTACGAATTCAGTAGTTCAATCCGAAACAAGTCCGATTAACCTAATTGTTAATGAGCTCGAATATGTTGATATTTTAGTGGATGATATCCCACTTAAAGCGTTGAAAGATTCAGGTTCTTCGATTCTAATTGTAAATAAAAATAGCATTCCACAGACTAAAAATGTTATTTCTTCAACCACTCTAGTTAGCTGCTTTAATGAAAAGAAAGATGCAAATCTGACTGAATTTAAAATATCTTTACCTAATCATGATTCAGTAAACATAATCGGTGCTTTATGCAACAATTTGTCATGCGACGTAATTCTGCCTGGTAATATCTTTCATATTTTGAAACCACAAAATAGGGAGGAAACAGATGTTTCGAATTTCAGCGACGTAGGGGGGAAAGATAGTTTTCTGAGTTCAGGGGAAAGCAATTTCGATGAAGCAAAAGAGTGTTCTTTTCCTGTATTCGATCGAAAGGAAAATGAAATAGATTCTTTTTTTTCAAATATGTGCAATTTTTCAGAAGAAGAAAAATTCGATGTCAGTTATATTTTAGATAAGTCGTTAAAAGGGAGATTAAGCGAATTAATAAAAAGTTATAAGCCAGTTAAAACAAAAAGTACTGATTTAAAAATGTCCATTATTTTATCTGATGATACACCAGTGTGCTTACGCTCTCGCAGATTATCATTTGTGGAGAAATCAGAGGTGGAGAGACAAATTGACCAGTGGTTAAAAGATGGTATAATTAGAGAAAGTACATCAAATTATGCTTCGCCAATAGTGGTGTGTAGGAAAAAAGATGGAGGAATAAGGTTATGCTGTGATTATCGTGCTTTAAATAAGAAAATAATTAAAGATAAATACCCGTTGCCAAATATTGAAGATTTATTTGATAGATTAGGGGAGGGTAAAGTTTTTTCGACACTAGATTTAAAGAATGCTTTTTTACAAGTTGATGTAGAGGAAAAAAGTAGGAAATATACAGCTTTTGTGACCGATAATGCCCAGTATGAGTTTCTAAAAGTTCCCTATGGATTATGTAATAGTCCCTTAGTATTTCAAAGATATGTAAATTATGTGTTTAAAGACTTATTAAAAGATGGTACTGTAATTATTTATTTAGATGATATAATTATTCCATCTAAAGATGAGAATGAAGGTTAGATAAATTAAAACGTGTTCTAGAAACGGCATCAAAATTTCGTCTAGAGTTAAATTTAAAGAAATGTCAGTTTTTGAAACGAAAGATCGATTTCTTAGGTCACATAATTGAGAATGGCACGATTAAACCCTCAGTAGAAAAAACTCTTGCAGTACAAAATTTCCCAGAACCCCGTAATGCTAGGGAAGTGCAGAGTTTCTTAGGTTTAACGGGTTACTTTAGAAAATTTATTCGTTCATATGCCAACATATCAAGACCACTCAGTGACTTATTACGTGCTTCCACTCCATTTAAATTTGAGCAAGAGCAGAAATTGGCTTTTCAAAAGCTGAAAGACATTTTATCTAATGCACCTGTCTTACACCTTTTTAAACAAGGCTATAAGTTAGAAGTTCATACAGATGCATCTAAATTAGGATTCGGTGCAATCCTATTACAAGAAGATGACGATGGACAGTACTATCCAATCCATTATATGAGTAAAAAGACCTCTGTACAAGAAGAAAAATACTGTAGTTATGAGTTAGAAGTGTTAGCGATAGTAGAAGCCCTTAAAAAATTTAGGAACTATTTATTAGGTAGTAAATTTAAAATTTATACTGACTGTCAAGCGTTCACTAAAACTTTAGATAAACGTGAATTGACACCTAAGGTAGCCAGGTGGTCTTTCCTGCTACAGGAATTCGACTACGAAGTAGAACATCGACCTGGTAAACAAATGCAGCATGTTGACGCGCTTAGCAGATACCCGGTAATGACTGTAACAACTGATACCCTTACTCATCGTATTGCTACTGCTCAAGAAAATGATGAGTTTATCAGCACTATGAAATCTCTTTTAAAACAGAACCAAAATGACGAATATGTGTTAAAAAATAATGTTTTATATAAAGTGTTAAATGATAGGGATGTACTAATTGTCCCAGAGATCATGCAAATCGAGGTCGTAAAGAAATGTCATGCCTTAGGACATTTTTCGGCTAATAAAATTGAAGAGTTAGTTAAACGAGAATATTATTTTCCTAATATGAAAAAATGCATTGATAATGTTGTAAAAAGTTGTGTAGAATGTATACTTGTAAATAAGAAACAGGGAAAAGGAGAAGGTTTTTTGAACCCTATCCCTAAAGGAGATATACCATTATCCACGTATCACATCGATTTTGTGGGTCCATTACCAACCACTAACAAAAACTACAATCACATTTTCACCGTAATCGATGGATTTAGTAAATTTTCGTGGCTATACCCGGTGAAGTCAACTTCTTCAGCAGACGCCTTGCAAAAATTAAAATAGCAAGCTGCTATTTTTGGTAATCCCGCAAGAATAATATCTGATCGTGGACCTGCGTTCATATCTAAGGAGTTTGCAGATTACTGTAAATCAGAGGGAATCGAACATGGCACCATCACAACCGGAATCCCAAGAGGGAATGGCCAAATTCAGAGACTTCATCGAACAATCATTCCTGTATTATCCAAGTTATGTATAAATGACCCTAACAAGTGGTACAAGTTTGTTGAGGCTGTTCAAAGAACTATTAATTCCACCACACCGAGAAGTACCAAAAGAACTCCTTTTGAACTACTCACTGGAGTAACAATGAGAAAGAAAGAAGATAAGAGAATACTAGAACTTCTCGAAGAGGAAAGGATAAATTCCATGCTTGATAATCTTAACACCATTCGTGAAGAAGCAAGAAAAAACATTCTTAAGATTCAAGAAGAAAATCGCCGATGTTACAACAAGAAGAGAAAGAAAGCCCATGTATATAAAATTAATGATCTAGTTGCCATCCAGCGAACTCAGTTTGGAACCGGCATGAAACTAAGACCAAAATTCTTAGGTCCTTATAAAGTTGTGCGAGTAAAGTCCAAAGACAGGTATGAAGTCGAGAAGATAGGTGATCACGAAGGACCTATACATATTAGTACTTCTGCAGACCATATGAAATTATGGTCCACAGACTAAACTAAAATCAAATTGGACTGATAAACTTTAAAGAAAACGTTAACTGTGAATTTTTATGTACATAATTTTTTTTAATGTCTGTTTCTCTTTTTTGTTTTTTTTTTCTTTTAATTGTATTTTGCAGATATCCTTTAGTATCCCAGGCTGGTTTACGGTGAGGTCACCGCACATCAGAATGGCCGAGCGTTGTGGGAAGTTCCTTGCACAACCAACAGATGGCGCTGTCTCTGATGCTTATCTTTGAACGAGATGACGGACGGGAGTCAGTAGAGATCTGGCTGCAGTGGAAAGCGGTTGAGACCGTCAGCGCGAAGGCTGATGTCGTCATTTAGTCCTAATTTGAGCACAGAATGCTCTTAATAAGTGTGTAGAGCAATGGAGGGCTCATTACTTCAATTTTACTATTTGATAGCACGCGTAGGTGTTTTTGTGAATACAAGCACGAGTAGGTGCTTAAATGTTTTTTCGTTACGGTTATACTGATGAAGAAAGCTTGTTATGTGCTAAGCCTTGAAACCAGCAGTTGGTTAATAATAGAAAGTCTGCTATTATCATTTTTTCATTGTGTATCCTGTATTGTATGTGTGTTTCGTAATAAATGTTTAGTCTTCTAAGTCGCAACTCATCATTACCCCACCCCTAGACACCCAGCCAAGATTCTACATATATATATCTTATACTATTAAGTGAGCAATATTTGTATATATATGTATATTTCACTGCTCTCGAAAACGGTAGCTCGGACAGTCACGTGATTTATCGAAAAGGTGCCCTCCGAAGGGTATTGTGCACATCGAAGTCAGATTTTCAAATTTTTTATTAGTTTTCTTTTAATTAATAAAAATATGAAAATAAAACTTCCAATTTCTATAATGACGCAGAATGGAGAAACTTAGGAGAGATTTGATTGGTTTCATGGGCGTCGGCAGAATGGGGCAAGGGGGTGCACTTGCCCTCTCCTGGAAAATTCTACTTATCATTTTTTTTTTTTTTAATTTAAAACTATGCTATTAGAATTTTATTTAAAAAAAAAATATTTTTTCAGGTTGTGCCCCTCCCTGAATTTTTCTCTGGCGACGCCACTGATTGGTTTATTTGATTTTCATTGATTTGAGTGCATTTTACATTGAACTATAGCTACGTTATGAGGAATTACAAGAGATTTTATTGGTTTATTTGATTTTCATTCATTTTCATTCATTTTACATTGAACTACAGCTACGTTATGAGGAATTACAAAAGATTTGATAGGTTTATTTGATTTTAATTGATTTGAGTGTATTTTACGTTGAACTAGAGCTGCCTTATGAGGAATTACGAGAGATTTGATTGGTTTATTTGATTTTCATTCATTTGAATGTATTTTTCGTTGAACTAGATCTACGTTTTGAGGAATTACGAGAGATTCGATTGGCTTATTTGATTTTCATTGATTTGAGTGTATTTTACATTGAACTAGAGTTACGTTTTTAGAAATTACGAGAGGTTTGATTGGTTTATTTGATTTTCGTTTATTTGAGTGTATTTTGCGTTTGGTACACTGTAGATGTTGAGTCTTTCGTGAAATCGCAACAGGAAATCGCAACAGGGAAGCGTGCCTTGTTGGGTGATATAGCTCTAAAGCTAATCCGCACCATGTCAAACCAAGGTCCAACCAAATATCAAATTCGGTTAAATTAGTTCCATTGGTTCATAAAGTACCGTATTTGAACTCAAAATGACAGATTTTTCTAAAAATGGTCGAACTGAGTTCGAGATTCTTAAAACGTGTATTTTCATCGAAAACCGACAATCTGAAAATTTTCTGAATCTTATAATTTCTTCTGCTATATGGAGAGGATCGAATAATAAATCCACTTTTTTAAAAATAAGTAGTCAATTTCAGTTAATTGAAATGCATGGAAATCTCAAAATGTGTAAATTCATCGAAAACCGGAAATCGAAATTTTTTTGCATCTTCTACTTTCTTCTTATACATGCAGAAGCTAATAATAAATCCACTTTTTAAAAATTAAGTAACCAATTTCAATTAATTGAAGTTCAAGGAAATCTCAAAACACGTAAATTCATCGAAAACCGGAAATCAAAAGTTTTTCCAAATTTTATACTTTCTTTTTATATATACAGAGAAGAGAATACAACCACTTATTTAAAAACAAGTAGTCAATTTCAGTTAATTGAAATGAAAAGAAATCTCAAAACGTGTAAATTCATCGAAAACAGGAAATCGAAATATTTTTGTATCTTCTACTTTCTTCTTATACATGCAGAAGCTAATAATAAATCCACTTTCTCAATTCCTACTATTAGTTCACATTCTCCCTATATCTTGTACAAAACTTGCAATCGATTTTTAACTAACTTCCCGACCAGCTAGAATTAGATATTTGAAACTTTCAGGATTGCTCAGAACACGGTGACAACACAATACTTCGAAGTCCGATTTTTGACTTTTTTATTAGTTTTCTTATATAATTAATTAAAATATGAAAATAATAACATCCTAATAGTGTTATTATAGCCAATAAATATTAGCTATAATTTAATTGTTGACAAAAAAAAAAAAAAAAAAAAAAAAAAAAAATACGAGTCCATTTTCTTTCGACATAAAAATAAATACATTTAATGAAACGTGAACATTAAAAAATTACAAAAAATTAAATTATGCATCTCACAAAAATTGACGTCATTATCACTTTAAAAATTTTTTGCACATTGGTAAGAGCTCTATGATTCATCAGAAAATTCAAAACATGGTACATAAAAAGTTTTTTTTTTTTTTTTTTTTTTTTTTAATCTTACAATTACTTTTATTTCATTTTTCTACGCGCGCTTTTTATTTCCTAATTCAAAATTATATTTAGAAAAAAAGTCGATAGTGTTTGTAAGTAGGAATTAGCTTTTATATATATATATATTACTTGTTAAAAAATAAGTAGACAATTTCAATTAATTGAAGTTCAAAGAAATCTCAAAACGCATAAATTCATCGAAAATCGGAAATCAAAGTTTTTTCTAAATCTTATACTTTCTTTTTACATATACATAGAAGAGAATAATGCAACCACTTTTTTAAAAACAAGTAGTCAATTTCAGTTAATTGAAATGAAAAGAAATCTCAGAACGTGTAAGTCATTGAAAACCGGAAATCGAAATTTTTTCCGTTTGTTCTCCTTGCTTTTTAAACATACAGAATCTAGTAAAAAATCTTTTTTTTTTTTTTTTTAAATAACTAGTCAATTTCAATTAATTGAAATTCGAGGAAATCTCAAAACGCGTAAATTCATCGAAAACCGAAAATCGAAAATTTTCTCTGTGTCTTTTACTTTCTTCTTGTACATACAGAAACTAGTAATACATACACCGTTTTAAAAATAAGTACAGTAGTCACTTTCAGTTAATTGAAATGCAAGGAAATCTCAAAACGTGTAAATTCATCGAAAACCGGAAATCAAAAGCATTTCCAAATTTTATACTTTCTTCTTGTATATGCAGAATATGTAGTAATAAATTCATTTAAAATAAATAATAATAATATGTAGTCAATTTCAGATAATTGGAATTCATTATGATTTAGTTTAAAAATATGTCTTTAAATTATAGCTGACAAAAATTACAAAAAATAAATAAAGTATGAAAGAATATAATTAAATCTTAAATAAATTAAAAATAAATAAATAAATAAATAAAAATAAAATAAAACGTTCATATACTAAGTTAGTGTTCTAACTAGGGTAAATATGTATGTCTTGTTATTATTTAATTTAATTTAATATTACTCATAATTACCACATTATTCTAAGAAAAAAGTTCTTAAATGAGTCATGTTAAGCGTTTCATTATTACTGACATTTTTTCCCCCTCTCTATTTATATATCTAGGCGACTTTCTGTCGGCGCGAGATTTTGTCCAGTTGGGAGGCGAGATATTGTCCCTGCGATATTTTGTCCTAGCTACTATATTTTGTCCACGCGAGATTTTGTCCACGCGAGCTTTAGTCCACGCGATATTTTGTCCGGCGAGATTTTGTCCTGCGATATTTTGGCCGCGAGATTATGTCCCCAACCCATAATTTTATAGCTAAATATCTTGTTCACATCATACCACAAGCATTTTTAAATATCATTGAAATTTAGAAAATTGTACACAAAAAAAGTAAGCAATATTTCAGTTATTGGCCGAAGTTGATTTTCTTTTCGTGGGCCATTCACACATTAACGTCCTTTTTGTAAGTCAACAGAGAATTACACTAAATCCACTTAATGTTTTAAATATGCCTATATAATAAGAAATGATAAGAGATACCTCATGATTATTGTAAGAAATTTTATTTTACGGTTTAAATTGCAACAAAATTTACTTGATTTCGTAGTTTAATAATTAGTGAATAAATAGTCATGAATTGCTTATTAATATAATAAAATGTAATAAAAATGAAGATTTAATTTATATTAATACTAGCAGGCTTTGCCCGCTTCGCTGGACATTAAACTTAAATGAGTTGTCAAAATGTCATATCTTTATTAATAACCTAAGTTCTCGCTGTGATTGGTAGAGGTTTTCTCGCTCCCAATGTGAGGAGTCTGGGTCTCCACTGTCTTCAGCACAACTTACCCACTTCTTACTTCCCCACCCTCAGCGGGTGAGTTCGAAGTTTTGCAAAATCCCACTAATGTACATAATGCGTACACTTAATCAATATCCACACACCAAAATTCGCCATTCTAAGATAATTCAAAGCGAATTCAAACGGAAAAACATGTTTTTACACATGTTTATTGCCCTCCGACTCCGAGAAGGGGGGGGGGGGGGATTTCGAATTTTGTGAAATGCAGTTACAATAAGTGCCGGATGCATACAAACAATTTACACACCAAATTTCGTGACCACAGAAGTCTTTAATAGACAGTATTATAAATAAATAAATACAAAAAGCACAGCTTAAGTATCGGAACCCTTTGGTGACTTTAAATATTTTAAGCCATTTTTGCGATGAACTGAATTGGCTATCTCAATTGTGCAATTAAAGATCTTGGCGAGAAACGTCCGAGCTACTTCGGTGCCGAATTTCAAATTTTGCCAAAGGGATCCAATACTAAAGCTGTTCCATATCGAATCTGGGTTGAAAACGGAAAAAGGGTAAAATAAATTAGAAATATCAGACCTATATTTATAAATTTGATACCGAATGAAAGGGGCGATTTTGCTGAATCCAGGGGTTTAAACAGTTTTTCGATGCGACAATTAGATTTTTAAAAAATAACTAAAGTATGAAATTTAAGTGGCAACGGAAAAACGGATAAAGGGAAAAATAAATTAGAAATATCAGACCTATCATTACAAATTCAGTACCAAATGAAAGAGGTGATTTTTCTGAATCCTGGGGTGTAAACAGTTTTTCGATACGACAATTAGATTTTTTAAAATTAACTAAAGTATGAAACTTAGATGGCAACACTTCATTTCAATCTTTTCATAATTTGTAGTGCGAATCACGCGAATACAAAAGTCTTCAACTAAAAAATTATTTTTATATTTTATTTTTCCATTCAAAGCATTTTAGTGAAAAAATATTTATGGCGCATGCGCAGGCGTTTTTTACCCACAATTTAAACACTAATCATAATTTTGAAAATTTCTATAGATATAATTTCAAGTTGGGTGAAGAACGGGGGGGGGGGGAATTTCTGAGAAGTTGATAGATATAATTTTTAAGTTGGGTGAAGACCTAAATTCCTGCCAAGCGCCGTTGAATTCCGTCCAACCGGTCTCAAGTGATGCCCGGACAAAAAAAGCGACATTCGGACACGATGACACACACACACACACACACACACACACACAGGCAAAATTTTCTGAAGTCATTTTCGGCTTTCATGGGGTGTAAAACGTGAAGATATCGCAAAATTTTTCGATTCCGACAAATTTACAGACAAAACTCTGATTTTATTAATATAGATATTTTCTTAAACCTTTAATAGAAATACATTAAATATTTAACTATACGTTGCTATACAAAGAACTAAAATAATTTGGTGTGGCATTTTCACTACTTCCTCATACCCGGCATTAGTTACAATAATTTAAGGTGTAACAAATGAAGTACTGCATCTGAATATTTTTCTATAGTATTTTAAAAACAAATCAAAATATTTTTAGGAAATGTATTATTTGGGAAACTTTCTTCGTGGCAAATATGTATCAGAATTCTTTTGTGTGATTATGATGCGTATTCAGAAATGTTCAAACTTCGTGATGTTACATTTTCTTGAGATATGCTGACATGAAACACACGAGACCAATACAGCACAGTATGTTTCAGTTATGTTGCAAAAAGATTACAATCTTTCAAAAACGAAACACATTTAAGTATACTCTCCGATACCTTTCTGAAACATTCGCCCTTTTTTATTTTCTATCTGTTAAGTATTTGTACTCTTTCTGTTACGTATCTGATTTTTTGTTACGATCGCGGACATATCTACGTTTTTTCAACTAATCGGAAAGTAATCAGAACGATTTTAAACGTTTCTGAAATGTTTATAATGTTTCAGTGTTATATAATTTTTATGTTTTTGCAGCAATTTTTGCTGTTAGGGGAGGCATATAAACACACAGACCAACCGCTAAAGATGTGATTTTTGCATTCAGAGGAACTCAAAACGTGATTATTTACCAAAAAATCTCAATTTCGAAAATTCGACCCAAGGGCAATATAATTTGTCTATCTTATGGGTAAGAAAAAGTAAAATATATATGTATAAAGAATATGTATATAACACATTTTTTTTTCCATTTTTCAATAAAATATTTATTGAGTTTTAATTACTGAAAATTTTTAAAACATCCAGTGTAGGTATGTACCACTTTGAATGCTTATTCTTTTAAAAATCTGTCTTTTTTTTTTTTTTTTTTTTTTTTTAAGTATAACTAAGGGGCTCCGCCCGCTGCTCGCTCCGCTCACCAAGCCCCGAGGGAGGCTTCGCCTCCCCCAGACTCGCTTCAATTATTAATGACTGTGATACTCTATCCGCATATTCGCTGCTTTGCCTTTCACTGAAATGGAATATTAATAATGCATAAAGCCAGATAAAATCAGAAAAATGATATAGAAATCACAGCATTCAATGTCAAATTAAAATACATAATATTTAACATTTAATAACACATTTTATTATTTATTTATTTATTTATTTATTTATTTATTTATTTTTTATGAAATATGCGAAAAATCAGTAATTTTTTCAGAATAGAAATTCTGAATATCTGGACCATTTTGCATTACAGTTTTATTATGTGACCCCTTTTAAATTTTTGTCACTATTTGGCGATGAATTGCAACTGCTTGTTAAAGAATATATATATATATATATATATATATATATATATATAGTACCTATTTTGGCATCGATGTTATCTGTCTCCTTAGCAATTTTTCTATTTGACGATCAAAAACGTTATACGAAATATTGTTTCATATTATTCTTTGCTCTCTTAGTATGCATTAAAAAAATAATCATGATTTTTGAAAGGAATTAAACATGTTCGACACATAACGTGGCGATTTTTTTATCGCCAAGGATGACAAATATCAAATCTGTTCCCCTATTTTTTCTAATAACTATACTTTTTACTATTGTATTTTTTAGTTAATTTCGGGTAGTATATAATACTCTATATACATTTCTAACATTACAATTAGGTAATAATTTTACACATTTGAAAATATCTCTAAAGTTTATTATTATTATTGTCATTTTAATTTGGAAAAATGAACTACAGCTTCAATTGTTAATTCTCTGCTACCTACTTCTTAAAGTAACGAAAGATATAACGTACTGGATTCTCTATAAACGTTTATGTGATGGGTTTTTTTCCTGGCTATAAATTTAAAGTACTTCGGATATATTTTATGCTAAAATATATTCGACGTATTTTAAAATATGATTTTAAATAAGTAAAAAAGATAAATACAGTTTAAAGACAAAAAGAAATGCATTTAAATATACAGATACGACATTATTTCTCTAATTTAATATATATATATATCTATATATATAAACAACGTGAAAGATTGTCAATAAGAAATTTAATTTTCCGAAAGTAGAAAAAAATAAGATATTTGCGGATGGCAAATTACAATCCTAAAATTATTTCTGCATAGAAAAAAAGATCTTTTTTTTTTTTTTTTTTTACACCATGAACCGAGCTGGTAGACGTGAGGTGCCGGGCTCGATTACAGGTCACGCTCGTCGGCCTAGCCGTTCGGAGTTTTCCGTGTTTTCCTCCGAAACGTGTGTAAATACGGGCTGGGACTCCTCAGAAAGACCCCTCGGAGGGCACTCCCCCTCAGGCCTAGGACCTACAGCAGTCAATCGGCCTTTTTCTCAAATCCAATCCAGTCCTTTTACAAATAATAATGATTTCGAAAAATGGTTAGATTTTCTTTCACAACATTCAGCATCGTAGTCTTTATAGGAAAAAAAAAAGCTTTTGTTTTTTCAATATGAGAATTGACTGACTTCTTAATTTTGTCAAAAATAGCAAATTTAGATTTTAAAAGAGTCTTAAAATAAAATAATTTTTATGCATAGTTTGAACGTTAACAATTTAATCACTGCAAAAAAAATTTCTGTAAAAATAAAGCACTTTTTTAAACATAAATACAACATAGGTTGCTGTAAATTTGTATAACTAGTTCTGTAAAAATAATTGAAGATTTGTTACTTCACATTGTGCTGTAAAGTGGTTTAAAACAACTTTCAGAAGTCTTTTGGTGCGTATAACGAGATTTATCAACTACTCAGTTCTGATGATGACTTTATCTGTTTTTGTAAAGAAAAGTTTCTGTGATCCCAACGGCGTGGTTGGCAAATCGCTGGCCTCTGACAGAGGTGTTTGTGAGTTCGAATCCCGGGCTACAGAAGACGGTTTGCTTCGCGTGAAGATTAATAAATTAGCTTTTGCGTGTAAAAAAAAGTTTTTTAGTGTTGTGGATTTCTTCCTGCATGCATGTGTAATAATTGCAAGAAACTTTTTTAAAGCATTCGAGAAACTCAAACTTTAACTTTTAATTTTACGGTTAATGCTACTTTTTTTGCAGATTGGTTGTATGTTTCATCACAACATAAAATTACTGGCGATACATCATTCCTCGTCTAAATATATTTTTACGGGCTTTGCCCGTAATTTTACTGCAGCACTTTTTACAGTGCATATGGGTAAAAGTGTGTAGTATGAACGTTACTCCGTAAAATGCGTATATGGCTTAATTATATGTGCTTCACTTTTAGCTATAATTATGTTATTTAAGAATAATACTATACTTTAACTTAGACTTTAAATGGATACCGTGAGCATAGCCTCCTTAACTAGATGCCTGTCGCGTAGCTCGGAAACTTGGCAACAATTCAAGCGGTAGACAGCGCCACCTAGTACAGATTATGGGACTTTTTTATTCAACTGTCATCAATAATTTAAAGAAGTGATACATGATATATAAAATTGATGTTTCTTTGATTCTATTCGCCTTTTATGTATATCATATCCCTCTTTAAAAAATTTTTGGTGGCTGTTGAATAAAAAAGTCGAGCAATTTGTACCAGGTGGCGCTGTCTACCGCTTCAATTGTTGCCTAGTTTTCGAGCTACGCGACAGGCATCTAGTTAAGGAGGCTATGCCGTGAGATTACAAATAGTCATGCTTGAATTTGTAGTCTAAACTGGTATCTGATAATTAAAGGCTGAAGAGCTTAAACCATATGGGTATAAGTGTGTTGTATAAATGTTACTCAATGAAGTGCGTATATGGATTAATTATACATGCTTCACTTTTAGCTACTGTTACGTATTTATGAATAATACTATACTTTGCTCTAACTTATACTTTAAGTGGATACCGTGAGATTACAAATATTCATGCTTGAATTTGTAGTCTAAACTGGTGTCTGATAATTAAATACTGAAGAGCTTAACCATATGGGGTATAAGTGTATGGTATAAACGTTACTCCATTAAGTGCGTATGTAGCTTAATTATACGTGCTTCACTTTTAGCTGTTGTTATGTATTTTAGAATAAGGAAACAAGCAGCCATCAGTAGTTTAGAAAAGTAATTTATAGAGAAGCTTTGAAAAGTTATAACTTCAATATACTCCATTTTTATTTTATTTTAATTTATTTACTTAATTAATTTATTTATTTAATGTGTGTGCCGTTGTGGTGCTAGGTGAAAAAGTATGTTATGCATAAATAATTCTTGAATGAGAGAAGAAACAATTACTCAATTCAAAATGTGTTAAAAAGGATTTAGAAATGTTTGAATATAGTAAACTTTTAAATACGTATATGCCTAATAAACAGTAAATGTTGATATATATATATATATATATATATATATATATATATATATATACGCATTTTTTTAAAAGAGTTTTGAACCTGGGAATATATCACGCGTGTAATATTGACAGTTAAAAAAATAAGCAGGCATCTTTATCACATAATTTTGTTTTAAAAATTTGATAACTAATGAATATTATCTTGCAAATAATATCTTTTGTCCTTTCAAATTAATATTCTTATTTGGATAATCACGTTGCTGCCAACTCTCACATATTTTCACGGGAGACTTTATACCAGTATTAAATTATATTAAACTTTTAAATAATAAATCGTAGAAAAGTAATATCATAATTTTACGTTTAAAATATTGGTAATAAGCATCATCTAAAAAAACAATTTTGATAATTATGTAGTTATATTTTGACGATTTTACTTCATTCGAGATAACCAAGTTTAAAAATGTATGAATATGCGAAAAATATTTGTATATATATTAATTTATTCATGAAAGGAAAATGTAATTTAGATACTCGTACTTAAGCTAAAAGAATAAAAAATCGCCAAAACTATTTCAAGTACACAGTTAAATATATTTTTATATATTAATAACTATTTGGTTCAGCAGTACACTGTACACATAATTTCTCAAACGAATTTCAGAAAATATGCCATGATAATAAGTAAATAAATATGTAATAAAATAAGTAAACACACTTATCAACAATTTTTCTCAATATTAAAAAAAAAAAGACTATTTTTAGAAAACATATTAAATTTAATTTTGTGTATATCTTATACTATTAAGAGAGCAATATTTGTATATATATATACATATGTATATTTCAATGTTCTCGAAAACGGTAGCTCTGATAGTCACGTGATTTAACACAAAGGTTCCCCCCGAAGGGTCGTTGTGCACATCGAACATCGAAGTCAGATTTTCGAATTTTTGATTAGTTTTCTTTTAATTAATAAAAGTATGAAAATAAAACTCCCCATTTCTATAATGACGCAGAATGGAGAATCTTAGGAGAAAGTTAGTTGGTTTATTTGATTTTCATTGATTTGAGTGTATTTTACATTGTACTACAGCTACATTATGAGTAATTACAAAAGATTTGATTGGTTTATTTGATTTTCATTGATTTGAGTGTATTTTACGTTGAACTAGACCTACGTTATAAGGAATTAGGAGAGATTTGATAGGTTTATTTGATTTTCATTGATTTGAATGTATTTTACGTTGAACTAGAGCTACGTTATGAGGAATTAGGAGAGATTTGATTGGTAGGAGATATGAGGAATTAGGAGAGATTTGATTTCATTGATTTGAGTTTATTTTACGTTGATTTAGAGCTACGTTGTGAGGAATTACGATATATTTGATTGGTTTATTTGATTTTCATTGATTTGAGGAAGGGATGTCCAGTGTTGTTTTCTTGGTTTAAACATGAGTGATAGCGATTACCGCAGAACCGAGTTACGTGCATTTTCAGATTCATGCACAGCAAGGTAGGGGTGTCCAGTGATTTTTTTTTTTTTTTTTTTTTTTTTAGCATGCGTGATAGTGATTGCTGCGGATGGATGGTTGGATTTTACGTCACACTAGTGCTGCGCAGATGGGCAATTGGGGACGGTCAGGGACACACCCCTAGAAGTGGTCCGGAGACATGCCATCCCAATTTTGATCCTCCACGGAAGGGATGGCTCTCCCGCTTCGGTGACCCCCAGAGGTATAACTTTTTATGGGAAAATGGAGGGCATTGCGGCGAGTGTACACGACGGTCTTTGGCCGGCTCGAGTACCGAACCCGCAATCTTCCAATTACGAGGCCGGCGCTCTACCGACTGGACTATCGCGGCCTTGCCGCGGAACCGAGTTTCGTGCGTTTTCAGATTCACGCACAGATAGGGGTGTCCAGTGTTTTTTTTTTTTTTTTTTTTTTGCATTAATGCACAGCGAGGTAGGGTTGTCCAGTGAAGTTTTTGGTTTTAACATGCATGATAGTGATTGCCGCGGAGCCGAGTTTCGTGTGTTCTGAGATTCATGCACAGCGCTGTAGGGCTTTCCAGTGATTATTATTATTTTTTTCATGTGCGTGAAGGGTACATACGTGCGTTATAGTGATTGCTGCGAAAACGACTTACGTGCATTCTCTGATTTGACCGTTCATCGAATAGTGATTTTTACTGTACGAGTAACAGCTTCAACTGTTTCCAGGATATTCGAAGAATTAACATTTCTATTTGACTGTTTTCGAGAATATTCGTTTTAATAATAGTTTTGTTACACAGATTTGCGAAGTTCAAAAAATGTTTGATATTGTCAAAGAGACCCCATACTAAAATTGTGAAGAAAAGAGTCGCCAATCGAAATATATTTATTTAAACGTTTCAGTTATTCAATTAAAAAGAAATACTTTAAATATAGTGCCCAGCGAAGCGGGCGAAGCCTTCTAGTACATGTATTATCAAGCAAAAATATAATAAATGCATTATATTGAGAATAAATGTTTTAGGTAAGAATTTATAATGTGACGAACAAAACTTTATAAAACTTTCAAAACATAAACTCTAAAGTCACATTTTAAAGATTCATTATAATGTATTAATGATCTCACTTGTTAAATTATTGTCTAAAGTACTGTTGGGTTTACGTCGCACGTGTATATAATATGTTTGAAAATTTTCTGTGTTTATGTTATTAGTGCTTTAACATATTAAATCTAAATTTAACTTTGAGGTTCATTAGAATATAATTTTCTGAGCATACTAATGAACTTTAAATGACAAAATCAAAAAATACACAAGTATACGAGTACATAATATTATTTAGATGATATACAAAATTATATTGTTGTTAGATTGATATAATAATTTTCTGGATAAAGTTTGACACTGATGCCAGATATGGCAAACGATTACTTGTATATCATATTAAAAACTAATTTAGGCAAATTTCAGAATCAGTTATATTTTTTTCTGATTGAAAACGATATAGATTGCCAAAAATGTTTTCTTAATTCAGTGTACGTTTCGCACCGAGAAATGATACAGCAGAAAATTACTTGATCATCATGCATATCATATTAAAAACCAATTTGGGAAATTCTGTATTAAACTTGTTATTTTCTGGAACAATTATAAGAAAATTACAAATAAATTATTCTGTATTAGGATTACAAATCTGCATGCGTCTAAATATATTTATAATATGAAATAACGTTTAAGAACTAGTACATGACGGTAGCGCATAAGCTATGCATGATTTATTTAATATTTAATAAAATTTGTAAATTTGATAGTGAGAAGCTTCGGAAATTAGTTTCTCCTTGAAATACAAATTAAAAAAAAATTATAGAAAAATGTAAATATTTTTGAAATTGTTTTTTTTTTTTTTTTTTTTTTTTTTTTTAAATAATCGAAGTATGTCTGTATTTGCAGAGTAAAAAATAATTTTTTTTATGAAATGGTGTCCTTTAATCCATTGAATCAGACGTCATACTCATAAAACAATAAAAATATTTCTATAAAGCATTTGATAGCCATTATAAATCTTCGTTTTTAAAAACAAAAACACGTACAACTAAATATAATAAATCACTGTATATATATTGATGTTATCGACGTATGGTATTTTATCTTTATAGCAACAATTTCCAAATATTTAAAGAATAAGTTCTTTCCCGCGAAAAACTGCTCTAAAAAGCGCAACTCTCTATTATTCATATGATATGTCTATGATATGTTTATGATATGTCTCTGTAAAAGCGCATCATTTACAGAGATATATCTTAGTAAATACAGCACCTAATAATCAAACATTGCCATGTTTGTAATAAATAACTGATTTCGTATATAAACATTATATCAAAAATAAAACTTAGTTAATCCACCGGGAGCTTTCTTCAAACTTTTTACACCGTTAGACATGCATCAATGACTGGACTTTCGGGCCAATTTTCACGCAGACACTTATATACTTCTTGACAAGAAGTTGGCTTTCTGGAACTTTGTTGAATAACGCGATCACGGATGATTCATGCGAGTTCAGTTGAATTCAAATC
This sequence comes from Salticus scenicus, assembly GCA_963930645.1. Taxonomy (NCBI): domain Eukaryota; kingdom Metazoa; phylum Arthropoda; class Arachnida; order Araneae; family Salticidae; genus Salticus; species Salticus scenicus. Next base: position 211,494,993 of record OZ005652.1, on the reverse strand, counting down.
GGGTAATAATAAGATCCCCAGTCACTTTTAGATCCCATATTTTGTTTTGGGAAATTTTCGGAATTTCTGAATGAAATTCTCTTCTCCAGAGAAACAATGGATATTTTCTTAGTTAATCACCAAAATGTGCAGTTAAAAGAACCTTTTCCGGAACGTCAATATGTTTTGCGCTGTTAACATTGTTCCAGTTTCAACTAACACAGACCGTGCAGTGTATGTGGAATCCACACCATGACATTGTCATTCTCTATCTTCTGAGAACATTTTTTGTTTCCCTTTTTAATACTGACTTTAGTAAGCAATGGATTGTGTTTACACTGCAAATAAAGGAGACTTAAAGTAAGACAAAAAAAAAAAAAAAAAAAAAAAAAAAAAAAATCTAAAAATTCTTTTCAGACACGTAAATGTCTAAATATGAAGCTCAGACATAATCAATATCGTTATTTAAGACACTTTTGTGTTTTAGTAGTTCGAAGGTGCAAATGAACTAATATAAAGTGTCTTTATTTAGTAATATGTCTTAAAATAAGACATTTAAATTGTCTTTAAAAAATCATTTAACATTTCATCGTTGACAATTAGTAATGGCGCCATCTGTCAATGGAAATAAACATCATCTTTGTTGTCTCATTTTTTTTTTTTTTTTTTTTTTTTTTTTTTTTCATATCAAGATACAGTTTTAATACAATGATAATTTCTTTAAAAAAAATTTTTTAACCTAGCAGCGGAAAAAACTATGTTTTTAAATTGAAATTATAATGCAAATATCAAAAATTTAAATCTCTTATTTTGAAACACAAAATAAATAAATAAATAAATAAAATTTTTCAGTAAGTGTTTTTATTTATGAGATTTTTCTGAAAATCATATCAAGTGAGAAAGTCTAGTCTTTCTTATTTTACACCTATTTTGAGACTTTTTTTTATTCCATTAAGGGAAATAATTTCAATATGTCAAATTTCAATAAATAACAGATGAAAATACTTACTTTAATTACTATTACTTAAATGAATATGTTATCTACTTTTGTGTTCAAATAAAGCTTAAAATAGTGAAATAAATTACAAAAATCGTGTTATTTTAAAACGTTTATTTGTGAAATTTAAATAAGCTTAGTAGAAAAATATTAGGTTTAACATAACAAATATGCATAAATAGTAAATGACGTTATCTTATTTGCATGGAATTATGTTTGAAATACTTAATTAAAAGAAAAGAAAAAAAAAAACATTTTTAGAAACAAAAGTAATTTGGTTAAAAATAAATAAATATGTAAATAAAAATGTTACTTTTTATTTAAAGCTCGCTGATTTAATTAAATGAAAAAATATTAAGATGAACTTGTAGCGAAGAATAACTTGTAGCTAAGAAAGCGAATTTCTAACTTATCTTACACAATTTGTATATATATATTTTTTTTTATCTCTTTCGATTTGAAACTCTTTTCTTTAAAATTTTTATCTGTACCTGGATGTAAAACAAAAACCTCTCTGGTTTTCATATTCATATGTATTTTTTTTTTCTTTTAAATAACAGCTTATAGAAAGAAATAGTTTTCAAAACATCACAGGCTGAGGTTTAGATATATTTGTTTATATTTTACAAAATTTAAATCTCTACACATAAAATTTAATAGACCTAATACGTATTGAGCTTTAGATTTAATCTCGATAGTTTTAAGGGGAAAAATACTAATTATATTATAACGCTACAATTAATTCTGCGAATATTACAGTGTATATCACCGTAAAATTCTGTGTACCGTCATGACGTTATCGGCAGGAGCGCTCTTCCCCAGTATCAAAGATAGTGAGTTCAACACCAGGGGCTGGTAGTGGTTATTATTATTATTATTATATTTTATTAATGCTCTAGAAAATTCTAAAATATATTTTTAACTGAAAAGCAGAATGATACGCCAACTTTTATTTATTTATTTACTTTTTAGTAAATAAATAAATGAAGGTTGGCCTTAAAAATGGCAGATTTTTTAAGCCTTACATGGCGGTGTTTTAAGACACTTGCAATGTCTTAATTTCAGATGCAGAAAAATGTCTTAAAGAGTAAGATTTTTTTTCGCTTAAAAAATTACAATCCATTCAAGACACTTTTTTAACTGAATTTAAGACGTTTGCGTTTACGGTGTAGATACTTTCCAACGACAGACAAAATGAAGAGGTTATCTGATATGTGAATATTGACACACTTGAAGGTTTTTTGCATGTCTGAAATCATTATCGGAGGATATCGTTTGACAGATTTTTTGAAAGTCCTTCCCTGTCAATCTCAAGAGAGTCTACCCGAACGGGAACTTTTTTTTGTGTGTTTTCTACAGAACAGCTACACAATGAACTCGAAATAAAGGGATCTGTTAGGTTCAGGTAAATTTTGCAGCTTGAAGCTGATTGATATTGCCATACTCTACGCTGTCTTTCTAAGTCAGTCGACCCCTTTACATCTTTAGTTTGAAATACTTTTCTCATATTCGAAAAAGCGTTGAAATATCCACAATTAGAAAAAAAAAAATGCCCCTCACTCATTTAATCTCATGCAATTCGTTCACTTTTCATAAAATATTAGGACGTCTATTTACTTATGATATGTTTGCGTATTTCCTTTAATTCTTGCATTTAGTATTCTTTTAAATAGTCTGCACTTTCATGTATAATTTGGTTGTTTGAGAAAAATTTACTTCTAAATCAAAATGAAGTAGAAGTTACGTGTTTTCACCGCTGTTCAATTTTTCAATTATTTTCCTCTCTGAGTAAAGCAGAAAGTACTGCTGTTTGATGCCAATTATTTCTTAATGGCTCCTATTAATTCTTTTGGGTTTTAATAGGATACCGATGAAAATAAATGATCGCTTTTACTATTTAACCAATTCTATTCATGTGAGGGTTTGCATTTCTATACGTTAGGTACATCATACACAACTTCAATAACAATACATCAGACATTATATTACAACTGCTTAAGACCAATTAATTTTATTACATCCGACATAAACAAACTTAAATCAACAACGCAAACTTTTAGTGACATATCATAACAAAAATTCTTTTATAATAAAGATGTTTAGTTAAAAGATTTTTCAAATGCAAAATATACATTTCTATGCTGTTAGTTACCAAACTGAATTATCATGCGCGGTGTACATTTTTTATCACGCTATGAAAATCGTGTACAAATATTACTAATTTAATTGTAATCGCAAAAGGAATGTACTATGCAAATTATAATTTAATTAATGAAGACTGAACAATGCAGATTTACGGTTAGCCTGATACAATGAATTTCAGTTACATTCTTGTTTAAGAAGCGTTTGATATTCGAAGAAACTTCATAAAATATGACATATATATTATTTTAATATAACTTCCTAATATAGGACATATAACTTCATAAAATAAGACATGAAATAGGACATAACTATATGTTTTCAATTACTTTTCTTGATACTATTGTCTCTCGCACTGAAAAAAACTTTTGTAGCACCGTCTATTGCAAAAATTGTGCAGTCTTTTTAACTTCCCATGCGCGTTCACGTTGTCCACACGAATGAAAAATAGCAGCGTTTTATAATTTTGTTAAACGTGCCCATATTGTTTGTTCCTATTTCGCGTAACAAAGCTCTGAAATCAAATCCCAAAGGCATTGCAACTAACAAAGGCTATAACCCTTCCATTCTAAATAAAACTATTTAAAATTTACAGTTTCCTTGTATTTGTTCCCTAAATTGGTCGCTTCTAATATGGTAATTTTTTACGCTATATTCCTAAATTAGCGCTCGGCACCAATTCAAACATTTCTGGTTTTAATGCAACGGTAAGGGGCAGTCAGAACATTTGCCTCTGTGACATTAGTCCTAAATTTCTGTCTCTCTTATTCATGGTCATAGCCCTTATTTTTGTCCTGCTTGCGCACGTGGTTGTTGATAACAAAGCATTAGTTGCTGTGATCGCTGATTGGATGATCACTTTTTACTGTCATTCTGCCTTTTCTTTTCTTAAACTGATATATTTCTCAAGCTTCCTACAGTCTTAGTCGGTCAAAATTTGCAAAATCGAAACATGGTATTTAAATTTGAATGGTATTTAAAATTGACTTTTATTTGAGATGCAAGTGCGCGCTCTCTTTCAAATGATGACATTTGCTGTTACTGATCGCAAAGCCGTTCACAAAGTATTGGTATGCATTTGACGTTATTCGACTGAACTGCACCAATTTCAATCGATTCCGTTAAATTTCGTGGATTGTACAAATATGTTATGTCCTAGATTTGAATGTTCTCTATTTTATACACGATTTTGATGCTCCGTTCGAATGAGCTAGAGCTCCAGCTAATCAATCATTTGAAGCGAAAAATTAATCATCTGTACATATTTATTTTAGGTATAGTTAGTTTCGCCCCATACAGATAACTCATTTGCTTCGTCGTTTCATTCAGATTTCCTTTGCAGCTTTAGCTTTAAATAATGTATGCTATTCCATTACTATAAAAGATTATAGAAACGAAAAAACATTTGTTTTTATTTATTAATTCATTTGGTAAATAGATTAAAAAAAGAGAGAGAAAAAAAAGAAAGTTTACATTAGGCAAACAAATTTAGAGTTTAAAAAACTCAAGTTTTTTTTAAAAAAATCATTTTTGGATGCATGTATAAAAAGAGGTAAGTTGTTTTATTCAAAAAAGCAATTTAGTATTCTTTTTTACTAGTGTCATTTTTCCCATTTAAAATTAATATTATTTAAATCACACAAATATTTTATATAATGACAGCTGACATTTTAATATATTTTCTAGTGTTCTTTAAACATTTAAAATTTTTGAAGTAGGTGAAGGAAGATCGCAGTATAATATAAACATAAGAGATGCAGTTTTGAAAATAGCTAGTTTTTTCCTAATGCATAAGAGTGCTGCTGAGGCAAAAATATGATGTAAAGAGTCTGTACGAAAATTGCTCAGAAAACATTTGTATTGAAAACTTCGATATACTGAAAACAAATTACTTTCTCACAGAACTAGATTACATTGATTCAAAATATAAATATACGTTGAAAACAAATTAAATTTCCAAATAACAACTGAGTTGGAAAAACTAGTATTCTATAAAGGCCCCATGAATATGAAAGCAAAATGGAGAAATGTAGTACTTTAAAAGACCTCAAGAAAAATTTAAGTAAAATATTTTAATTTTAAAAAATGATAAGAAGAATAAGAATATGTTTTTTAAAGTAATAATGTGTAGGTAGAATAATGAATCTTGCTAAAATATTTTCATCTTTTCTATCTAAAATATTTTATACATCTGGTTACTGTAATAAATTTTCACACTGTTAAGATTCAACAGAAAAACTAATGAAAATCATGTAATTCAAGTATTATATAAAATTATTGTAAAATATAGACTAAAATGTTACAAAATCAGATTATTAATAGCCTCCAAAACCAGATGCCTTTCGCGTCGCTCGGAAAATTGGCAACAGTTCAAACGGTAGACAGCGTCACCTGGTATAGATTGCGCGGCTTTTTTATTCAACAGCCTCCAAAAAATTTTAAAAGTGGGATTTGATATACACTGAAGGCGAATAGAATCGAAGTAACGTCGATTATATATCACTTCTTAAAATTATTGGTGCAGTTGAATTAAAAAATCGCGCAATCTGTACCAGGTCTTGATGTCTACCGCTTGAACTGTTGCCATGTTTTCGAGCCACGCGGAAGGCATCTAGTTTAGGAGGCTATGGTTTATTTATGTAATTCAAAGGCCAATAGCGATTGATAAATTATTGTCTCTAGCATATTAATGGTTTATAATACTTTTTCGGAAATAAAAATATTCATTTTAATTTAATTTAATTTTTATTTATTTATTTTTATTTTCATTTATTCATTCATTCATTTATTCATTTATTTTATTTTATTAATATTATTATTTATTTATTTATTTATTTATTTTTATTTATTTATTTATTTTTGAGAAATAAAACGAATAACTATACCGGGATAATGCTTGTGAATCTCGATTATTTCTTTTTAATTGAAAACTAATTTAAATTCATATTTTGAATAAACATATTAGTAAATGTATAGGTATTTTACTGTGCAATATCGATTGCTGCCAGCAATATTGAAGTTTAAAAATATTCATGCAGTCATCTGTATTTTTTTTCAAAGGATATATGAATACTCTAACTTTAAAGTGGTCAAAAATTGCTGTTTTGAAGTCCACTAGGTAAGTTCATTGATGAAGTATCAACAGATTAGGCCAAGGAGTCGTAAAATATTTGTTGCTGGTCACTTTCCGCTCTTGTCATTCATTTCAATTGCTATGAATCGCTTTAACATATACTATACAATTAACCAGAGAGCAAACTTCCTTACTAAAAACTTCCTTATTAATTGATTTCGTAATTCTCAGAGATTCCAGAAAAGTTTAAACAATTTTTCTTAAAAGAAATTATTTCATAGTTTTTCGGTTAAAGTTTATAGTCTTTACTCTTATACTATATGTAGGAGGAAATTATATGCACACTCATTTAATTATTATTGTAAAGATATCCGAGCATCAAAATAGTAAACTCCTACTAGATTATTTCCGTACATAAAATTTAGGATAGTCGTACTTGCTTTCTATACAATTTTTACGCCATCTTGGATCTAAAATCTACTTGTACGATATTCCACTTTTAATGCTAGAACTCGTTTTGAATTTGTTAATCAACTTCTTAATAGATTGTGTGGTATAAATATATTCTTAAATTCTTATTGGGAAGACCTGGACCTGTTTATAAATATTAATCCACCTGCACAGAGAGAGAAGAGGCTAATTTATTCTAGTAAAATTATTCTTTAAATCATCAAAAAAAAAAAAAAAAAAAAAAAAGAGTTAAGAAATCCTTTCACAATAATGAACAAAAACATTTAAAAAATCTTTACAGTAATGCTTTGTTGTTGTTATTGCGGTTTGAGATTTTAGGGAAAGATATAATGAATTAAAGCACTCAAAATTATTATTAGTTCTTTTATGTGCAAACACAGTTCATAATTCACATTAGTTCCTGGATGATTGGATACGTATTAAGAAATAAGTTAAATTTTGGCGCATCTAAGTTTTCCTTAAAAGTATTTGAAAATTAATGTTTTTTTTTTTTTTTTTTTTAATTCCTTTTCATAAATTTTAAAAGAAAATTCATTTAGTTATTAGTTTATTCGGATCATCCTTTCTACAATATCATTTAATGTTTTCAGCCAGTTGCTTTAAATTATTTATATTTTTAGAATATTTTCTTAAATTAGACGAAATAGAATATCAGTATTTTATTAAGACTAATAGATTCTTTAAACTTCGAACTGTCTGTTTTTTTGTTCAAAAAAATTTCCAAGATCAGCTAAAAATAAAATTCCCAATTTTCTCCCTAAAACTATTAAGTTGAAAATACCATAGCTCTTGGGAATATATTCCTTGATTTTCTTAATGTTAAATCGAACAATTCAAAGTTTAATTGTCTGACAGTTTAAAGAAACAGGAGGAAAATTTATTTTGTTAGGGATTTTTTTTGTCTTTTCTTTCTTTTTTTTTTTTTTTTTTTTTTTTTTTTTTGCTCATATATGGAAACAATTCCGTTGTCTGTCACATTCCATCAGATACTTTTTCCTAAGAAAAAAAAAAAAAAAAGTTACTGCTTTCTAAAAGATTTTTTTTTTTCTTTTTATATCCAAGTTAAAAGTAATTGCTTTCCGAATAAAGTGTCCTTGAAAAATAATTTTTGTTTTCATTTTTCTGTGTAAATATTTAACATTTTAATTTTGACCAATTTTTCTAGTTATTTCATAACGTCATCTTCAGGGAGATTATAATGAAGTCTAAGCTATATACAATATCCTGAAATTAAGGGAGAGAGGATTCTCATTAAATTTAGAATTTAAATGATTTTTTGGGGGAAAAAAAGGAAAAACTATTAAAAATTTTCACTAGATGGCTTTATGTTTTGAAAAATAGAATTATCATTACTTTATCAAAGTCTAATTAGTGTATTTTGAAATGGTTTATACGTTTTATATGAGTAATTTCTACTGTAGTAGTTTCTGTTTTTTATATAAAACACCGCCTGGTGAACATTTTAAACCTTTTTTTTAACATTCATTGAGCACGTTCGATGAAGCTTCCAAATATTAAATTTGATGGCATTCTGCTCAATAAGATTCTCTATAGAATGGAACTATAATTATAGACACATTTTATAAGAAAAAACGTATTTTCGTTTTCACAGGAAAAGACAAAAAAAAAAAAAAAAATACCAACAATAATAATAATAATAATAATAATAATAATAATAACAGTACTTGATATTTCTTTTACGGTAATAAGCTTTATATGGTAGATTACCGATTATAATGTACTTCTAAAAGTCATAGAAATTAAAAACTGAATATGTCGGAAACATTTAATGACATCAGGGTGACATTTAAATAACAATGTGCTATAAAGCACGGAATAGGCGCTGCTATGTTATTGTTATGTATATGATAACGATAACCATGTAAATATATATATATATATAGGTAGATAGACAGATGTTTACACAAGTGTAAAGGATAAGTTAGTTTGTTTCCAAGAGACCATTATTCTGACATTATAGATATTTTTTTTAACTTTTAATTCATGGAATGCAACCGAATTCACAAACATCCATCTTACATTAAAAATAAGCTTTTAGATGAGGAATAACGTTGAACATAGCAACGAATAAAGTATTTTCACACAGATAATTGGAAATATTTTACCACTGATCCTTTCTATATGCTGATATGACAAAGACCAATCTCGTTAAACTTTTAAATTTTTAGTTATATAATATTACTATTAGTTCTACCCTTTATTTGCACGCGGAAAAAATACATATATATATATATATATATATAATTTTAATTTAAAGCCAGTTTGTTTGTTAAATTGTTTTGCCAATTTGTTTCTTTAAGACGAAGTTCGGAAATAGAGGAGAGGAGTTATTTTAAATTTTTGGTAGCATTTGGGCGATGAATTAAATTATCTGTTGCAATTGCACATGTCAACATTTTGACGAGCGGCGTCCGAGCTACATCGGCAGCAAATTTCAAGTTTTGCCAAGAGGTACAAGCTGTTTCATTTCTTCAGTACAATTTTTCTCAATTTTGTTTTAAATATTTTCTAACTTAATGCGAGTATGGGAAAAGGAAATACATTTTTAATTGGTCTAAATATACAAAATGTCTTTAGGTGATATATTACCCGTCTTCCGTTCCGTTTACTATTAGAAAGAAAATGGCTAAAGTACTTTTTCCAATATCACTGAAATCTCTATAAATTAAAATATATTATGCAGTATCATTTTATTTCATTTTCCACACGCACTTATTATTTTCTAAAATAAATATTACCTAAATTTAAAAAGAGAAAAATTCAAAAATAATGTTTAACAGAAATGGTTTATTACTTTGTGGATTGATTAATGTTTAAAAATTATTATTATGTTTTAGTACTAAAATTTTCAATAGTTTTCAGTATTCAAACATAAAAGCATTTTTAAAAATTAATTTATAAATCAGTTTACCCATATCTATCTAACTGAAATGAGAAGCTGATTCTTTGAATACTAGTTTGTAAGAGTTCTGTACAAATACTGCATTAATTTGCTTCATATTAGTTTTAAATGAAAGATTTTCCCCTTTAGATGTACGCAATTCATTTTTTTTTAATACAATGATAATTCTTAATTAATGTCTTAATTAATAATTAACTAGTATGTGGCAACTAAATGACTTTCTTCTATATTTTCCTATACAAATTCATTAAGTAAAAATAATTTATTAAAATTATTATTTAAAAAAATTATCTTCCATGATAATGCAGACAATTTCCATATTAGAGAAGTAGTACAACACTAAATATCCAAAAAAAAAGTCAATTTTATTCTCAATATTACATGAAAAAAAAAAAAAAAAAAAAAAAAAAAAAAAACTATTATTATTATATATATTTTTTTTTTTTAATTAAAAAAAAAAAAAAAAAAAAGAAAAAAAAAAAGGAAAGAAAAAGGAAAAGAAAAGAAAAAACGATAACTTTATTTTAAATTATCGCAGATCGATGGTTAAACCATTCGTTTTAAAGGTATTAACGAACTCTTTTGAAAGATACCCATCATGAAAATTTACTCCCCTCGAGGAGGACTTCTCAATGTGTAGCTACATATCAATTTGTTTGAAATTCTGTGCTGTAGTGCCTGAGATACAGTTGCCACAAAATTTTGTCACACACACACAGACAGACAGACATTTTCTAAAAATGGTCAAATCGTGTTCTAAAACTCTGAAAACATGTAAATCAATCAAAACCCGAGGTCGAAAATTCGTACGAATCCAATGCTTTCTTCTATTGAATGCAGAAGAAAGTAAAAATATTGAAATTTACGTGATTATTATATTGATTACATAATAATTAATTGATCAAATATTGCAATTTATTATATGGGAGTTTGGTAATCCAGTTTTTATTATTTGTTATTTTATATTTTCTGATTTTCGAATGGGATATTTTCTAATAATTATAATAAGAGTCATTATTATATTGATTACATTATCATTAATTGCATAATTATTGCAATGAGTATTTGGGATCTTGGTAACCAAGTTTTTGTATAACTTATTATTTTATGTTTTCTAATTCAATGGATTTTTAGAAAATAATGTCATGGTTAAGAGACTATTTATGTGTTTAAAATGTAGAGCTATTCTTTAAACATTTCGCGAAAAAAAAAAAAAAAATTCTGCATTAATTCGCTTCATTTTAATGTTAAACGAAAAAATTTGTTTTCCTGTAAATGTGCGAAATTTAGTTTTTATGACCAAATTTACTATTAGTTCATCGCTATTAATAATTAAATAATTGATTTTTCGCATGTGTAATGATTACTTAGATCTATTTTCAGATAAGTAATTCCAATCATGCAAAAAAAAGAAAAAAAATGTAGCATCGCTTGTACAGGGTGGTCAGAAAAACATGATAGAAAGTAAGCGATCATTGTGGAAAAAAAACAACATGCAAGAACATGAAACATATTTTATTGAATAAAGATATGAATGACATTTAATATACAAGATGCTTAAAATGTCTACCGTCCCCGACTATAGTGTTATAAAGCCGGTTCCAAAACTCTGTCAAAATGCGCTGGAGTGTGTCGTAATCAAGTGCATTAATCTCACTTCTGATAGCCAATTTTCGGCCCTTTAGTGAATCAGGGCTATTCGTATAGATTCTAACCTTGATGTAACCCCATAAGAATAAGTCGCACGGATTTGGGTCCGGACTGTATGGGGTCCACTCTATCCCGTGCCCCGTTAATTTCTCTGCATCCAATGCAATCAAACAATCACCAAACGTCGTTTCAAACCACGTGAAGACGTCAGAAGTTTTTTGGGGACGAGCCCCATCTGGCTTGAACCAGTACTGGCGTGTCCTGTTGAGATGGCCCGCATCAGGGCCAAAGTGACGCTCTAGCAACTCTCGACACTTCACTCCTGTGACCACACCATCAATAAATATCTGACCAATTATCTGCGGCACACCACACCATGACCCTTTGTGGATGCAGTGAAGAGATGGCGCTGAGATGAGGATTTTCCGTACTTCAGTGGCGCCAGTTTTGTTTGTTCACGAAACCATTCAACTGAAAATGGGTCTCATCACTGAACCAGATCTTGTATTCACTGATGGAAGCATTTTTAAGTTCCTCGATTATGTGGTTTGCGAAATCTCTCCACTGCATTGTATCCCCCCCCCCTTTAGCAGCTGTCACATTTGGATCTTGTATGGACACAATCCTACTGCTTTCATTAGCCTTTGTAATGATGTTTTGGATATGCTTAATTGTTGGACCGCCTGTCGAGTGGAAGTGGTTGGCTGATCCTCAAAGTATGCGCGCACAGGCTCCCTGATGTCGTCAGTAACAACTGCTGCTTTTCGTCCCGACGCCGTTTTTTTTTTTTTTTTGGTTTTTTTTTTTTTGCATCCTAAACACTCCCTGTAGATTCATATCTGTCCATCAACCTGTAAACAATGAAAATCAGTGGGAGATTAGGACCATTACATCAGTCATCTGATGGCTTAAAAATCACTGCGACTTTAGAGCGCTATAACTTACTGCGCGATTATCTCTTCACTAAGCGTCCTTTTCATTTTGAACTCTGAACGACATGCCCGTCGAACGGGGTCATTACATCGGTTATTCACATAAAATTTTCCTACGATATATAACCGATCTTAAAAGGTTTGTGATTCTATATTGCTTATTCTTTATTTCCGGTAATTAAGCATTCAACTGAAATGTCACTATATGTGCTATTATAATATGGAAGAATTATATTTGCATCAATACATTTGAAATCAGAAACTTAAAATACTGACCACCCTGTACTCGCATAAAAATTCCGTATAGTTTTAACATAAGAAATTATTCCTACGGTAGATATTGCTTTTATAAAATTAAAAAATTCAAACTATATAACAAAATGCAACCAACATCGTTGCTTTCTTTATTCTATTCTATTTCTTAAAACATTTTTTATAGATGCCACACGCACCACATGAACTTCAAATTTTTACGTCTACTTTTTAAGATAGCACGCGATCATGTTTCATATAAAAATTAAATCATTAAATTCATTTTTTTTTTTTTTTTTTTTTTTTTTTTTTTTTACATATTTTTATTTCATTTTGCACGCGCACTTTTTATTTCCTAATTCAAAAGTATTTAAAAAAAACTTTTTCGATAGTGCTTGTTTCGATACTGTTTATTATTAATTTTCTTTTCTTTTCTTTTTTCTTTCAAAAAAAAAGAAAAAAAAATGATTTTGATAAAATTCTGGCAAAAGCAGAATTTAGTTTAGGACGGATGGCTATTAGTTTTTTTTTTTTTTTTTTTTTTTTTTTTTTTCAAATCATAACATCGCTTTCGAATTATTCACTTACATTTTCGAAAAATTTTAGATTTCGATAAATTTTAGATTTCGATAAATATCCAACTATCGAAAAATGACACAGCAAAAACCCAAGATTGAAACTAATAGTCCTCAGTCCAAAAAAAAAAAAAAAAAAAAAAAAAAAAAAAGGAAAGATAAAATATATATATATAGAGAGAGAGAGAGAGAAATACACAGAATAGCGAACATATAGATGAGAAATGTAAGGTGTACGAGTACAAATGAGTTTTTCCACTTTTTGTGAAATCTGGTGAAACTTGAAGTGGACCCATAGTTTAAGTCTGTGCGTTAAAACAGCTCTAACGATTTTTTATTTTGTTTGTTACGAAAACCTTTTTTAAGATATCCTTTCGCATGCATTAATTGGCTGCTGCAGGAAAACTGATAGGTGTACAGATTTCGTAGGCTAATTATATATCTTGAAACTGAGCGTCTTTAAGAAATCTCTATGGATTTCCTTGAAATTAGCAACATTAACTCTCTTCTCAATGTCATTTCATATGTATTAGTTGGTCTACATATGTTTGTGACTGTTTGGAAAAGATGGGAGCAGGACCAAAAATTAGTATCTCAAAAATTGCACCAACGATATTCTTCACACGTGACACAAAAACCATTTTTAACACGCTTCTATTAGCTTCACCTGTATGTATGTGTGTATATATGTTTGTAAGCGCTCTGGGAGCAAACAAAAAATCTATATTGTAAAAAAAGACTTTCCCTACGTGAACGCTGTGGCTGTGAGGTAAAGCTTCGGGCTACGAACCTAAAGGTCTAACGTTCGAGCTCAGTCAGGGGAGATTTTTTAAAAATGGTTTTTGTTTAATTCTAAATTATTTATTAGTTCACATTTCAATAAAAACGTGTTCTTTAATTTTTTAAAAGTATAATTTTATTTAGATGTTCTTTTGCATGCATCAGTTGGATATTATTACTTTCTAACTTTGAATAAACACCATAAAATGCAATAAACTCGCAACAATTGTTTCGGGTCGAAAAAACACACGACCCTTCATCAGGCGAATAAAGTAAGCACGAGTGCTGCAGTCAAAGCGGCAACGCACCAACGCACGTGCGTTGCCGCTTTGACTGCAGCACTCGGGCTTACTTTATTCGCCTGATGAAGGGTCGTGTGTTTTTTCGACCCGAAACAATTGTTGCGAGTTTATTGCATTTTATGGTGTTTATTCAAAGTTAGAAAGTAATAATTTTTACAACGCCAGTTTTGTGGTGCTTTTTATTAAACATTAGTTGCATAGTTCAGAATGATTGATTGGCGTCCTAATTAGAAGGGTCAGATCTTGAATTTGTTTCAAAAAACAAGTTTACTTTTTTTTTTCTCGCAGTAGAAAGACTGTTTCAGATGTCTTTGCAACATTACTATTAGTTTGTCTCTGCAGAAAAATCAGTCGGGATCTATTTAATTAGGCCCGTTTCGTTTCTTCTGACTACACTACACTGTAAAAAAAAAAAAAAAAAAAAAAAACGGAGGCTTTTACAGCCAGATGTGCTGGCACCCATATTGCCAGCACATTCTGCTGTTAAATAAGGCAATTTACAGCGGAAACATCTGTATAACCAGACTCTTTTCCGGCTGTTTCTGCTGTAAATAACTTCTTTTTTACTTTCCTCCCTCCATGCACCCATATTGCCAGCATATTATGCTGTAAATCTAACGTTTTTTTTTTTACAGTGTATCTCCCAATTCAGTTTATAAAATTTGTAGTTATGGGTAATGGAGGTCAGACGTTTCTTATATATACAGTTATATTCTATTATTCTCATATAATATTAAAGTTTTGGACGTTATGAAATGAATTTTGGTAAAACTTTTTTCGTGTTGTCTTCCTTCCGGAAAATGCGATATCATTATCTTAAATGATGATTACTTTTATGATAAGATTTTTTTTTTTTTTTCCAAGCAAATTTTTGTACCCGTTTTTCCCACAAGAAATGACATGTAGAGGAGGAGATTTTCAACTAAAATCACTACACAGAAAAAAAAAGCGTAAATTTAGAGCAAAATATTTAAAAAATAATTAATTGTGCTAATTATTTTAAATAATATATTCTTTGTAATTATTAGACTGGTAAGCTGCAATTATCATAGAATAGCTATTTTCTACTATATTTCGAATGTAAAATCAAGTGCACTATTTTAAAACTGAAAGTTATTTAAAAAATAAAATTTAATCCTTGAAGCAATTGAAAAACACGAATGTATTTAAGACGATACATTTAATTAAATCCAAATTCATAAATAAAAATAAGTGTAAAAATCTGGTGTGAAACAACCACACGACTTCCATTACCCACTATTACACGTATTATATGCATTTTTGAGAGATAATGTGATCAGAAAACATAAAAGTGACCTAAAGAGAAAATCGTTAGAGCCATTTTTGAGACACCAACATTTACAAAAAATCAATTATTGACAGAGAAACAATAATTACATACAAAAGCATATTTAAACGGGAGTTAAAATGGCGAGTTTGAAAAAAATCCGTACAGCTTTTTTTTAAAGGAACGCCCTTGGGAGACCTGAAATTGAGCTATTTATACAGGACGCGTATCAATTTTCCTGAACTAACCAACTATATCATTCGAAAGGACATCTAATAGAGTGTTTATATAGCAAATTTGAAGAAAATCGTTAGAGCCGTTTTTGAGATACGGACATACGGTCCCACTTCCGGTTTCCGATGTCCCACTTCCGGTTAAACTCAATTATTGACAGGAAAAAAAAATAATTACATAGAAAAGCATATTTAAAAGTAAGTTAAAATGGCGAGTTTGAAAAAAATCCGTGCAACCGTTTTTAAAGGAACGCCTTTGCGAGGCTTTAAATTGAGCTATTTATACAGGACGCCTATCAATTTTCCTGAACTAACCAACTATATCATTCGAAAGGACATCTAACAGAGTGTTTATATTGCAAGTTTGAAGAAAATCGTTAGAGCCATTTTTGAGATACGGACTTACGGTCCCACTTCCGGTTTTTCAATTTTCACCAAAATTTGGAAATTTCATCTGTACACCAGACGTATTTCAATTCTAAAATTTCGTAGCTCTATTTTTATTAGTTTCTGAGCTATAGTAGCCAGAAGATTCTCCACACACACACACACACACACATACATACACACTGACCAATTGCCAAAAACCACTTTTTTGGACTCAGGGGACCTTAAAACGTGTAAATCAGGTGAAAACCCGATATCGAATTTTCAGACCGAATACAATACATCCATTACCTACGGTATTAGGGTAATGGAAGTAAAAATTACTCAAGTACATCTGCCAATATGTTTTTGGACATTTTTAAATTTAGGCATTAGTAAAATAACTAGAAAAATTCTTTAATAATTATATTGAAACTTTGGGAATATAAAGAACGTGTTGTACCTCATATATTACAGCAAAAGTTTTCTCCTAAGAGAAAAAAAGGGCCAGTTAAAAATTAAATAACAATAAAAATGTTTTGGATCATCCTGCAAAAATTAGTGCTTGAAATGCGTTTTTGCTGTAGCATGTGATTATGAAGCTTCGTTTAATTATTTGTATAATTATTTTTATAAATACTTAATTATTTGTGTAATATTCGTGGAATTATAACATTTCTCTAAAAAAATTCAGAGAAAATTTTGACTTTTTTCAGTTAGATCACATGTAGGGTATTTGTCCCAGCGCAAAGCCATTTTTAGGAAAATTGGCATATTACATTACACACAACATACTGCAATCTGAATGCAAAAATTGTTAAATATCTTAAATTCAAAAAGTTGTCGGTGATAGAATAAACTGATATTTAGTTCCTCTCAAAATAAAAACTAAACTATTAGAGGTTTTACTCACATTTTTATTATGATTCAATCAATGGTAATACAGTGTTTTTTGATTGTAAATAAATATTGACCACCCCCCTCTCACTATCATTATCTTTTTTTTTTTTTCATTTTTGAGAGGAACTGACATTTAGTTCATTTTATCACCTACAACTTTTTTTTTTTTTAATTTGTTTGGGATTTTCATATCAGTATCTCAATATATTTGGCTATTACATTATGCAAAAGATTTGTTTTAAGCTTGCGCATACATAGTTAATAATTATTCAGAAATAATGCTGATAAATCTTAAATAACATTTTTGCATTCGGATTGCAGTATCCTGTGTTTAATGTTGTAGGCCAAGTTTCTTAAAAATGACTTTGCACCGGATCTAATAACATTCCTACTAGCTGGAACCCGTAGAATTCGACAATCACTTTATTGACCGTAATGTTTCAAAAATCGTCGCATCATTATTTAAATGTATTTCATGTTAAAACATCTAATATAATTTACGACATTTCACTTAAAAAAAGAAAGTCGGAAAAATGCTTATAAATAGAAATACTATATATAACATCACTTTCTACAAAGTACTGTCAATGTGACGTCAAACTGACTCCAAATAAACAGATGCTATCTTTTATTTTATATTTCACTTAATACTAAGACTACATGTTAGCTGACCCGTCCGGCGTTGCCCGGGCCCATGATACCTTAAATGAACCTTAAATTTGTATTATTTTATACCTTTAACTCGATTTTGTTTGAATTTCTACTTTTAAATGAAAATATCACGAAAAAAATAATCATATCTGTAACAAAACATTACCTCGAACCGAACGAAACTCTGCCTTGTGACCCCGGTGCTTGCGGCAGCGCATACACGGGCCGCTAACAACAGACAAAAATTCCCCAAAATTAACCTGGAACCGAACGAACCCGCCCGGCAATGCCCGGGCCCGTGATAATAACCTTAAATGAACCATAAATTTGTATGATTTTATATCTTTAACTCGATTTTGTTTGAATTTCTATTTTTAAATAAAAGCATTGCGAAAAAAAATAATCAGCTGTAACAAAAAAAAAATTACCTCGAACCGAACGAACCTCTGCCTTGTGACCCCGGTGCCTGCGGCAGCGCATACACCAGCCGTTAATACCATGAAAAAATTCAAAAAAAAAAAAAAAAAACTAGAACGAAACGAACCCGCCCAGCATTGCACGGACCCATGATAATAACCTTAAATGCACCTTAATATTGTATGGTTTTATATCTTTAACTCAATTTTGTTTGAATTTCTATTTTTAAATGAAAACATCACAAAAAAAAAAAAAAAAAAAAAATCATCTGTAACAAAAAAAATTACCTCAAACAGAACGGAACTCGGGTTTGTGACCCATTGCCTGCGGCACGTAAATTAAGGCCGCTAATAACATAAAAAAATTCTCAAAAATTAACCTTGAACCGAACGAACCTCTGACTCCTATTACCACTGCCTGTGGCTGCGGCACCGTATAGCAGGCATGTTACGCACGCGCTACAAAATCCACTTTCCTCCACCAGGGAGCGCAGTATGTTGTATACGAACATCACCAATTGCCTTGAATTTCCAAGACCTTTCAAATAAGGTGTCACATGGTGGTGTCAACTGCAAAATCCTTTAGTTACACTTTCCCCCGCCAGGGGGCACAGCGTGTGCTATACGAACAACACCAACGGTCAAGAAATATCAAGAACTTTAAAATAAGTTCTTACATGATAGGGTCTACTGCAAAGTCACCTAGTTCCATTTTTAACCACCAGGGGACGCACTATATTGCATGCAAATAGGGACCCTATATATAGAGAGACTGGACATTGACCGAAAGTCGGCCATCTTAGTGCCAATTCCGAGCGATCCCCGTAGAACGTAATGCTTTTTTCTTTGCGATTGACGCTTTACTATACAACATAAATGAAAGGAAATTGTGCTAAATTTGTGCAGAAAGTAATGCAGAATATCATTATGTAATTTTTTTCGTCTTAGAGAAAAAGAATTTGAAGAAAAACGAATTTTGTTTTAACCTTCGACATGGTTACTTTTTCAATTCCTATCGGAAAACACAGGAATATTTGTTGTATATTTCTATATTAAGCAAAAATATGTTGAATGTGAAAGCAATTCTACCTTAGTGAAAGTAATTCTACCTTTTTCTTCTGAGGACATACAATATATATATATAAAGTTAGAAAATTTTTAACAAAAATATGGTAATCTTAGTTTTTGTCAAGTAATTCATGAATAAATGTAAAACTACGGCAGAAGAACAGAAATTATTTTTTATTATTTTATAAAAATATTTACATAATATTTTTACAAGCTAAAAATACATATTTTATTTATTTCAATTACGCATTATTAATAATAATGATAAAAATAAATTAAAAATAAAAATTTTATTAATAGTAATTTGTAAAAATATTAACTAATATCTGGAGAAATTAAAAAATGTTTTTATTTATTTTATTTACATTTGCTTTTTTTATTGATTTTATTGATTTTTATTATTATTATTATTATTATTATTATTTTAAATTATGTAAATTAAAAAAAATTACTTATTTAAATATTATTTATAAAATTTATTATGGCAATTATTATTTAAAAGAAATTTATATTTCATATGTTAGCAAATAATATACACCTTATTTTCTTTATTTTTATTAATTTATTTTAAGAAATCTGATACATTTTGCGTACTAGCAAAAAATTAAGAACTGTATTTTTATTTAGTTATTTTAAATATGTATTTGAAAATATATCAGAAAAATACATTGAGATCTAACATATTAAATATATTGCACAACAGAACTTAAAAATTAATAGCTAGCAAATAAGTAATGTAATTATCTCATATATTAGGAAATAAATACGTAAAACGGCATGCAATAAGAGAATTTAAATAATTTAAAGCACGATATAAAATAAATAATTATGCATTTTTATCTTTTAAAAGTATTCCAAAATTAAAGCAATTTATCTCCCAACAAAGTAAAAATGTAATAAATAAGTTCTTTTTCGATTATGACATAAAATAACCAAAATTTCTTCTCAGCGTAATGGTAAGCAATGGAGCAACTGGCACTAAAATGGAGAATTTCGTCAAAAAGCCGGCGCGCCAATGTCCAGTCTCTCTCTATCAAGGGTCCCTATATACAAACATCCCCAATCAACATGAAATTTCAAGGCCTTTATCAACAATCGTCTTGAATTTCCAAGACTTTCAAATAAGGTATCACATGGTGGTGTCAACTGCAAAATCCTTTAGTTGCACTTTGCACCACCAGGGGGCACGGTGTGTTCTCTTACGAACATCACCAAAGGTCATGAAATACCAAGACCTTTAAAATGAGGTGCAGCATGATAGAACCTACTACAAAATCACCTAGTTCCATTTTTCACCACCAGGGGGCGCCCTATATTGTATACAAACATCCCCAATCAACATGAAATTTCAAGACCTTTAAAATGAAGTGCTACATGTGTGTGTCTGGAACGGATATCCCTCTTAAACTAATTTCCCCCCTTCAAATCTACTTTCCCCCTTTTTCCCCCCTTTAAAATTGAAAATTCCAAAATGGGAGATATTGATTTTTTAGTATTCGAGTCTGGTCCCCCCATGTATAATTTCTTCACCGTGAAGTAATTTCGAGCTGAGTTATGTCCGCTAACGTATGTTTAACCCCTGCCCCCCCCCCCCCCAGGGGAGGAACCGTTCGACTTTTTTAATTTTTTCTTTTCATAACATATCTACAGACCAAGACCTTTTTTTAGACACCTCAACCAAATTTTTACACCTAGCCGTTCTCTCAATTTAGTGGAGACAGACAAAAACACGTTTCAAGTTAATATATAGATGAATCATATTACAATGTAAAAGCAGCAGCTTCTATTATTCTGTGTATAATATTCAAAATCTAATTAACGTCAAGTTATGTTACACATTAACTAATTATGAAACTTTGGGGGGATTCCTTAAGTTCTTCAGTTAGAGAGCTCCCAAAAATTATGTCAGATACAGATGGAAAACCAAATATCCTTACAAAACAATTACTTCACACTTAAGTCAAAACAAAAATGAAAAGAAATCAAAAACTCAAATTCATAATGTTTCACGAATGTAATAAATTACATTTATAAATTGCGATAAAAAAAAATAAATACAGAATTTTTAATTCGTTTTATAAATACTACTCATATTAAAATAAGAAAATAAAACTTGTACATTATTTTCGCATATCTTCTTTTTTGCAGCTATTCATTATTATTTATTTATACAAAACAAAATTGTTTAATTTATGAGGCAGTATAGAATCAAAAATATTTAAAGATAAACAAAATATTCTGTAATAGTTAAGATTTTCTTTTTAATAAAAAGAAAATATGAACTTTACTTTCTAAAAATATATCTTTTCTTTTTTTTTTTTTTTTAATTTGAAAAATATTTTTTGCTTCATACGTAATATTTGATCTTTTTTTCTCCTCTTGTTACTTGTGACAGTTCAGTTTTACCAACTATACAAAAAAGGAAATTTTCTTTAGGAGAATTCATAAACAAAAGCACAAAAATTTTGAGATTCTGCCAATTTTTATACTTAGGACGAAATATATAGATAATGTAAGGATAATAATATTATAAAAATATGAACTTTGAACGAAGGTTGTTTTTTTTTTTTCCCATCAGCTAATGATTTATTTTTTTATTTTTTTATTAAGAAAATTATTTTTATAAACTAAATTAACTTTTATTATAAATATTGTTTATGATGCTTTTAATCTACCGAATTTATTTTGAAAGTGAAAAAAATAAACTTTTGTACGTCGTATAATTTTCAGAATATTTTTTGTAATAGAATGGAATTTGGTATCTGAATTGTAATTTAAAAGGAAATATCACATTTTATTGCTGTCATTATTTTTTTTAAACTGGGCATAGATTTTTTCCAATGATTTTCACATAATTCTTTATAGGCTGGAAAATATATTATAGTACCTGGAAAATATATTTCCTAGTTATGTGTGTAGGGTAAGCAAATCGACTAAATAGACGAAATGATCGAGGATTTCTAGTTCATACTTTACTAGTTGTTGACACAATATTATGAATCCTTTGTATTTCGAGAAATTCTCACTTGGTTTCTTAGAATTGGGACATAAAACCAAAATTGTAATTAGTAAAACTCGCCTCTTGTGTTCGTGTTTATTTGCGCAGATTTTTAAATACGTTTGACCACGATGATTTAGGAAAACGCTCTAAATAAGGATTTCTAGAACTGGCTAACGAAGGGAACTAGAATTCACAGGGATGAAACGTATCTATTTTTCTAGAGCCACAATTGATTTTCTAGATGTCATTCACATTATTTGTTTTTCAAGGTAGCAAATAAGGGTGTAGCAAATTTATCCTTATTTTATATTAAACACTGCAAATAAAAGGGTCTTAAAGTAAGACATAAAAACAACTGAAACGGCATTGAAGACATGTAAATGTCTTAAAATGTACCTTAGACGTTATAGATATTTTAATTTATGACAGAAATATGTCTGAAATATCAATTCAGACACAAAAATGTCTGAAACACGTAAATACGCGAATTTTCAGACAGCAAAACTCGTTTGAATTTTCAGACACTTTAGAAATTCAGACACTTGCATTAATTAGAAATTTTTTCATATGGAATCTACTTTAAGAAAATATGCTTATCCTACTTCTTTCCACATTCCATAAATATATTAGTATTTTATATAATAAGCAGTTAAACTACTTAAATTATGATAGCTTTATGAAATATATATTTTTATGGAATAATACTCTAGGGATGTGAATGATATTTGCATGCTATTATCTTTAACACAATAATAAACAACATTTTTAGACATAAAGCTTATTTTGTTCAAAAATATATATATATATATATATGTATATAAAGCTTTATAAAGCTATATATGTATATAAAGCTTTATGGCTTTAAAGCTTTATTTTATTAAAAGAAAAAGTGCGAAGACGGATGTAGCAAGTAATTTGTAGAGAAAAAAACGAATTTATAAGTGAACAATCATGAATAATTTGTGCATATTTTTTTTTCTTTCTTTCTTTCTTCTTATTATTATTCATTTAAAAACTTTTTTCTTTCACAAATTCACCTACATCTAAATGTAAAACTACAAATTTTCCTGTTTTCATGATTAAAGTTCGTTTTTATTTAAATATTACTTTAAGGAAAGAAATCGTTATCATCGAGAGATGAATCCTTCACATACTTGTTATGCATTATTTAAAAAATTCTGGTCCTCTAAATATTAAATTTAAGATAATAATATTTATTAAGTTTAAGATAGCATACTATTAATAGTTTTATGGCAAAAAATTAGAAATAAAACATAACACTGCGATTAGTTTCACGAATACTGCTGTATATTATATCATAAAAACACGATTTGCTGTATTCGACGGTAGTGCGATCGGTAAATGCTTCGCTCCGACGATGCTTGGCTCGAGGTTTCGGTTTCCTTAGACAGTGTAAGTTCGAATACCGGCGCCGGAAAATGAGACTTTTTTCTTTCTTTCTTTCTTTTTTTTATATAAATATTTCATTAATGCTCTAAACAATTCTAAAATATATTTTTAACTGAAAAACATAATCGCACGCCATATTTATTTATTTAAATGTTTATTAAAAAGCCTTAAAAACGGTAGTATTTTTAAGACTAACATGGCGGTGTTTTTAAGCCTAAAACATGGAGGCGTTTTAAGACACTTGCAATATCTCAATTTCTGATGCAAAAAGGTGTCTTAAAAAGTAAGAAATTTTTTTTCGCTTAAAAAATGACCATCCATTTAAGACACTTTTAAAACTGAATTTAAGACATTTACGTTTACAGTAAATGAGTGAACCTTACTTGTTATATATAATGTATCATGAAAAACGACAGTTTTTTGAGTGACGCAAGCGGAGGGACAAACGGGACGCTGCGAACTCATATATACGGCTAGTTTGACATCAAAGAGATTTGTAAAAGCCGACACTTAATATCTCAGCAAATATGCCATATTTTGTTCTGATCTTTTCAAAATAATCTTTTATCTTCGGTCTTAATCTATCCTGAAAATTTTACATTTCTACATGTAATATGTTTTGAGATCTGAATCTCAATTTAAAGCCAAAAAGGAAAAATGTAAGGTGTAAGGTTGTAATGGACTCAAATTCTGAAAAAATTTCTCTAAAACGGCTCGAAGGATTTTCATATAATTAATATATTTTGTTAATACTATCTTTCTAAATCTAGTAACGTTTTCGTTTTTTTTTTCAGGAAAACTCTTGTTTGTTATATGAATCGCTTTAAATATGGAACTATATTACTCCGCCAATTACATGTGTTTCTCCGGGTGAAAACGCTGTTATGTGGTTCTTTCTTGTGAGGTATGTGGGCTGGTTGATTGTCCGACTTCAATGCAGCCAATGAATTATTTAGATTTTTTTTAACGCAAAAGTACTTTATTACATGTTTAAAATATTTATTGTATATATACAAAGTCAAATTCACTTAAATATATTTTCTCTTCTGTTATGAAAAAAATATTTTTGATTTCAAAATTTCATATTTAGTCAAAAAAATATTTAGATAATATTTTAAATAAGGAAGTATTTTGTAATTTTAGATATTCCATTTTATCATAATAATGATGAATTTACAATTTTTTAAAGCGAAAAAATTTTTAATCATTCATGAACATCGATTTTATAATAGCTCAATGATTTGCGATTCATATTCATGTATCATTCCGCGTCGGGAATGGAAAAAAAACAGCAAATAGAGTTTTGGCGCCATCTATCGTTTTTTATTCAATATACACTTCCGTTAAATACATATATATATGTATTTTCTTTTTAAAAATTAAAAATCTCTTTTGAAAATACAGTTAGAGTTTATTCATTAATTTATTTTTCAGACTTTAAAATGATACATATTTTAAATATTAACATAATCAATTTTTTATTATTATTATTATTTAAAGCAATAATGACTAGGGGATGAAACAGTGTTTATTAGAAATAACATTATTTCATGAGTTTTATTAAAATTCATGAAAAATATGTCAAATAGCAATTATTAAAATCACGTCAAAATAAATAAATAACATCTTTACTTTGAAACCCTAATGTACAGGGTGGTCATAATTAAACTGCAAGTGTTCAAGGTGTGCTGGAGAGAAAACTACTGGGAATATTCCAGTGAAATTTGGTATCTACATGTTTCAGAACATGCGCAAATCAAATATGAAAGAAAAAAAAAATCGCCATTTTTCACCCGATAGGTGGCGCTGTACCGTATTCCAACGCTCACCGGTGGCATATACAACTTCCAAGACCGATAGACAGAGCATAATGACATTCTAAGAGGCATATAAACAATATAAAACATCACTTACAGTTTATAAAAAATTATGTATTGTTTAATTTGTGATCTTAATTTACGTTAATCTTTGATTACATGATACTGTAAAAATTTAATTACTGAGGCGAATTGTATGGAATTTTGATGAAATGTAAGTGATGTTTTATATTGTTTATATGCCTCTTAGAATGTCATTATGCTCTGTCTATCGGTCTTGGAAGTTGTATATGCCACCGGTGAGCGTTGGAATACGGTACAGCGTCACCTATCGGGTGAAAAATGGCGATTTTTTTTTTCTTTCATATTTGATTTGCGCATGCTCTGAAACGTGTAGATACCAAATTTCACTGGAATATTCCCAGTAGTTTTCTCTCCAGTACCCCGTGAACACTTGCAGTTTAATTATGGCCACCCTGTATTTAAAAAATATTATTCTTTCTTTTATTTTTTTAATTAATTAATTTCTGCATGAAAAATTCTATTTCATAAATATATTTACAGTTACAATAAACAAAAAATCCTCCTTTAATTTTAAATAACTATTTCTACCTGTTTCAAAACAAGTTTTTTTTTTTTAAGGGGGAAAAAATAATAATAATAAAAAGTTAAATATATATGTATATGACTTTAAACTACTAGATGGCGCCCCTAAATTTATTTATTTTTCTTAAAAAAAAAAAAAGAAAGAAAGAAAAAACTTTTAATTGCTTCGAAACATGTAGAAATAATTATTTAAAATTAAAGTAGGTTTTTTTGTATATTGTAGTTGTAAATATATTTATGAAATAGATTTTTACGCAGATTTTTTTTTTTTTTTTTTTTTTTTTTTTTTTTTAAGCTTAACTTATATTTTTCATAAAATTTTTCTCCAGGTGATTTTATCTTATTTTTAAAATTATAGAAATGTAAAGCTTAATTTATATTTTGGCTATTTTTTCCTCCAAACGTTTTATATGAAAATATATATAAAGTAATTTTTACCTGCAATTTTGATGAAAATTTAAACTGTGAATATTGGAGCATACTTAGCCTCAAAAGGGGAAACAAAATATACAAATTTCTATTTTTAATATTTACTTTTTTTTTTTTTTGTAATTGTTTAATTTGTAATTCTCTAAAAAGAAACTTGTAAACTGTAAATTACGTAATTCTAACTTAAATTTGAAATTATCCACTTATTTTTCTTTCTTTCTTTCTTATTTTTTTCTTTTTTCTTTATTTATTTGTTTAAAGTGTGAGAATCCCAGTCAATAAATTTTTCTAGGGCGAAGCTTCTCCATTTTGTTTCCAAGTGGCAGGCTACTTGAAAATTTGTTAGTATGATAACGTTTGAAATACTGAATTAATTCACACTAAATTTGTAGTGTAGATTTATCTTAGAAATGTATTTGATATGTTCATTTGCCAACTTAATCTACCCTCTTGTTTCCCTGTGCTAGCACACTGAAAATTTCAAATTTACATTAGAAAGGTTTTATGAACCGATTTGCTTAAAACTCCATATATACAAACCTTCATTAATAAATCCACTGGATCTTCGGATGAAATGGGTGGGAGGCACCTGTGACAGTGTCACGCATCCTCCATTACCTAGAAGTGGAAGCTAACGGAGTGAGAGTCCCGAACAACAATTCACTGCAATGGAGATAGGGGGGGGGGGAAACATAAAAAGCACAAAAAGTAATAACAACAAATTTTTAGAGCTTATGGAAATAGGAAAAACAATATAAAATGAGTAGGAAGGTTAAGTACAGCATTACATGACTAGGAGAAAGTTTAGGGATAGTAAGAATATTTTTAATTTTTAGAGAGCAACTTTTTTAATTTTTTTGGTATTTTAAAACACAATTTTTAATTTTTTTTTTTTTTTTTTTTTAACACAAGGACAAAAATAACATATACAGGACAACACAAGGACGAGGACAGGATATAATCTCCGAAGAGAAGTCAATGCCCGAGGGCGATAGAAAGATGAAAAGATAAAGAAGTTAACATAATAAAAAGATTAAAGGTGGGAGTTTAGACTGAGGCCCGCTCTGGGTCTGCGACTATTCAGAGGAGCATTATGGTCATATGTTGCTAGTGTGTTTAAAGCAGCGTTATCTATTGATTCAAGAGCCAAATGGAATTGTATATTTAAGTATTGAATGAAGTCATTAAGTTTAGGAGTTTCAATTTCTTTGTAGATGTGGAAATTTCTAACGTACCAAGGCATATCAAGAATTTGCCGAATAGTTGAATTTTGAGCCCTAATGAGTAACTTGATATGCGATTTGGCAGCATATGACCATACCATACAAGCATAAGTTAGATGTCTACACCGATGGATCTAAGACTGTTCATGGTGTGGGTGCAGCTTTCTGCACCTTCGCATCGGGTGAAATTGTCCACCGGTGGGCGTGCCGACTTGAGGACTATAACTCGGTCTTTCAGGCCGAACTCTTGGCCATTAAGAAGGCTCTGGACTGGGCACTTTCAGCCTCCCAGTACCCTGAAATTTGTATTTTTAGTGATAGTCTCTCGGGTCTGCTCGCTATTGCCCGCCACAGGAGCAGAGATCCACAAGTTTTAGAAATCAAAAAACTTTTAACGAACCAATCCATAAAAATCTCCCTGGCACACGTTTCTGCCCACAGGGGAGTCGCCGGCAATGAGCTTGCGGACTCTCTGGCCAAAGAGGCGACCGAATTTCCAACAATCAATATCTCCCTCCCAGCTCCTCCATCATTCGTTAAAACAAAAATTAAACAAATTCTAAATCTTAAATGGCAAAACCTGTGGAATGATTCTGAAAAAGGTAGGTATACCTTTAATCTCGTTCCACAGGTTAACCACAATTCTTGGAATCTGACCCCCCCCATCACGGCGTTCCTGACTGGCCATGGTCCTTTTCCATCGTATCTTCATAGGTTTCATTGTCGACGATCTCCACTGTGTCCCTGCGGCGAAGAGGGGACTCCAAGTCATTATTATTTCCACTGTCCCTTAACTATAAATTATCATTTAAGAAACCCAAATCCTCGCCCCCCAAATTGGCTAGAGGATATAATCACAAGAAAGCCGCTAGTCCACAAACTAAACAAAATATTTGATCTATTAATGGAACTTTCCAATTTAACTAACTGAAATTTATCTAATTTTCTCAATTTGTAAATTCTTGTATTTTTATTTATTTTATTTTATTTTACTTTATTTTATTTTATCTTTATTATTGTTTTAATTTTTATTTTTAAAACTCAGTACTTGGTTGCCTGTACTGCTGCTGATTAGCAGAAAGATCTGATATCACTACAGCTGCCCCTTGTCGCGTGAGGGAATACTCCCTGGCAACTGAAGTCAACCTACTCTTTCTTGATGAACTTTTTTCACCAGTTCTTCATGCACAGCATTAACCGTAGTCAGCATGCCAACTGTCGCGTGGGACCGGCTGGGTTCGGCATGCTGACCAACTTTGTTTTGTAATTTTTTTTTTTTTTTTTTTGATCCTCCTGCGTGCAGGGGGATCTTCTCGGGACAGCCCTACGGGGACTTCGGTCCTCGTATAGCTCAACACTGCTCTGCGAGCGGTGAGCCGGGGCTGTTCCCCTGTTCAAGCATAAGTTAGAATGGGTCGTAAGTAGGAAGTGTACAAGAGCAATTTATTTTTAAAGTTTAATTTGCTATTCCGAGCTAAGAGGGGAAGTAATTTACTTTTAGCTGCACGGAATTTATTACGCGTGGTGATAATGTGTTGTTGGAAAGTGAGAGATTGGTCTAGAATAACACCAAGGTATTTACAGTGATTTGACCATGGTAGGGGGGTGGCGCCGAGGCTAATTTGGAATTTATCACGTTTATCAGATGTCATAGCATTTCTTCCACGTGAAAAAAGAATAGCTTCAGTTTTGGTAGTATTAAATGCTATTCTCCATTTATAGAACCAGTGAACCAGAATTTTAAGGTGACGGGAAATAGCCGAAATAGCATAACGCCTGTTGACGCTCGAAGCGAAAATACAGGTATCGTCTGCAAAAATAGCCAATGAGGTATGAGGGTAACTAGGTATATCATTAATATAAAGATTAAATAATTTAGGACTAATTTTGGATCCTTGAGGAACGCCGAAATGGGCAAAAAAGTTCCGTGAAAGAGTGTCTTTCACTTTCACGTGGAAGTTTCTGTCAAGTAGGTAACTATGAATTAACTTAATAAGGGCGGGTGGAAAGTTATAATTAATAAGTTTGAAAATTAAGCCAGAGGTCCAAACTTTGTCAAATGCCTTTTCAATATCAAGAAAAACTGCCGCAGTATATTGCTTCCGAATTTTGCCGGTGGTTATGTGCTCAACTAATCTGTAGACCTGGTGTGGGGCTGAAAGGCCATTACAGAACCCAAATTGTTCTGGGATCATAATATTATTTTCTGCAATATGAGCGTCAATCTGTTGAGCAATAAAGGCTTCGAATAATTTACTAAGAACATTTAGAAGGGAAATTGGGCGGTAACTCGAAGCCCTATCAGGGGGCTTGGTAGGTTTTAGTATCGGAGCAATGACTGCAGTTTTCCAATAAAATGGGAAATAATTAAATTTAAAAATATTATTGAACAGATGGGTGATTTTTGGAATATAAGTGAATGGTAGATTCTTGAGGGCGTCATTAGTGATTCCGCTGATGCCTGGGGCTTTTTTATTTTTAAGTTTTTTGATTTCGCGGATGACATCAGCGTGGGTTACCAAAAAATCAGATGGAGGAATGCGGTTATTCAAGAATCTGCTAACAGTAGAATTGACTTCTCTCTCAGTTTCATCACTATCAATAGGATTACCTTGGAATTGAGTCTCGAGGTTTATAGCAATAGCATTAGCTTTCTCCTCGTTAGTGTACGCATAGTTCTGGGAATTTGGAATAAGGATAGGAGGCATTGGTTCAAAGGAGCTCTTAAATCTCCTGGCCGCTTTCCAGATGGAGTTATCCTCTGGAGACAGGGATTCGAGGAATTCTTTCCAACTGTCATTGCGTTTTTTATAAAGATAATCTTTAAGATCCTGTTGAGCTCGATTTAGAATAATTTTATCATGAATTCTATGCGTACGTTGCCAAGTTTTCCTGGCTCTATTTTTATTAGTAGTTAGAATGCGGACGTGCGGGTCTAATTTAAAAAATTCGTTAGCAGGTTTGGAAGTAGTAGCATAGTCAATAGCACTCTTAATATCATTAGTGATGTTGTTAACCAGGAGATCTATGTCATTAGTGCTATTGATGGTAGGAAGGGAGGGTGGAATATCGTTAATAAAACTATTGAATTGAGTCCAATTGGTACGAGAAATAATTTTGGGTGGGATCAGGGGTAGACGAATTTGTATATTAATTTTAATTGGATTATGATCAGAACTCAATTCAGCCAAGGAAGTAATATTTTTATCAAAGTTAAATCCACTAAAAAGTCCAAAATCAATTGTGCTACTACTTAAGCCAGTGTGATGGGTAGGGGAGTCCGGAAAAATAATGTCCGCATAATCGAAGAGAAGGATGTTGTCATGGATCGCACGACCATAAGCGTTCGAGACATTGCAATTCCAAGAGGGATGATGGGCATTAAAGTCACCAAGGAGAATGGTGTTCGCGTCATATCTGAGTAAATTAAGTAAATCAGATTTAATGTCAACAGCGCTCTCATTACATGGAACATAAACTGAGAAAAAAGTCAAGGGGGGGGGGGGGAACCTGAAACCATAAGAGTAATGCCAGTGGCATTGACAACGTTCAGAGTGGGGATAGTTACCTGTTGAAAATTTAGATTATTTTTAATGCAAATAGCGGTGCCTCGGATGGACAGTGGGCTAATATAATCATTTCTAATAATAACGTAATTTGGAATTTTAAGGGTCATACCAGGTCGTAATTTGGTTTCTTGCAGTAGAATAATATCTGGAGCATGCTCTTGTACAAATTCCCTAAGCTCTAAAATTTTACCCTGAATGCCATTGCAATTCCAAGCGACACAGGACAAGCAACCGCGAGCATCCATTAAGGAGCCGAAAACGCCTGGTTTAGAACTTTAATTTTATCTGTGAGGTTCTGACAACTTCTAATTTCATTGAGAATGCTTTTGTATTTATTTATTAATTCAGTAAAATTGTTAACATTAAATTCTTGGGCTATTTCTGTTAAAATAATATTTAGTTCTGAAAGGGGGTCAGCACTATTAGCTGAGGTTGAGGGGGTAGAATTTGGAATAAGTGGGGGTGGGGTAGTAGGGTTGGATGGGTTAAGTGCACTGGCGAAGGAGAAACTGGGATTGTAAGGAGTAGAACTAAAGGTGGGAGGCTGTTTCTTGTTGCTATTTGGGAATTTGTCACAACCTCTGTAACTGGCAGCATGTGCTCCTTGGCAATTACAACATTTAACCTGTTGGACCTTTTTTCCCTCAGGACAATCCCGAGTTTCGTGATCGCCCGCGCACTTAACGCAACGGGCAGACATTTTACAGTTTTGGGACGAGTGGTGAAAGTATTGACATTTAAAGCACTGAACAGTGCGGGTGGGTCTTAGGTAATCTTCAACGAGTATGGAGTAGAAAAGCAATTTGTCCAGTTTAAAAATTTCACGACTTTCAGGTTTATTTTCAAGGTGAATTTGGAATAGGGGCATGGGAAGTTGAGTTTTAAAGCTTGTTAACTGATTGACTTTTAATACCTGAAAGCCTTTTTCAGCCAGCGCAGATTGGATCTCGTCTTTATCCGTTGTGATATCTAGGCCTCTGATGACCACTCGGAGGGGCATCGCGGTTTTATCGGGGAAAAGAAAGTGTTGAATTTTATGGTTGTCCAGTTGGGTGATTAAACTTTTGTAATCTTGTTCGCTTTCCGGATAAAGACGGGTAAATTTGCCCGCCGGTGTCGCTCTGAATTTGCAATGTTCATTGTGAAGTTGTTTCAAAGTTGTAGACATTTTGTTTTCTGATAGAATTGTTATAAATTTTGTTTTCGGCATATTAACACGTTTGATATGCTTATTATCATTGGTCCCCTTAGGGGGGTTGGCCTTAATCAGGGAGGAAGGTCCGCCCAGGGAAGTTTCCCGAAGGGGTGCGAACCGGTTGGTCGTTGGTGCATACATGGCCATTCGGGCAATTTTTAATGATGGATCATACTCCGTTATGGAGGTGGGGTGCCTGTTTTTAGGCCTTTTGTTGGTTCGATTAACAATTTGAAAATCGTTAACATTTGGGATTGCAGTGAACTGAAATTCAGAAGCACTCACCCCATTTTCTGCAGTGGCTGGAACATTATCAGAGCTAATTTCCATCGACGAGTCAGTAATGATCCCATCTGGCCTTTTGTCCGGGAAGTCCGGAATATGAGCACGTATTTCTGCAAGTGCCATTGATTTAACTTGCTTGAATTCGTGATATGGTGGTGAAGGTGATTGTACTTTGATGTACGTGTTTCATGATGTCGTCGTAATGTTTTTGAGTCCAATTTGTCTTAATTGTTTCATTAATTTCATTGGAATTCATTGTTCCAACGTTGTTTGCCATCTTTGTGGCGAAGAAAGCACTTAAAAGTGCTGTTAAGTCAACGAGAAGAAGGAAACAAGCGAAAAACGCTTAGAGAGGCGGAATGCCTCTAAAATAGCAAATAACTGCTAAAACCGCCGCCAGATGGCGACACTAGAGAGCTAAAAAAAGAGCGACTGCTCTCAGTGAAAGCAGAAACGGTTCCCAATAAATCCACTAAGTCCATTAATAAATTGTAACTGCCATTTTGGAAAAAAAAAAAATGGTGGCAACTTCATAAGAAAAGATAAATTAGTTTACCCTTCCCAGGAGCCAGAAGGACTTATTTTAATTTCTTGATCAAAAACCACTAAAAAGTAATGATATCAGTTCAAAAAACCCTTAACGGCTTAAAAGTTTGTGACGCCGCTACTTTATGGCTATAAGAATTTGAAATATGAGTCTTAAAAATAATGATATCAAATTTTAAGTGACGCTTTGCAATTAGTTAAAGTATACATAGATTTTCATATTTGATCATTCACTTTTATCTTTTATTTATATTTATAATGCAAACGTAATATTTTTAACTTCAAGATCAGACAGATATATAAAATACACTCACTAGATGCTTTTTCATTCGTATTTAAAATTCAAAATAACAGTTTTAAAAGGAATTATTTAAAAATTCCAGTGACGCCTCGGTGTTATTTTAAAAGATATGTTTTTAGATTCCATTAAAATTACTTTTGTTTTGTCTAATAAAGTATAGTTACACATTTAAACAGTGCTTTTAATTTTCAAATATACTGTCAAATAATTATACTTTCACCGAGTTTGCATTATAAAGTAAAATTATTTATTTCAATAAATTGATTTATCTTTTGCGTCACGCTATCCAAAACTGCAAGTAAAATTTGTGTAAATGTTTTCTTTACGTCACACTACCTCTTTGA
This sequence comes from Salticus scenicus, assembly GCA_963930645.1. Lineage (NCBI taxonomy): Eukaryota > Metazoa > Arthropoda > Arachnida > Araneae > Salticidae > Salticus > Salticus scenicus. Next base: position 211,461,269 of record OZ005652.1, on the reverse strand, counting down.
GCAAATTTTCACTTAGTTGGATACTATGATACTATGTTTTGGATAGCGTGATGCAAAAGATAAATCAATTTATTGAAATAAATAATTTTACTTTATATTGCAAACTCGGTGAAAGTATAATTATTTGACAGTATATTTGAAAATTAAAAGCACTGTTTAAATGTGTAAATATACTTTATTAGACAAAACAAAAGTAATTTTAATGGAATCTAAAAACATATCTTTTAAAATAACACCGAGGCGCCACTGGAATTTTTAAATAATTCCTTTTAAAACTGTTATTTTGAATTTTAAATACGAATGAAAAAGCATCTAGTGAGTGTATTTTATATATCTGTCTGATCTTGAAGTTAAAAATATTACGTTTGCATTATAAATATAAATAAAAGATAAAAGTAAATGATCAAATATGAAAATCTATGTATACTTTAACTAATTGCAAAGCGTCACTTAAAATTTGATATCATTATTTTTAAGACTCATATTTCAAATTCTTATAGCCATAAAGTAGCGGCGTCACAAACTTTTAAGCCGTTAAGGGTTTTTTGAACTGATACATTTGTCTTGTGGATCTCGGGAACGATTCAAACGATCTTGTGAAAAGTTTGGGGTTAGGTGTTTTCTGGGTCAAAAAAAAAAATAATAATAATAAGATTTGGCACATCGTCATTTTCAGGAAAATTCTTGTGCACTGTTAAAAATTTATTGACCAGTTGCAACATAAAGCAGAAATTGGGTTTCTTTAAAATGGATATAAAAATTTTGATGAAAGTTTGAATTAAGTGTTTTTTAGGGAGCTAAAGCGATTGGACATATCTTCAAGAAAATTCGCTTTCTCTGTTACCCCCTTATTGGCCAGTTGCAACATATAGTAGAAATTGGTTTTATTTGAAAATGGATATAACGATTTTGATGAAAGTTTGAGGTGAAGAGTTTTTTACGGAGCTAAAACGATATCCTCATCATCGGGAATACTCGCTTTCGACGTTAATCTTTTATCGGCCAGTTGCACAGAAACTAGATATACTCGGAGAAGGATATGCTAATTTTAATGAAAGTTTGGGGTTAAGTATTTTTTAGGCAACTAAATTAATGAGACATATCTTAAGGAAAATTCGCGTTCGCTGTTAAATTTTTATTGGCCAATTGCATCATATGACAGAAGTTGGGTCTACTAGGGAATGGATAAAACAATTTTTATGAAAGTTTGGGGTTAAGCGTTTTCTCATTTTGGGGGTAGGAGTTAAATCAACTGGACATAACCTCATCTTCGGGAAAATTCGCATTCCATGTTAACCCTTTATCGGTCAGTTGCCTCATATTGCAGAAATTGGGATTTCATAGAAATGAATATAATGATTTTCATGAAATTGGGATTAAGTGCTTCTTGGAGAACTTTATCGACTCTGATTATCCTAATTTTCAAGAAAATTCACGTTCGTAATTAACCTTTTATCGACAAATTGCAACGACAGAAATTAGGTTTATTTTGAAATGAACATAACGATTTTCATGAATGTTTGTAATTATGTGTTTTTTGAAGAGATAAATCGATCATACGCATTCTCATCTGCAATAAAAATTGCTTTCGTTGTTAACCCCTTATCGGCCAGTTGTACTATGTAATAGAAATTGGGTTTATTCGGAAATAGACAAAATGATTTTGACCAAAGTTTGGAATTAAATATTTTTTAAATACAAAATGTTTAGACTTTTTTAATTCTTTAGAAAAAAAAATTATCACCCGGTTTCAAATTATGGCAGAAACTGGGTTTACTCGGAAATGGATGTAATGATTTTGAAGAAAGTGCTTGGATTAAGATTTTTTGTGGGGTATAATATCAATTACACATACCCTCATCTACAGGACAATTAGCATTTGCTAGTAACCCTTTAATTGTCATTTGCAGTATATTGCAGAAATTGAGTTTTATCGTAAATTGATGTAACCATTTTGATGAACGTTTTGGGTTAAGTGCTTTATGAAGTAAAAAATCGATTAGAGTTATCCTCATATTCGTAAAAGTTGGGATTTGCTGTTAGTCTGTCATTTCCGGGTTACAAAATAGGGCAGAAATTAAGTTTACTTAGAAATGGATATAACGATTCTGATAAACGTTTGCAATAATTAATAAATGTTTGGAATGAAAATTTTTTAGACTTATCCTCATTTTCATGAAATCTTTTGTTGGCAGTTAATCCTTCATCTCCTGGTTGAAAAATATAGTAGAAATTGGGTTTTACTTGGAAATAAATATAACGATTTTACTGAAAGTTTGTGGTTAAGGGTGTTTTGGAGGGAAAAAATATATTAATTCCATTCTCGTATTAGAAAAATTCGCGTTTGCTGTTAACCCTTTACCTTCCTGTTGCAAAATATTGCCGAAATTAAGTTTACTCGGAAATACATGTAATGACTTTCAGTAAAGAGACCGATTAAGGGTTTTATGGGGTGAATAGTTGATTTGACTTATCCTCATTTTCAGGAAAATTTGCATTCGCGAAGAACCCGGCATTCGCATTGCATTGCCGATTGCATTCGCCGCCGGTTGAAAAACATGACAGAATTTGGGTTTACTAAGAAATGGACATGACAATTTTAATAAAAAATTACGGTTAAAGATTTTTATTGAGAAAACAAAATCACATGCCTTGTCTTTCGGAAAGTTAACTTTTATTGTAAACCCATGCCTTTGAGAAATGTAGCAGAAACCAGACTTATTTCGAATTTTCTCGAGAATGGTTCAATTGATTTAATTGAAAACTTTGAGATGGCAAACTCATCTGGTTTATTTTTATCTTCTGGAATATTAGCTTACTGTGTTTAACCCTTATTCCTTTCATTGAAGAATATTACTGAAACCTGGTTGTCTGGGAAATGGTTCTAATGATTTTTGATAAAAAACTCAGGTTTAAGTGTTTTTTGAGATTACAAATCCATCTGACTTAATCACATCTTCAGAAAAAATAGCGTTCACTGACAACTGTTTTCCATACATTGTAAAAGGTGGCAGAAACTTCGTTTTGTCAAAAATAAATTCACAAATTTTAATAAAAAACATAGAAATAAGTTTTTTTTTTTTTTTTTTTTTTAATCTTTTTTTTTTTTTCTTGGTTTGATATATCCTCGTGTCGAGTAAAGTTAGTGTTCCCTGCTACGTTATCCTTCACCCAACCGGGGCACAATAATGTTAAAAAAAAAATAAATAAATAAAATAAAATAAAATAAACTGAACTTTCTTTATCTTCAGGAAAGCTAACATTCACAGTTAACCTTTACTCCGCCCGTTTCAAAATTACGGCAGAAAATAGAAATGTCTCTTGCGATTTAAATAAAAAATTGGAATTAAAGGTTTTTTGAGATGAGAAAACTATCTAATTTATCCACATCTCATAAAAATTCGCATTCTCAGTTAACCCTTTATCGGCCAGTTGCACCAGGTAGCAGAATATGAGTTTACTCAGAAATGGATATAATGATATTGATAAAAGTTTTGAATTTTTCTTTTTCTTTTTCTTTTCTTTTATTTCTTCCTTTTCCTTTTTTTTTTTTGCAAAATCTGTTAGACTTTTTCTCATCTTTAGGAAAATTCCCGCTCGCTATTAAGCCTTTGTGGCAAAATATGGAAAATATACATTGTTTTCTTAGAAACTATATAAATGATTTTGATAAAAATTTTTGATTTAGAGAATTTTAAAGTTTACAATTGGTTTGTAATTAAAAAAGCTCACATTCTCTTTAGAATATTTAGCGTTTACTGGTGACCCTTGCTTTCTCCAGGAAAGATCGCAAAAATGTCTGTTCTTGAAGGATTTTCATAAGTAATAAATATAATTACCTGAAAACAAATTACTGTATCTACACTCTGACAGATTTTTACTATGAGTGAACTCGATCATCCAGGTACTTAATTTAATATCATATATAATTTCATATTTGATATTGAGAAACTCGTATATATGAAACTAAAATTATTCAAATTAACGAAATTCGAAGTAACAAAAGTGTCGCAGTATTATACATACAGCAATAAATGATAAATATTCAATTTTTTACTTAGAAATTCATGTATTATGTACAATTTGTTTTAGATGAATTTTATATTTCTCTAAATGAATTAAACAGTCGAATGAATAATTCATTTCAAATGAATTTTCTGGAATTCTATTCATTCTATGCGTTCTAATAATAAAAAATGTTTTTCTTCATTTTTTTTCAAATATACACATATATGCGAAAAAACAATCGAAATATTTGAAATACAATATTCCGTTTCAGAAAATTAGAATAAAAGTACAATTTTATCTGTGATTTTTATTGCATTCAGCTTTATTTTATGTGGTTTCCTAAAATTTTAAAGTTAGATTTATCTTTAAGATATCATACTGCAGATTCATTCAATAATATATTGCTATCTCAAAAGAGCAATTTAAGAAAGTTATGATTCTATTAATAAAGCGAAATAAAGCACAGGTAATAAAAACACGAAGTTTTCCAGAATTATTAAATTCTGATCACGTTCTCTCAAAAGCATTCGAACCGTTTTAGAATATATTTCTTATTTTATTTTTCGTATTCTTCAAAAAAAAAAAAATTATATACTGAAATAGTTTTAATTTAATGTAAAATTATCTATGGAAGAAAAAAATATATAAAATTCTATGTAGTTATGCATATTGAAGTGGTTGTAGCGACACAGTTATATACTATGAATACATAAGATCTACATGAGCTAAAGGAGAAATTTGTGAGAAGCAGCGTTGGCCAACTGTTCCTGACGTATTTTAAACTTTAATATAAAATCAAGTATTTGACTCACTACACTGTGGTTTGTAGAATGTTTCTAATGACAAAATGTTTTGTTTAAAGAAAATAAAAGAGTAAGCTACAAATTTTGTTCGTAGATGGCGCATACATAGATGGCGCCATACCTTAAAAAGAACAAGAAAAAGCATCAGCGTGATCTGTAAGCAAAATTTGAACTAATATTTTGATTTTCTTAAACCATATATTTCATCACTTGGAGCAATGTAATACTCAACTGCACTCTTGCCTCCAAGCACTTGATTAAATAGTGTGATCATAATTAAATTGAATAGCCCCAAAGTGGGTGGGAAACAAGATGTTGGACGACGGATTCCAAAATATAAAATAAAATGAAAATAAAAATTAAACAAATAAATTCCAAAATTTCAGCTAGGGGAATATGTGACGCTGTTTTTCTGAGTAAATCTTTTCTCGCGGACACATTTTCTTTTTCATTATGACCTATGGCGTGAATTTCGCTTAAACGCATTTTAACATCGTTACTCAGCATTCAACAATATGAAATTAGTGTACATTACTCAGATGCTTAAACTCATGTTTTCCGCATAAACATGCGTGCTTGCTTAGGCTTATAATTAATGTACAACACCTTACAAAAGTGTTCCGATAATGTGACGTAATCATCGAGATTATGCCAAATTGTGAACAATTATTCAAGAAAAACGTACATTAAGTTGAATAGTTTATACTGGTGTATACAATTATTTATCCTTCGTTTACAGAAACACACAAAAGAATCTCGTGAATTAGTGCCTATGGGCAAATTTTTATCTAAGTGCATTTTAAAGCGTTTTTGATGCATTTGACATAATAGAATTAACATACATTATAAAGATGGTTCAAAGTATGCTTCCTCTAAAAAAAAAAAAAAAAAAAAAAAAAAAAAAAAAGCTATGCTTAGACTAAATAATTTACTTACAGGACCATCCAAATGAATTTCGTACTATTATGGTTCATAGACTGTATTTTTTAAATGTGTATTTTAGCATGGTTACACACCATTAAATATAATGAAATGTCATTAGAATATTAAAAGCATACATTTCTGTGTGGGCATAGAATTGGTTATTGGTTCACATGGTTACACAAAATAATTCCGATATGTTATATAATCATTTCGCATGAAATTTGGTAAACGTATTTTTGAATTAGAAGGAATTAATACAAGGCTATCAGTTACTAGTATTATACAAATATATATATATATATATATATATATATATATATATATATATATACAAATAAATATGGAAAGAGAGATACAGCTAGCGTTTGAGGGGGAGGGGGGTGGACCCTCAGAAACATATTTGTTTGTGTAGTGAGTCAATCGAGTCAATATGTATATCGTATGAAAAGGAATAAATAAAAATGATCTGTTGAGAAATGTGTAATGCAATAAGACGTTGAGGCACCTGATCTTCAGATCCACTAGTATTAAATTTTAATATTTGTATTTATTGCCGAAACGACAGTGGAGGCCTCCGTGTGGAGACCGAAAATTAATTTAGTTTCTGTCTGTGGAACTGTGTGTTTGTCTGTCTCGTGACAGCGGCCGCAAAAATAATCCTATTGACTTGTAACTCGGTACATATGCTTATGAACCAAACAGAATTATCTGTATGGTTTTTGGTGTATTATACATACATTTAGTTCATGTACGGGGATTCTTCAAAGTTTTTCTTATCATTATGGCCTACTGACAGAACTTGCATGTACCGCGATAACGGCCTCAAAAATATCCCGATTGACTTGCAAATTGGTACATACTTTCAGGCTTTATATAGAAAAACCTGTAGATTTTTTTATGTATATATTATTTATAGTTCGTGTATAGTAACACACCAAAGTTTTACTTATCATCACGGCCTATGGGATGAATTTCGTTTAAACGAATTTTAACATTGTTGCTTGGCATTCAACAAAATGTAATTAGCTTACATTACTGAGATGTTTAAACACGTGTTTACTATAGAAATAATCTCGTGTGTCACTCACACGACTTTATCTTACCCTAAAATTTAATACTATAAATACAGGTTGTAGATTAAGAGGTAAGATAACGATAACGAGTACTGTTGTGTAAACCTATGTTAAAACAATTCAAATTAGGCTTCGGAAGAGTTTTACATGATAATTAGTTCTGTGTGAAGAGGGCTACCGCCCCTCTTAACCACCCGTTTCATAACTGCACCTACATTTATATAGAATTTAGATCAGTTTTTAAAATTAAAAGTTCATTAAAAAATATGCAGTCAACTTTTACGTGCAATATTCCTTGAAACCTATCAGTCTTGATCAAACTTTTCCATCAACAAACTTATATTAACTTGAAAATACAACTTTTAGGTCTCCTGAAATTACTTATTTTTAAGTTACTCAAAGAGACACAGACAAAGATCAAACATTAAAAAACTTGACTTTTGTAATCATGAAGCATCAAAACGCGTAAAAATACAAAAAACAAGCGATGAATATTTTGCTTAAAAACATACATTATTTACCACATGTCTATGAGGAATTAATTTCAATTCCTGGACATCTTTCCTGGAAATGGTAAAATATTATAGTAAAGCACTTCCAATAACAATAAAAAGAAGGTTATCGCTTACACATTTGCAGCCCTGTATATCATCTGAATATTATGTACAGACCACATGGTGTACCTAAATATAATCCTATAGTTATAATACATGGCATAACCTGAAATACACTTCAAATAATTTTCAGCTATTGTCGCACTATAGTCTAGTTCTTTTGTGTAGAGCTGTAAATGAACAGTGAATGATTTCGCTACCATATTCTGCATGAGACATGCTTTTACGCATATAAAAAATATATATTCGTTTCATTTGGTTTAGTGCAGTCTATAGATGTTAAACTCTACCTACCTGCAATTTCCCCCATTGACGTAATGTATTTGAATTCTCTTGGGTGTCCCTGTACACGAACCATTTGCTTCTTCTCAACGAAAAGCTTAGTGCAGCATCCCTATATGATACACATTTAGAATTCCAAGTTTGGACTTTCTGCTACTATCTATTCTTGAGATATGCTGATAACAGACAAACAGACACACAGACACAAACACACACACAGAGACCAACCGCTAAAAACATGTTTTTCGGATTCAGGGCACCGCGAAACATGTAAATATAACAAAAACTCACTTTCGAAAATTTGACCCTAGAACAATATTTTCTCTACCTTATGGGTGAAAAAAATGTAAAAATATGAGATTCGTTTTCATAATTAATGTACAGAACAATGTCAGGTAATCATGCAAATTTTAAATCAGAAAGATTAGAAAAAAAAATAGAAATATCAGTCGCATCGTTACAAATAAGATAGCAAATGAAAGGGAAAATTTTTGTAAATTCGATGCATTAAGCAGCTTATCAATGGGACAATTAGATTTTTTAAAATTAACTAAAGTATGAATTTTAGGTGGCAACAGCAGAAGATTGTATGGAAACCGTTAGGAGAAAAAAAATGAAACATCTGCTTCACATTAAGTCACATGATTTTTAAGTGGGATTAAAATCTGCAGTTTTCAAATTCTTTAAAATTTTCTCTCACGAACACAAAAATCTCCTTATATTATTAAAATCTGTGCGCATCTGTCTGTCTGTCTGTCTGTCTTTCTGTCTGTCTGTCTGTCTGTCTGTCTGTGAGAAATGCCTTGTTATAGCTAAAGCTCCGGCGCTAATGGTCGCAGCGCTTCGAAACCGGTGTCGACAGACGCAGCATTTCTTCATCTCGACATCGCGATAATTCGCTAAGCGATGCGACCCTAATTAGCGGAGATATTAATTAAAACGTCGACCCATATCTACCGAAAAATGACCCAGAATTCATGATTAAATGCTTAAAAAGCGACATTTTTACGGAAAAAGTGGAAAATAAATTAGAAATATCAGTCGTATCGTTACAAATAAGATATCAAATGAAAGGTCCGATTTTTCTGAATCCGACGGTTTAAACAGCTTATCTATAGGGCAATTAGATTTTTTAAAATTAACTAAAGTATGAAAAAAAAGGTGGCAACAAATCACAACAGTTCTATTAATTTCGCAATAGACGTATTTCGGTTACCATGGCGCCGGGCGAAAGAATAAATAGATTTTACTTCCAGCTTTACTGATTTTGTACTGGAAATAAAAATTGCAAATTTCAAAATACTTCAATTTTCTTCAAAATTAATTCAAACTTGCTACAAACTTTTAACATCACAAGACGAAGTTCCAGTTCAAATATCATCGGGCTTCGAGAATAAATAAAAAATGTACAATTTAATTGCAAATTAAATGTTATTATAATACGCGTATTTCAAATTCTAACTATGATTAAATTATTTTTAGTACATCATTCGGAAGATATTTTAAAGTACTTTTATATTATCGAAAGCGGGATTCAAGATTTCGCTTCATTTACATGTTTTGAGGTCTCCTGAATCGGTTTTCTTTTGTATCTGAGCTACTAATTAAAATAATTCCATAAGTAATACATCATAAGATAGCTTTGTTGGTTTGAAATCGAACAGTAGATTACAGAAATTTCTACCGCCAGATGGCGCTGTAATATTTTAAAATTTCAATATTTCAATTTCTAAGTATGATTAAATTGTTTTTAATACATCATTCGGAAGATATATTAAAGTTCTTTTATATTATCGAAAGTTTTAACCAGATTTGCACGTTTTGAGGTGTCCTGATTAAGTTTTCTTTTGCATCTCAGCTAATTCAATTAGACCGTTCAAAATTCGTATATGTAGGTTAATTAGGAAGGGCTGAAAGGGTGGGGAGATATAGGCGTGCACCGCGCGCAGGGGACAGCGCTGCCGAAGGCAGTGGGGACCCGGTCCGACTTTTTAACTGATGAGAAATGATTTTTTTTTCATTTTCTTTTCATAAGAATAAAAATTTGATTTGAGAAGGAATATGTACGCGTAGCGCGCTTATACCTTCACACGTGCGTGCGCAGCGCGCATGGGTCTGCGCTGCCGAAGGCAGTGGGGACCCGGTGTGAGTTTTTACCCGATCAGAATTTTTTTTTTGAAGGGGGGGGGCACGGAGGGTCAGGGAAGGAATACGCGCATGCAGCGCGCACGGGGCAGCGCTGCCGAAGGCAGTGGGGACACGGGCCGACTTTTTACCCAATCAGAAATGATTTTTTTTTTTTTTTAATTTCTTTTCTTAACACTAAAAGTTACTGTTAGTGATTCATTAATTTTACTGATTCATTTGAAAATACTGACCCGCTAGCGGGCGAAGCTCGCAAGTATAATATACAGCCTATACCCCACAAGACCAACTTGCATTTCAAATTTCATCAATTATTTTGGTTAATAAACAAAAGTTATTATTATTATTTTTTTAAATTAAGTTTTATTCTATCTTCGAAAAGATTTATGTGATCATAGATATAATAATATATATAGATCTATCATCCCCATATTATCGTGCAAAGATTTTTGATGCCGAAAAAAAAGCTTTGGAATCAGCCATTAAGTGGTATTCAAGGAAAAAAGGAAAAATAGAAGAATGAATTTGAAACTATATCTGGAGCTTTTCATTCACCAAGTAAATAAATTATTCATGTATTTTATTTGCTAAAACATTCGTGTGTATTCCCGTGTGTATTCACTCGGGGAAAGACTGCCATATTTTGGTAAAATTGCCGTCTTTTCCCGAGTGAAAATGAATCACTTTTTTCTCCCCAATGATCAATCTATATATTATTACTATATCTATGTATGTGATACGATACATTAATAATTTGGGTTTTAAAATTTTTTTTAAATAGATTATTTAAACTCTATGAACCATATTTTTATTTTATCAGTTTCATTAACAGATCCTGCTGGGCGATTTTTTAAATTTTGGTGTTGAAGTACACCGAACGTTTTTCGACAAGAAGTTTAATATATCAACAACCATTTTGATCTAAGTAGCGCATCAAATATATAAAAACATAAATGATTTATTTTTACACAAAATTTACAGAACAAATGCAGTTTTAAAGATAGGAAATTTATTTCAACAAGCACTATTTTAAACCTAAAAACCATTGAAAATATAAGCAGAATATAAAGGATTCTTATGTATAAACAAAAAAGAGTCTGATAAAATTATTAGCAAAATAGTCTTCCCCTTTTCATACAAAAAAAAAAAAAAAAAAAAATCCATCGCTAATATGGCGACAAAAATTCAAAAGCCGCCAGTGGAACGACATAGTAAAGTTGTGTAACACGATAATGTTTACCTATTTATTTATTTTTTTATATAATAATCACTATGCTAATTTATCATACAAACAAATGAGCCTCTGTGTGTTACTGCACTTGCACGCTGTCGAACAGAAATATTTGAAAAATTCAAATTAATATTTAAATGAATAAATAAAAATATGTTTAATGGGAAATATATATAACCATAAAAAGATTAGTTGTCTAAAATACGGCAGAAATAGCGCTCACAGCATATTGTTACAAGGGATTAAGTCTTATTGTTACAATGGATTAAGTCTAAAATGGTGACAAAAATTCAAAAGCCGCCAAAGAGAACTATATTAAGGCTGAACTATCAGGTTTACAACCCCTGAATTATATATAGACACAAAAAATTAATTGTCTCATGCGACAGACGTAGCCGGTCACAGCATATTGTAATATTTGGCGTGAAATTGCTGTCATTTAAGGTTGATTGGATAAACAAATTAAACATATGAAATACCTTAAAAGCAAATATTATGGTGTCTAAACCCAGTTACATTTGAGTCCAGTCCGAGTTACATATAAACAACATGTATAGTGTTGTTCACATGTAACTGGGATTCAGATATAAAAGGGAAACTCCATTTTTTTCGATACTATCTATTTCGAAACTGTTATATAATAAGCACCTAAATAGAAGCTCATTGGTAAACTATTGTCGCAGGTAATAGGGACAAGCGCCCGAGTTGCAGTGGATGACCAAATCGCTGCCGAATGCAGCAGGGACCTGGAGCGAGCTTTTGAACAATTTCAGTAATTTATTTTATTTTTTTTTATAAAGCTATATCGAAAAGAGTTTCCTTTAAATTTAGTGGCCAGCGAAGCGGGCAAAGCCTGCTAGTTTATATTATATGTATACATATCTGGTAACTAGAATATATGACAAAACAAACGACTTTCATTTTAAAACAATAAAGCTAATGCATTTTACATCTAATGTACATATTGCAGTTAAAAAGGAACGTGTTTAGAAATGGTTTAGTACGTATAGCTAGATTAAATTCAGACTTGGAAGAGATGTTTGAGGATATGGTAGAATGGTGTCGTCAGAGCATAGCGCATGGTTTCCATAGAGGTTTAGTGAAAAGTATGACGTTCCAATTCGTAAATCAGTTTAAAAGGAATAATAAGTTGAAAATGATGTTGGAAAGAAAGGATAGTTTAGAGAATTGGTTTCATGAGTTTAGTTCATTTGGTCTTGACAGGTGAAGGGAACGTTGCATGCGTCGAACTAGTTTAACACTGCAGTGCATGTTGTAAGCCATGCTGCCTGTCTACATAATAATTACAATTTCGCTCTGTTTCAATTTTAGTTTTGGTTTATGTTAAAGTTATTCTTCGTACACTATTTGGTTTTAGTTTGTTTATTAATTTTGTTTAAGTTGCTGTTCATTTCTTTTACTCTTGAATTTTATGTTAAAATATGAGTTTGGAGTTTAAAATTATATATATATATATATATATATATGTGTGTGTGTTTGGATTACTCCTTCTACCTTTAAAACTCTGACTAGGTATATACTTTTCCATAACTATATTTTATTCAATAATTATTTATATAAACAACGTTTAGGATTGCCACAAGGTGGCATTGCTTCTAGTATATTAGCTGATCTATACTTATATTATTATGAGCGTGACATTGAGTGTACTAATTTTAAATTACTACGATACATAGATGATATAATTATATTATATTTGGATAAACATCACACCAATCTAGACTTACCTGTTAAGTATCCTGAAAATCTGTCTCTTAGTAGTACTGATTTGGAATCTAGTGTCATTAGTTTCTTAGATTTAAAAATTATTCTTAATAGTAATGGCCAATTAGAATTTGACTTATATGATAAAAAGAAAGATTTTTTTTACTAATTTTAAAACATGTTTACATAAATCTGTATTTGTCAATATTCTTCTTAATTTTAATCTACGTATCAAATATTTAGTGTCTGATAAACATCAAAAAGTACAATTTCGATTCAAAAAGTACAATTTAGCATTAATTAATGGCTATCACAAACACTTAATTCAAAAATTCTTTTAATCATTTATTTATTTATTTTATTATTATTATTTTTTTCCCCTCATCATCTTTATTCCAATTTAAATTTATGCTTAAACATTAGGTATTATTTTGTGATTAGTATGTATCTACAATAACTTTCAAACTTTGTAGCAATTTACAATTGCAGATAGCAACACTTTTCAATCATATACAATGGTTATTTGAATCCTAAGAAATAGAACGTTTTGGTCTTCTTTTACCTTGTTACATGCATCCTGGCTATTTGGTAAAGCCATTACATTTATTTTATTTCTATTTTTCTTACATTATCTATTTATTTTTTTATTTATTCATTTTATTTTATTTTACTATTATTTTCATCTCATTACTTTAGATGGCAGCACTATTCACGTTATAATAATTATGAATAATAATGTGCTTACTTTTTAGGATTTGAATCCTTATGAATCCTTAATCTACCTGAATCCCACTGTGAATCCTTTATATTACTCAATGGTAACTGCAATTTTGAACTAATTAACTGTGTGTTTAACTGAGATTGGATTGTTAAATTTTCACATGTGCATCGTTTCTTCGTTTTTCATGGATTGAATTTCTGTGTTTCTTTACATTGTATGGTATGATTTGAGTCCGTATTAAATATATTTTATTAAGTAATTTTGTATTTTTATTTTAATCTCCAGTTTAATATGGCTTTGAATTATCATTTCAGGTAATAGTGTTATTTTGATCTTCATTTTTATGGATATACTATGGATGTTTCGGGCCTGTGAACAAAGAAATTCTTAGCTTTTGCTTTCTTTGTGACAGGAAAACATCCATTTCTTAGCATATTTGCATTCTAACAGGCCCTTGAAAACGTTAGAATGCAAATAATGCTTTTTTCTCATTCCAATTTCCAAAATTCATTTCGATTTATCTTTAATTCCTTTCTGATTTGATATGAGTAGTCTTCGCTTATGATCCGAATAATTGTTTTAATGCTGAGGTTGAATCATCTTTGAATTTCAAATAATTTTTTGCACTAATATAATTATATTAATGTATTACTATATGTATGTATATATATATATATATATATATATATATATATATATATATATATGTATGTATGTATGTATATATATATATATACATATATTTATTTATTTATTTGTATAAAGATTATAAAACAATAACATTTATTAAACAGCATTAAGCAAATGCTTTTTCTTCCCACTAATATTCTAAAAAGGTATTTAAAACTGATTTTAAAATGTGTTTCCAACACACAGGGTGTTTATAAAGTCCCGGACCCATTTTGATGTTTAATAACTCATAAAATAATGAAGATATAAACAAACTTATGGCATTTATTGATGGAATAACTCATATATTTTCTTTTCAGGTTTGAATATCTTTACTTTTGTAAATATCGTCTGCGCGTGTGGTTAATTTCAGATGTATATGGTTAATTCAGACATGCTTGCCGCTACCTGGCGTGAACTTGACTTTCGACTTGATATTCTCCGTGCGACGAAGGGGACACACGTGGAAGTTCATTGACAAGGGTCATGGAACTTTTTGAGTCTATCTAACCATTTATGTTATTAATTTTAATCTATCTTCATTATTTTATGAGTTATTAAACATCAAAAGGGGTCCGGGACTTTATAAACACCCTGTATATACCGAAAGAACTTCACCACATTTTTACTTTTTTTCATTTCAGATATTAAAAAAAAAAAAAAAAAAAAAAAGACAAAACGTTCTTTAGTGTGCAATATTTTCTCTGTGTGTGTACAAATGTACATTTATATCTTCAATGCTTTTTTTTTTTTTTTTTTTTTTATCCCAGTATTCTGCAAAAATGGCTGGGGGAAATAAAACAACCCTTGGAGTATAGCCAATGTAAAATTGTGCATACAGATCATGTAAAAGTGCTATTTTATATTTAGGTATATTAGTTAGCAAAATATTTTCAAGCATGCACAATTAGACATTTTATTTGAACCCCCACAAAATGGAAACATTTTATGATATCTTTACATTTTACCCATTAAAGAAGCGGTAAATGACTTAAGAATATAAACATTTTTCTTTATTATTATTAGTTTTTTGAATTAATAAAATGTCTTTTTTTTTGTGTGTGTGTGTGTGTGTGTGTGTTTGTATTATGTTGTGACCATGTACACTTTTAAAATAAACTGCTTTAAGAACATTAAAATTCAGCGTTTTGAACTACTTGTATCTATATTTTATCCTTCATTATTTTTATTAACATCCTATGTTCACATAATACACTATCTACCAATATGTATTTGGACATTTTCTAATTTACATGTTTTGTCAAAGATCTAGACAAATGCTTTATGAATTATCTTGAAATTTTAGTATAAATAACATGTTATACCTCATATATTTTAGCAAAAGATTTTTCCTGTGGAGGAAAAGAGGAACATTAAAAAACTAAGCAAAAATTTAAACAAATTGTTAGATCATCCGGCAAAAATTAATAATTGAAATGCGTTTTGGCTGTAGCATGTAATTATGAGGCTTTTCATAACTATGTGTATAAATTTTTATGAATTTACTAATCAGAACCTAAAAATCGCATCAAACAAGCTATGTGGTGTGCTTATGATGAAAAAAATATGTTGATTTAATTTTGAAGAGTTTAACTGAATAAGAGTTAAATTGCATACGGGTTTAACTGCATATGGCAATTATTTATGCTTTACACTCTTCACAAATAGATTGGGAAATATATTTCAGTGCTTTACACTATTAAAACTTGATACCTGATATGTTTATTTTTGATAATACGCATTTTTTTTTTTCAATTTTGTTCACTCAGAAAAACATCTCTAAATTATACATTTTCGCAAAAAAGGCCAAAATAATTACAATAAGAGCAAAAAGTTATTAACCGCTTTTCAGGTATACAACCTGGTATTTCAATATCTCGAATCATTGCTTTAATCACAGAGCATTTGTAACAAGCAAACAATCTAGATTACATTAGCTAAACTAGAAGACGTATTAAATATAGAATAAACGAGAATAAACTACTACGTCAGAAACGCCAAAGAAAAATTATTGAGGTGCATACAGCTGTTTCGGTAGCCTAAAGCGTACCTACTTCAGTGAAAAAAGAATTCTGAATCTGGAGAAGTGCTCTTATATATAGGAGAGGAACCGGATTTAGTTCAACCAATAGGATTACGGAAGAGGTGGGGAGTGTGGCCAATAGAAATTAAGGAATGTGTAGCTGTGTAAACAATAGAAAAATTAAGGAAATGTGGACTGAATGTAAAATTTCCAACAATCAGACAAATAGGGAACAGCGAAATCACAATTTACAAGGTTTTTAAAATTTTTATAAATATGAAAAGCTTCAAAGAAATCGAGTTCATGAATGGATTTAGGTCTGCAAATTATTTTAGCTGAATTAAAATTAAAATTATGATTTTTCTCCCAGCAATGTTTAGAAATAGCCGATTTATTGGTTTCTTGTTTGCGGACGTAATTCATATGCTCTTTTAGACGAAATTTAAGACTGCGTTTAGTTTGGCCAATATATGATAAACCACACTGACAGGAAATACTATAAATGCCCCAAGAATTATGCATATCAATAGGATTTTTAACTGAGAAAAGGTGAGTTTATTGGAAGGCGAAAATATTATTTTAAAATCATATTGTTTGAGAATTTTAGCTATGGTTTGACTGGTTTTAGAAAAATAGGGTAAAACAATACTGATATTAGATGTGACTGATTTAGTAGACGAAATACGAGGGAGTTGTAATTTTTGGATAGCTTTGTCTATAATGGAAGGGTCATAACCTCTGTCAATTGCGATGGCTTTCAGGTATTTAATTTCATATTTCAATAAAATAGGATTTGAACAAATATTAAGGGCACGGTTTACAAAAGTATAGAAAGCAGCCATTTTTTGGTTAGGTGGGTGACATGAACGCGCATGGGGAGGAAGGGAGACTGCAAAATTTTTACGATAGACAGTGGTTGAAAATCCATTTACAGTGCGAGAGACGAGGGTATCAAGAAATGAAAGGTAGCCATTACTTTCTATTTCATATGTAAACTGGATATTACTGTCAATTGAATTTAAGGTTTCTAAGACATGGTCAATATTGTGATGAGATATGTCGATAAGCGTGAAGGTGTCGTCAACATAACGGGTCGAAAAAGGAAAAGATATTTTCTTAAAAAGCTTGCTTTCGAAATAGTGCATGTAAATGTCTGCGAGAATTGGGGAGAGAGGGGAACCCATGGCTAAACCTTCAGACTGACGATAGAATTTATTTTGGAAAGAAAAAGTGGTTTGTGATAAACAAATGCGGGTAAGAGAAATTAATTCTTGTATTTCGAAAGAGGTGAAATGAAACTCTTTTAATCTATTTTCGAGACAGCAGAGGGCGCCACTTCTTGGAACATTAGTGAAAAGAGATTTTACATGAAAAGAAACCATAGTGAGATTAGTGTGAGGGCAGTTTTGAATATTTTTTGCAAAATTTATGGAATTCTTAACAGTATAACTATTAGCAGCAAGAAGTGGAGCAAAACTTGTGGTGAGAAATTTAGCTAGATTATAGGAAGCAGTACCGATATTAGAGACTATTGGACGAAATGGAATATTGGGTTTGTGAACTTTTGGAAAAGCATAATATCTGGCACAATTAGCAATAGAAGGGATAAGATGGGATTTAGTCGAGTTCAATAACAAGGGGCAAGATTTTATAGCAGATTTAATTTTATTTAATTCTTGAGGAGAGGGGTCACGGGGCAGAGGAATGTATGGACCATCATTAAGTAGTTCGGTAACACTTTCGATATATTGTTTTTTATCCAAAATAACAATCTGACCACCTTTATCAGCTTTAGTAATGATGATATTTTCATTAGATTTTAATTCCTTCAAGGCGTTTTTTTCTGCAGGGCTGAGATTTGATTTAAAATTTTTAGAGTTGAAATTGGCATTATTAAGGATTAAATGACGAAGATTTTCTTTCTGTTGGTCAGTCAGTCGAGAATTTTTGAAAGCTTTTTCAACCGGTGCAATTAACTGAGGAAAAGAAGGAGGTTTAGAAATGGCAAAATTTGAATTGAGTTTGAGAACAGAATATTGACTATTGGAAATATCAGTACTGGAAAGATTAACGATTGCATTTTTATTGACAACAGGTAAGTCGTTCGAATGAATAGGACTCTGTGAATTACGAAGCCGGGTGAATTTATCATGTAATTTAATTGAGTGTTTGCGAGAATGGTTGTCACAATGAATCCAGGAATTGTGATCAATCAACATAAAATTAGGACGTTCAAAAGCTAACTTTAAGTGGAGAAACAATAAATCTTTTTCAATTTTGGCGATGTTGGTACGAGTTTCCTTAATAACTGCACGGAGAATATTAAAATGAGACCTGAGTACTGCTTTGTTTACAAAACTGGAACCAGAAATATTGCATTTCAGTTGAATGATTTTAGGGATAATGGGGATAAATTTCTGGTTCCAGTTTTGTAAACAAAGCAGTACTCAGGTCTCATTTTAATATTCTCCGTGCAGTTATTAAGGAAACTCGTACCAACATCGCCAAAATTGAAAAAGATTTATTGTTTCTCCACTTAAAGTTAGCTTTTGAACGTCCTAATTTTATGTTGATTGATCACAATTCCTGGATTCACTGTGACAACCGTTCTCGCAAACACTCAATTAAATTACATGATAAATTCACCCGGCTTCGTAATTCACAGAGTCCTATTCATTCGAACGACTTACCTGTTGTCAATAAAAATGCAATCGTTAATCTTTCCAGTACTGATATTTCCAATAGTCAATATTCTGTCCTCAAACTCAATTCAAATTTTGCCATTTCTAAACCTCCTTCTTCTCCTCAGTTAATTGCACCGGTTGAAAAAGCTTTCAAAAATTCTCGACTGACTGACCAACAGAAAGAAAATCTTCGTCATTTAATCCTTTATAATACCAATTTCAACTCTAAAAATTTTAAATCAAATCTCAGCCCTGCAGAAAAAAACGCTTTAAGGAATTAAAATCTAATGAAAATATCATCATTACTAAAGCTGATAAAGGTGGTCAGATTGTTATTTTGGATAAAAAACAATACATCGAAAGTGTTACCGAACTACTTAATGATGGCCCATACATTCCTCTGCCCCGTGACCCCTCTCCTCAAGAATTAAATAAAAATAAATCTGCTATAAAATCTTGCCCCTTGTTATTGAACTCGACTAAATCCCATCTTATCCCTTCTATTGCTAATTGTGCCAGATTTTATGCTTTACCAAAAGTTCACAAACCCAATATTCCATTTCGTCCAATAGTCTCTAATATCGGTACTGCTTCCTATAATCTAGCTAAATTTCTCACCACAAGTTTTGCTCCACTTCTTGCTGCTAATAGTTATACTGTTAAGAATTCCATAAATTTTGCAAAAAATATTCAAAACTGCCCTCACACTAATCTCACTATGGTTTCTTTTCATGTAAAATCTCTTTTCACTAATGTTCCAACAAGTGGCGCCCTCTGCTGTCTCGAAAATAGATTAAAAGAGTTTCATTTCACCTCTTTCGAAATACAAGAATTAATTTCTCTTACCCGCATTTGTTTATCACAAACCACTTTTTCTTTCCAAAATAAATTCTATCGTCAGTCTGAAGGTTTAGCCATGGGTTCCCCTCTCTCCCCAATTCTCGCAGACATTTACATGCACTATTTCGAAAGCAAGCTTTTTAAGAAAATATCTTTTCCTTTTTCGACCCGTTATGTTGACGACACCTTCACGCTTATCGACATATCTCATCACAATATTGACCATGTCTTAGAAACCTTAAATTCAATTGACAGTAATATCCAGTTTACATATGAAATAGAAAATAATGGCTCCCTTCCATTTCTTGATACCCTCGTCTCTCGCACTGTAAATGGATTTTCAACCACTGTCTATCGTAAAAATTTTGCAGTCTCCCTTCCTCCCCATGCGCGTTCATGTCACCCACCTAACCAAAAAATGGCTGCTTTCTATACTTTTGTAAACCGTGCCCTTAATATTTGTTCAAATCCTATTTTATTGAAATCTGAAATTAAATACCTGAAAGCCATCTCAATTGACAGAGGTTATGACCCTTCCATTATAGACAAAGCTATCCAAAAATTACAACTCCCTCGTATTTCGTCTACTAAATCAGTCACATCTAATATCAGTATTGTTTTACCCTATTTTTCTAAAACCAGTCAAACCATAGCTAAAATTCTCAAACAATATGATTTTAAAATAATATTTTCGCCTTCCAATAAACTCACCTTTTCTCAGTTAAAAGATCCTATTGATATGCATAATTCTTGGGGCATTTATAGTATTTCCTGTCAGTGTGGTTTATCATATATTGGCCAAACTAAACGCAGTCTTAAATTTCGTCTAAAAGAACATATGAATTACGTCCGCAAACAAGAAACCAATAAATCGGCTATTTCTAAACATTGCTGGGAGGAAAATCATAATTTTAAATTTAATTCAGCTAAAATAATTTGCAGACCTAAATCCATTCATGAACTCGATTTCCTTGAAGCTTTTCATGTTTATAAAATTTTTAAAAACCTTGTAAATTGTGATTTCGCTGTTCCCTATTTGTCTGATTATTGGAAATTTTACATTCAGTTCATATTTCCTTAATTTTTCTACTGTTTACACAGCTACACATTCCTTAATTCCTATTGGCCACACTCCCCACCTCTTCCGTAATCCTATTGGTTGAACTAAATCCGGTCCCTCTCCTATATATAAGAGCACTTCTCCAGATTCAGAATTCTTTTTGCACTGAAGACGGTACGCTTGAGGCTACCGAAACAGCTGTATGCACCTCAATAATTTTTCTTTGGCGTTTCTGACGTAGTAGTTTATTCCTGTTTTAATATTCCAACGCCAAGTCTCCTGCTATTATAGAATAAACGAGTCATCATCGGAATATTCTTTGTGAAGAAATGTGTAAATAATCTATTGTTCTCCACTCTAAGTTTTATTGTCCCTATTTTGACTTTTCTCCAATAAAAATCTTTTTTTTTTTTTTTTTCAAAATAAAAAAATAAATTAAATTAAAAATAAAAATAAACAAATGTAACTTTTGACTGGAACATGAAACAGTTTAGTATTTAAAACAACATAAATAATTATAATAATAATAATAATAAAGTCAGTACGTCTTATGATCTTTTTTATATTAAATTTTAGCAATCGTATTTTAATTACTTATCTCGTAAAAAGAAAAATATCACTTAGTAGCATTATTATCTTCTTTCATGTGGATATCCATAAAGCTCTTACATTTTGAAAAATGCGAAAAATATTGTTAATGATATTTCTTTCGCGCCGTTCGTGTCTCATTGTTAACTACCCACATGACTTTCTTATAATCTTCGTTTTTTATTTCTTATTTTATTCCTTCTATTTTTTCATTTCCAACATTGACTTCTATTTATTTATAAATTTTATCCATTAGTCCTTTCTTACATTATTTTGTTTAACTTTATTTTTCTTTAATACAATTTTGTCTTAATAGTAATTATATTACATTTCAAATTTTGGTGTGAGATTTATTTTCATAATTATGGTATTTACATACAGATTATATACGTATTTAATAATTACTTTTCAATACTAGTTTTTCTGTGCATTTTTTAACTACATTATCTTGTCCGACCCAATTTTGCCAACTTGTGGGACATTTTTTTTTTAATACATATAACTATTTCTTTATTGAATTGTTTACTCTAATTGCATGCCTGCTTAATCGACTAACATATATCGTCGCTAGTATGTAAAACTACGACATGTGCAAAAACGATTTTTTCACATTCGATATTTTGCATTTGCTTTTAAAATAGTACGCACAATGCACAGAAAAAATACACTTAGCCAGTTACTAGTAAAGGAATTATACAAAATTAGATATTTTTTTCCTGCAATTAATTTTGAATTCATAATTACAACAGATTGAGAAAACTGTCTTGAAAAGTAACCATTTTCACATTTGACACGATAGACTAACGGTTCAAACAGTAGTAGTTTGACATGGTAGCGGAAAATATATAACACCATTATTCGAAATTAGTGATCATTATTAAATAAAAAAGTGCTCTGTATTTGGCAACATTCAAGTGATCGCTTTCCATACTCGTTATAACAAAATTTGTGGTTTCATACACTGATGGAAAAAAAAATCCCAACACCAAGAAAAAATTATTGTACAGTAATGAAATTTCAGCAATACATTTGTCTAGGTAACATATTTAATTGATTAAAGTTTCAAGATCACAGGTAGAGCCATTGGCGAGAAGAGCCATTTCAAATGTGAAATGTTGGTACATTAGTAACCGGTGTAACCGCCAGAATTTTGAATGCAAGCATGCAAACGTGCATGCATTGTGTCGTACAGGTGTCGGATATCAGTTTGTGGGATGGAGTTCCATGCCTGTTGCACTTGGGCGGTCAATGCAGGGACGGTTAATGCTGGTTGTGGATGACGCTGGCGTTGTCGTCCAATGATGTCCCATACCTGCTCGATTGGAGAAAGATCTGGTGATCTGGCAGACCAAGGCAACATGTCGATACTCTGTAGAGCATGTTGGGTTACAACAGCGGTATGAGGGCGAGTGTTATCCTGTTGGAAAACACCCCCTTGAATGCTGTTCATGAATGGCAGCACAACAGGTTGTATCACTAGACTGACGTATAAATTTGCAGTCAAGGTGCGTGGGATAACCACGAGTGTGCTCCTGCTGTCATAAGAAGTTGCTCCCCAAACCATAACTCCAGGAGTAGACCCTGTGTGTCTAGGCCGCAGACAGGTCGCTAGCAGGCGTTCACCTGGCCTCCTTCTAACCAACACACGGCTATCACTGCGACCAAGGCAGAACCGGCTATCATCAGAAAACACAACAGATCTCCACTCCGTCCTCCAATGAGCTCTAGCTTGACACCACTCACGTCGCAAACGGCAGTGGTTTGGATTCAGTGGAATGCACGCTACAGGGCGTCTGGCTCGGAGCTGACCTTGAAGTAACCGATTTGTAACAGTTCGTTGTGTCACTGTGGTGCCAACTGCAGCTCGAATTTCAGCTGCAGACGCAGTACGATTAGCCACAGCCATACGCCGAACACAGCGGTTTTTTCTCTCAGTAGTGCCACGTGGCCGCCCGGAACCCGGTCTTCTTGAGGCAGTACCTTCCCTTGACCACTGCTGCCAACACTCATGCACAGTGGATACATTCCTGCCAAGTCTTTCTGCAATATCGCGGAAAGAAAACCCACCTTCTCGTAGCCCTACTACACGACCTCGTTCAAACTCAGTGAGCTGTTGATAATGGCTTCTGCGTCTTCTTAGAGGCATCCTTGACTAACATTAACCCACTACGTCAAATCTCAACTGTAAATAACGATCACGAACCTTGCAGTGCTTATTTAAAGCAAATCTCATTTGCATGTTCATAGTGTCGCTACTAGCGCCACAATTATGCGCGTAGCTCGAAATTTGAATCTACGTCATCTTTCAGATGTATAAACACGCCTACCAAATTTCGTTTATCTAGCACGGCTCCTTCCTGGTGTTGGGATTTTTTTTCCATCAGTGTATTTCGCCGATAACTGTCGAGTTCTTAATAATATTCTAGACATGACCATTATTCCTTTTGTGTGAAGTTTTGTTTGGGAGGTAAGTTAACAGGCATAGGTGACAAATTTTTGTTATTTTCAACGGAAACTTCATACCAGAAATATTTTATAAATGTATTCAGTTTATTTAATTTTACTTATTCGTCGAAAATATATGTCATAGATTTCTTTTCAAAAATGCTGGTGTATAAATCTAATTTAACAGTAGGTATGTTGGCAGCAATGTTAATAGATGCTTCCATATTTCGCCTTTCTTTCTACTAACAAAAATGGCAAAAAATTTGCTGAAGAATATATTACTTAAACTATGATAGCTAATTTACGCAATGTTATCTTTTGATACTTATTCACTGTTTTTTATATAACGACAAGAATGAATTACTTTTAGATATGTAGCCTCTTAATTTTCTTCCATTACGTAAATACTTCTTAAAATCTAAATATTTAGGGCATAAAAATCTAAAATAATAATTAAAAAAAACTATGTTTAATACAGCAAATTTTTAAGTTATGCCTAATACCTGAGTTGCAGTCGAACCAAAAATCCATTATACAAACAATAACAGAGTTAGTAGCAAATATTATAAATATAAAATAGCAGATTAAAGTTTACATTAGAGTATAAACCAGTATAATAATTATGTTATTTTGAAAATATCTTTTCTTTTTTTGTGGCATATAAAATTTTAACATGTACTTGAAATTTTATTTAACAAGTAATGTGCTCGGTTTAGTCTTGCTACTTTTGAAACTGCATTTACTGA
Source organism: Salticus scenicus (assembly GCA_963930645.1). Lineage (NCBI taxonomy): Eukaryota > Metazoa > Arthropoda > Arachnida > Araneae > Salticidae > Salticus > Salticus scenicus. The sequence goes on along the minus strand of OZ005652.1, from coordinate 211,436,688 downwards.
AATATTGAGTTGTTCGGAAAGTTTTGTTTTTGTTGTTTTTAAAATAAAAGACTATTTTTATAGTGTATAAATATTTTACTAAATTATATACTCTCTTTGTCCAAAACCCTTTGCCATTTTTCAGGTAGAAGCATGATTCCACGTTCGTAAATTTTTTTTTATCTTTGCTGGCAAAAAAGTGATCTAATTCATTTTTGACATCCTCATTTGAAGTAAAGGTTTTCCCGTCTAAAACATTTTTTCGGGACCAATACATATATATATATATATATATATATATATATATAATAATTCGAAGGTTCCAGTTCGGAAGAACCTGATTGATGTAGTAGTACATCCCCTCCAATGTGTAAAATCATTTGGTGAGTTACCAAATTTGTATGAGGGCTCACATTATCTTGGTAGAACACTAAACCTTTTTTATTGATCAATTCATTCCTTTTCTGTTTGAGTGACTCGTTCATCTTGTTCAGTTGATGACAGTATACTTCATAATTGACCATGTCATTGTACGGTAGAATTGTACGGTAGCGATTCCCTTGAAAACTAAACAAACAGACAGTATCTACTTTTTTGGTGAATATTGGATTTCAAAGGGCTTTGGACCGGTTCATCTTTTCATTATGTGATGTCTTACGTTTAACATTAACTTAGACAACCCATTTTTCCTCCTAAGTGAGTATTTGATTAAAAAATGGATGATTTCTGTGACATTTGAAAAATAGGTCATAGACGCCAATTCGATGGAGTAAATTGCTTTATCTAAGAACATCTGGAACCCATATATCGAAATTAAAAATTAAACCAAGGCGTTTTATGTGATCATGAACGGTCAAATTCGATAAATTTAATTTCACAGTGATCTCTCGAGTTTTTATTCGATGGTTTGGATAAATTTATGCCTCTATTTTGTTTTAATTGGCTTCAAATGCCCTTCCAGAAGGTGGTGCCGGAACAAAGTTTTGCAAACCAGTTTTCAAACTGGCGTTCTGCCATTACAAATTCTCTCTACACACCGGAAAACTTTTTTTTTTGCTTGGACGAAATTTATGTCATTTCGATAGAAGGAAGCAAAATAGTCTAAAAATGCTGCTTTCGGTTTTCTGTATTTATAGGGCACCAATCAAAAACTCTTGTTCAGAACCAAACAAACTTTTTCCCAAACAAGAGTAGCTATATCAGCTGTCAAAAATATAATGACAATTCGGTTTAATTATAAAGTTGGTGTAAAAAAATACACTAAGTTCTCTGTTGGAAGAAAACAAAATTACTTTCTGAAAAATTCTATATTTGGGGCATACATTTTATCAGCTAAAAAATTTTGAATTAGGAGTCAGATCATTTTCTTGTAAAAGAACAATATCTAATCATAGGATGTTAGCTTCATCATATATAACTAGTCAACTTTCATGCGCTTAGCCGCCAATAATTCCAGGTTAACCTATTTTGAAATCACCATATTTGCTACTGGAAAAGTTCTTCAGTACTGCAATGTGATTTAGCGCGGGGAAGTAAAGTATGAAAAACAGCAGACTTATAACGGAATTAGCATAATTAAGAATACTAGAAATATGTTGATTATCAGTGATAAAAAAGTATCATCCACATACCTACGCCAAAAATACATATTTTCATGTAAATCGGAATTTATTTGATTTTCAATAAATTGCATGACAATTTCCGCCATTCGAACTGAAATGGGGGAGACAATAGCAGTGCCATTAATTTGATGATAAAAAATATTATTAAACTTAAAACAGTTGAAAGTTAAACAAAAAGAAATAAGTTCAATTAAAGCATCTGCATGAAAAAAGGGTTGGTAGAAATATTATTGTGAATTTTATGCATATGTGATATTATCCGTGTGTTCCCTCTGATAGTTTAATGTTTTCACTTGAAGTAGTCTCACTTTTCACATCTATCCCTATCTCTTATTCATGTTATATTATTATCCGTAAAATTTACAATAATATTTCTACCAACACTTTTTTAGATATAGATGCTTTAATTGAACTTATTTCTTTTTGTTTAACATCCAACTGTTTTAACTTTAATAATTATTTTTATCAACAAATTAATGGGCACCCCATTTCAGTTCGAATCGTGGAAATACAATTTATTGAAAATCAAATAAATTCTGATTTACAGGAACAAATTTATTTTTGGTGTAGATATGTGGATGATATTTTTGTTATCGCTGATAATCAACTTATTTCTAGTATTCTTAATTATTCTAATTACGTTACTCCATCAATTCAATTTACTTTAGAACAAAAAAAAAAAAAAAAAAAGATCATGAACTCCCTTTCTTAGATATTTTAATTGAGCGTTTGCCTTCTGGTACTCATTATAAATTTATTACTTCTGTTCATAGGAAACCTACATTTTCAGGCCAATATTTAAATTCTCATTCAACGAAACCTTCTTCACATAAATCTGCTGTTTTCCATAATTTACTTCACGGCATTAAATCATATTGCAGTACTGAAGAGCTTTTCCAGTTTGAATTTAAAAGAATTTTTTTGGACTTAAAACGTAATTATTATCCCCCTCGATGACTAAAAGAAATTTAAATAATTACGACTTTAATATTCGTAATCACCATATTAATTCCTCCAAATATCCTAAATATTTCGTTATTATTCCATACTATAGAAAAACTTCTGAATATAGTATTACTAGAGTTTTACTAGAGAGCATTGTTAATATATCTGTATCCTACCTCAATTTCAGATTCGTAATATCCTTTCTAATTTTAAACCTGCTATCGACCCCTTTACCAGTACAGGAGTTATTTCTGATATTCCTTGTAAATTTTGCAACTCTTCTTTTATAGGTGAAACTGGCCGTTCTCTTCATAGTCGAATTCTCGAACATAAAAGAAATATCAAAAACCGCTATATTCGTTCTAAAATAGTTCAACATGCCATAGAAACCGACCATCTACCTGATTTTAACAATAAGAAACTAATCATATCTAACTGTTCAAATTATCATTCAAGAATTTTACTGGAAAGCTGGTATACGAAACAGCATTTTTAACCACTTAATGAGGCATGCGCTGTCCCTGCTGAATACGCTGTACTTTCGTAAAGGAAATATATTGTTCTTCTCAGCGTTTACTTTTGATGCTTTTTACTGATGAGGAGCCTATAAAAAGGCTCGAAACCTTTAAATTTATGTTATGTGTATTTTAATATTTTAAATTGTAATTTTTAATGTGTATTGTCTCAATTTTTAATGTAATTAAAATATAATATGTTTTTCAAATTATTTAATCATTTCAAAACATGGGTAAAATTTTATTTTCTTCATCTCAATCCCTGAGGTAGGGTACTAGGAAGAATAATAGAGCGGCCAGTCGATTGCTTCAAAATTTAAAAGAGAACAAAAAGTTGTGCATTCTACAACAATGGGTTAGTGGGCAACTCTTTACCTGCTCGATTCGAAACCAATTTTCCGAAAGCCGATGCTTTTCTTTGTTATTCAATAAGGAGTTATCACTCATTCCATTCTAGTCTAGTGATTTCAATGCGCTGTTCTAGAAGCTATGACAGGAGTTTCGTGCGCGACTCACGTGAAATCAACGTTTTAATTATTAAGAAGTTCACCAAGGATTTTATTATGAAGATAACTTCTTACACACAATTATTTCTTTCATGTTGCGTATATTTTCTTCGTATTTCAAAATATAATGTAATAGAAATCTATAATAATAAAAGAAGATGTTTGTCTGTCTGTCTGTCTGTCTGTCTGTCTGTCTGTCTGTGCATCTATACGTTCAGCCCCTACTGAACGCAGAAGTATAAAATTTGGCATACGGGTGCTCAGAAGCCTTCCCGAGTTGATAGTGAAAACAGAATTTAAAAATTTTAATTAGTTCCGGAGATATTAATTAAAACGTCGACCAATGCCTAATTAAAAAGCGAGCGGATCGTAATTTTCGCCCTTCAGCGTGTTCCTCAAAAGAGAAAGCAGAGAGAGGAAAATTTCGCGGGTTTTTCTAAAGCGATCGCTTCCGATCTGTTGGAAATATCGAAAATACACCTGTACCACGAGAAAGAGCATTTATTACCGATTCTTACGGTACAATTTTTTTTTTAAAATACGGATTTTTTATATTTTTAAAAAATGTTTTAAAAAGGGTCGAAAATTTCTCTTTTTCTCGATTGTCTTTTTTTGAAACGCCCTGTACGACCGAGTAACGGTTCCATTTCTTAACAACTGGTATATTTGGAAAGGACATTTAATCCTCTTTCGAACCATATAAACATTTTTACAAAATACGGATTAGCGATCCATATTTTTAGATTTTACGAAACATCGATTTTTTCACAAAACATTTTATAACTCAAAAGCGTTTAGTGATAAATTATTTCTTTTTTTTCTGTATATAGATCTCGCTTTAACAATTGAATACCCAAAAGATTGAGAGAAAATTTCAAAAACTGAATGAGTTATAATTTTTTTAATTTTCAGTATCGCGGCAGTTTGCGATGAAATTCTGAAACTCTTGCAACTGACCTTGACAGAGAAGAGAGAATAAGATTCTTCAGTGCCAGGTGCTAGAGGTCGGGAAAAATTGCTTTTTTGTTTTTCGCCCACGTGACAAAGTATACTGGAAATAAAAAAAGCAGTTTTTGAATTTTTTCAATTTAAAATCGATCAAAAGCAGAACTTCGAAATTGAGCGTCATTATGGCTCACCTGTATGCAGTTAAAAAATCTAAAGTATAGCTTTAAAAATAAAATAAACAGACATATTATATTTATTTAAATTCATTTTTATTTCATCTGTTAATGACACCATTCACCAATTTCATCTGTTAATGAGTTACTTTTAACAGAATAATATTGATTCCCCCCCCCCCCTTTTTTTTATGAATTCGGTTGTAAAAAAGCAGTTTTGGAATTCTTAAATTTTAGATGGATTTCAATAGAAATCGTTAATCGCCCTTGATAGATTAGCCATTTTGAGTTTCAAATTCAGATTTTCGCTCACATTTCGTACTAATAATTTTTAACGATATATAGCCCGGAATTAAGGAAGTTTTGGAGAAAACCACAGATAAGTCAGACACAAATATATTTTTTTAAATGTTATACGGCGCCGCAGGCGCCACCGAGCGGGACTTAGCTAAAGTCAGAAATTTGAAAGATTATAACATGGTGAGCGAACAGGCTGTTTCAGATATTGAAAAGGGAAGAAGGCGCCGAAGGCGCTACCGCACGGGAATTTACTGCGCTTTCAATAAGCCATTTTCACGATTTATCGATAAGCTGTTATTAGACCTGAAACGGGAAAAAAGCGCCGCAGGCGCCACCGAGCGGGAGTTTCGTAAAGTCGGATTTTTCAGGGATCGCGAACCAGCTGGTCGCCGAAGGCGGCTAGTGTACAATAAAACTAGTTTTTATCAGATTGGCGAGATTTACATAAATTTCTCTTGCATAAGGCTTATCACAAAAGTATAAAAATTATGATAAAAATTATATTCTTACTAAATAAAAATAAACTTCTTTACGATTTAAGATGTTTCCAATGCAATTTCTAAAGCTGAAATATTAGCTTTTCGTATATATAAATTTCGTATATATAACACACGAATGCGATAACTTACATGATGTGTATATTTTCTTCGTCTTCCTAAATATAAAAGGAATGAGAATGCACTAAAAACCGGTTTTAAGATTTTCGCGTTATTTACATAAAAGTTTAGGACTTATGATAAAATTTATAATCTTATTAAACAAAAGTAAACTTGTTTAAGGTTTAAGATGTGCAAGATGCAATTTCTAATGATGAAATGCTAGCTTCGTCATATATATAATAATTTATGATACTAACATGCGATAATCTCCATAAAATGTATCCCCAAAGTAATTTCCATTCGAATTCCCCAAGTAAAAGAGAAATGAGAATGCGCTAAAAACTGGTTTTTAAAACATTTGAGACATATATAAATTTCTTTTATTTAAGTCTTATACTAAAAGTTTATAAACTGCGATAAAATTATAAACATAATAAATAAAACTTAAGATTTAATATACGATTCATCATAAAACTTTATCATAAATCATTCATCAATTAAGATTTACCATAAAACTTAAAATTGCGGACAATTCGTTGTCCCAAAACTTTATTTTGTAAATTTTACAATCAAGAAACGTAAGAAAATGCATTACCTATGAAGTTAAGATATATGATATTAAAAGCATTAAATAATAAAGGTCATATATTTTCTTACATTTTACAAAATTTACTTTTTAAGATGTAAATAAATGTCCTTCTTAATAATTCACAGAAATAAACTCAGATATATTTCAAACCCATGTTACAGTCTTCAAGAAAGAATGAATGTTTTGGCTTGGATTCAAAAACTTTTATTTTGACACTACTCTTTCTTTTAAATTGTATGAAAGAAAATATTTGATTTTTATGAAGTTTGGAAAAATAAAACAGTTGTCACTTGGAACAAAAATAAGTTTTATGAAATGCACTTTTAGTAAAAAGTTTTTGAAATTTCCAGACTTATCAAAGAAACATTTTTGACTTAACTATAACAGTATTTTTATTAAATTTAATGTTTTATGTATTAAGTTGAAGTATTATTGTTCAATGCCATAATATATTTTGTTTATGATGAATGGAATATATATTGTTGATGAAATGCATTTACGGATTTAAAAATATGTTATGTGAACACCACATGACTTCCTTATACAATCATTGAAATACACGCATTGTTATGAAATCGTTGACACTTTTGTGAGAGGTAACTAATTCGTAAATAAACAGGCAGGTTCTAGTCCACCAACATTCCTAAAAACAAGAAAAAAAATCTGCTACTCCAACCACAAAAGTCACGATAATCGGGTTATATATACCACTGAAACAAATATGGTATTTTTTTCAGAAATAGTACTCCATGGATTTTTACAATCTTTCATTGGAAAAGGCACAGCTTTGTATTAAAATCTTTTGAGCATATTGGCCTATTTTTGTTCTTTTTGGAGAAAATGAGTGGCAAAAAACCATACATTTTACCGAACCAATTAACTCCGTTGAAATTGAGAAGACTTTTACTAATTCTGGCTATCCTGAAAGAATAATTTCCGCAAAATTTGATCGATAATCTCGCCAAGCCGCTAAGTTTGTAACTAACGTAGATTTTGGTCTAAAACCAAAGCCTTTATTATTAAGAAGATAACACACGATACTTATAACTTTCATGAAGTTTATGTTTTCTCCGTATTTCCAAATATGATACAAAAGAGATATAAACTAAAAAACTAATTTTTAACAGATTGGCAATATTTATATATATATATACGAGGGTGAATCAAATATAAACGAGACTTTTGGACCTGCGCGCGCAATAGTGATGGAAGAACGTTCCGCTGTTATTGGCTGTTAGGTTGGTTTGTCAGGAGTGGGGGAAGCACGTGACTCATCATCATTGACTCGCTCAGTGTCCATCGTTACGATGTCCGAGCAGGAGGTACCTCCCTCTATTGCGCAACGTATTGTTATCAAGTTTTTAGCTACAGAAGGTGTAAAACCGGCCGAAATCTTGAGAAGATTGACTGCACAGTTCGGGGAAGAGACGCTGTCGCGAGCTAGAGTGCTTGGCATAAACAGTTCGTGGAGGGCCGTGAACGTGTTGAAAATGAGAGCCATGACCGCAGACCCCGCACCAGCATTACAGCGGGCAACATCGACAGTGTTCGTCAACTTGTTGAAGGTGAGACTTGCATATCGCCGCAAAAGACGAGACCTTCCGATGAGAAAAGTGATTCTCCTCCATGACAATGCTCGCCCCCATACAGCAGCCCTGACCGTACAAAAATTGGAGCAACTGGGTTGGGAGACACTGGAACACCCTCCATACAGTCCAGACCTGTCTCCCTGCGACTTCCATGTCTTTGGTCCTCTCAAGGAAGCTTTGGGAGGGCAAAAATTCCACAGCGATAATGAAGTTGAAGCATATGTGCGCAATTGGCTACAAACACGACCTGACTCTTTTTACCTGGAAGGAATTAAAAAATTACCTATACGCTGGGAAAAATGTGTTTCTAAATCAGGAGATTATGTAGAAAAATAAACTATGATTGTTTGTGCGTTTAAAATCAAAATAAATATTTTAAAAAATAAGTCTCGTTTATATTTGATTCACCCTCGTATATATATATATATATATTCGCTTAAGACTTATCATGAAATTTTTAAATTTATGATGGAAATTATATTCTTATTAAATAAAAATAAACTTTTTAAAGATTTAAGATGTTTCAGATACAATTTCTAGTGATGAAATTTTCGCTTCATCATACATAATAATTTTTCTTACATGTGATAACTTATATGACGATTTTCTTCGTATTCCCAAAATATAAAAGAAATGAGAATGCACTAAAAACTGTTTAAGATATTCCCGCTATTTACATAAATTTCTTTTGCTTAAGACTTATTCTAAATGTGTAAGACTTATGATAAAATATATAATCTTATTAAATAAAAGTAAACTTGTTTAAGATTTAAGATGTTTAAATACAATTTCTAATGATCAAATGTTAGCCTCATCATATATTACAATTTCTAACACACACACATGTGATAATTTTCCTGAAATGTATTCCGCAAAACTTTCAATTCGTTTACACAAAGTATAAGACAAACGAGAATGTGATAAAATCTAGTTTTTAAGATATTCGCGATATTTACATCAATTTCGCCTGCTTAAGACTTACAATGAAAGTTTATAACTTCTGATAAAAATTATAAACATAATAAAACTTAAGATTTATCATAAAACTTTATCATAAATTTTTCATTACTTAAGATTTATCAGAAAACTATAATTGAAACTTGTCTTGAAAATTTATTTTGTAAATCTTACAATCAAGAAGCATAAGAAAATACATTACATATAAAGTCAAGATATATGAAACTTAACTATTAAATTACATAGTCGCATATTTTCTAACATTTAAAAAAAATTAAAGATTTAAGTGTAAATAAAAGTTCTGCTTAAAAGTTCTCAAAAATAAAGCTATCTGTTTTTCAAACCCATGTTACGGTCTTCTAAAAAGATTGTTTTGGCTTAGATTCAAAAACTTTCATTTTGACACTACTCTTTCTTTCGGATAAATACATCGATGATAATAAGTTTTTCCATGATGTTCAGAAAATACCTCCGTTTATACTTCAATTAAAAATGGTTTTATTCACGTTTTATTTTTAAAACATCAGAAACCTCCCTTACTAAAATTTATATTTCTAATAATGATAATATATTTCTAAACTTGTACCTGACAAACTTAGTGTAGGTTTATAATAATAAAATTCTCTTCTACATCTAAGGAAAATTTAAACATTTTAGATTTCAATCAAAAATTAAAATAATAATAATAATAATAATAATAATAATAATAATAATAATAATAATAATAACAATCTAAATTAAAAAATACATTTGATTATTACATAAATGAGATATTTTTTAATAAATAAATTATAAAACAATTAAATTAAAACACAATAAATCTTATATTTCACATATGTATCTGAAAAACTATATTTAAATTTATTTTATAAGTCTTTCGTCAATGAAAAGATATGTGAAATTAAATTCACTAACAAAAGAGATCATGTAACGATATTGATGTAAGATATAAATAAAAAAATATGCATTAAAAAAAATCACCTTTTTTTTCGGGGGGGGGGGGGGGTAATAACTGAATGAACTTATTTCTTGAATACTTCCTTTTAAATTATAATCTTTTAAATATTTAGAAGTAAACACCTATAACGTAAGTAATAAATAATAATAATAATGATAAAATAGAGAGGTTATGAATGAATGGTAAATTAAAATTTACAGAAGGAATTTTACAGCATAGATTAATCATATTAGTGATTGCTTACAGTGTATTCCCAAAACTTTTTAAATGGTACGGGGAGAGAAAATAAAAATAAATTAATTAAAAAATAAAATAAATTAAGAATTCTGTCAAAGGAAGAATTTAGTTTAGCACGGAGGACTATTAATTTCAATCTGTAAAAATTTTATTTTTGTTCTTATTTTTTAATATTATTTTTTATCTCATTTTTTGACCGTAAAGCTGGGACACGTACTTTTTAAAATGACTGAAATGAATTAAAATGAAGTGTTTCCACCTAAATTTCATACTTTAGTTAATTAAAAAATAAAATAAAATGAATAAATATAAATAATTGTCGCGTCGAAAAACTTTTTATACCCCTAAGAATCAGAAAAATCGCCCCTTTCGTTTGGTACTGAATTTGTACCGAGCCAAGTACTTTTTAAAATGACTGAAATGAATTAAAACGAAGTGTTTCCACCTAAATTTCATACTTTAGTTAATTAAAAAATAAAATAAAATAAATAAATATGAATAATTGTTGCGTCAAAAAACTTTTTGTACCCCTCAGATTCAGAAAAATCGCCCCTTTCGTTTGGTACTGAATTTGTACCGAGCCACGTACTTTTTAAAATGACAGAAATGAATTAAAACGAAGTGTTGCCACCTAAATTTCATACACTTTAGTTAATCTAAAAAGAAAATTGATTGTCGTGTCGAAAAACTGTTTGTTCCTCTGGATTCAGAGAAATCGCCCCTTTCATTCGGTACCGAATTTTTAACGATAGGACTGATATTTCTAATTTATTTTGGTGTTACAAAAAACTGGTCTATAAAAACTCCAGATTGAAACTTATAGTCCTCCGTCCCAATAATGAAATTAGGAATAAAAGTTTAGGTCTTAAAATTAAAAATGGCAACTGAACCAATATTTTACAATTTCATATTAATTCACAAGAAACATTTATATTAGTTTTTTTTTTTTTTCCTCTTCTTCTTTATTTCTGATTTTTTTATTCGTTTATTTCTTTTACATAAAAATGATGAAGAGACTCCAAAATATAATTCATGATAAACAAAACATTTGGTATCTAATATAATACATTATTTAAAGAAAAAAAAAAAGAATGTATTGTTTTCTATTCAAAATATTTATTTTATTTATTATTATTACGGTTAACATTTTTATTTCATTCCAATATTGCTAACTTAAAATCGTTTACATTAAAAAAGATAATTTTTTTATTTCCTTTAAAATATTTTCCATCAAAATTCTTGAGTACATTTTTCATGTAACTTTTTATTTATTTATTTATTTTTTGTTTCATTCAGAATTTAAAAGAAAAAGTACATTTAGAATTTAACCTGCATTGTACAATCTCTCTCTCTCTCTCTCTATATATATATATATATATATATATATATACATATATTTCTTTCTTTCTTTCTTTTTTTTTTTTTTTTTTTTTTTTTGAAAGGGATTAAAATCCGAGTTTTAAAGCCCTTCAATGCTTTCATATCTCAAGGTCTAATTCATTCTTTTCAAGTTCAATGCATTTGCATAGTAAAGATTATTCCAAGTAAAACTTCTAAATTCATTAGATAGTATTATCTCTATGTTTCAATCTGCAGAGAAAATTATCTGTTTAACAATAAGAAGCGAAATACCCAATCCAATGAACAAACAGATTAACATTTGCTTTTAGAAAAGTATTTTCAAAGTTGTCTTCTACGGAATTTCTCTCCTAACCCTACCCCAGGGAAACTGCTGATGTGTCACTTGATTCTACCCCCTCCCATAGAAAAAGTGATCCCTTTTGCGATGACATTTGACATGCAAAGAAGTGGACAAAAAATTTCCGGGCGTTTTGGTATTTTAAGCACATAGTGAAATTCCAGCTACGGTAAAGAAAGGGTTAAGGTTTTCTAAAGCCTTTTTTATGGTTTAATATAGGTTTCCAGGCATTTAAAAGCTTTTATTGAAGTTTGATTAAAAAAATACCTTCCGAAAAGAAACGTCATCTAAGTTTCTTTTAGGTTTTTTTAAAAAATCTCTTGAAATTTTACATATTTTTAGGTTTATAGAAGTTTTCCAAGGTTTCGGTTACATACATGGCTGATAATAAGCTGATAAGTTTATTTTTAACTTATTATTACTCATTAACTTATTATTACTCATTGACTAAATATTTTAATCAGTAAAATAATAACAATTTTGTGTATTATTATTAATGATTATCAGTTTCAATTTCTACGGAACAAAACATAATATTAAAAAAAAAAAAAAAAAAAACTAAAAAACAATTATTGAATACTCAAAATTAATTTGAGATTCATTAATATTTTTCCATTGATTTATCAAAAACATAATAAATATTAATACATTCATCTCATAAATCAGAAAATAACACGCATTTAAAATTAATTTCAGTTTTAACCCATTAACCGCCAAAACTAGAAATAATGATTTTTTTCTGAATAAAAACAGTAACGTTCATTGTTTTGATCATATATAACAATAATTTAAAATAAAATTATGAAAATTAGTCTTATCTTGCTAAAAATAGAGTGTTATATTTGTACAACGTCAGTGGAATAAGAATATAGAATTAATAAATATAAATGTTTACGAAAATTTCCTTGAGGGCGCATAAAACAGAAAAAACTACAGATGACTAAAAAGTAATTATTTTATTTCGACAACATTTTTAGAAGCTTTTTATATGAAATTGACTTTGTCATCGTGTCTTTGTTTCACGCTAACAAACAAAGCGCCTCCATTTTAAATTAAATATAAGTTGCGCAATTTGTCGCTTCTTAGATTAGTTGGTTAGAGCGTCATGTTAATAACGTGAAGGTCGAGAGTTTGATCCCAGAAGGTCCAACTGGTTAATTTTTACAGATAATTAGTAAAAAATGTGTCAATTGATAAAAGAAAATTTTTTGTTCACTACACAGTATTTCAAGAAGAGTTTTTTAAAGAAGTGTTTTTTCTTTTCAGATATTAGAAAACGCAAAATATTTTTGACATTAAAAAAGCTCAAAATAAAAAGTTTTAAGTAAAAAATGCATTAATTAATATTTTTAGAAGCTTTTTAGAAACTTTTTATTGAAATTGATTTCGTTGTCGCGTCTTTCTGTCACGCTAATAAACAAGGCACCTCAACGTTAAAGTAAATGTCAGCTGTTTTTATTGCCGCTGGTTGGCTCAGTTGGTTAGAGTGTCAAGTTCCTAATGCGATGATTGTGAGTTCCATTCCCGATTCCCGGAGGAGCGATGCGTTAAATTTTGCAGATAATTAATAGAAAATATGGCAGTTGATAAAAGAAAATTTTTCATAGTCTACACAGTACTCTAAGAATTTTTCAAGAGTTTTTTTTAAGCAGCTTTTTTTTCTTCTTTTTTTTAAATACTAAATAGCACACAAAAAAAAAAAAAAAAAAATATTAGAAGCTTTTTATTGAAATTGGATTTTTATCATCGTGTCTTTGTGTCACTCTGAAAATTAAGGCACCTCCATTTTAGTGTAAATTTAAACAACCCTTTTCGTCGCTCGTTAATGCTTTTAGTTAGAGCATCATGGTGATAACGCGATGCTCGTGGGTTCGTTCCTCGAACGCTGATGTGTTACATTTTTACAGAAAATTAATAGAAACGATATCAGTTTATAAAAGAAAATCTTTCATTGTCTACACAGTATCCTGAAGAATTTCGATACTTTCTTTTAAGAAGCTATTTGAGTTACTAAAATGCATAAAATAAAAATTTAGTAAAAATAAAAATAAATAAATAAATATAAAATAAATAAATAAAAATAATACTAAAAGTTTTTTATTGTTGTGAAGCCCTAAAAAGCCTGAAATAATAATAAAAAAATATTATTGCAGAGACATGCTATAAAATCATAAAAGTTTCAACAACAAGAAAATTTTAAAGAAATGTATAGATGTTTCCCTTTTGCAAAAGATAAAAAAAAATTAAGTATTCCAAATATTTCAAAAAGCATTCGAGAAAAATATCTTTTTATATAAGTATTTGATAGATTTTTCTAAAATGTTATATGACTTTTCTTGACTGTTCTTAAACTTTTGGTTAGAGCGTCATGCTGATAACTCGATGGTCCCGGATTCGGTCCTCGAAAGACGATATGGTACCTTTTTGCAGATTAAAAAAAAAAAAAAATGTCAATTGATAAAAGAAAATCCTCCGTTGTCTACACAATATCCTCAGTAATTTTTTTTTTTTTTTTAAGAAGGTTTTTTTTTTTTTTAAACTAAAATGCACAAAATAAAATTTAAGTAAAAAGCCATTTTTTAAAGTTAGAATTTTTTTTTTATTGTGAAGCCATTAAAAGCATAAAATAAAAATTTATTCTGGCAAGGACATGCTAGAAAGAAATGAAAGTTTCAAAACTAAGAAAATTTTAGAGAAAAATATAGGTATTTCCCTTTTATAAGAGATGAAATTTTTTAATGTTCAAAATATTTTTAAAAGCTTTCGAGACATTTGAAATTTATAGCCTAACTAATGGTTATACAAAAACTAATAACTAAGAATATTGGTCTCGAAAGCTTTTTAAAATATTTTGAACATTACAAATTTTCATCTCTTGCAAAAGGGAAATACCTATATTTTTCTTTAAAATTTTCTTAGTGTTGAAACTTTCATTTCTTTGTAGCATTTCTTTGCCAGAATAAATTTTTATTTTGTGCTTTTTAGGGCTTCACAATAAAAAGCTTGTAACGGTAAAAAATTGTTTTTTACATAAATTTTATTTTACAAGTTATTTAAACTCATTCAGATATGAAGATATTGAAATTTCACGTTTGAAATCCATTTTAAACTTAAAACTATTTTTCAGATCTTTTTTTTTTTTTTTTTAGGTCATAAAAAAAATCTATTCTTTTCTCACTAAAAAGCAATACTTAATATAAAATACGTTTTTTAGTTAACTATTAAGCGCGATTATTTCTGGTCTTGCGTGAACGCAACACCAGCGGGCAATAGGTTAATCTCAAAACGCTACTTTAAATAATCAAGGACCAAGTAATCAGGGCCCGTCGGCCGATTGGTGAGAGCACGCAACTACAAACCCGAAGTCCTTCAGTTCGATCCCCTCCGGCCGCAAGCGTGAAAGAAAATGATTGAAAGTACAGAAGTTCAGTAATTTCTCCCTAGATGTCAGCATCAAACATACAAAGTGATACTGAAGCCGTAACTTCATGGTTCTTTATAAAAACCCTTTGGTATTTATAAAAAACCTTAAATAAATTTTATAGAAATACCTTAACCTATAGAGGTATTGATGGAGCTTTTATTATGGCTTTATTTTGCACCATTAAAGACTTGATAATACCTTATTTTAAATACCTCTAAAACCTGTAAAATACCTGTAAAAAGAAACCTTAGGAAAAACCTTCAAAAAAACATTGGGAAGGTATTTAAAAAAACCTTTGTATGTATATTAAAAATACCTACATGAGTCATGGTAATTTATGAAAACATTTTGGTATTTATAAAAAACCTGCAATAACTTTCTGAAAAATACCATAATGTAATCGTGAGAAACCTGTGGAGGTATTAATAGAGCTTTTATTATGGCTTTATTTTGCACCATTAAAGCCTTGATAATACCTTATTTTAAATACCTCTAAAACCTGTAAAATACCTGTTTAAAGAAACCTAAAAAAAAAAAAAAAACTTAAATAAAACCTTAAAATTTTAGTAAGGGTGCTGCATTAGGTATGCACAAATGCTTCATCTTCAGTAATAACTCTGTTAGTTTTTCAGCGTTCACTACTCGAGCGCATTTGCCATTTTCAAATCCAATTTAGCTCAAAAAATCGATATGAATATCATAAAAACATTCAATTAGCATATCGAGATTAAGAAAATATATTTTTAAGCTTAATTAACATAATAGCAACACACTCCAAGGATCGTTAATTTTTTTTACTTATTACAAAATCACAGGAAAACATCATAAGTGCAAATAATACATATATTGTATTTTATATACCTTCTAAATACAAAAGTCGAAATTTTTCTCAGTTCTGGATTATAATTCCATCATCCCTAACACATAATGTATTAAAGCGAGTTTAAATTTTTGTGATACCGTTGATAGATTTATCAATATTACACTACAGATATATAGTTAAACTAAGTGATTACCGTAGGCAGATTTTCAAATGTATCAACCTAGCATTTGAGGACACTATAAGTTAATAAGAATAATTTACATGCTCTACTTTTGCTGAATTTATCGCGTGATAAAGGGTATAGCATATACTTCGAGCCTTTCCCCGTTTTTTTAACTATTAGATAGTCTAATTTTTTTTTTCAAAAAATTCTTATTCCTTATTAATCAACACCAGATATTCGGTATATTTCCAAAATTAATGATAATTTTGTAATAACAATATCAAAATCTGGCATGAAATAAACTCATAAAATTTTTAGTACTTCAATTTTAAGTAATGTCCGTACATTATTTTAATAAAATAAACACCAATATCATAATAATAATAATGACCCTCATCTGTCATGAACGATTCCGGTTTACACCGCTTCAAAACATAGACTTTTGGAAGCCATTTTTTTCCCCGTTTGTTCAATTAAACTTACGGAAACATACATATCATTTTCATACATGTTTTGTATCGCACATATTCTTATTTATTTTCCTGTAAAACCCTGAAAAACTATTCAATTGTAATGTTTAAATGTCTAAATTAAATATAACGGATCACTGGCTATTATAAACATGAACCTATAAATAGAATTATGTGACTTCATGATTATAAACAACGCAATACTAAATAAAAACAAACCAAAACTGTTGCCATTCAGAAAATACAAATTCCTAATGAACGACTCTTTGACTGTTTCATTAAAAAAACTCTTAAAATATTTAAACGTATTAAAGCCTTTAAATATTTTTATCAAGCTTCATTGTTTGATACATTGTAAGGTATGATTGGCGTCGAGTTTAGTACGTAAATGCCGCCAGTTGATTTTAGTTTTGAAATTAGTGTAAAGTGTTAGTTGGGATAGAATGTTTGGTTGGGCAAGTAAAAGTCACCAGTTGAAATGAGTATTGAAAGCAAAGTAATCTAAGGTGATAATGTCGAGTCAAGGTAAAATGTTCGGTTGAGAATGAGAAAGTCCCTAGCTGGATCCTGGATATTTTGGTGATGTTGTGGGTGAGATAGCTGGTTGGAGGTATCGAGTAGAGGTAAATTTGGGTTAGCATGGAGTGTCTGTAGTTATTGGATAGTCAGTTGGAAAATTTGAAAACAGGATCTACGATAGTCTTAAAAAAGAATATTTTGGTAAAATGAAGTGAATCGTTTTTTCTTATTATGAGGACTTTAAATACGCAAGCGAAGTGATGACGTCACTGGCCGTTCGTGGATACAAGAAGAATATTTCCTATGTTAAACGCCCAATGGATTCTTCGTAAAAAATTATTAAAAGTCGAGGGAAATTATTTCCCGATTTTAATCCGCATATTTAGGTATAGATATGTATTAGTTATCATATGCATGCGTTATATTAAGTTGTTTTTGTTCTAAAATTGATAAAATTTGAATTTTAAGTTTCAAAACTCTAGATAAAAAAAAAAAAAATGGCAAACTTCCATATTCCATTGAAAACATAAATATTTCATTTCAAAGGATGATATTTACACAATAAATATCCAACTAATATACTAATTAAACGGAAAATGATAAATATTCTATTATAATTTGAAGTGAAATTTGTTTTCAAATGTCTAAATAAAGTATCTGATATAAGATACTAATATGTTGCAGTGGAATAGATTTGATATCGGTCATCCTTGGCAGAAATATATATATATATATATATATATATATATCGCCAAATTATCTGGCGAACATAATTCAATTCCTTTCAAAAATCATGGTTATTTTAACAACTTATATTAAGAGAGTAATGAATAATATGAACAATATTTCGCAAAATACATATTACGAAAATATACATCTGGCATGTATATTTTCGTAGTACGTTTTTGATCGCCAAATACAAAAACACCAAGGACAACAGAGTTTTGAAATTTAAAATTAAAATTTTGTCAATTTGACAGCAAAATAACTCAATCTAACACATTCACATGATAACTAATACACTTATATACCCAAATATGGAGATTAAAATCGGGAAATAATTTTCCTCGATTTTTAATAATTTTTTATAAAAAAATCCAATGGGCGAATAACATAGGAAATCATTTTCTTGCATCCACGGACGGTCAGTGACGTCACACTTCGCTTGCGTATAGAGCACTTAATGGAACACTGGGATGTGTTGTTGCTGTTGTGTTGTCGGGCCTATATTTTTTGTCAACCAGCAGTTTTTTTATTGTCATTCATATTTATTGATCGGGTAGAATTTTTTTAATTTCAGAACGAAAATTATAAAATATCGAAACACATTTGATTTATAAACAAAAATTGAAAATACATTTAAATGATCACGTGGTAACCATCCGCGATTGTAATGAAATGCTCGCCCTCTGGTGGGCTAAGTTGAAATTACAATTAAGATGCTTTAATTCGGCTTTCATCAAGCCGCCATTGCTTGCCAATGTTTAGTTTCACATACATTTATTGAATAAAAATGAATAAATCCGGTAAAAAAGATAACACATACTGTTGTGTGCTACAGTGTAACTCCAAAGGATCAAGAAATCCAGAATTAAGCTTCCTATTATTTCCAAATGACAAATTTAAAATTTCAGTTGCTTCGGCTAATGGAAGTAAAGAATTAATCAGATGATTTGAAACTAATATTTGTTCAACTTCAGTTAAAAATCTACTTCGAACTTTGAATAAACTGAAATATTTTTTTCAAAAAGAAATCAATTTTCCATGATGTAATGGCGGAGAAATTATAGTACAAATATTAAGTAGAGTAACAAAAATAGCAATAATAAATACATGTGGCTATTATATTTACTAACAACAAAAGCTGAAAAAGCGCCATCTATCGATCATTACAAACGCGGATCATGATCTAAACATTGTTTTCAAGATTTATCATTCACATTCCGTCATTTTTGACGGGGTTATATAATAGTATGTTAATATTAATATAAGCATTTGTAGCTAAATGTAATCCATTTAATATTTTAAACAGTACGAGTAATTATTAGAAAATGTATTTAGAAAAAAAAAACAACATTTTTCCTTAAAAATACTTTGTCTCTGGTTCATTATCTCTGGTTGGCAATAGTACGAATCATATGCTCATTATCCATATGATTATAGGAAAAAATTAGCTTTAATTTTTATAAAGAAGAAAAATAAATAAGTTTTTTTTTTTCTTTTGCGTAATACATATATTTAAAATGTATATTTACGACACCTATTTCTGTGTTAAAGTACCTATTAAATATAAAGTTGTTTTCACGATTCTAAAGATACATAGGAAAAAAAAATTAAAACTACTTCTCGAATTTCCGAGCCCAAAACAGACTTCAAAACACACTTTTATGCTTCATTACTTATAGCAATATTTGCTTATTTTCATCGCTCACTCTAAAAAGTTATGACGCTATAAACATTTTTGTTAACGAGATCATGGTTTTACAACATGAAAAGTAACTAAAATCATAATTATGATTCTACCTTATTCAGTTATTATTCATGCGTTAAAGCACAGATTGTGATTTTAATATTTAATGGTTAGATTTAAATATTTCTTTATACTAATTGTAAAGTATATGCTTGGTTTAATGATTTTGATACTGTATTAAATCCAAACAAATATATTAGTTTGAGTACGTTTATTGATGTACACTTAAAATTTTGTTAAATTTTTTCGTTGTCATTAAAGAAAGGTAATTAGAAAAAAAAAATAATGAAAAATATACGTTTGAAGAATTAGTATTTTAAAAATAGTTATAAGATTAAAATTTGTTAATTTTGTTTGGTAATATATTTTATACTAATCATTTTGAGAAAATATTTTTTTTTTTCGAAAAGTTTTGTTTTTTTATATGAAGAAAAAAAAAATTCCTTTTTATATTATATATGAAAACTCAATGCATTCATTAACTTCACGAATTAACTGAATATTTTATGTTGCAATTGTCTAATCTTCGTTGGGAGAAATAAGAAATATTTTCAGTGACCCCGTGATTGTTTCATTGGTACAAATTAAGCATACGTATATTCAGAGTGGTAGCAAAGGTAAGGTTAAATTTATGAAAATGCGATTTTGCTATATTTATAAGTTTTGAGGTCCCTAAATGCAAAAATCAGTAGCGGTTGTTCTGTGTGTCTCAGCATTTTTCTGTAAATCTGTTATCAGCATAACTCTAGCAGAAATATCATCAGGAAGTCCAAAATAAATTTTCTGAGACTGTAACATAGTGTAATGCCATGCATTTTATTATTTTCTTAATTTTCTTAATTTATTTATTGTGTGTGTTTTCTGTGCTAAGTGTAAGTGCATAATTTGGTCGTATATAATTTACGAATAATAGAAAGATTACTCAAAATCAGTCAAAAAAAAAAAAAAAAAATCTGAATGTGGCTTTTGTAGAAAATCTCTGATTAATTTTAAATATATTATAATTTTTTATAAAATTCCGAAGTGTTTGGGAATGTAGCTTTAATAATCTTTAAATAAAATTTTATAAACTTCAGGACGAGGGCGCACAAGTTCCTTTATAAAGAGACTTTTGTAAAAAAAAAAAAAAAAAAAAAAAGAAAGAAAGAAAGAAAAGAAAGAAGGAAAGAAGAAAAAGAAAAAGAAAAACTATTTTCATCTTTTTATTATTATTATTGACATGAAATAGTAAAATGTAGTAATAATTTGCACACTGAACATAACAAAATCTCAATAACAATATAGGATAAGAGATAGAAGTGTGAGTACCACACCAAATTATTATTTTTTTTAATAACTTAAATTTTCAGTGATGTTTAACGTCGTTGTTTTTATTTTGTTTTACAGAAATAGAAATTCCGAATCCATTTTACACTCATGTTTGTAAAAATTGCAACACCAAGAAAGAATGCGAATGTCACAATCATAATTACTGAGTATATGCATTATAGTAGGAAAACCAATTGATTAAAATTTCAAGAAATTAGGAGTAATATGTACTGAAAAAACAGTACATAAAGCAGCGACCTCTGTGAGCAATAACAGCACTTATCTGCCTAGGCATTGACTCAAACAGCGATTGGATGACATGTACGGGTAGAGCACTTCATGAAGCTTCAACACAATGCCACAATTGATCGATCGCATTTACTGGTGTGTGTTGAGGGACCAGTGTCTTTTCAACGCTTAAACACTTATTTTTCATTGGTGCAAGATCAGGAGACCGGGCTGGGCAGAGCAACAGTCGAACATATTCTGCATCACGGAAGGTCTGGAGAATACGAACAACTTGCGGTCGTGTATTGTCCTTCTTAAATATCACGCTTCGGAGGCCTTGAATATAGGGCAGAACGATGGGCCTTAACTCATTAGAAATGTAATGGCCGCTACTCAGAGTTCCGGGAATGCGAACAAGAAGTAATCAAGACGTGTATCCAATGGCACCTCATACCATCACTGCAGGTGATGGACAGTGTGACGAATTCGATTCCAGGCTGGTAATCTGCACTATTCACAATGCTGTTAAATACGGATGAGTCAATCTTGATGCTGTAAACAGGATTGTGATTTTTCTGAAAAGCGACTTCACGCCATTCCTGGGTTCAGGTTCGTCGTTTATCACACATTAAAGGCGCCCCATATCAGTGATGTAGTTTTGAGGATAATCAGAATTTTGGTAGCCGCATATTGGGTCATCACCTGGAGTGATGGTATGCGGTACCATTGGATACATCTCTCGATCAACTGTTGCTTCCATTCATGCCACTCTGAATACCCGCCATTACATTTCTGACGAGTTAAGGCCCATCGTTCTGCCCTATATTCAAGGCTTCCGAAGCGCAATATTTAAGCAGGACAATGCACGACCGCAAGTTGTCCGTATTGTCCAGACCTTTCTTGATGCAGAACATGTTCGACTGTTGCTCTTCCCAGCACGTTATCTTGATCATGTACCAATGAAAGTGATTGTTTAATTGTTGAAAAGCGACTGCCCCCCCCCACTCACCAGTAACTACGACCGATGAATTGCGGGAGGATCCGGAATTTTCGACCCCGGCATTTCGCCCACAGCATTTCGCCCCCCGGAAATTTTGCCCCGGGAAATTTCGTCCCCGGAAATTTCGCCCTCGAGTGCTTTAAAATATAAATGTAATTACAAGTAAAAATATAAACATGCATGCAGTATTTACCAAAGTATTACCACGTTTTTGCTAACTTCGATTCTTTTCTTTTGTTGTTGTTTGTTTGTTTGTTTGTGTGTCCAGTACAAATCTTGCAATCAATTTTTAACTAACTTCAAGCTAGACATTTGAAACTTTCAGGAAAGCTCAGAACACATTGACAATGCATTTTTTAAATATTTTTATCCAACTGTTTCGGGTCCCTGTTGCCTTTGGTAGCGTTACCAGTACAAATCTTGGAATCGAATTTGAAACTCTTAGAAAAGCTCAAAACACGGTGACAATGCATTTTTTAAATATTTTTAGCTAACTGTTTTGGGTCCTTGCTGCCTTTGGCAGCGTTTATATGATTGAACAGAAAATTTATATAGCTAACTTCCCGACTAGCTAGACATTTGAAACTTTTGAAAAGCTCATAACACGATGATAATGAGTTTTTTAATAGTTTTAGCCAATGTTTTCGAGTCCCGCTGTCTTCGGTAGTGTTTATATGATTCAACAATCATGTTAATTCTCGACTAGTTAGACATTTGAAACTTTCAGAATAGCTCAGAACACGGTGACAATGCATTTTTTAAATACTTTTAGCCAATTATTTCGGGTCCCCGCTGCCTTCGGTAGCGTTTATATGATTCAACAGAATATTTGCAAACAATGTGTATGACAAGTTCTTTTTATCTTGTAATTATTTTATTGTATAAAAATATGAAGTTTATGCATTATTGATATATGTTTTGATTTTAGTCATAATAAGGGTTCACAACAGCATGGTGATAAAAGACATTTGAAACTTTCAGGAAAGCTCAGAACACATTGACAATGCATTTTTTAAATATTTTTATCCAACTGTTTCGGGTCCCTGTTGCCTTTGGTAGCGTTACCAGTACAAATCTTGGAATCGAATTTGAAACTCTTAGAAAAGCTCAAAACACGGTGACAATGCATTTTTTAAATATTTTTAGCTAACTGTTTTGGGTCCTTGCTGCCTTTGGCAGCGTTTATATGATTGAACAGAAAATTTATATAGCTAACTTCCCGACTAGCTAGACATTTGAAACTTTTGAAAAGCTCATAACACGATGATAATGAGTTTTTTAATAGTTTTAGCCAATGTTTTCGAGTCCCGCTGTCTTCGGTAGTGTTTATATGATTCAACAATCATGTTAATTCTCGACTAGTTAGACATTTGAAACTTTCAGAATAGCTCAGAACACGGTGACAATGCATTTTTTAAATACTTTTAGCCAATTATTTCGGGTCCCCGCTGCCTTCGGTAGCGTTTATATGATTCAACAGAATATTTGCAAACAATGTGTATGACAAGTTCTTTTTATCTTGTAATTATTTTATTGTATAAAAATATGAAGTTTATGCATTATTGATATATGTTTTGATTTTAGTCATAATAAGGGTTCACAACAGCATGGTGATAAAAGTATGCGTGAATAAATAATGAATATATTCATTCATGCTAAAAAAATTTACTACTTCTCTACAAACATCGTTCATAAATTCTCGTCGTTTTTAACTTTTAATAAGAAAAATTACTCTGCTCCTGAATCCCTTCCATGAAGGATCAAAATTGTGATGGCTTGTCTTCGGACCACCTCTAGGAGAGAGTTCCGGGCCATTGCCAATTGCCTATTGCGCAGCACTAATGCGACATAAAAACCCAACCAACCAACTAACCAACCAACCAACTTTGCTATTCAAAAGGTTTAGGAGCCACCGACTGAGAATCGAAACTGAGGTTGTTTGCAAATAAAGTATATTTTCAAAAGTAACTGTTAACTCTAATAGAGTATAGGAAGTTTTATTATGGGTTTACATGTATTATTTTACACTACTTATTAGCAATGGAGTATATAATTAATTAAATTGCATTAAGCCAAAATAAAAAATGCTGATTTCAAAAAACACATTAGGAAGTACTATAATTAACTTAACACTAAAATGCAACCTTTTAAGACTCCATATTCTCTTAGCCGGAACATTTTTGCCAGGGTACCTTAGCTTTCTCAACGGCAAACTGGTGCTTGAAGTCTTAGAACTGTATTTTGGTGTTAAGTTAAATAATGCTCGCTTACTCTACCTAAGTATATTTTCGCTTGTTTCGTAATTCGTAAATAATTCGTCGTATATCAATACCATTACAGGCTTTAACTACGCGCTGAATATTCATAAATAAAAAATATTCGTCGACTAGAACATATTTCTGTCTTAAAGAATCAATTTGGAAACGCTAAAATGTTGACAACTTTCGCAACAGTAAAATTACGGTCCCTATCTACGGGCTGAATATTCATTAAATAAAGTGCATTTGTCGACAAGAACCTGCTTATGTCTTTACAAATTACTTTTTACACGCAAAAATCTCTTCAACTTTCATAATAATATCATTCCTGGTTCTACCATTAGCTTCTTTACAAATCTGTATGATGGTAGGTCATATTTAAAGGTCAAAAACTTTGTATTCTTGATCATTATAAGTATAATTTTCCTAAATATCTCCAAAGCGGAAAATTATATAAAATCCAAAAAAGGAGGAGCAAAACTAGATGTTATAAGAAACCCGTATACCAATTTGCAACGTTGTACGTCCAACTGTTTTTAAGATATGCGATGTACATTACAGGCTCTATTATCTACGGGCTGAATATTCATTTAAAAAAAATGTATTCATTGACAAGAACCTGCTTATGTCTTTAAGCATAACTTTCTACGCGCAAAAATGTCTTCAAATTTCAAAACAATATCATTACTAGCTCTATCATTAGCTTTTTTTGAAATCTCTATAATGGTAAGTCACATATAAGGGCGAAAATCTTTGCATTTTTGGTCATTATGAACAAAATCTTCCCAAATGTCTTCAAAACGGAAAATCATAGACAGTCCAAAAATGGAGGTGCAGAACTAGACGTTATAACAAACATATACCAATTTTCAATGTTGATTCTGAAGTTTCGTAGTTCTATTTTAGTAAATGTTTTATATTCAAACTAAAAGAGAAGAAAGTGTGAATTAAAAAGAAATATATTGAGAATTACTACATGTATATTTATATTTATATTTGTTATTACATATATAGTCGGTAACAAAAGTCTCCGAACACTAGCAAAAATACCTATTTAAAAAAAGTACACTTAATATAGTTTTGTTAAATAAATCCTTGTCGAATCCTGTTCTTAGTCAGTCTAAAAACAGGATTCGACAAGGATTTATTTAACAAAACTGTATTAAGTGTACTTTTTCTATATAGGAATTTTTGCTAGTGTTCGGAGACTTTTGTTACCGACTGTACATTTTACACAACTCGGCGGCGAGACGCTGGGAGTGAAATTTCCGAAATCCACTGCTCGCGGGCGAAATTTCCGGGGTGCGAAATTTCCCGGGGGCGAAATGCTGGGGGCGAAATGCCGGGGGCGAGTTGCTGGGGGCGAAATTTCCGTAAACCGAATTGCGGCATTGTGTTAAGCTTCATGAAGTGCTCTACCTGTACATGTCATTCAATCGCTATTTGAGTCAATGCCTAAGCATATATGTGATGTTATTGCTTACAGAGGTCACTGCTTTATGTACTGTTTTCTCAGTACATATTACTCCAAATTTCCTGAAATTTTAATCAATTGGTCTTCCTACTATAATGTATATGCCTAATAAATATCATTCTGATATTCGCTTTCCTTCTTGGGGATGCAGTTGTCACATGCATGAGTGTATGTTGTTTTTAAACATCTTAGTTAGTATTAAATAGTTATAAATAAGTTTTACTAAAAAAATGTTCCTACATTTAAATCAGGAAATAAATTGCTAATAAATTTGATATAGGGTAAATTTATTATATGCACTTAAGTTAAATTTAGTTCAAAAAATTCCTACAAATGTTGGCACTTTTCAAATAAAAATGGCAAATTTACCAAACGAAATGACCCATTAAGAATAGAATCTTAATCAATAAATAGGAATAGCAAGAAAATATTGGGATTCATTTTCATGAGATTACAGCAAATATCTATATACCAGAATGTTATGAGTTTAAGTAACTCCCTGGAGAAATTGGTAGAAAAGTTTTGCAGAAAAGAAATTTTCATACACATAGTCTATCGTGCTTACATGACATGTTTATTTATTTAAAAATATATTACAAGCCGGAGCAAAATGTTCCAAGTCATACATAATGTATGACTTGGTACATTGAAACAATAATTTAAATTCGCTTATAACATTGTTCAACAAAGCTTGACGATGTTTTGTAAATCTATTCAATTGAAATATTGCACATTTCTGTGGCCATAAAAAGACAAAATATTACTACATCATCACTAAATAATTAACTCTAGCGCGTGAAGTAAGTGATGTGAGTAATTAAATTTATAAGATAAAAATTTTAAATTTACTAATAGCTTGATGCACAGCTGTCTTCTTCACATTTACCCTTGAACTAATTTGACGTTCAGAAAATTCAATTTTAAGGAGGGTCAATATTTCTTACCTTTTGTAACAGTATGTGAAGGTTTTTTACCCATTACAATAATTACACAATAGCACTGTCTACGACAAAATCCAATAAACAACTGGCAATAAACGTGCCGGACACCTTTATTTATAGCAGTAGAATGCAACACATGAGATGACGCAACAATCTGTGTAAATGATGCAATGTGTTAAAATACTAAATATCGGCTACTGGTCTTAAACTTTTGCAAATGACTGTATTATAACATATAATGAATTTTAAGATAAACAAACATTTTTTTCTTTTATTGAGGAACATGCATAATTTTAACAATGCATAAATTTTATAATTCTTAATAAATATTTACATTTGTTTAAATACATTTAAATATTTATTTGTGATATGATGGATATTTTTCAATGCAGAAATAAAGAAACATACGATTTTCCTTCGTATAAATAAATGAATTCTTAGACTTATACATGATTTATGAGTAGCAATTATCATATTAAGAACAATCTTTTAAATGCTATCTCTTATACTCTGCTATTTCCATTATAACATAAAACATTTAATTACATTCAGGAAGTACAAACTCTGCTTTCAGAAAATTAAACTTACAATGTAAAAATCTTATAGTTTTCACATTAATAAACTATGATTTTTCATGAAATTCACATCTCGTTAAATTTAAAAGCACCAATTTAAAGAATACTGGGAACAACAACATTATAAATTGTGACTTCTGAATAAATGAATGGATTATTAAGTACAGTAAACATAATTTATGTTTGTCTTAGACGTGTTAGTTTTAATGATTAGCTTATATTAGTTCTTGCATGAATTAAATATTAAGTTCTGTGTCTGTAAATAATTTAACCTTAAATACAAATGCAATATTCATAATGAAAGATTTCTTAGTTAAGTGTTTATGCAAAGAATATTTTAATGAAATTTTATAAGATAAATGCAAAATACAATGACGCATTTTCATATCTCGAGCATAACTTCAGAGATATTTAGTTTACAATGAATCCCAGCAGAATTCCATTAACTAAATATATGTACTAAATTGTTAAGCACACTGCAGAATATAAAACTGGAATAGGTTATGGAAATAAAATTTCGGTTGCTAGAAACCATGTACAAAAATGTATAATTTTATTTAGAATGGGATAGAAACCCTAAAGTGGTTCTTAAATTTAAGATTTACAAAATTATGAAAAGTGAAACATGAGTAAAAGTCAAAACAATCATTCACTGACAAAGCAATTTTTAAAAGTATTTCAATTTACCGGTTTTCCAGGAAAGAGTATAGAATCAAATGTTATATATATATATATATATATATATATATATATATATATATATATATACATATATATGTAGGAATCATCGTACGATCCAGGTTTTAATTTTTGAAGCCCACTTTTTTTTTTTGTTTAAAAAAAAAAAAAAAAAAAAAAAAAAAAAAAATGAAATACTTTTTATTGATTTCTGTGAAAAATCATTTTGAAAAACGATTTTCATGTAAATAACAGTTCCATTTTAGCATTCACTCTACATAATGAGCATAAAGTTAGTAGTATTGAATGAACCAAATATAAGCAATCGCTGAAGATATCACAAAAACATGAAAGAAAAAAAAATATATATATAAGTATTCTTTGTTGTAAAAATTTCTTGTAAAAGGGCTGTTTTCAGTCATTTCAATTTTGTAAAGGGCCACTTTTTATGAAATAGAATTTTGAGAAGGGCCACTTTTTATAAAATGGAATTTTGAGAAGGGCAGAGAAAAAGCTAAAACCTTGTTTTGCCTCGATTTCTTTGAATATTTTTTTATGTTCATGCTCAAATATTTTTTGATAATATTTATATAAAAATTAAGTTTTGTTAGAAATACAAACATTTTGTTTTGTCAATTTTTTTTTATATAGCCTCAACAAAAAACTTGTCAAACAGAAATAAATTATTTTGTGTTTTAACCCAATATTTTTATTGATTCACGAACAATGTCATACAAGAATTTTTTGAGAGTGACACCTCAATATTTTAAATCTCTGAAAATTAACATCAGAGTAACTCTTTTCAGTGTAAGAGAAATGAATTTGGATGATCTCTCAGCGCAGTCCAGACAGAAATGTTCCTCTACCCACTTGGCTATTTTACCTCTGATCCGATAAATTTACCTTTCATAACTTGATAATTCAATAAATATTAATTTCATATTTTAGTTTTATTGCAGTTCCATGTTATTTTCAATCCAATAAATTACATAATTCTCGCGTATGCAAAATTTTTCCCTATTCTTCCATCTTTGTAAAATCTTAAATTTTGTGATTAAAATATTCAAAGTCAATGACGTTCATTCCTTAATGATATTATAAAACTGATCCGACCTCTTTTGGCAGCAAATATTTCTCATAGTGTACCAAAATGTAAAATTTTACCCCATTCTCTAAAATCGTAAATTTTGAATACCGTACAAAGTTTTCAAAATAAAATGTTCATATATAAGGGTAATCACGCTCGCATCAAAATGATATTTTAAAACCTTTGCGACATCTTTACGATAAATATAATCTACATAACGCTCGTGTATGTGAAATTTTGTCTTATTCTCTCACGTTTAGAAAGTCGCAAATTTCAAAATACTTACAATGTTTCCATTTTAGACAGTTTAAAGTAAATAGAGTTTTTACCATCATTCTAAAAAGTGTTTCGAAACTGGTTTGACTTTTTACTATTATTATTTCATGAATCATTATCTAAACGTGCTAACTAACTAAAGAACTATTAACTAATCTACAAACAGACGACATTGAATTTTGAATTCCTTAAACCTCAAAAGGGGTAAAAAACCACTAAAGTCAAAAACGTCAAAATACGCTGTAGGAAATTGCGCGAAAACCTAGTATAAATGTACTATACTTATAGTATAAATGCTGGCAGCCATACAATGATCATCATTTCATACCTGCGAACATCCTAGTTAATATTCCGTAGTATTGTGAGTTCCAACCTTTTTTCTTTACAACAGTAATTTTGCAGAGTATTTTTCTTCTTAGTTGATCGTGATTACATTTGATGAATATCACACTAAATATATAACATAAATATACCATGATGGAGAACTTACAGTATAAATGCTGGCATCCATAGAATGATCATCATTTCATACCTGCGAATATCCTAATTAATATTCCGTAGTATTGTGAGTCCCACATTTTTTTTTTTTTTTTTTTACAACAGTAATTTTCCAGGGTATTTTTATTCTTAGCTGATCGTGATTACATTTGATGAATATCAATCTAAAAATATAATATAAATACACTATGATGGGAAACTTATAGTATAAATGCTGGCATCCATAGAATGATCATCATTTCATACCTGTGAACATCCTAATTAATATTCTGTAGTATTGTGAGTCCCACCTTTTTTTTTACAACAGTAATTTTGCAGAGTATTTTTCTTCTTAGTTGATCGTGATTACATTTGATGAATATCAATTTAAAAATATAATATAAATATACTATGATGGGAAACTTATAGTATAAATGCTGGCAGCCATAGAATGATCATCATTTCATACCTGCGAACATCCTAATTAATATTCCGTAGTATTGTGAGTCCTGCCCTTTTTTTTTACAACAGTAATTTTGCAGAGTATTTTTCTTCTTAGTTGATCGTGATTACATTTGATGAATATCACTCTAAAAGTATAATGTAAATACTATGATGGCGAACTTATAGTATGAATGCCGGCAGCCATGGAATGATCATCATTTCATACCTGCAAACATCCTAATTAATATTCCGAATACTTAGTTGATCGTCATTACATTTGATGAATATCACGCTAAAAAAAAAAAAAAAATACTGGTGTGAGAAAAGAAAAAATAAAGGGGGGGGGGGGGACTAGCAATATTAGGGAATATTAATTAAGATGTTGGAAAGTATGTTATCTCCATAGTTTCCGACTTAGTACCTTTTGGCTACGGGAAAATTTTAATAGAAATATTTATTTTATTTAATCAACGAACTGCTACGGTTTTCACTGATTTATTAAAGTAAAATTTTTTGTTAAAACTTTCCGGTAGCCAAAAGGTTTTAAATTGGCATCTGTGGTCATTTCTGAACTCATCTTCTGTCAGTGTTAGCTTTTCGTACCCTAATCTTATATTTTCGATGGTTTTATTCTCATTTAAAAATTGTTCACATTATAAAAGTTTATTATCCAACGTTAATACTTAATTGAAATATCATAGGACGTTAATTTAATTTTAAAAATTTCGAATTTCTTCTTCACGACTTTTTTTTTTTTTTTTTTTTTTTTTTTTTAATCTGAAGTATAGGAATGAGAGTTTTTGCATGAAATGTTGCTGATTCATCATTAAATTCTTCTTTGAATTTCAACTTAGCACAGGATAAAGAAGCCTGTATTATTCAAATGAATTTACATTACATAGATCGAAGATAGATATTAAAAATATCGTCATTTACCGTCTCTACGTTATTATGATAATATGGGACGTCGATTTCCTTGAAAATTTTTCTGCATCTTTTCATCACGATTGTTCAGTATCAGGGATAAAAACGAGAATGTATTTGCTTGAGATGTCGCTAATTTTTCATATATATATTTTTTTAAGTTTTCGTTTAGAAAAAAAAAAACTTGAAATTATTTTCTGACTAATATACATTCAAGCCCTTTTACCAGATGAATTGGCGTAGATAGAATATTATATTAAGAAAATCATCATTCACTGTTAATACGTTATTAAAATGTCATATAGGACGTTTCTTATACAGCACAGAATGTTACAGTTACATTGCAGAAAGCTTACAATCTTTCATTATCGTAACACATTTCAACATGCTCTATGATACCTTTATGCAACAACTATCCTTTTTTACGTTCTATCTGTTGAGTCTATTAAGTGACTGAAACAATTCTCTTAAGTATCTGCTTTTTTTTTTTTTTTTTTTTTTTTGCGATTGCGGACATTTTTACGTTTTTGAAACTAATCGAAAAGCAAATTGAACGTCTCGAAACATTTCTGAAACATCTGCAATGTTTCGATATTATAT
Organism: Salticus scenicus; assembly: GCA_963930645.1. NCBI lineage: Eukaryota > Metazoa > Arthropoda > Arachnida > Araneae > Salticidae > Salticus > Salticus scenicus. Next base: position 211,404,933 of record OZ005652.1, on the reverse strand, counting down.
GATTGTTACGTTTCTAAAACATTTTATGCTGTTAGAGTTATTTCTTTTAAAAGCTTCTCCATTCATTTATGATCATTTTGTATCTGCAATATAAAAGCAAGTAGTGTTGCATAGGATGTTGCTGGTTCTTCATCAAACTAGTCGGTATGCGCCAGCCTAGTGATCGATTTTTGCACATGTATATCCAAATTTTATATATCTTTGCCAGTTCAAGATACTAAACATTGATTTACATGATATACATAAAACAAATGACTTAAACTTCGTTGTATCGAGGGTCTGCTTCATTTAGATTTACATAAAACTCACCATCAAAGATATTAGATAAATACAAACGAACAGTGTTTCCAAATTTGAAGACATTTTATTCCACTTTACCAATAATTTTGATGAGAGATACTTCATATACATAATGGACGATTAACCTTAGTGATAAGGCAGTGATAAGGCAACCGTTACAGCTAAAATTTAGTGATGGATACATACTTTTCGGTAGCCAACAGCCCAAGTAGCACAGGAACGTTCTATGAACGTCTAATAACGGTTTCAATAGTTCAAACACCGTGTTTCGTGTCAAAAGAACGTTCTAAAACACGTTCAGAAATAGTATTATTTAGAACGTTCTGAAAATGTTTGATTTGTACCATCTATAAAACGTACAATTCTAGTTCTATATAGAACGTTCAAGTGTAACACCGTCATAACACGTTCTGTAACAGTGTAATTATAACGAATATGACAAAATGACTTTTTAGTACTATTGGTTGGGAAACTAGGTTAATCATGAAAATTTTTGACTTCAGTTTTTGATTTTTTTACACGTTTTGTGGCGTGAGGAATCCGGAAGTCAAAAGGTTGGTATGGTATCTGTTAATGTGTATCGGCACCCATTAGCGTGATTGCCCGTTAGTCCATGTACACGATATCTCAAGAACAAATGATTGCAGAGAGATCGGACCAGTTTTAAAATATCGCTTATGATATTGATAAGAATCCTACTGAGAGATTTGTAACATTCTAATTTAAAAACTTCGTAAGTTATTCGAAATTTATAATTTTTAGCTTGATAGAGAATACAGCATTTTTTACATTTTCAGTTTAACGTTTTGTTAGCACGTCAATAAAGAATGCTTTTCAAGAATCAGTAGCGGTGAGGTGAAAAAAAATTACAAAATTTTAAACTCATGGAAAAATTTTGTGAATTTTGTATTTCATGAATCAATGTATGGAATTCAACCAAACTTGTTACATAATTAGATCTTGCCCTAAATTGGAGTTTATTTAAATTTCATTTAGGATATATCGTCCGATAGATTGCGCTGCTATGTAATGAAACCCTCCATTTATGGGACGGCTATATCTCAGCTTCTATAGTGTACAAATGCATTAAACTTAATATATTGGTATATATCATCATAACTTCTGCTAATACAATTTGGATGTATACATTGTCCAACAGGTGGCGTTGCTAATTTGCAATTTAATCATTTTAACGGAAAGGCAATATTTTAATTCTTGTGATTTAACACTTAAATTTTGTGATACACTGAAGTTATAAGTGAAATCGATTTTATGTAAAGCTTTACTGGTCCATTTTGGATGCACATCGGCCAACAGGTGGCGTGGCTATGTTGCAATGTAATCTCATAACGGAAACGAAAAATCTCAACTTCTGTGATTTATAAATGTTGTAAATTTGGTACGTGAAATTAATATTACGTAAAACTCTACAGATTGCCTTTGGGTGCATATTGGACGACAGGTGGCACTTCCACGTTCCAATATTTTCCACTCACAGAAAGGCTATCTATCAGCTTCTGTAATATATATACTCACCAAACCTTCTGTGTGACATACATTTGATATACATTATTGATTCAGTTTGGCTGTATAACGAGTAATAGTCAAACAATTTTTTTTTTTTTTATTATTATTCATAGGACATTGTTTTTTCCCCTAGGAATAAGTATACGGGGATGGGGGAGGGGTGGATAAAAATTTTCACTATGATTATCTTTCAAAAGAACTCGATATCACCTTTAAAACGAAAAATTGAACCATCGTTTTCTGATGATTTAAAACAAATTTACCGTTTTTTTTTTTTTTTTTTTTTTTTTTTTTTTCATTTGTCATAATAATAATAATAATAATAAACCCTTAGAAAAATTAATTTTCTAAGATCTTCTACATAGCATAAAAATGATTGTCTTCTGTCATGAAAATCTTATGCATTCCCAGACCCAGAGTTTAGATAAAAAAACTAATCACGGATGTTATTATTGAATAAGTAATCTACTGCTTGATCAGCAAACTGCACAAGGTTCGGTCTGCACTCCATCAACAGAATTGCAGAATGTGACAAAAATTTTCGCGCTTTAACTTAACGATAAGCAAGCATCTGCTATTACAGGAAGTCAAACGGTTTGGCAGTTTTCTCGCTAATTTGGCTATTGTTTTCCTCTATTTAACTATCGCATATATTTTTCTTTCTTTTCTTTCTCTCATCCACAGATATGGATAAGAAAAATCCAAAATTTGACCCGAAAGTATTGTTTTTGGGTCAAATTTTGAAACTGATTTTTTGCAATATTTTTGCACATTTTGAGGTCCCCTGGAATCCCAAAATCAGGTTTTTGTATTTGATCTGTGTGTGTGTGTGCCTGTCTTTGTGTATGCCTGTACATGTATGCCAGGTATCAGCACATTTCAAAAACAAATAATTCCAGAATGTGAAAACTTAGTATTCTACATCTGAATCATGTAAGGGGATGCTGCACTTAGCTTTTGCTTGAGATCAAGCAAATGTTTCTTGTACAGGGACATCCAAGGGAATTCAAATGCATTAGGTATGTGAGCGAAATTTTTTTGCTATTTACAGTTTGATATCTGTAGCCTGTACTAAAGAAAAAGAAGTTAACATATATTTTTTTATATGCATAAAAGTATGTTTAGTGTAAAATATGGCATGAAAATCATTCTCCATTCATCTACAGGGCTACCTAGGAATGATAATTAATACTTCAAACCGACAGAGTAAACAAAGAAATTTTTTAAGTGAAATTTTTAAAGCTTATATTTTTCCTATAATTACACGTTTTGAGGTTCCCTGAATACTAAAATCAAATTTTTAATGGTTAATCTTTGTGTATGCCTGTTATCAGCTAATTTTAAAACAAATATTTGCAGATAATTTAAATTTTGTATTTTGTAGTTTATTTTGAGGTTGCTAAAAATGTTTGTTCAAGATTAATAAGCTTGAAAGAGTGGTGAGAAAAAAAGTTGACTGAAAAATTTGGAATGAACTTTTAAATTTAATAATAGCCAAGAATTTTTTATAGTAGGCATTATGCAATATATTTAAACGCCCCCCCCCCCCTCCTGCAATCTGCATTTATAGCATTCAAATGCTAGGTAAGAGTAAGAGAAAGCCGTGTGAGTGTCCCACCAAATTGTTATTAATATTTAAATAAGAACAGTCTTTTTTAAATACTGATAATGCATAATTAAATAGTAATTTTTATTTTATTTTTATCTATTTATTTTTATCTATTTATTTGGGTTGAGAAGTGAGGTGTCTGTCAAATGAAAGAAGAGATTTAATTGATGATGGTCTACATTCATGATGACGGTCGTTATTAAAAAAATTTGCGATACCTTCAAATTTCACACATTATGAAATCCAAAATTTTGCTTCAAATTATCTTAGAATGTCGAATTTTGGTTGGTGGGTATTGATTAAGTGTATGCAATAGGCACTTCGGTGGTATTTCGCGAAACTTCTAACTTACCCGCCGAAGAGGGAGAGTAAAAAGTGGGTAAGACGCTGCCGAAAGCAATGGAAACCCAGACTAATCATGTTGGGAGTGGGAGAACCATTACCAAACGCAGCAGGAACATTAATTTAAGTTTCGATTGATTTCAGCGATTTTTTATTTATTTATTTATTATTATTATTATTATTATTTTTGAGATTTTGTTAATAATGACATGGAATTTTGAGAATTTATTTAAATATACTATGCAGCAAAGCGGGCAAAGCCTGCTAATGTTTATTTAAAGCATACTTATATATGCTACATGAAACGTAATAAAATTATCAAATACTGTTCGTATGCACATAAAGCATGTTTCCTATAAAATATTTTATTGTTAGCTTATGATTCATAAGGCCATATAGAAATATTTAGATATATTAGAGGATAATAAGCGAAAATTGATCGAAGTGTGTTTTATATTTTGTTAAACGCTTTCAACTTTCCAACAAGTTAAAAGTATGCTTAAAATTTAAGTTTGTCAACACCATTGTCTGTCTATCCGTTCTCTAATTTCAAAAATATATTTTATAATTCCTCAGTTACATCGTAACCGTGCGCATTTTTTATTGAAAGTATGGGTATACCGTAAGTGGTTTGATATGGGGACTCACTAAAATTTTAGACGTACAAAAGTGTATGTTTAGGTGTAGGGGTTTTATAAACTAAGTGGTCCGCTTGATTTTTCTCTTTTGTTTATTACTAAATTTAGTAAAAATGTAGCAATTTCTGTAATATTTCAATAAAAATATAAATATCTTGCGCATTAGTAAAACAGAAACAAAACAAAACTAGTTATACTGTGACGGCTATAAAAGTTCCTTTTATTCCATTCTGTATAATAGCGTCACCAACGATTAATACGCACAAAATTTCAAGAAACTTAGCTTCTCACAATTAACTTTCTATACACATAATTTCGTACAATTTTCACCAATAGGTGCTGCTGTATAGGCAACTGGAAATCCCAGACAGTAACAGCAACGCCACATTGTGGATAGTTTACATCCGAATTGAATCAGCATACCTTTTAATAATATAAATATCATGTATCAATTTTGGTGGATTTAAATAACAATAAATAACATACGAAATATGTATACTTTAGAAGCAAGGTTTTACCTTATCAGAAACGAAATTAAATTGTCATCTGTTGGCTTTTTGTACCCAAATAAAATCAGTACAGATTTACATGATTTCCATCACATGTACAAGCTTAGTGTATTTATAACTATAGATGATTAGATAGAGCCTGTCCAGTAGGATTGCAATATAGAAGCAATATGTTATGAAAGCCACATATTAAAATCTAATTAGCAGTAATTTAAGTCTAGCCAAATATAAAGTTTGGTTAAATGCTGTCCACTGGCTCGTGAGAAACAGAGTCCAAAATTTTCTTTCTGACACACATACAAAGACATTTTCTAACAATAGTCAAATCATATTCCAAAAATCACAAACTGTGTGAATTCATCGAAAATCGAAAGTCGGAAATTTTCACGAATCCAATACTTTCTTCTTGACAGATGTAAGTAAAATAATAATAATAATAATAATCGGTAATCATACGCTTGATCAAATCTTGAGGTTGAAATAATTAAAAACAGCTAAAAAAATGTTTTATTTATTTATTTATTTATTTATTTTCTCCTATATTAACCCTTTGCCGGCCCTAATGCTCTAAACCGCTGTACATAGTATTGCCAAATTGAGGGACTCTTCTATTTAACGAACACCAATAATTTTGAGGAGTGATATTTGCTATACATAATGGACGAATAAACTTCGAAGTGATTAGACAACCGATACAGTAGAAATTTATTGGTGGATATTGAACAAAAAAATCCTTAAATTTGACAACATTCAAAAAAGGAGAGGGAAATTCAATAGGACCGGCAAAGGATTAAATTAAAGGTTTAAAGGATAAAATTTCGACCCGTGCAGTCATCTAGAATAACGTTTGGTATAAAAATACACAGATTATTTTTAACTAATGGTTGTGAAATGATTATATATATATATACACAATACTGATAATTATTCAAAAAAACTTTTTGTACATTCGGCAGAAAAAATTACTGAAGCACACATCCACGTTTTATATATACTAGCAAACCCGTGCGGCATTTTCGCACTTTATTTCTTTTCTTATTTACATTTAAAATTTGAAACTTATAAATATTATATCAATTTCACCCCTTAATTAAAATTTTAATTTACCAGAAGCCAAATTATTATTAGATCCAAATAAATATTGTGCAATAGTGAAACCAGAATTATTCAAAGAAAAGCTTCAAAATAAAATTCATGGTTTATGACTCAGTTTTCATACTTCCGCAGACAGTATGGTTTTATTAAAGGACCCCTGTGACGCCTTTTAAATTTTAATCGCCAAGTATGCAATGGCATTTTATTTATTTTGGCGTAATTTTTTGTAAAAAAAAAAAAAAAAAAAAATCTTATTAGATTATATTATTTATGATTGCGTTTTGTAGCCAATTTATGATAATATATCATATTCTGTTTATATCTTTGAAATATTGCTAGGTTTATACTGACTCATGCAAAGATTTTGCAGAAATAACTTTCAAAAATACATTTCTCATAAAATAATGTCCTCAAACAAATATCGTCATGTTTTCTTTATTAGATCATTGAACTGAATACGCGTGCTTAAATATTGTTCATTTTTAAATATTATTTTTTATCCTGACGTATTTTATTAATTTTACCACTATCGTATCGTTTCAAAAAAAAAAAAATAATAATAATTGAAATTGGTCCACGTTAGAGAAATATTATATAGATATTAGTTTGATCACTAATTTTTATCATCAATCTACTTTTTTATAAACAGCTTAAGACTAAGATTATGACTCGATAAATATTTACTCAATATAACAGTTTAGGTGCAAATATTTTGATTTACTAGAGCTTCAATAATAATTCTGCCGACAGTATATGGAGTAGCATCATTCACACCCGCTCTTTCGTGCCGGCAATTTTTTTTAAATATTTTTTGAAATAGCTCACCATTTTTAAAATGAATAATTGAATCAAGCTTCTGTAATAATTTGAAATAATTCAATTTATATATATATATATATATATATATATATAAGCAAATAAATAAATAATATTTTTTTCCATTATTGGCTTTTTTCTTTTCTCTCACTTTTTTCATAAATGTAAAATGCAGAAATAAGTGCTTTTAATTGAACAACGTGGATTTGTTTAAGAAAATATAAAATACAGTTTTGTAATGGCCACGACGTACTAGCTTGATTTTGTAATTATCATCCTGTTTAGTCAGATAAGCTTTTCTTGAAGTGGCATTTTATGTAATTCAATAAAACAAGCATGCAACATTTTAAATACACGACGAATTTTTATATCTTGCCTCATCATAAAAATAAACTATTTAACAAAATATTGTTAAATACAAACTCTGTAACATTTTTTTTAATACAATTGTTGAGTTCTGTATTTTTCATTAAAGTAACTACATAAAACAAAAAATAGTTCCCCCCCCCTAATAATTAAATAATGACTATGCCACAAAATGAAAAGGACTACTTGTGTTGTTTTATCTCAAAATAGAAAGCTGCCAAATTTGACTTGACCGCCAAATTACCAACAAGGGTTGCCAGTTCCATAATTTTCAGGCGCGAAAACCAAATGATTTCATATCAATTTTCTCATGTTGATGACTTTCTGATTATCAAAGAGACGTAAGAGTGAATTTACTTTATATATCTTACATACATATATTTTGATACATTATTAATACTTTATTCATACTTATAATAAAAGTTTGTACATAATTATTAATCAGATGCTAAAAAGCTTGACTTATTATTTTTAAGTTTTTTTTTTTTTTTTTAGCTCGAGAAATTGAAAAATGCTGTTAAAGTAAATCTAACTACTAATTTGTTTTCTAACAGCATTTGAATATTAGTATTACCAATGAATAAATTTTACAAGCAAAACTTATATGTCATAATAGTATTATGACATCAAATATTTTTTCTGTCATAAATAAGCGGGATTTTTGTGTAAAAAATAAACATAATTTAAATTTCTCATCAAGAGAAAAAAACATATATTAATTTCTTATAAATCTAATTTTAAGGTATGTGTGCTTGTTTTATTTTGTCAGTCTTAATAAGGGTATGGTGGACGTTGAAAATCTTTCTTTGAAATTATTGTCTTAGAATTGTTTGCATTGCATATAATGGGTCGTTCAATGTAAAGTGAATTATTTCTTTCTAAATAGATTTTGAAATAACGAACTTTTTGCAAATTTATATGTAGGAAAACAATTTAAGATTTTATAAGCATTATTTATTTTTAGCGTTTAAAACAAATCAGAGTAGTAAGAATTTATAAATTATGTGAAAAATCTTAGAAATTTCATTTTTATAATTATTTAGAAGTTTTAGTTTTCTTAAAAAACAATGTAAGGCCATTTATGGGATTTTAATGCAATAAGAGGTTTTTCACTTTTATAATGAAAAATGTAACTAAATGTGGTAAAATTAAGCAAAAATATTCATATTAAAAAATGTGGAGTTTACACCTATTTCACAGCGTATGTTTCGCAGTGTCTCTATATGAGTTGAAATGTATGAATATTAAATATATTAAAATTTCCTGAATACTACCAAAGTTTAAAAAATTAAAATTACAAATTTTAATCTTTTTTTAAATTGTTTAAAATGCTTTAGTCTTAAGTTTTTACTTCGATCTTATATTATTATAGTTTATAAATATACTCTAAATGCATCTGTACATTTATTTTGTGGATTTATTTATAAATAAATAAATATATATATATATGTATATGTATATATATAATGTTTGAATTAGAAAAAAAAAATAATTGCATGAAAATTCCACAGTTAAAAATATTACAAAAATAAAAATTAACTCATCAATCGATCCACAAAGTAAAGCACAAATGTATTCAGATTATACTAATAAACAATATTAGTGCAAAATCAAGGAGAATTTTCAAAAATTAAATAACGTAGATAATTTTTTTTTTTTTTAAATATTATGAATTTTATTCTTTTAATTTTTATAACCGTTTATGACCATGTACGTGTGATTCTACTGGTCAGACAGAAAATTATATTTCAGTTTCAATATCCATGTAATAAATGCTAAAAAAGAGATTATGTATTAGTTTTCTTAAATTCAATAGCATCGATTTTCTCAAGAGATGTGAGTAAAAGCCTGCTTATAAAAATGCTAATTTAATTTAATGTTGTAAATGTTTACAGTCAGTTACGGTTAATAATATTAAGAGAACATGTTTAAAAACAGAAATTTATTAAGAAATAAAAACAGAAATTTTACAAGAAATTTTTATAACAACAGTTTCTAAAATTTCCGTTTTATGGCAGAATTTCTTGAGATTATTAATTTCTTATCCAACATTCATTTTAAATTCGTATATTTTTTAAAGTAAAAAAGTTTATTTTACATTTAGCTATTTAAAATATTGTATTAAGTTTCATGTTTTTATATTTTTGACAAAATATACATATATATAGAGAGAGAGTTTGAAATTAAGATAATTTGTGAGTTGCGTTTTACTATATAGCAGTTCGTAAGATATCTTTCTTGTAAAATACTAATAGATAGCAGCACTACTCCGAAATTCACTTAAAATTTACGAATGCGTAGTTGCTTTAATAATATTTCGGTGCTTTCTTTTTTCACTTGAAGAAGAGTCGGACTGATAATTTGACCTGAAACAGCTATTGCGTTTCTTTTATTTTGAATTTATAACCTATTTGTCACCTTCAAATCAAATGGTAATGAAGTAAAAGAAAAAAAAAGTGCATTAAAATTTAAATAAAATCTTATTTATAACCGTTATGTTTATGCATAATGTATAAATTTCATAGTATAACAGCTTTTTACTTTTGTTTATTTTAAATAATTTCTTTAAAAGAGAAATCTTTATTATTTATTTATTTATTTATTTGTAGTATTTATTGGAAACAATGGTAGTATATAGCTGAAAAGATTAAACTTATTAAAATTAAAATTTAATTAATTTGTTTTTTTTTATTCATTCAGTTCTTTTTAAAGGAAAATGTACTTTTTCGTTTTATTATATTCATCGAAATCAAATGGTAATATAATGGAAAGAGCAGGGGCTATAAAATACATGCTTCAAAATCTAAAGAGGTACAGTTGACTTTAACATTGTAGTTCTTAAATAATAACAGATCCACCTGTTGTTGATAAATACTCATTTTATCATGAGATATTTAGATGAATTTTTTTTTTTTTTTTTTTTTTTTTTTTTTATTAGCTTACTTACTGATTTTTTACCAAGCAACATACATTATATATAATATATATATATATATATATATATATATATATCAGTCGAACCTCGTTTACGGGAATCTCATGGGGAATTAAAAAAAAATTGTTCATGTTATCAGTAGTTTATATTGTCAGTAACTGAGAAACTGACCTTTGTTTTAGCGGGGATTGTGGAAACTATTCACGATAAGCGGTTTACGTTAATTAGATTCGACTATATATATATATATATATATATATATATATATATTGTATCAGAAAAAAAAAGTAAAAAATGTACAAATTTAAACTCTCAAAGTACAGAGCATTGTTATAAAGTTTGGAATAAAATCACAACACAAAATATGGAATAGAGTTTCATATTTTTTTCCCTTTATTTTTCTCATATTCCATTTTCAGATTTAATGCATCTTTTTCAGACGTGAATTTTACTGTAATAATTTGCTTAAGTCAACTCTGATAGACAAGTTTAATGCATCTGAATGTTTGCATACATGTATTTCAATTTAATCTTTAAAGCGTTTTTATTATACCTCTTTAATTAATTGATTACGAAAATATGTCTGCTATATTCAATATTTAACATTCTTCAATATATAGCTAATAAAGAAATTTCTAAAAATATTTCTTCTTGTAACCAAATATATTTATGTTAAATGTGTAAAAGTTATTCTCACTTAACCCTTTGAGGGACAAGATAACTTTGATCATTTAAAATTATCTGCCACCAGTACGTACAAACAAATATAAGTGATTAAAAAGAAAAATAGAGTTTTTCTTCTATATTATTAAAGTAAAACTTTGTAAAAAAAGTTCTTGGACAAGTTTTTACAGTTGGGAATTAAAATTAGGTTTGATATAATGTATTCCAAAGCCTTTGAAAGGGTTAAACGAATTTAAATAAATAAAAATGTATAAGTCTGGGTAGCTTTATATTTTTCTTTCATCTGAATTATATAGAGATCTACAAAAATATAATTAAGTGAACCTGAACATTAATGTTACAAACAATACTCTGGTTAATATAATCCTTTTTTTTTTTTTTTTTTTTGGTATCTGGTTGCGTAAAAACATTATGTAACATTAGGCATTATGTAAAATCACAATGCACAATATTGTTTTAATTTAATCTTTTAAAGTTTTATTTTCGTATGCATTTTGCATTATTAAGATATATATTTTTGAAAAATTTAAACTGTTGTTCCGAATTTATCATTTTTGGTGTATAACGTACAAAACTCATAAATTTTAAATATGTACATAGTAGACATACGTTGCACAGTATCTAAGAACTACAATGCCGTATATTTATTAAGAGTATATTGTACTGTATGTAATTAATGAATCTGTCAATTTTATGATTAATAATCAAATAGTAATTCAGATAAAGCTAGTCTGAATACACACAAGTGTAAGCACATATGTAATCCACAGAATAATTATTGTGCATCTTTATATACGTATACAGATGATGCGGGACCAAATAAGAAAAAAAGCGATACTTTCGAATTTAAACATTTTGTCGGAAATATTGAGAAACATTTGATGGATACTTTGTGGGTGTAAATAACATGTTATATCACATATGTTTAAAAAAAAAATGCCCCAAAGATAAGAAAAGAACCACTAATAAAATTATATTTTTACATATTTGGCACCATCTTGTAATTAATAATGCTTGAAATTTATTGTAGTTATAACATGTTTTTATGACGCTCTTTTTAATTATCATTTATAATTCACCATCACAGAAAATTTCTTTAACGAAATTAAAGACTTTCAAGTGTTTTTTTATTTATAATAAGCACGGTTTTTAATTTATTATAAGTCATTTTTAGAAAACTTGACATAGTACATTAGACACAACATTCTGTAATCTGAGATTAAGAACATTAAATTTATGCAAAAAAATGAGCATTTTTACTAAAAGATATTTATCTGCGCATGCACAAGATTTAACGAAAAAAAATTTTTGGGTATTATTTAGTGAAATGTATAGAACTCATGCAAACATTGTGAAAAATCAAAAAGATATCGTCAACAGAATTAGTTGAAATTTAAGCACTATGAAAGACAAGCAAAAGTATAAGTATGTAATGCATATTTTTATTTTTAATAAGTCCTTGGGAATACACTGTAAGTTAATTAAATTGAAATCTTTATAAAACCACTTATCGTTCGCTTCTCTTTCATACTGCTTTAAATTTAACTAATTCTATCGATGATATGTTTCTAAATTTCCCTGATATTGCTTTGGTTATTTTTTCAGAGTATTTATGTATTTGGATAATAAATTTTGTAAAAAAAAAAAAAAAAAAAAAAAAAAAACTTTGTCGACATTTGTGGATGCAAAGTTAAAACTTATTTAGAATAAATACTCATATTTCATCTTATATTAATATTTTTATATTATATTTGTATTATGTTATGTCTAATGCACTATGTCAAATTTTCTAGAAATGGCATTAAATTGATCTGAAAACCCTTTATGTTATATAAGCAAAAAATGTTTCGCAAATTTTCAATAAAGTTAAAAAAATAAATAAATAAATAAATAAATATTCTCAATGAATGCGCGTGATACTGACAAAATTATGAATAAACATAAATTAAAGAAGCCACATAAGAATAAATGCTACAGCTACAACGCATTTCAAGTGCAAATTTTTATAAATAAAAATTTACACCCCCCCCCCCCCTTCCCCCCGTTAAGATCCCTTCTTTTCTTTCTGGACAAAATCTTTACATAAATATATGTGGAATAACATGTTTTTTATACCCATGAAGTTCTATGCACTTTATCAAGATTTCTCTATGTATTTGACAAAAAGGCTAAATCGGAAAATTACACATTATTTTGCCACTCGTCTTTATATCATGAAAATGGCTAAAAATTGACTTTTAAAGTTTGGAATTCAAGCATTCTCTGGAATAAAAACTATTTATATTAATGGATACAACACGATAAAATTGTTGTGAAATATAATTATATATATATATATATATATACACAAAAGAGCAATAGTTTTATTTATAAAGTATTTATACAAAAGCTATTTCTATATGTTTTCTTTCTTTAATTTTTCTTTCTTTCTTTTTTTTTTTTTTTTTTTTTTTATACTAACCTTCTGAACCAGAAAATAATTTCGTCCAATAACTAAAAATTATGTTTTTAGCATAATCATAGACAGAGATTGGGTGAGGACGGCTTTCTTTCCTTTTACTTATGTCTAACATAATATAAAAACGGAAAAGGGAAAACGTTATCAAAACAATAAATAATATATTTAATAAGTAAATAAATAATATACTAAGAAATGATATATTAATTATAAATAATATACTTACTATATTTTTTATTAAAAATAATAATAATAATTACATTTGTTTATTATTTAATATGCCATGATAGCATAATTACATCAAATGAGTAAAAATTGCGTTGACTCATTTTAAAGAAATTTAAACATTTAATGATTACCAATTACATTGCCATGTGGAATAAGTTTAAATATCTGTAAACATAATTTTTGTAAACTGCTGCTGTAAACTGAAAATATGAATACACACATGCACTGAAATTTAAAAATATGAAGTATGTTAAACATTTTGATTAAAAAAATTATATTTAAGTATTTGGAAATTTTTAAAATTTCTTACTTCTAACTAATTTTTAAATTTTCGTTTCAATTTCTTATTATTATAAATTAACAATACATTCTAAACTCAATTGCATATAATTTTAGCGGTGTATTGGTGCATTAATTTTCGAAAATATTTTTTATGTTGGAATATTAAAACTTTCTATGAACTTCAGCATTCAAATATATTTTTAAACTATCCATGGACTTACAAAGTAGTACCCAGAAATGTTTAGAATATACAGGGTGCAAAGTCGAGAGCAGGCCTTTATTTGCGCAACAATTGGTCTCAGACGTTCTCCAATTACAAAATGTATTTTTTAAAAAAATGTAAGCATTCATTATATGACATGTTTAAATTAAAAAAATCAATTTATTCAAAATCACAAAAATTGGTAATTTTTATACGGTTTTCAGGGCTCTAATAGTAAAAGTTGACTTTCAACTTAAAAAATATAACACGAAAAGTTTCACTTTTGTGCGCCCAAAATTGTCTGAGATAGTTAGTTTCAAAATTTAGGATTATTTCGCATTTTCTGGGCTTTATTAAAAAGACAATGAAAAATTCTTTAATAAAGCCCGGGAAAAAGCAAACAAATTCCAAATAGGATATTTAAACCGATCCCTTATTGAAGGCCGAAATATGTTAGAAAATCTAAACTTTAAATATCTTGTTCCATTTTGGGAGAATATAAATGAAACTTTTTGTTAGGATGAGTGTCAATTTTTTTAAATACCACTATATGGAACTGGAACTGTATAAAAATTTAGTTTTTGCAATTTTGAAAAAATAGATATTTTAAATTTAAACTTGTCATACCGCTCATATTTTTATAAAAAAAATTTTGTAACTGAAACTATATGTTTGCGACCAATAGTTGCGGAGATAAAGACATTCTCGTGATTATCTTTGTACCCTGTATTAAAAAAAATTAATATATATATATATATATATATATATATATATATGTATGTATGTATAAATGAATTTTTAATCTTAGTTAAAACCAGGCAACCGATATAAGATCACTGAAACCACATAGAACAATGAGAAGGAAATTACAACAAATTTAAATAACCTGTGGAGACTGATTGTGATTTATTGAAACATTTATTTTTGTTTATTTATTTTTATTTTTTTAACTTCAATCTAATCATACATTTATTCCTAGATTATTCGTTGCAATTTTAATAATTTTGCCGGTGCGTAAAAACGACATGAAACTCAAATCAAAAGATACAAACAAGCAACGAGAAGGGGAAAAAAAAAAAAAAAAAAAAAAAAAAAAACAGCATTTTTTTTTAAAGGAAAAGCTCAGAACGGTGAAAAAGAAAAAAAAAGAAAAAAGAAAACTCGTCAGGGGTGACCTTTTTCACCGTTGAGCACCAATGTACGATTTTGTTCGTTAGCAGCTATACCAGCGGACACCCAATCGTACAAGAAATTAATTGAAGTTAAAAATGAAGAATAAAGTGGAATAAACCAGGGGTGCAGAATATGTCCGAACGTCCGAACGAGGTTCGGGGGAAATTTTGAATATTTTTTTAAGAGAAAATAAAAATGTAAATCAAAAATAACAATTTGCTACTTTGAAGTGCTTATACACTAACAGCGATATTTTTATGTTACACTGTATGTTTATTCTCTTAAAGATTTATTACAAAGAACAAATGACTTTGAATAGCAAAGTAGATTTTTGCATTATTGAGGGAAATTTATACTGTGTTTGGGGGAAATTTCCGAGGTTTGAACATTTTCTGCACCCCTGGAATAAACTATTAATTCAAGAACACAGAGAATCAAACAGAAAACAACTATAAAAAACAAACATTACTCACAGGATGATGCATCCGGAATCCCAAGGATACAAGGCAACAAGCAAAATAATTCAAGAGTTTAGTTGTACATAGCAGATGAAGAATGATACAACACAGCAACAGGGATATGAATTACTTTTTTTTAAATTCAAATAATGTTTGAGAAATTTGAACATACTTAATTTAGACGTATATGCATGAGAAATTCCATATTCTACGACAGTAATTCCCAAAAATTGTCATAACGTGAAAGTAAACACTATATCCCTTAAAAAATTCCTTAAATTTTTGCATTAAAAAAAAAAAAAAAAAAAAAAAAAAAAAATCTTTTTTTTCCCCTAATCTGAAGATAATAGCGTTATAGTATTGATAACGAAACTTTAATAAACACCATAAAAGGCAAGAACTCGCAGCTGCTACAAAAGAAAAAAAAAAACCGGCAACGCATTCAACACACTCAACGTGCTTGTTTGCAGCTCTCGCGCTTACATTGTTCGCCTGATGAAGGGTTGTGTCTTCTTTTAACCCGAAACAATTGTTTCGAGTTCTTGCATTTTATGGTGTTTATTCAAAGTTTTGTAATTAATACTATAACTTAATTATTTTCAAATCAGGGGGGAAAAAAGAAATAATAATAATTAAAAAAAAAAAAAAAAAAAAAATGAAAAAATTTAAAAAATTTTTTAAGGGATAAAGAGACGTAATGGCACTTTTTTCGGAAAACTGTCATATAATATAGAATTTTTGATGCATATACGTTGAAATTAAAGGAATAGTAAGTATGTTAAAATTTCTCAAACATTATTAGAATTAAAAAAAAAAAAAAAGTAGTTTATAATCCTGTTCATGTGTTGCATCAGCAGCTATGTAATTTTTAATAAAAAAGCACCACAAAACTGGCGTTGTAAAAATTATTACTTACAGACTTTGAATAAACACCATAAAATGATATAAACTCGCAACAATTGTTTCGGGTCGAAAAAACAAACGACCCTTCATCAGGGGAATAAAGTAAGAACGAGTGCTGCAGTCAAAGCGGCAACGCACCAATTGCGTTGCCGCTTTGACTGCAGCACTCGTGCTTACTTTATTCGCCTGATGAAGGGTCGTGTGTATTTTCGACCCGAAACAATTGTTGCGAGTTTATTGCATTTCATGGTGTTTATTCAAAATTTGTAAGTAATAATATGTATTTTTTACTTTTAAACGCCCGTGCTGTGGTGTTTTTTTTTTTTTTTTTATAATGACGTCACAGTTTTTTTTTTTTTTTTTTTTTTTTTCTACACTATTTTAGAACGTTTACAGTACGTTTTCTAGAACGTTCTGAAAATGTGTATAACGTTTTGAAAACGTTCTAAAAACGTTTAGAACGTTGTGAGACCGTATACGTAGAACGTTCTCAAAACGTTTCTATAACACCGATGGTGATAGTTACACGTTCATTGAACGTTCTCTGAACCGTACTATTGTACGGCTTCAAGATGGACAAATAGACGTCTATAACACGTTCAAAGTGAACGTTCTTAGAACGTGTTTGTAGAACAATTTTTGAACGTTCAGAGAACGTTTCGGTGCTGCTTGGGAGGGGCTAGGTTTGTCAACTATGGATGAATATTGCATAAGAATGTCCCTAAATTTAGCAACACGACAAACGAATAAGCTATAGCACATTTTAATATATACATATATAAACCGAGGAATGTAGTTTAAAAATTCTAAAAAATTTAACCCTATAAGCATTAAGCCCATCTTTTTCTGGCATGAATAGTCGAAATAAAAGTCTGGTGTAGCTAAATCTTGAAATATATGTTACTTTTTTTAAGAAAATAAGATTAATAAACATGTGTAGTATACAGTATTAAATTATCATTAAATCATGCATAGTATTAATTTTATGAATCATTAAACATATATACAGAAAAACGGCTAACGCTGAAGGGGTTAAACATCATTTATTCAAAACGTGCAAAATCGTCTGCATTCACTTACATCAAATTTTGAAATATTATCTCTATAAATTTAAAATAAAATGTAAAAAAAAAAAATAATAATAAAAATAACAAATAATAGAAATAAATACTAACTTTTATCTCTGAAAATAGTTATAAATACAACTTGTATTACATTAAAAACTAAATAACATAAAGAATAATATTTATATATCGATCGATGTATTAATATTCGTTACGAAAATATCATTTTACTATATTTTACTCATTACTGAAAAATAAAAATACTTTAGAAATAGAAAAGTATAATGAGAAACACAAACTGGTCAAAGAAAAACATTTCTAAGCAATACTTCTTTTGTAATACCGTTCAATTTGTCCTCTTTTAATCAATAATAGTGCACATTAAAATATCAATGTCTTTTTAAAAAGGGGGTAAAAAACTATCTCCGAAATTACTTAAGAAGACTAACCAATCATTTATAATTACATTTTATAAAAATTATCCCTTAAAATATCACACCGAAATATGATACCCTTTTCAAATTAACCTCCATGTTTAAAAAAAGAAGCTTGCGTTCAATAACCTCATACAAAATTAATTAACATTCACTAAAATGAGTTTTTTATGACCAGAAAATATTTTTAATTAATACGCCTCTTTAATATGTTAATTAAAGTGGAAATTAAAATCTTAATGTCTAATTGAGTTTTAATTAACCCTTCAGAACAAAAGTTAAGAACAAACACTAGAACCGAATAAGAAAATCAATAAAAACTTATCCGAAAATATTTCTTTTTCACATTTTACATTGTATCTGATTATTTAAGTTGTTATATGAGAACACATTTTTTACCGTAATCTATATTCCATGATATGTTTCGCAATAAAACTGAATTTATTTCTTATTATTAAACTTGGCAATGGGCGAAGAAAAGTCAAAGATTAATTACCATTAAAATTTTCTCTTAAAAATAAACAAAAGGTTATGCACTAAATGTTTAAACGGGCTGAAAAGTATGTAAATAATTAATGTATATCATATTTTTTCAACAAAAAAATTATACATAAATCAATATTTACAACATTAGAGTAGTTATTTTATATTTAACTAGCAGGTTCACCTGGTGTTGCCCAGGTTGAAGATGTGTTTAATTGTGTTAAAATTTTAAAACCAATTAAAGAACTGAACAAAGGTGTAAGAAGAGAAATGTATGGAACAGTTTCGGAAGTCTTTAATAGAAAATATCATAAATAAATAAATACAAAAGTACAGCTTTAGTATGGGATCCCTTTGGTGACTTTAAATATTTTAAGCCATTTTTTCGATGAATTGGTGCTGAAAAAAAAAAAAAAAAAAAAAAAAAAATTCAAACTGTATCTGTAGTTTTTCATTCATCTTTAGTAAATAAATTTTCATAAATTTTATTTATTAAATTATCCGTGTGTATACCTGTGTATAATTTATTAGGGAAAAGACGGCCATTAGATGGACTTTTCCCGAGAAAAAAGGCATCATTTTTCTCCCTCCATGATCAATCTATGTCTTATTACTATATCTATGCTTAATTGAATAAAAATATTATACTAATGCCAAATATCTCTATGAAAATATTTATCCACATGGAAATTCCTGATTTAAAAAAAAAAAAAAAAAAAAAAAAAAAACACCAAATTTTGTATGGCAACTATTTATTTTTCTCTCTAATTTTTATTATTATTCACGCGAAATAAAAAATATTTCATTTTATTTATTTAAAGACTGTTTTTTTTTTTGTTTTTTTTAAGCTTACTTTCTGTGTCATAAACCTTCTGCCGAATCCGGGTTAAAAACGAAAAAAGGGGAAAATAAATTAGAAATATCAGACCTATCTTTACAAATTTGGTACCAAATGAAAGGGGCGATTTTTCTGAATTCACGAGTGCAAACAGTTTTTCAACGCGATAAATAGATTTTTTAAAAATAACTAAAGTATGAAATTTAGATGGTAGCACTTCATTTTAATCTTTTCATAATTTGTAGCGCTAATCACGCGAATAAAAAAAGTCTTTAACTTAAAAATGTATTTTTATGTTTTATTTTTTCATTCAAAGCGTTTTACTGACAAAATCTTTATGGCGCATGCGCAGGCGTTTTTTACCCACAATTAAACAACTAATCAAAATTTTAAAAATTTATATAGCTATGATTTTAAGTCGGGTTACGATCTAAATTCCTGCCAAGCTCTGTTGAATTCCGTCAAACCGTTTTCAAGTGATGCCCGGACAAAAATAGCGACATACAGACACGATGACACACACACAGAGACGCACGCAAACATGCAAAAGTTTCTGAAGTCATTTTCGGGTTTCAAGGTGTGTGAAACGTGAAGATATCGCAAAATTTTTTTATTCCGACAAATTTACAGACAAAAGTCTGATTTTATTAACATAGATTTCATGCTTTATAATACCTGAACGTGCTTTTAAAATTTCATTTCAAAGTTGCGTAGTAAAAAAAGGAAAAATAAATATGCATATTTTTTAATTATAGTGATTCCAGTACAGAAATGATCAAACGAAAGCACAGAGCAAAAGGGACTGAATGCATACGTTATGAAAAGCGTTTGAGTATCCGAAAATAACCCAAAGGCAAAAGCATTAAGTATTTAACAACGATCGCCATGTTTTCGATATTCTTGAATGTGAATTATTACTCTTAATATGCATAGTTCCATAATATGCATATTTACTATTGTAACGCGCTAAGTTCAAACTCTTACGAATATATTATATAGCTTATCGATATTGAGCCATCTTCCCTATCTTTTAAAATAATATAGACGGCGCTGTCGCCATTCTTGGCAAAATATCTAATGATATTTTGCCAATCCATAAAGTGAAGTGAAAACGTTTTGATTTCAGAAGTCAGTCAGAAGTTAATCGGTTATTGCTGAAAGATGTAGACGTTTTTCTTGTAAGACGCCTGTGTGGCTATGGGCCACAGGCAGCGGTCTGTAAGGAGTTATATTCGTCTTATGTATCCTATATTCAACTATTTTCTGTTTACTGCGCGCGATGTATGTATCTATTGTGATTGTGCTTAATTTTAATGAAAGTATTAAGTAATGGGATTCCGGATGTCATTCTTCAATGTTCTATCGTGGAATATCTATTATAATGGTGCCCAACGTAAAAGAAGAAATATTCATACAATACTACTCCGATTCAAAAAATTAGAATAATGAAAGAAAATATGGTCAAGGGAAATGTAAATCTAATTTCTCAAATAAATTATCAGTGATATCAAATATAAGTTATTATAATATAAATCTACATATTTTGCAGATTATAAGAATATAAACATTTTACAAAGAAATAAAAAAAAAAAATATTTAAAATAGCAAGTGAAAAAAATTCAAAATATTAAAATACTTTATAGAATGGTTCAAAAAACTAGAATATACAACTATTTATCTATTGGTTTAGAGAACAGATGTAAATTTCATCAACTGTGGGACTAATTCCGCGGACAATAAAAAGTAGTTTGACATTTGAATTTCGTTCAGTGTTTGCTTGAAATGGGAGGAAAGAGAGAGACTTATTTGAGGCTGTGAAATGTCGTATTGTGCACTTGCACATGGAAGGAAAAACACAACTGTTTATAGCAAAAGAAGTGAAATATTCTCAAGCAAGTGTGAGTAGAATGTTGGAGAATATTCTAATAATAAGTGTTTTCAAAATAAACACATTAACCCTTTGAAGCAGATTTCTCATCAGACATAATTTTTACACTTTTTTGATAGTTTTAAGTTATTTTAGATCTAAATAAGTAGAAAACGTTATATTTAAAATTTTAATTAATGTTGGTTCTAAAATATAGAGTGGGGCACCGGCGTCCCTTTCTGCGTTAAAGGTAAATTCATCATGAGACACGGGCGTCCCATGAATAAATATTTTAACAAATTGCACTTATTTACAATTACTTAGATATAGGAGTAGCAATAATTCATTACTAATCTTTCTTAAATAATCAAATTTAATTAGAAATAAATTTTTGAATTTGGTTGATAAAATTTTTTCAAACTACTTTTATTTAACATTTTTATTTTAGTAAAAAATTTACTCTGATAATATAATAGATTTTTATAGTAACTATTAGACTCTCTTTAAAATAAAAAACTATCATATAATAATAATATTTGTAATAAGAACATCAAAAAATAAATAAGCAAAAGGGACACCGGTGTCCCATCTGCATCAAAGAGTTAAAAGCGGTCGAAAACCAGTAACTTCAGCAAGAAATGAAAGAAAATTTAAAAAAGTTGTGAAGAAGCACAGTTTTCGAAGTGTGAGATATTTGCAGAGAAAATGGAAAGAAGTGGGCACAAATGCCTCTAAATCTACAATATTATGACGAATTCATAAATTATGTTTTAGATCATGTGTGCCTCAGACAAAGCCTCTCTTATCATCTAAGTAAATGGCTGCTAGAGTTAAATGGTGTAAACAAAGGCTATTATGAATCAAGATGATTGGAAAAAGGTACTTTTCAACAAAGTATGTTCTGTGTGTCCCATGGGGATCAAGGTATACGTGTTTGGAGACTTAAACCAGAAGCTTTTGATAAAGAGTGTTTAAAATGTTCGGTTAAATATGCGACCTCCGTCATGGTATGGGGCTGAATGACTGCATAAGGCCCTGGTAGGCTGTGTATTGTTAACACAAAAATTAATTCAGAAGTATATCAAGAAATTCTTGAACAGTTCATGATACTTTCATCTGAGGATTTATGTGATGACGATTTCGTGTTTCAGCTTCTTGCCACACTTCTAAATCGACAACTAAATGGCTCCAAAAGAAGGAAATAAATTTATTCCCATGGCCTTCGAACTCTCCCGATCTCAAACCCATCGAGAATTTGTGGGGAATTATGAAGAAACGGCTTCAAGAAGTTGTACCAAGAGACATAAAAGATCTTATTTACAGTCTAAAAAATATATGGGTGAATTTTGACAAAAAGAATTCTGAACCTTTTGTCAATAATATGCCAAACCGTTTAAGAGCTGTCATTAAAGCTAAGGGTGATGCAATAAAGTACTAATTAGCATGTAAAAGCCCTTCAAATTTAAATTGTGTACAATATTTTTATATTATTCCAATTTTTTGAAACATGTTATAAAGTATTCTAATATTTTGAATTTTTTTCACTTGCAATTTTACATATCTTTTTCTCATTTCTTTTAAAAATCTTTATATTCTTATAATCTACAAAATATGTAGATTTACACCATGAGAATTTATATCTGATATCATTGATTATTTATTTGATAAATTAAATTTGAAATTCCCCTGACCATATACTTACATTATTCTAATTTTTTGAATCGGAGTAGTATATATCTTAATGCAATGTTTCTGATAGCGCCCGTCGAACATTTTCGAGAACTTGTGTCATCCTTTCTGGAAGTTTTTGTTGCATGTATATTTTTCGTGAAAAATATATTGTTCTGTTCTAAAGGAAATCTTTCTGTCATCCTACAATTGCAGTTGAAAAGCCTGCGAATCTGAACCTCTTTTCGCGTGCCCCAATAAAAGTGCAATTTTCTTTTTACGAAAGGTTGTGACAGCCTGATTCATCGTTTATGCAAGTAGTTAGTAAAATCAAAGTGTCATGCTGACACGTTCGACGAGTGTTCTACAGAATTTTTCTAGTGTTTTTAAACGAAAAAGCACGGAATGGCCCACTTATGTGCATTTAGTATTCTAAATCGAATTCATCTTGATTTCTTCGATAGAAAAATAAAATCTGCAAATTCTGTTTGTATGCAAAAAACCGAAAGAACATCAAGTTATAAAGTTATAAAAATGCTTGTGTTGCTTCGTTAAGAGAAAATTCTTGTTCCACATTGGTGGCCATGCGCATCTTTTATGCAAATACCGAAATTTAATTTATAATACAAAAATAGAAATATTCTCAGTCGATCTGAGAAAAAGAGAAAACAGTTCTCATTATTGCATTTTGCAAATCTTTTAGTTCCATTTCCCCCCCTCCCCTCCCCCCCTACCCGTTTCCGTTATTACTATTAGTGATATGTTTATGTCTCTTCATAATATAAATTAATTGAATCTATTTTAACTCGCCAGTTAATAGGTAATTGCTTTTTTTTTTCTTTCTTTGCTGAATCTATTAAAAAGAAAATGATACGTTTTATTCTTGATTAAAATACGTATTTCTGTGTTTTTTTTTTTTGTTTTTTTTTTAAGAAAATTATTTGTGCAAAAATAAATGTGTTTTAGTTTTATTTATTTATTTATTTATTTATTTATGAGTGGTTTTATTAAATATATCTGAGCTCAGAAACATAAAGTATTAATATCAATAATATATTTTTAATTATCATTCTAAATTTTTATTTTTAAATATAGAATGGAATTTTCTTCATATATGGAATTTTATTGGGGTTTTCTTAAGGAAAAGGCAAATACAGAATATGTTGTTCTTAAAATATACATTTTGTTTTAGGTACTCAGTTACGAAACAAGTCTTTAAATAATTACTTTAGTTTCAAAGTGTTTTGTTTTATTTATTAGTTATTCAACCAAGTTTGAATGAGTAACTTATTTTTTTAAAGGTTGCCACGCACTTCCTGAATATGTTTATATTCATTTAAATACACTTTTTTTTTAAAGCGTTGTTCTGAAAATAACAATGGAACTTTTAATATGAAATTTTTTAATTTATATTAAATACTAGCAGGGTACGCCCGCTTCGCTGGTCACTATTTTTAAAAGAATCACAATAATTAATGAATTCTCAAAATTGCATTAATTTTTATCATGTGATAAAAAAGAGAAAAAAAATTCTGATAAGGAAAATTGTCGCACCGGGTCCCCACTGCCTTCGGCAGCGTAGACCCGTGAGCTACGCGCACGTATTCCTTCACCATCCTTATGACTTCTCAAAATTCCATGTTATTACTCATAAACTTTCATTCTTAAGAAAAGGAATTTAAAAATATATCATTTAGCATCGGGTAAAAGATCACACCGGGACCCCACTGCCTTCGGCAGCGCAGACACATGCACGCTGCGCGCGCACATGTGAGCATATACGTGCACTGTGCACGCATATTCCTTCGCAACTCAAACATTTATTATTAAGAAAATAAAATTAAAAAAAATCTTTGATCATCGGGTAAAAACTCGCACCGGGTACCAAACCCATGCGCGCTGCGCGCGCACGTAATAAGATATACGTGCGGTGCGCGCACATATTCCTTCTGAAATCAAACTTTTATTCTTAAGAAAAGAAAATTAAAAAAATCATTTCTCATCAGGTAAAATGTCGGACCGGATCCCCACTGCCTTGGGCAGCGCAGTCTCGTGCGCGCTGTTCCATCCCCACCCTTCCAGCTCCTCCTAATTAACTTACATACACCAATTTTGAACGGTCTAACTCAATTAGCTCAGATGCAAAAGAAAACCTGATCAGGACACCTTAAAATTGTAAATCGGGTGAAATCTCGAATTCCACTTTCGATAATATAGAAGAACTTTAAAATATCTTTCGAATGATGTATTAGAACTAATTTAATCATAAGTAAAATTTAAAATATGGAAATTTAAAAATATTACAGCGCCATCTGGCGGTAAAAATTTCTGCAATCTTTTGTTCCATTCCAGATCAAAAAAGCTTTCAAATGATGTATTACTTATGAAATTATTTTAATTAGTAGCTGAGATACAAAAGAAAACCTAATCAGGACACCTCAAAACGTGCAAATCGGGTGAAATCTCGAATTCCTCTTTCGATAATATAAAAGTACTTTAAAATATCTTTCGAATGGTGTATTAAAGATAATTTAATCATAATTAGAATCTGAAATATTGGAATTTTAAAATATTACAGCGCCATTTGGCGGTAGAAATTTCTGTAATCTACTGTTCGATTACAAACTGATTCAGGTGACCTCAAAACGTGTAAATCAGGTGCAATCTCGAATTTCACTTTCGATAATATAAAAGTACTTTAAAATATCTTTCGAATGATGTATTCCAAACTTATAAAATTATTTTAATTAGTAGCTGAGATACAAAAGAAAACATAAGCAGGTCATTCTAAAATATGTAAATCACGTGAAATCTTTAATTCCATTATCTACGGTTGTCGGTTAATGGAAGTAAAAAGAAAAATAAATATTTTTTAATGCCCCAAAACCTGTATATACCACGGTAGTCGGGTAATGAAAGTAAAAAGAAAAAGAAAAAGTATTTTTTTAGTACCTTCAAATGTATTTCGTTGCTATGGAAACTCCTATCGCCTATTAAAAGATAGATTACGTGTTAGAATAAAATTTAATTTGCAATTAAAATGTAACTGCTTTGTTTATTAACCGAAATTGAGGAAATTTGAACTGCATGCTGGTTTTGTGCTGCATAGGTTGTATATTAAGTGAAAAAAAAAAAAAAAAAAAAAAAAAAAAAGAGAGAGAATTTGAAGCATTTTGAAATTTGCAATTTTTAACCCCAGTTCAAGATCATGTGACATTAATGACTTCTACATGTTTTGTTTCCGTTCCAGACAGCCGTTAAAATCATTTGCTGATAGAATGCCTCCTTTTAAGCAATAAGCTGTGGATTTTTGGTCATTTTTCGATCGACATGGGTCAACGTTTTAATTAATATCTCCGAAACTAATTAAAATTTTTGAATTCTGTTTCAAGGAGGACCTCGGAAAGGCTCCAGAGAATCCGTATATCAATTCTTGTACTTCTGCGTTCAATAGGGGATGAACGTATAAAAGAACAGACAGACTGACAGCCAGACAGACAAACCTTTCCATTTATTATTATAGATATATATCTATAATAATAAAAGAAAAGTTTTGTCTGTCTGTCTGTCTGTCCGTCTGTCTGTCTGTCTGTCTGTCTGTCTGTTCTTTTATACGCTCAGCCCCTACTGAACGCAGAAGTACAAAAATTGACATACGGATGCTCAGGAGCCTTCCCGAGGGGCTACTGAAAACAGAATTTAAAAATTTTAATTAGTTGTGAAGATAATAATTAAAATGTCCACTCATGTCTAATCTAAAAGCGATCTCAATGACTGAGAATTCACCGCCATTGCATAAAAAAAGATATTTTAACGGAGTTAAAAGCAGAAAAGTGGAAAATAAATTAGAAATATTTGTCCGATCGTTACGATTTCGATACCAAATGAAAGGGGCATTTTTTCTGAATCTAAGTGTGCAAGTGGCTTATCGGTACAACAATTAGATTTTTTAAAATTAACTAAAGTATGAATTTTTTATGTCAATATCATTTCAAATGCCAGACTATCGTCTGCCAAGAGAAAGGAAATTATTGTAACCGATCAAGATGTCACGTGTTTTACAGTGGGGAGAAAAATTGCAATTTTCAATTTTTTTTTAATTTTAATTCACGTGACATTTGAATTAATATTCGGCCTAGACAGCATGTTATAAAGCTACTGTTCAATTTTCATGAAAATATGTGGATAAACAAAAAAATTAGATTACATTTTGTATTATATTTTGCACTATTTTAAATTGAGATATGCCGTTGAAGTTTCGTAATATTTGGTTTTAACGCCCGATAGTTCGATTCTGAATGTTTTTGAAAGTGTCAGTGGCGGATTTAATGGGGGTGCTAGGTGGCTGAAGCCCCCCCCCCAAAGAAAAAAAAACACTGACATTCAAAATTGAATATTGCAATTGTAAATTTTTTATTGGTCTAGAATAACACTTTGTAAAATCTTGGCACCCCTCCCCGAAAGTCAATTTCTGGATCCGCCACTGGAAAGTGTAGAATTATTAGGAAGGGCTTGAGGGGGAGGAAAGATAAATCGATGGAGGATATTTTCAAGTGTAAAATTATTAGAAGGGACGGAAAGGGGGGGGGGGGGGAGGGGCAAAAACGTAGAAAAGGAACGGTTGTTTCGGAGAAAACAACGGAAAACCCAGAACGCCTTTATTCTTTTATATTTTGCAGAGTTTCCAATTCTGATACTCCTTTCACATTTCATACTATGGATTTTTAAAAGTATTTAGCCCGGAATTACGCAAGTTTCGGAGAAAACCACGAAAAAGTCAGACATAAATCGTTTTATAATATTGTTTATATCATTTTTGTATCTCAGCTTCTAATTAGCATAATTTCAAAAGTAATATGTCATTTTGAAAGTTATTTGAATTGAATTTCAAGAGTAGACGCCACAAATTTCTGTCTCCTTCCATTAACCGACTACCGTAAGTAATAGAACTCGAGATTTCACGTGATTTACACGTTTTAAGGTCTCCTGATTAAGTTTTCTTTTGTATCTCAGCTACTAATTAAAATAATTTGATAAGTAATACATCATTAGAAAGCTTTTATGATTTGGAATCGAACAGTAGAATACAGAAATTTGTACCGCCAGATGGCGCTGAAATATTTTAAAATTTACATATTTCAATTTCTAATTATGATTAAATTACTTTTAATAAATCATTCGAAAGATATTTTAAAGTTCTTTTAAATTATCGAAAGTTTTCACCAGATTTACACGTTTTGAGGTCTCCTGAATCAGTTTTCTTTTGTATCTCAGTTATTAATTAAAAAAATTTCATAAGTAATACATCATTTGAAAGCTTTGTTGAGTTCATACACATTTTAAAGTACTTTTACATTATCGAAAATAGAATTCGAGATTTCACCCGATTTACACGTTTTTGAGGTGTCCTGATTAGGTTTTCTTTTGTATCTCAGCTACTAATTAGAATAATTTCATAAGTAATACATCATTAGAAAGCTTTTTTGATTTGGAATCGAACAGTGGATTACGAAAATTTCTACCACCAGATGGCGCTGTAATATTTTCAAATCTCACTATCTTATTATGATTAAATTATTTTTAATACATCATTCGAAAGATATTTTAAATTTCTTTTAAATTATCGAAAGTTTTCACCAGATTTACATGTTTTGCGGTGTTCTGAATCAGTTTTCTTTTGTATCTCAGCTACTAATTAAAATAATTTCATAAGTAATACCTCATTAGAAAGCTTTTTTGATTTGGAATCGAACAGTGGAATACAGCAATTTGTACCGCAGATGGTGCAGCAATATTTTAAAATTTCAATATTTCAATTTCTAATTATGATTAAATTATTTTTAATACATCATTCGAAAGATATTTTAAAGTTCTTTTAAATTATCAAAAGTTTTCTACAGATTTACACGTTTTGAGGTGTCCAGAATCAGTTTTTTTTTTTTTTTTTTTTTTTTTTTTACCTCAGCTACTAATTAAAATAATTTCATAAGTAATACATCACTTGAAAGCTTTCTTGAGTTGATACACATTTTAAAGTACTTTTACAATATCGAAAATGGAATTCGAGATTTCACCCGATTTACACGTTTTGAGGTGTCCTGATTAGGTTTTCCTTTGTATCTCAGCTACTAATTAAAATAACTTCATAAGTAGTAGATCATTAGAAAGATTTTTTCATTTGGAATCGAACAGTGGATTACAGAAATTTCTACAACCAGATGGCGATGTAATATTTTAAAATTTCAATATTTCTATTTCTAATTATGATTAAATCATTTTTAATACATCATTCGAAAGATATTTTAAAGTTCTTTTATATTATCGAAAGTTTTCACCAGATTTACAAGTTTTGTGGTCTCCTGAATCATTTTTCTTTTGTATCTCAGCTACTAATTATAATATTTTCATAAGTAATGCATCATTAGAAAGCTTTTTTGATTTGGAATCGAACAGTGGAATACAGAAATTTGTACCGCCAGATGGCGCAGTAATAGTTTAATATTTCAATTTCTGATTGTGATTAAATTATTTTTAATGCATCATTTGAAAGACATTTTCAAGTTCTATTCAATTATCGAAAGTTTTCACCAGATTTACACGTTTTGAGGTGTCCTGAATCAGTTTTCTTTTGTATCTCAACTACTAATTAAAATAATTTCATAAGTAATACAACATTAGAAAGCTTATTTGAGTTGATACATATTTTAAAGTACTTTTACATCATCGAAAATGGAATTCGAGATTTCCCCCGATTTACGCGTTTTGAGGTGTCCTGATTAGGTTTTCTTTTGTATCTCATCTACTAATTAAAATAATTTCATGAGTAATACATCATTTGAAAGCTTTGTTGGTCTGGAATGGAACAATAGATACAGAAATTTCTACCGCCAGATAGCGTTGTAATATATTTTTTAATTTCAAAATTTCATATTCTAATTATGATTAAATTATTTCTAATACATCATTCGAAAGATATTTTAAAGTTCTTTTATATTATCGAAAGTGGAATTCGAGATTTCACCTGATTTACAATTTTAAGGTGTCCTGATCAGGTTTTCTTTTGCATCTCAGCTAATTGAGTAAAACCGTTCAAAATTGGTATATGTAAGTTAATTAGGAGGGGCTGGAAGGGTGGGGAAAGAATAGGCGCGCAGCGCGCACGAGACTACGCTGCCGAAGGCAGTGGGGACCCGGTCCGACAATTCACCTGATGATAAATGATTTTTTTTCTTTTCTTTTCTTAAGAATAAGAGTTTGATTTCAGAAGGAATATGTGCGCTCACCGCACGTATATCTTATTACGTGCGCGTGCAGCACGCATGGGTTTGGTACCCGGTGCGAGTTTTTATCCGATGATCAAAGATTTTTTTATATTTTATTTTATTAATAATAAAAGTTTGAGTTGAGAAGGAATATGCGCGTACAGAGCACGTATATCCTCAAACTTGCGCGCTGCGCGCGCACGGGTCAGCGCGGCCGAAGGCAGTGGGGTGCCGATGTGAATTTTTACCCGATGCTAAATGATATATTTTTTAATTCCTTTTCTTAAGAATGAAAGTTTATGAATAATAACATGGAATTTTGAGAAGCCATAAGGATGGTGAAGGAAAACGTGCGCTCGGCGCACGGGTCTACGCTGCCGAAAACAGTGGGGCCCCGTTGCGACATTTTTCCCGATCAGAATTTTTTTTTCTCTTTTTTATCACATGATAAAAATTAATGCAATTTTGATATTTCATTAATTATTGTGATTCATTTAAAAATAGTGACCAGCGAAGCGGGCGTAGCCTGCTAGTTTTAAATAATATTTTAATATATTTTGTGTATTTACGAAAAAAGAATTTTCAAAAAAAATATTTCCCGCCATAATGATATATCAATAATATTTTAATTATTATTCTTAATTCTCTTAGTATTTTGAAAGTTGATTTTAATTATATTTCATCGTAAAGGAAAGATGGACAATTTAACGGTATTATTAACAGTATTTGTGTAATTGTTCTTAAAATATACAATAATAGTCTGAGTAGTATTTTTTTATAAATAGGTTCATTTTGTATTTATTCTGGGTTAACGTTAATAATTTTCATAATTTTATAATAGAAATAAATCGTAATTAGAACATTTAAAAAAGGGAATTTATTTACTCAGAGAGAAAAATGGCTTTTATATCTAAGGGTAAAAAGATTGATTTATATAATTTAGCATTAGAGCTTGGAGTTTAAGATACTGCCGAAAATAAATTGTAGATTTCAGAAATGTGCGCACTATTCAAAGTTATTTTAAGGGCATCGTCGCCTTGGGTCAAAGTTATTTTGAGAGAATCGCAATGATTCTGCTGTGTTATGGAGCCGCAATGGTCCTAAGTTCTTTTGAGAGAATCGCAATGATTCTGCTGTGATATGGAGCCGCAATGGTCCTAAGTTTTTTTAAAGAATCGCAATGATTCTGATGTATTATGGAGCCGCAATGGTCCAGAGTTTTCTTTTTTTTTTTTTTTTTTTTGAAAGAATCGCAATGATTTTGATGTGTTATGCAGCCGCAATGGTCCAAGATAATCATTAAGGAATAATCATGCATTCCGATGTATTGTGGAACCTCCATGGTTCAGTTATATTAGGGAATCATCTTGCATTCCGTCGTATTGTAGAACCAACCTGTTTCAAAGTTGTTTCAAATGAATAGCCATATTTCTAGAATAAATTAACTTGATTTATAAAATTAACTAAATGCATTAGAAATATTCATCTAAATACAAGTGCGATGATCTTGTTAATCATATCTTCCGACTAGGGGGAGAAAGTATACCTTTAAAATAGTAAACCCTGATTAAATTAAATTTAGGTATCTACTGTGCATCGACCTTCATCGTCATGTTATAATATTATAGTCACAGAAGCCCAATCTCCTGTGGTATCTTTTAAAAAGAGATCGACCGAGAAAAACTTTAAGTGCTGTTCCCGCCTCGAGACGTAGACTCGGGAATATAGGGGGAGAATGTAACGTGCTAAGTTCAAACTCTTACAAATATATTAAATAGCCTATCGATATTGAGCTAATATGGACGGATTTAAAATAATATGGACGGTGCTGTCGCCATTCTTGGCAAAATATCTAATGATATTTTGCCAATCCATAAAGTGAAGTGAAAATATTTTGATTTCAGAAGTCAGTCAGAAGTTAATCGGTTCTTGCTGAAAGATGTAGACGTTTTTCGTGTAAGACGCCTGTGTGGCCATGGGCCACAGTCAGCGGCCTGTAAGAAGTTATATTCGTCTTATGTATCCTATATTCAACTATATTCTGTTTACTGCGCGCGATGTATGTATCTATTGTGATTGTGCTTAATTTTAATTAAAGTATTAAGTAATGGGATTCCGGATGTCATTCTTCAATGTTCTATCGTGGAATTCTATTATGCTATACTTAATATGCATGCTTTGTACATAAAAAAAAAAAAAAACTATTATAGTTAATTCCCTCTACGGAGGTCTTTCAAACGGATCCTAGTCCATACTTACACGATTTTCTGAGAAAACCATGCAAAACTCCGAACGACTAGGTGGATGAGAACGACCTGGGATCAAATTTGGCACTTCACATCCAACGGTTTTGCGCACAGAACCGCTCAAATAATATTTTATATATGAGTTTTGTTAAACACTATGTTATAGATGTTTTACATAGTAAAGCATCAGGACTCAAAAATAACTCTTTTCTAAAAATACAATGTACTTTTCTAATTTTTAGAATACTAACTATTATTATTATTATTATTGCTCTTTTTAACTTACTACATAAAACATTTCAGACTTTTATTTTCAGTTAAAAAACAGCTAATACATCAAAATGAAATATCATTCTAATATAATGCCTTTTTTCATTTCTCGTCGTCAAAATATAAGGAAATTCCTTCTGTGTCATTTATTTATTTATTTATTTTAGTAAGATCTTAAATATCTACATAGCCTGTAAAATTAATAACAAAAAATTAACGCGGAATTATTCAATATTGAAATTTGGAAATGCAAAAAGCCCTCAATAACTGTTTTGGGTGTTAAAAATAAATTAAGAACCTTTATCAATGTTATTGCTTTTATGCTGCACGCGTGCATTTTTTTTTTCCATGAAAGATTATGCTTATTTATTTAGACTCTAAAAAATGATTACGTGTTTTTACATATTAAGAGTTTTGCTTAAAAATTCCTCATTAATTTAAAATATATAGAACTTAATGGTCCACCATTGACCGAGAAATTTTGTTCGCAAAACTTGTAGGCAACACGTTAAAGTTCATTTGGAAAACATAAACCTAGTAGTTTGAAGATTTCATGGTTTTCTCCGAAACTCACGTGAATACTAAAAAAGGTACACTCGAAAAAGTCTCATTAAGGGCATTCCAAAATGGCCTAGGTATCTAATGTAGACAATTGGCCTTAATCTATACTCAATAACACTAAACATATAATTAAACTTCAGTTTATATTTGATAGTGAAATAAGTCAAACATTATGTGGGAAGTAATTTTTAGATTTAGCTTTTAAGCATTTAACCTATGCGAATATTTATTTATAGCAAAACATATGTATAAAAAAGAAAAAAAAAAAGTAAACAAAAAAAAAAGTAAACAAACAAACAAAAAATAAAAATTTTCAGAACAGTACTTAATAAAAAACCTATGCTGGATTCGTAAATTAACTTTTACAATGAATTATTTAAGAATGTTACAATAAAAAGCATTAAAAAGAAGGAAAAAAAGACTCAAAATTTATGTATATATCAAAAACCTATTTAAGCTTTACCATGCGTGTAATTAAAAGTCTAGTTAATCATTTCCTAAATTACAGACAAAAAAATATTTTTCTGTTACTGGTATTTTGAAAGAAAATTAAGAATTTCTAAAAATACAATTAAAATTTGCAATATTTGAAAGACCTATTAAATAGTTTAATTCGTACTATCTAAGCCCCGATAAAAGAATTTTTGTAAAACTTTATATATTATTCATAATTTTTGAAAATTAAAATTAATTTCTTTTATTTCTTTATATTTTATTTATATTATATAAATGTTTCGATGGAGTTTCATTCTTGTAAATTTCTAAATTAATTAAATGGTGAGAATAAGTAATTTTTACCCATGTAATTCGCTTTATGTTTTGCCTTCTTTATATTTTTCAAATAAATAAAATTTAATGATTCTTTCGTATTTATTTATTATGCTTAATTTGTTAAAGATAAAGAGTTAAAATTAAACAATACAATGACATTACTGTATAAAACATTTTTCTTTTTTAACACTTTTCAACAATGTTGAAAAGTGTTAATGATTTCGGTTTGTCTGTTTCTCCAATTCTTGTAAACATTCATTAAATTTTTCGAAAGCGATATACGTTATTCAAGTACATTATGGGATATTCTCTATTGAAAATGATGTAAATAGCACCATTGGTTCGTATACAGGGATGTCAGAAAAAAATTCCAAAGTATTACGTTCTACGTAAGGCATTTCTATAAGTAATATTTTAACACATTTCTTTTGCTAAAAGTGTAATGAAATTCATATTTATTATTCATGCGAGCAATTTTTTTCCTATGGACTCTTATATGTTTAGCGTTGAGATTTAGAGGGCAACACTAAATATTTATATACATTGATGGCCAGCGTTAAAAAATATCGAAATTGCATTTTCATTTTTTTTTTTTTTTTTTTTTTAGTACTGTAGATGTGCGAAACAATTCTATCGTCTATGACATGCAAAAACACCAATGTACATCGAAACAACCATAAACGCTAGTTGAAAAGAATTTTTTCGGTGTTACAGTAAATTGCACGGTTGACAATATAGGAGGACTAAAGACTCTGCTAGATAAGCTGCCATTACAATATCTTAATAAAAGAACCAATTATTAGATTTTTCAAAGTCGTGGACTCCAAATTCAAAACATTTAAAATTCTAGGTATAATTTCCTGCATGATGTCTAGATTGTGGTAAAGATATCTAGAGTCTAAACATTTACCTCATTACTCAAAAATTAATTCCAGATTGGTAAAGTGTGACAAGAGTTCGGAGATAGTTACATATAGCATGAACTTAGAAATATTAGAGAAACTATTTTGCTAAATTCATGGGTTTAGTTTTGTAAGTTCCTGATTTGAAACAAACAGTTTACTTCGAACTCCAACATGTTTTTCTCTAAGGCATTTGGCAAGGCACTCTCATCTTTTGATGAATGTGGAGGAATGTGTGCACATTATGATATTTGAAAGATCAACGGAAGGATGAGTGACAGTTGGGCAGTGTCATGTTCAGTAACAAGTCCAGGTACAGTCTAAATAGTGACAATCACTGTCCGTACCGTAATTTGGAAAGAAAGTTATTTATTTATTTATTTATTTATTGGAAAAAAAATCACGAAAAGGCATTATTTTGAGAGGCTTTATCCGAAACGCATAAATACGGGCTAGAACTCCTTAGAAAGAACTTTTCGGAGTTTACTTCCCTAGGCGCAGAACCCTAATGTAGTCAACTGGCCTTAATCATAACACCCCACAATACCACGTTTTGAGAGGAGAAAACCTTAGGACATTCATCATGGTTATTTGTAGCTCGCTTTCTTTAACAAGCTATCAGTTTTCTAATATTGAATAAATGCTAACATGTCGGTCTTTTCCAGTTCGGGTCGGATTATTACATAAACCTGTGATTACAGAACAATGGTACATTGAAAAACTTTTAAGGCATGTAAACACTCCTGGTCTGATACTGATAGTACATATGTGGTAAATGATGGGAAGGTATCTTGCAACGTTTCTTCAAACACGTATCCCGTTTTCGGATTTAAAGATACTAATTCACGAGAATTGTTTTCAGCATAGATCAATTGCTATTGGTTTTTTATTCTATACTAGGCTTTCCCGTGCAGAACAACTGAGTGATAGTACCTACATATCTAATATGATTTTCTGAAAAATGTCACAAAGAAAATCACTGGAAATTTTCAGTTTTTACTTTTTACTTTCCGAACATTATGTAAGAAAAGTACTCTAGTCATAATTTGCGAAATGGATTTTGTATCTCGCATAGCTCATAAAAGGATAGTCGTAGAATGTTACAAATATTATATTTTGGACTATCATGATGTAATAGTGTATCTTCAACTTTCTTTTGATACGAGCTCCCCTATTTGAGATATCAACGACTTTACACGAATTTTCATGATGTATGAATGTGTGCGTGTGTGTGTATGTATGTGAGTGAACACGATAGCGTCTTAACGCTTTGTCCGAATGAGTTTAAATTTGGTACGTATGTTAAAGATCATCGTAGCAAGAACCCTGTTGATTTTGGTGAATCTAGTATTTATAATTTTTTTCAGAGACACAACAAAAAATTCGTTATCATTATGGCCCATGGGTCGAAATTATTTGAAGTACGATAGCGTCGAAATATCTTATCCGATTGTGCTGAAAATTTACATACGTGTTATAGGTCACCCTTGCACGAACTGTGTTGCTTTTGATGAATCTAGCACTTACAGTGAATCTGCACTTACAGTTTTTTTACAGGGACATAACAAAAAATTCCTGGCCTATGGGCTAAAATTATATGAAGCGTCTAAATGTCTCATTCGATTGAGCTTACGTGTTATAGATCACCATTGTATAAACTTTATAGATTTTGGTTAATCTAACACTTATAGTTTTTTAAAGGGACACAACAAATATTCTTTATCATTATGGCCTTTGGGTTGAAATTAATTAAAGTGCGTTAAAGTCTAAATGCCTTATCCGATTGAGCTGAAAATTTTTATATATGTTATAGGTCACTGTCATAGAAAATGTATGGAGATTGGTGAATCTAGCATATTTTTACAGGGACGTAACAAAATATCCTTTATCATTATGAACTATGGGCTCAAGTTATTTGAAGTGCAATAGCGTCATTCACTGAGCTGATGGATTTCAGACTTCTGTTATTTTAATTTAATGTTCAAACGTTATTGGAGGCCTGCATGTAAAGACTCAAAAATTTTTTGGCTTCTTTGTGTCTGTCTATCTTTCTGCATGTCTGTATCAAGAAAGTGGCTGCAAAAATTACCAGATTGAATTGTAAATTGGTACAAATATTCGCGAGGTACATAGAATTAACTGTATGATTTTGAGTGTGCATTCTGTTTGTAGTTCGAGTACAGGGACACACAAAAGTTTTTATTATCATTACGGCCTGTTGACAGAATTTGTATGTATGAAGATGGAGGCGGCAAAAATTACCCAGTTGGATTTTCAAGTTCGCGCACATGTTAATGCACTATGGAAATATAGCTCTGTAGTTTTTATGTTTATATTGTTTATGGATCATATACAGGGACACTCCAAAGTATTTTTTTTATCATTACCGCTGATAGACAGAATTTCTTTTGCACGTAATTTAACTTGGTTACACTGCATTCAAGGAAATGAAATAAACATACATAATTCATACGCTTAAAGACATCTTTTCTGTAGAAAAGTGCGTGCTTAGACAAAATATTTAATGTACAAAACCTCATAAAAGTTTTCCGATAACGTTACATAATCATCCAAACTATTTCAAATTTAGAACAATAATTCCTGAACTACATATAATAAGTTGAACCGTTTTTACTGACGTATATAATATTTATGGTTGGTTCACAGGAGCACAAAAAAGAATTTCACAACATTACAAACTATGGACAGATTTTAATTTAAGTGCATTTTAAAGCGTTTACACTGCATTCAAAATAATGTAAGTGACATATTTTATTCAGAGGCTTAAAAGCATTTATTATCTAGAAAAATTGTGTATATAGACTAATTAATTTATTTACAGGATCACACAAAAGAATTTCGATGACATTCTGTAATCATCCAAGTGTTGTCAAATATTGTTCAAATATTAATCTGTTCAAAGGAAATAGTTGTATAGTTTTTTATTTGTGTATGTAACGTTTGTAACTCGTATACTGGTAAGAAAGAATTTTGTACCAATATGGTCTACGGATGGCCTTTCTTATAAGTGCATTTTAACGTGGTTACACTCCATTATACATAGTGAAATAAATTATGTTATTAGAATGTTTAAAATCTTGGTTTCTTTAGAAAATGGTAGGCATAGAATTGGTAATTAGTTTACAGGGCTACGCTAAACATTCCGATATTTTATAAAATCATATATTATAAAATTTGGTACAAGTGTTTTAAGTTTCAAGGAATTAATACAAGGCTATGAGTTACAAGGAAACATGCATATACAAAAATACAAAAATATATAGGGACAGATTGTACAACAGGGGTTTGAGAGGGACAGTAGCTCCCTTAGAAAAGTATTTGGTTATGTAGCGAGTTAATCATATATATATATATATATATATATATATATATATATATATATACAGTGCGTTGCATGAATATAAACGCACCTTCGCTTTAAGAATTAGAATGGTAGAGAAGTCTATTAAAAAAAATATTAATAGGTGGCACTTGGTGCAAACTGTATGTGTATGATTCAAGAAATGAAAATACGAGTCAAAACAATGAAAGACCAATATGATTTTTCAGAAAATAATTTTATTGAATTTATGACAAAAATACATGTTGCATGAACTTAAACGCACATGTAAAAAATAAATAACTGAGTGACAAATACTGTATCTAATACTTTGTAAAGCCACCATGGCCTTCTAGAACAGCCAGTAAACGCCTTGCCATTGTCTGATATAGTGGCATGAGGTCATCCAAGCTGGTTGTCTTTCAAGCTAATAGAATGGCCGATTTTAGTTCATCTTTCTTGTTAAACTGGCCTTCCGTTTGCTTAAACACGGCGAACCAGAATACCCCATACGTTCTCCATTATGTTTAAATCATTGCTTTTTGAGGGCCAATCCAGAACTTTAATTTTATTGTCACGGAATCATTTTTTCACGATATGTACTGTATGTACAGATGCACAGTCTTGCAGAAAAATATAATTTCTTCCAGATTTCTTGACTGCTTGACGGAGGAGGTTCTTTGTGAGCATCTGGACATAATCTACAGAGTTCATAGTGTTCTTCATGAACTCTAATTCGAAAGCGCCTTTAAAACCTATGGCTGCCCACACCATGACAGATCCACCTCCAGATTGACGTTTTGAACAGTACATTTTTTTGGTTCTTAAATCGTGCCAGTAGCTATAAAATCCATCCAGGCCATTGAGATTAAACATTTTTTCATTTCAGAAGATGACTTTTTCCCAATTTAGTCGATCTAGAATCCATTTTCTTGCCCATTCCATCCGCATATCTTTGTGCTTTTGAGTGAGGGGGGTTTCGCTTTTAATTTCTTAAATTTAATGAATTTCCAGCTTTGATAGTTCTCCATATGGTTGTCCGATGAACACCTAGCTTGAATTGAGCCTTTATTTTCGCACAGGAAATATTCGTTTTGTTTGTAGCGTTGCATATTCGATATTTGTCGTGATTGGTGAGCTTTCCTGTTCGCTTCTTATACGCTTTTTTCCCATAATTTGCTCCTTTCTTTATATAATTTCGCACAACACTCTCACTTCTTCCAATTCGGCACCCAATTTCACGATTGCTAAAGCTTTTACCACGCATAAAGTCGATTTTTATCTTCTCGTGTACTGTCAAAGTTTACCCTCTTGCCATCCTGAACAAACTTCGTAAATTTTGCACTCAAGCATTAAACTGCTTTTAAGAGAACTTTAGCAACACGACTATCTATGTTTTAATTTAATTCCGGTGGCTCTGTTAAAATTTAAACGCAAACTACAAAGTGCGTTTAATTTCGCGCAACAAACGAAAAACAGTGAAAAATAAGAAAATGCTTAAACACTCATTTACATAAGCTTATATGAGCTTAAACGTATGTGCTCAATGCACCTTATTCAGTTATTAGTCATATGCAATAACTGTAAGTCACATTTCTTCTTTTAAAATTTAAAAAATTCTATTTCTGCTTATTGGAAAAGGTGCGTTTATATTCATGCAACGCACTGTATATATATATATGGTATATATTGCAATTATTTTAAATAATATGGTATAAATAAAAGTTATCTGCTGAGTGATGAGTGGTGCAATTAGGATGTTGAGGCTCCTGATCTGCAGATTCAATAGTTTAAGGAACCGATAATTACCTAAAGTTCGAAAGGAAAGCCGAGTGGAATCACTACAGATTTTTTATTTTTTTATTTTATTTTATTTTATATATTTATTTATTTATTGAGCAAAAGAGATTTAAATATTTGATATTTGCATTATAATTTGGATTTTGGACAATAAGTTTTTCCGACTTAAAGTTAATAAATCTTAGAATTAAACTAAATTATTGTTATAATAAAAATAAATTATTTCCTAAAATTTGATGCAATAAAATTACCATATCATAACACAAATTCCATAATTAATGATGTATCTACGAAATAAATAAAAGGAAATATTGTTTATTCTCTTCTTAATGATTGAAAAATCTAAAAAAATATGTATAATAGATGGCGCCACACCACCGTCCTCCCGAATAGTCCCCATGAAGTGCTGTGAAAACTGGCTTTAAATTCATCCAAATATACTGTTAATTATGAGATTTTAAGTACATATGTTTCTGCACAAAAAGTTAATATTTTGTTTATTTTTATTTTATTTATTTATTTATTTATTTTTGAGAAAATGTGCATTTTTTAGTGTATTAGATTAAATATTTTTAGCCGAAATCGAAATCTTTAACAGACGAATTTATGCTTCAGGTCTGAGTTAACCAATCAGACAGTAATAATTACAAAACTTTGAAAAAATACCATGAAATGTTATAAACTCGCAAACATGCAATAAACTTGTAATTATGCAATATTATAATTATGCATTATGCAATAAACTTATAATTATTACTTTTAAATGCCAGTTCTGTGGTGCTGTCTCATTACAATCAGATAGTAACCTACGTCACTGTCGTATCGTTTGAAGAAAATTTAATCGGAACTGGTCCACGTTACAGAAATATTATACATATAATTAAAAATAATTTTACATATTCATAATAATTTTATTTTGCAAAATATAAATCTTTAAGTAAATCTTATTAATTACAAACAAAAAATAAACTACCTTCACTTTTTTCTATCATAATGTGGTATTAGATAACAACAGATAACAGTATTAGATAAAAATGAAAAAATAATAAAAAAATAAATATTCTATTAGCTAATATGTTTCTATTGATTTATTACTTTAATATATTTTATACATGTTATTAGTGTTAAAATTCAATCATTATAACGTTAAACAATTAAACATTAAGGAGAATTTTTTTTTATTTATTTATTTTTTTTTTAATAAAAAAAAATGTCAATAAACATATAAACAGTAAATACAATAAATTTTACTAAATGAAGAAAAAATAACATAATCACTATTTATAAAATTTAATTGTAAATTTTTAACTAGATACAAAAAATAAAACAAATGTTATGGAAAATAGGGAAAAAAAACAGTTTTTAATTAAAAATGGCCTGAACAAAAGGTAGTGTCTGAAAAAAGAAAATGGTTTCTGGCAATAATTTGGCTATTTGTCATTTCCATTTGCACGCGTGGTTCAAATTTAATGCACTTGTTAATTAAACTTACTTTCCCAATTTCCTTTGGGGATAAACCATCTTTTGGTAATTATTTTTAAACACTTTATGGTAATTTTCTGAAATATTTTTAAATATTTTTACGATATAGAACTAAAGATTTATTGTCACTAATTATTTTAATTAGTTTGTTTTCAAAACATTTATAGTATATTTTCAAATTTTACACATTGAGACATTCGAATGAATAAAACTGAATGAACTGAATAAAAATGCAGATATTTTTACACAGAAATTCAAGATTCTTTCGCGATTTTTTGTTACAAAATATACTACAAATACAAAATATACTATAAAACGATTCGTGAAACACGAATAAAAATTTTTAATCTATTATATTCTGAAAAACTTCCCTTTTAGATTAATATAAGTGACTAGCAAAAAGCGTACCAATCACTGACCGTAAAAATAATGCGATGCCCGTGAAAGTTAAGGAGTTTTTCTCAAGGAAAGAAGGGCAGCGATTATTTTATAAAGAGTCAACGATTTGAATTTTACAACAAGTTATGACAAATACGGGTACTGGAAATTTCTCGCTAAGAAGATAGCTGGTGGTATTGTTTAATGCTCAATTATTCGAATTTTACTCGAATTTTTTACAATGCACTTATTCTTCAATTCTTTATACTTTTAATTAAGAAAAATTGAATTCATTAAGATTTCATTCACAAAATTCTATATTTTATGAGATCTATTCCATCAATCTTTTTAAATTATTAACACTACTGTTCACTGCAATAAAATGTAAACAATTTTCGATTTACTGAGTGTGTAATAAATTAGAGTCAGAGAAAAAGATAAAGAAGAAGAAAAAGAAACTTAAATCTTACCGAAACTATTTCGTCAAGCACAATGTTGAAAAAAAAGAGAGAGAGAGAGAAAAGAAAGGAAATATATATATATATATATATTCATATTTTTATTCTTTAAATACCCATACTCATGAATACCCAAATCGCTAAATATCCCAGTGCGTAAATCTTGTAGGATGTTTATTTATACTAATTTACAAGCCAATCTTAAAATGCAGTTTATTAAAAAAAGAAAAAAAAATCAATATTTCATTTAGAGTAAAGATATTTAGAGGATATATAGTTTGGTTTCAAATATATAATCCCTAAAATTTCACAAATGATTTCTATCACAGATTTTTATTTCCATGGTCTAAAGAAATATAAAAAATAAAAACATCATTTCTAAAAATTTGAACATTTATGTTGCCGAAGACATTCTAGTCATTTTCATATGAAATTAAACTTTAAACTAGTATGTTGTGGCCACCACAAGACTTTCTTCTATATTTTCTTATACAAATTCACGCAGTAACAATATATATATATAAAAAAAAAAATCAGTTTTTTTTCCGTTAAAAGTAAAAAAAATCGATAACTTTGTTTTAAATTACCACATATTTATAGTTCAACCATTCGTTTTAAAGGTATTGACGAGACCTTTCGAAAGATACCGATCTTGAAAATTTACACCCCCTTCGGGGGGGGGGGGGTAACTTCCCCATAGGGTGGGGAAGCGATGCCCCAAATTTTTTTTCCTAATTAACTACTATTATTATCAATAATTCATATTAATTTCACAATCACAAGTTAAGAATAACTCTCATTATGTACATTTATACGAAATTTTTTCCTATACTGCCATGTTAAAAATTTAGAAAAACACAGCGCCACCTGTTGAGCGATTGATCCCCAAATCTAATCAGCCTCAGTTTATGTCAGGGGCCAACTAAATACCAAGTCTGGTTAAATTTCGTAAAAAAAAAAAAAAAAAAAACGATTTTTTTCAGTTTTTTTTTTTTTTTGTTAAAATTTAAAAAAATCGATAACTTTGTTTTAAATTATCACAGATTTATAGTTCAACCATTCGTTTTAAAGGTATTGACGAGACCTTTCGAAAGACACCCATCGTGAAAATTTACTCCCCTCGAGGGGGGACTTCCCCCCCCAGGGGGGGGTGGCGAGCCTCCTATGCATACAAAAAATTTTTCCCAGTTGACTATCTCTATTATAAATAATTCTTGTAAATTTCATAATGATTACTAGAAAATAATTTTCTTTATGCGCATTTATACAAAATTTCGTCCTATATGTTAAAAATTTAGAAAAAGCGGGATGACAACGCAACCTGTAAGACAATATTTACCAAAAGTTGATAGGCACTAACTTATGTCAAGGTGCAACTACATACCAATTTGTATGAAATTCTGTGCAGTAGTTCTTGAGATACAGTTGCCACAAACTTTTGT
Organism: Salticus scenicus; assembly: GCA_963930645.1. Taxonomy (NCBI): domain Eukaryota; kingdom Metazoa; phylum Arthropoda; class Arachnida; order Araneae; family Salticidae; genus Salticus; species Salticus scenicus. Next base: position 211,361,142 of record OZ005652.1, on the reverse strand, counting down.
CACACACACACACACACAAACAGACAGACAGACAGACAGACAGACAGACATTTTCTAAAAATGGTCAAATCGTGTTCTACATCTCTCAAAACGTGTAAATTCATCAAAAACCCGAGGTCGAAAATTTTTACGAATCCAATACTTTCTCTATATTACATATAGAAGAAAGTAAAAATATGTATTAAATATTATGTATATGTTGTGTATATGCATGATATGTATATGTATCATTTATGTATGTTATGTATATGCATGATTTGAAATGACCATAATAATTAATATTTTTACAGTTTCGTTTCCTTCCAAACTTGGACAGATTATGCGTTATAAAAGATACTTTTTTTTTTCGCAATATATATATATATATATATATATATAACTTGACATATAAAATTTTAATTCTTTCTATCTATGTCATATTTCTAGCACTAAGACAAATTGTCTTTGTATCAGTAAAAGCACATTAAAAATGAATCCTTTTACTTTTATACTTTACGTATATTTAAAACCGATTTTCAAGAAGAAAATGTTGTTATACTCTTAACACGACATTTGTAACCTTTACATTTTCAAAATAATTTTTATAGTAGTTATTTCAAATTGGGGAGATGAGATCCCATTTTTATTTTCTTTTTTACATGCTTATGAAGTAAAAGATATTATGATATACATAAAGTACATATCAGCCAATTTTGATCACTACAGGACATTTCAATTTAGAATTATCTGTTATTTTACAAGGTTATTTCGAAACACTAATATGTGTTCGCAATGCATGTAACTAAATAAATTCCAGGTTAAAAAACAATTATATGTAGGACGTTGGTTTATTATTATTATTATTATTATCATAATCGGTTATAATATTTAGATGTACACTTTTTGTTTTCATCACTATAAGAGTTTCCGTTTTAGAAATGTTGCAGAAAAAATAAATTGTGTTCATCACATGATCTTCTGTTTCTGAGAATTCAACAGGATCGAATAAAGAGAATTTAAACAGAACCAATTAGAACAGATTGTATATAAGTAATTTTATAAATGATTAATATATATATATATATATATATATATATATATATATATTGACAATACATGTAAAGTCACTGGAAAAATAATAGTAGAGTATTTACTTCTATGCAGGTTCAAAATTTACAATATTCTTAGTTGGTGTTTTACTTTGATGATCAACAATGACAAAAAATAGTGCCGTAATTTCTGGTAGATACCCCGCAGGTTATATAATCCACTTTGCACCAGAAATTTAAATTGATAAATAAATTTATATTTGTACGAGCTCTTCCTTCAAAAAAGTATAGATTTCTCTATTAAATAAAATTTCTGGTGGAGAAAGGACACATCTTACCTGCGGGTTATCTACCAGAAATTACGGTAATTTAAGGTTGGTACATTACAGAAGTTTTATTTCAGACAGAATAGAATTATCTAATGTTTTCTAAAATAACTTACTGATTTCTACTATTAAGCTTTACTAACACGGAAGTTCTCCACAGACGCAAACGCAAAAGAATTTTGAAAAAAAAAAAAAAAAAAAAAAAAAAAATACAGAATACTCTCCTCACAAGGTTATGTATGTTTAAAAAAAAATTCCGGCAGAAAAAAAAATCACTGTATATTGTCCCTAAAAAAAATATTGAAAAAGCCCGATTCTTGGCTATTATTCGCTCATTGGCGACACAGTGAAAGCTGATGCAAAACAGGTTTTTGATAAATACTCATTACTCAAATACGTTTTCCACACATTCCATACTAAACTAGTTTAATGAAGTTTAAGTAAATACACCTGTTTCGGCGTACATGTAACTGTCTTTGTATTCAATAGATGGCGCTACTAGCGCGCAAGAGAAAAGAGTTATGTATGTTTATGTTTTGATCGGCGATTGCCGTATGCCGTAGAGTAAATAAAGATGTCCGTGAAGTGAGGCCATGTGTGCTTGTGTTCCTTTAATCAACTTAAAAAAAAACAGAGTTTTTCTTAATTCAGTGATTATATCGAAATATTTTACGAGGAAATTTATTCAAGTGTACTATTATAATAAGAAAATCCAGTGATACAGTCCAAATGGTCCGTCGAGCCGGAGAATACCAGAAAATTCTTGAGAACAAGTAAGAGCTCTCTCCCTAACTCTCCTAATTATTTTGAATTAATTGTTTTAACATAATTGTATCTGAGATGGAACAATTAAAAATAAGAAAAAAGGTCCTAAAAGCCACATTAACGCGGCATAAAGACAAAATATCGAATAAAATCAACGATTTCGATTTCGTCCAGCTAGGCCTGATAGAAACCAAAACTAATGAGATATCAACTGACATCAAACTTTTATTTAATTCAATCTTTGAAACGTGCAAAGAAACGGAGCTGGACGAATATATAAAGGAAAAGGATAAGATTGAAGATGTAATAGATGAATTGAGAATAATTATAAATCGTAAGTTAATTGCAATGAAAACCGAAACGAAAAATCCTATAACTTCTGTTACAGATACTAATGAAAAAATTGTTACTCCTGACGTTAAATTACCGACTTTATCGGTACCGTCGTTTAACGGAAAAATTGATAACTGGATTATGTTTAAAGATATGTTCAGAGCTACCATAATCGAAAATAAAACTATTTCAGAAGCAATGAAACTTCAATATCTCAAGGCAAGTTGCAAAGATGAGGCCTTGAGAATAATAAATTCTATATCCATCTCAGATGCAAATTTTGAAATTGCATGGAATCTTTTATTGGATCGTTTTGAAAATAAGCGAGAGCTTGTTAACTCTATCATTAAAAAGTTATTGAATCAACCTAATGTGAATGAGTCATCTAGTTCTATTCTAGGTTTGATTGATGTTACTAATGAATGCATTAGGTCATTATCTAATTTAAATTACAAAGTAGAGAATTTATCCGAAACTATGTTAGTATATATAATTGTTGAAAAATTAGACAAATCTACACGTTATTGGTGGGAAAAGGAACTAAAAAATTCTGAGGATTTTGGTTCTCTTGAACAATTACTTTCTTTTCTGCAAAGTCAAGCAAGAATGCTCCAAAATAGTAAGGTGAAAGAAATAAAAATTAATCGTAATTTTCCACATAAAGTGGCGAGTATGATGTCAACATCCAATTCAAAAAGTACAAACTTTAAGTGTTTAAAATGTCGTAGAGAAGAATTTCATGGATTATATAAATGTCCAGAATTTATAAATCTTTCCATAAATGATAGGTGTGAATTTGTAAAAAGAAATAAACTATGTTTTAATTGCTTAAAAAATCACGCTGTCAAAAACTGTACTTCCACTTACCGCTGTCAAAAATGTTCCAAGAAACATTCTACGTTGCTTCACTTTGAAAATGAAAAAATGAACAGGTGTGAGAATAAACAAAATGATGATTCCTTATTTCCAGAAACTGCACCAACAGTAAGCCTCAATCCCCGTGCTGAGAGTTTCGAATTGTCTAGTAATGTAAACACGTTTACCGGTACATCTATCAGCGGAATAAATAATGAAAAAACTGTCATTCTTTCAACTGCAAATATTTTTATCCGAGATAATTGCGGAGTGCTGAGACGAGCCACTGCATTGCTCGATGTAGGCTCAATGTCGTCGTTTATGACCACTGAATTTGCAGATTTATTAAAAATTAAAAAAGAAAAAATATCTGTAGCAGTGTCTGGATTAAGTAATGCTAAGGTAAATGTAAAATCAAAGCTGCATGCTGTAATTTCGAATGGGGTTGACTTTGAGATGCCTTTAGAATTTTTATGTGTTTCTAATATAGCAGACACTATTCCTATGAATCGTATTCACATTCCAGTTAATAATTTACCCCAAAATATCAAGCTTGCAGATCCCCTTTTCGATAAACCAAAAAAGATAAATGTTTTACTAGGTGCCGAAATATTCTATCAACTCATAAAATTTGGTCAAATTGAGATGCCTAATTCAGAATTAAAATTTCAAAATTCTGTATTTGGTTTTATAGCCTATGGTAGTGTTTCAAATTCAATAAGTGAGAACCAGCAAAAAATACTTTGTGGATTGGTTTATGATTGTAGGGACTTAGAGAATGACATAAAAAACTTTTGGCAACTTGAGGCTATAGGGATTAAAGATGATCCTTATTTACACGAAACGGATCAATCCTTGGAACATTTCGAGAAGACTGTGTGTTTTAAAGGTAACCGTTATGAAGTAGAACTGCCATGGAAGAGAGATTGGAGAGAGCTCAGTGATAATTATACAGTTGCAAAAAAGAGATTAAATTCACTTACAAGAAGATTTGAAAAAGATCCAATTCTCCACTTACAATATTGTGAAACCTTGTGTGACTATGAAAAAAGGGGTATTATAGAAAAAGTAAATAATTCACAAAAATCTGTAGAGAACCCTGTTTATTACATGCCCCACCAAGAGACTAGAGTTTGACTACTAAAATGAGAATTGTGTTCGATGCAAGTTCAAGTTATGATTTTCATCATTTGAGTCTGAATGACTGTCTTTGGTCAGGACAAAATCTAAATTTAAATATATTTGATATACTCGTGAATTTCAGGCTCAACAAGATTGCATTTGTGGCTGACATAGAGAAAGCTTTTATTCAAATATTATTGGCTGAGAAAGACAGAGATGCTGTGCGATTTCTTTGGAAAGATAATGACACCCTTAAAATTTATAGGTTTACAAGAGTTCTTTTTGGTGTTACCTGCAGCCCATTCCTTCTTTCTGCCACTATAAAAATACATCTGGAAAAATTCCAAGATAAATACCCGAACACAACAGATTGCTTACTTAGAGGCCTCTATGTCGACGACTTTATATCTGGAGCAGATGAATTACAAGAAGCATTAAGCATTTCTAAGGAAGCCTTATCTATTATGAGTCAAGCTAGTATGGTGTTAAGGAAGTGGATAACTAACGATAAAGATTTAATGCAATTGTGGAGAGGTGAAGAGTTCGACACTCAAATACAGGAAAATCATGCCAACTCAAAATCCCATACAACTAAAGTACTTGGCATGTTATGGAATATTAAGGAAGATTGTTTCATAATGGGATTGCAGAACCTAGCAGATGTATTAAAGGAAAATGGAAATACCAAACGCTTCCTTCTGAAAGCAATAGGAAAAATTTTTGATCCTCTTGGAATGCTCACCCCATTTACAATTCGTGTAAAATGCATTCTTCAAACTTTGTGGATGAAGAGGATTTCATGGGACGAGCAATTACCTTCAGATATTAGAAATGTGTGGTTAAAGTGGTGTTCTGAGATTACTGAGCTTTTCGAGCTTCAAGTTCCTAGAAACATACTTAATTCTTCGAAGGAAGAATCCACCGACATCATAGAGCTTCACTGTTTTTGTGATGCAAGCCAAAAGGCTTATGGTGCTGCTATATATCTCAGAGTTGTGAAAGATGATAAAATTGAAGTAAATCTCCTGGCATCGAAAGGTCGAGTTGCTCCCCTGAAGAAAATTACCTTACCTCGTCTGGAACTTCTTGGTGCCTTGCTTGTCGCACGACTTGCCAGCAAAGTTAAGGCGATAGTTGATCACAAAAAACCTTCAAAGGCCTTCTTCTGGACAGATTCTAAAATCACATTATATTGGATAAAGGGGTCAAGTAAGCGTTGGAAATCTTTCGTAGCTAACCGAGTGGAAGAGATCCAAAGTCTTTGTGATAGTGGTGCTTGGGCTCATTGTCCCGGGTCTCTTAACCCTGCAGATCTCCTTAGTCGAGGAGCCAGTGTTGACATTCTTCGAAGCAGTGACATATGGTTTAAGGGTCCTCAGTTCCTTAGAAAGAAAATTGACATTTTTCAAGATTATAATGAAACTTCAGTATCACTCGAGGAAGTTTCACAAGAACTCAAAAAAGACTTTTCTCCCCTTGCTTTTCCTCTTTTTAACCACCATGCTTCCTTAATTAATGAAATTCTCAAATTAAGTAATAATTATATGACAATTATTCATATTATGTGCTATATTTTTAGATTTGTAAACAACATCAAGAATAAGGAGAAAATTGTGGGTCACCTTACCTGGGAAGAAATAAAGAGGTCCGAGGTATTCTTGATTAAAACTATACAACATGGTGAGTTTGACTCTGAGATTTGCAGTATTAAGAGAGGTAACATTGTTCCAAATAATAGTAAGTTGAAATTTTTAAATTGTTTCTTAGATGAAAATAATATTCTCCGGGTAGGTGGTAGGTTGAAGAATTCTGACCTTGGTGCGTATGAGAAAAACCCAATTGTTTTGCCTGATAAACACCCATTCACCATAATTATTGTAAGATATTATCATTTGAAGTATTTGCATGTGGGATCCCATACATTATTATACCTTATAAGACGTAAATTTTGGATTATAAATGGTCGGAATGTCTGTCGAAAAGTTGTATTTGAATGCATTACATGCTTTAAAAACAAACCTGTATTGGAAAATCAAATAATGGGTGATTTGCCCAGAGAAAGGGTTGCCCCTTCTTTTCCCTTTACAAATGTTGGTACTGACTTTTGTGGCCCCTTTTATATCAAATTCAAGGGTCAACGGAAGGGAACATTAAATAAGGTATATGTATGTATATTTGTGTGTCTGAGCACAAAAGCCATACATTTAGATTTTGTAACTGATCTTACTTCAGATGCGTTTATTGCTTGTTTAAGGCGTTTCTTCAGTCGTAGGGGAAGGTGTTCAAAAATATTCAGTAACAATGCAAAGAATTTTTTAGGTGCTAGCATTGAACTGAGAAAACTACATAAATTAATCAAACATCCAGATGGAACATTAGCTAATTTTTTTTCAGAAGAAAATATTGATTGGAAATTTATCCCTCCAAAATCACCTAACTTTGGAGGTCTTTGGGAATCCGGTGTTAAATCCTTTAAACACCATTTGAAACGTGTCATAGGGAATGCTCATTTGTCTTTAGAAGAATTTCTAACTATAATATTAGAGATAGAGAGTGTTTTAAATTCCAGACCCCTCACCCCCCTATCATCTGATTTTGATAACTTCGAAACCTTATCACCTGGTCACTTTCTGATAGGAAGACCCCTTACCTCAATTCCCGAACCCCAGATTGTGGAAATTCCTGAAAATCGACTCAACAAATGGAAAAAAATTACCAGGTATAGTCAACAAATTTGGATGTTGTGGAAAAGAGACTATCTAAACAATCTCCAGCAACGTACAAAATGGAGATCCCCCCAAAAAAATGTAAATGTGGGTTCACTCGTGTTGATTAAAGATGATAATATGCCTAGTACGAAATGGTTGACTGGTAGAATTTCAGAAATAATTTTGGGACAGGATGAAAGAGTTAGGGTTATTAATGTCATGCTGCCAAATAAGAAAATACTTAAAAAAAATGTTAGAGATATATGTGTTCTTCCTGTAAAGGCTAATTAGAGTTCCTATTTTTTTTTGTTTTGTAAATTTGACTCTCAACAATGTGGATATAAATTCAAATATGGATGTTATGCTTATATTAAAAAATTGTATTTAATGTTTAATAATGCTGTTTTCTATTATATTGAGTTGTATATGTGCTATGTTTTAGTGAGTCAAGATTTATGTTGAAACCCTTGGGGTTTCAAGGCCGGGAGTATGTTTCGGCGTACATGTAACTGTCTTTGTATTCAATAGATGGCGCTACTAGCGCGCAAGAGAAAAGAGTTATGTATGTTTATGTTTTGATCGGCGATTGCCGTATGCCGTAGAGTAAATAAAGATGTCCGTGAAGTGAGGCCATGTGTGCTTGTGTTCCTTTAATCAACTTAAAAAAAAAACAGAGTTTTTCTTAATTCAGTGATTATATCGAAATATTTTACGAGGAAATTTATTCAAGTGTACTATTATAATAAGAAAATCCAGTGATACAGTCCAACACCTTTGTAACTACAATTTTGTCAGATATATTTATCAGTAAACCAGTATCCGCTTTGAATGCTGAACTCGTGCCTACTTTGTTCGCCTGACGAAGAATCATGTACTCTTTCGACCCGAAACAATTGTTGCGAGTTTTTTGTATTTTATGGTATTTATTCAAAATTTTGTAAGTATTATTTGCAACGCCAGTTCTGTGGTGCTTTCTTAATAATTAGGCAGTATACTCATTTTACGATATTTCGTTAGGCAAAGGATCTTGATATGCTTTCAAATTTTTCATAACTTGCACACTTACGTATTTTTAATATTTCAACAATGCAGTTTTAAATTTAATTTCTTCTTTTGTAACATTTGTCAGTGCCATAGTTCTTCTATGCATTGTTAATACAGCAACGGAAAAAACATTGCACGGGTTAATTTCCAAAGATTTTGACTTCAATAAAAATTTAATTTTTCAAATTGTAAAATTTACTTTAAAGGCTAAATAAAAGTAAAAATAAAAAATTGCAACTTGCAAAATACAGAAGTTTCTTTCTTTCTTTCCTTTTTTTTTTTTTTTTTTTTTTTTTTTGAACATGCTTTTATTAGCTTCACCTGTATGTATGTTTGTATGTATATTTATAACCGCTCTGGGAGCAAACAAAAAATCTATATTGTAAAAAAAAAGACTTTCCCTACGTGAACGATGTGGCTGTGAGGTAAAGCTCCGGGCTACGAACCTAAAGGTCTAACGTTCGAGCTCAGTCAGGGGAAATTTTTTAAAAATGGTTTTTGTTTAATTCTAAATTATTTTATAATCACCCTACAATATGGTGTGCCACTCACACAATTTTTTCTTACCCTGCATTTTAATACTGTAAGGATAGATATTTTGTGCTTTTTGGTTCACATTTCAATAAAGGCGTGTTCTTTAATTTTTTAAAAGTATGTTTTTTTTTTTTTCACGTATCAATTAAAAAACTAAAGATATGTATAATTTAAACGTGTATTTGACATACAATTCAAATATTTGCAACTTGCAAGGTAATTTTTTTTTCAAAGGTAAAATGAGATACTTTTAATAAAAGGTCGCATACATATACTATACAAGTTTGTATGAGAAACAGGCAACTCCTTCTACGATTATTTTCAAACTATATTTACTACAACGCTATTCAGAAATATTTGTTTTGCAAGAAACTCTTACACGCATTGAAATTACTTGTATTTGGAGGGAAAGGATGTTGCTCGCCAAATCGCGTGTACTTTTTTTCTTTTTGCGCCAAATATTCGAATGTATTTTATTATTATTTTTTTTTATAGCATTGTTAGTGGGATTCCGCCGATAAATTTGACTGATCTTGTATTACCTATGTAATCCTCTGTAATTTTTTCACAATATCTTGAGTATGCACTTTAAGGAGACCTTCTTTGTAAGATTACAACAAGTTGTTGATTACTGTACCTGAACAAGCGGTAACCGTGCTTTGCAGTGTATATATATATATATATATATATATATATATATATATATATATATATATATATGTATATATATTTAACTTTTTTAGTACGAGTAACAGCTTTGTTGTATTTTTTCGAGCATACTCATCGAACAAAGTGCATTCATCGTCTAGAAACTATTGCTTTATTTACGAACTACTGTGTGTAGCGCGTTGGTGGTTGAGGAGTTAAAGGTAATTGATTCCGCTATTATCCTAAGCCGAGGGGGAGAAATTGAATGGGGTTTTTCTAGAATGTTCCTAACCATATTCATGCGAGTTTCGAAAAAAGAAGCACAAAAAATTCCAAACGGCTTGTTTGACGATTGTGACCCGTGTTCCATATTTTGCGACTTTTTTCTTCAATAGTCACTAATAATTTTGAGAAGTGATAATTAATATACATAATTGATGATTAATCATCTATTACGTATATTATTTATGTATAATCGTCTATAATGCATATCGATTAATAATCGTCTAATATTTATATCAAGTATCACTTCTAAGAATTATTGGTGACTATTGAATAAAAAAAGTCACAAAATCTGGAAAAACTGATTACGACTTGAGTCTGTATGAATTTGGTATCGCTTATCTGCCAGTTTTGTAAAAAGTACATTTCAGCTACTGTTACGAATTAACAAACATGGAAAAATCAACATTTTCTTAACAATATGTGCGGTTTAGTAAGTGTAAAAAAAATCATAAAGTGTTTACCTCAGATAGTTCTTTTTTTTTTTTTTTTTTTTTTTTTCATTTGAAAATTGATTTAAGCAAAAATTATAATTTATTAATTGAACGAAGCTTTCTAAATTATATCCTGTACAGTAGTTTCTTTACACATATTTTGACTTTAATTGCTTTTTTAAATAAACTTTATTACTAAATATTATATTTTTAATAAATGAAAATTGAAAAAATTTAACATAATTCTAAAATTATCTTTTTATATTTAAACACATTTGTCTATCTATAAATCAATATTTTAATTTGATAATATTTTATCAGTTAATCTACACTATCTATTAATAAATATTTGGACACTTTCGAATTCAGACTTTTGTCAAAAAATTCAAAAATTTCTTTAAGTATCATCTTGAAACTTTGGTAGTGTAAAGAACATGTTATACCTCATATGTTTCAGTAAAAGTTTTGTCCTGAAGAGAAAAATGGGACCATTAAAAAATTAAACAAAAGTTAAAATGCTTTGGCTGAAGCATGTGATTAAGAGAATTTTTCTCATTATCTGTATAAATTTGCATGAGGCTACCACATATATTAAGATACATAAGATATAACAGTTTAAAAAAAAATTTAATATATATATATATATATATATAATACGTAGGGTATTATACCGAATGCAAAGACATTTTTAGAAAATTTGGAAACTATATTAGGCACAGCATACTGCAGTAAGAATGCAAAAATGTTAAATATCTTATGAAATATGAGCATGTTTAATAAACGATTTTTTAATCCTGCATACGCTAGTTTTTTTTTTTTTTTTTTTTTTTCAATTCATTTGCATAATTTAATAGCCAAAAGTATTGAACAACTTACACAAAACCCCTAACAAATGTTGTGTAAATTCAAAAAAATATTAGAGATAGGGACAGAATTTCATTTCTCTCAATATAAAAGATAAAATATAAGTGTTTTACACACATTTTTATTTTGATTCAGTGAATTACCAATGGCAATACCGTGTCCACTGATCGTAAATAAATATTAATATAATCCCCTATCATCTTCCTTTTTTATTTTGAGAAGAACTAAAATTCTGTTCATTCTATCTCTCATAACATTTTCAATTTACACGATGTTTGTTTGGGGTTTTCGAATAAGTTGCTCAATACTTTTGGCTATTAAATTATGAAAATATATATTTTTTTAAAGCTAGCGCATGCGTAGTTGAAATTATTTAGTAAAAATCCTCATATTTCGCAAGATATTTAAAATTTTTGCATTCTGATTGCAGTATGCTGTGTCTAATGAAGTATGCCCAATTTTCTAAAAATGGCTTTGCGCTGAGTCTAATATCCTACCTCTTATAATTAAAAAAGTGGATTTTTTCTTTGCATTAAAAAAAAAAAAAAAAAAAAAAAACTGTTATATCTCCATGAATATATGTGGTAGCCTCATAAAATTTTTTACAGATAATGAGAAAAATTCTCTTAATCACATGTTACAGCCAAAATGTATTTAAAGCTTTATTTTTTAAAAGGTGATTCAAAATATTTTGATTTTCTGATTAATTTTTTACTGTTCCCCTTTTCCCTTTTCAGGACACAACTTTTGCTGAAATATATGAAATATAACATGTTCTTTACACTAAATAGTTTCAAGATGATTCCTAAAGAACTTTTCTAGACATGACAAAATGTCTAAATTTGAAAGAGTCCAAATACTTATTGGTATGATAGTGTATTAATTAATCTTTTACACGCTGCATTCAGATACGGGTGTAATTTAAATTAGTTTTTTACATATTTTGCCTTCTAATCTTTAGATTAAAAAAACTCGATCATTAAAATGTGTACAAAATAAATAAATAAATAAATGTAATTTAAGATTATTATATTTAAGATTATTAATTTAATATTATTATATTTCATATTATTAATTTAATGTTATTATATTTTAATGTTTTTATATTTTATTTTATTTTAATAATGTAAGCTATTTTGAACATGCCAGCCCATTTTTAGAAGCATTTGCGTATTTTTCTAAATTATATGATTTTTTAAACCGTGGGGTAAAAGAGAAAATGACAAAATAGGTCATTTTTATAATTTTCTGTACATTTCCCTTTTTATGATTGAACTGTAATTTCTATTTCAAAAAATCAAGTCATCTTTCTATTATATATGATAATTTTTTCAAGTCAATATTCATGATATTTAATTTCTAAACGAAATTTTAATTTAATGTTCCATTTATGGAACATTGACGAGTAAAAGGTTAAACTGTTGGAAAAATCAAAACGTATTCTTTGAGAGTTAATAATTCAATCCTTAAAGCTTTATCAGACACAACGACTTTACAGGCGATTTTAGAGGCAACCACTGATTAGTGCCGATTTTCCAGAGGAAAATGTCTCTACTCCCGGTGAGATAGCGTCCACTGGACTTGCCCCACTTTTTCAGTGCTGTCTTGATAAAATTGTCTCTATATTCAAATTCTTCTCAGATTCATCCAATCAGGATGCGCTATTTTGATACGTTCTATTTCCAAGATGCCTGAACCAGGAAATCGTTTAAAGTGAACATTTCGATATGACGTATTATCGTTAAGCACATTTATTTTACAGTTTTATGATAAGAATTTTGAATTAATCGTTTTTATTTTCGTATGGCGATATCACAACAGTTGTAACAAAGATCAAAGTAGAAATAATAATGCGATATTTAACACAAACGAAAGGAAAATCTAACACTAAGCATTGTGTATTTTATTCGTGCTAAGAAAATTGACAATCGTCAAATTTTAGCCTTCTTTCATACAACTTTTTACCCGTCTGTTGTAACCTCTAAGGTGTTTTCGTCAAGGAAAAATCGGTGCTAAAGTCAGCTCAAATATTTGCTGTTTCAAAAGTGCCCGTGTCGGATAAGCGCTTTACAATTTATATATACTATTTATTTAATAAATTGTTTTTTTAGAATTCCTGAGTTCTGTAGCTAAATCGTTTTATAAAAATATGCCCCCATTTCCCAGCTTGAGGTTATTCTATAATTGTTTGTTTTTACAATATTTTTTATTTCATAATAGTTAAATATCGCAATACAGGGCATTTAAATGTTATTAGGTGATGATTTATTTTTCTAAATTATATTATATTGCAATTGTTTGACACTGTCGGGTTCCACATCACAGAGGATAATTTGGCAAGATCGTTTGCCATGACTAATTGATTTAAGTATGCGTAATGCACATTCTAAATTTCAAATATTTATATTATTTTATTCGAAAGACAAACAAAATTATTTGGCATTAAATGTTTGGCTTTTTCTGACTCTTGGCGTTATTCAGCTCAATCATCTCTCATTAGTCTTTGCGAATTTTTGTAAGATCGCTTTTTAACTCGCTTTTTAGTAACACTTATATATTTTTCTCGCTTTCTCACCATCACATAAGTAACTCTCTGTATGTCGTTAAATTGTATTTAAAAAAGTTCATATTCATTATTTGAGTGATATTAATCGCAGATGTAATTTGCTCTACGTTCAAAAAGATGTATTCAGCTAAACCTTTTCGTTAATATCTTCATGGCTATTGCATATAATGGCGTTCTCAAACTTGGTTTGTAAGCTTTTCAATCGATTTCAAATATACATTTAGAAAAAGATACCACATATCTATAGTTTTGTTACCCTATATTTTAAATTTTTAAATAGCTTACGAAAATTATTCTTTGGAACACATTTTATAAATTAGTTAACTGTATCATTCAGAAATTTTCTTCACCAACACTTCCAAAACCCATTGTTTAACAAATAATAATAAGTAAATAATAAAAATGTATACAATTAATTAAATTAATTTAATAATCTTAATCACTTTTCTGATTAGATTATTTCCAAACAGTCTGTTCCTTGTCTGCTTCAACCTGACCTCTACCTTCTTTAAAAATATTCGGGTATCTGAGTTATAAAATGCAACTCGTGTATAAAAATTATCCTACCAATTTAGAGCGGAGGTGAGGAATCAAACATACAAAACAATGTCATTAAACGCTGGTGTTCATGTAATATTTTTCAGTTCATTAAAATTTTAATTTTAGTCACACAGTGTATTTCTAGATAAATAAATTTGACAAACGCTTCAAACATAATAACGTCTGCGAAAGAGATTATCACTTTATCGTACAAGGCAATCAATTAACATTTCTAATAGGAATATGCATTTCAAGTAGCCGCTGTTTATCTGTAAGATGCTTCTACATTAAAGTGATATAATATAGAGATCTCTATCGACACAACAAAGCTTCGTGAATCTCTTCAACGATAAATCTCTAGATTAAGTCTAGTTAATGAGAATCTATATGTATGAGGTTTCAATGCATTTAGTAAAACTAGGGTAGAGGATTTTGATATTTATACAGGATATTGATGTAAACTGATACACTAGCTAGCTTCAATTACATATTATAAGAACTCAGATTTAATTATTTTGCATAATGCCTGTAGACGTATCATTTAATAGCCTGGTGATTTTATGTATCTAATAAATCCAAATTGCATATTTTATATATAATATCTCTGTTTCAAATTTATAAAGTATTCAGTAAGTAAATTCCAATTTCATTTAATAAAAAGTTATGTTTCTTAGGCAAATAAGAATATCAAATATTAAATTGTAATATAAATATGGAAGTAGCGAATTAAAATTTAACTACTTACAGTAAATATCTTTTACAAATCTAGTCTATTAATATAGGTAAAGCGCATATTGAACGCATGATAATTCAACTGTATATTTCCGAGAAAGTTACAGGATTTTTTTTTTTTTTTTTTTAGGATACGTATTCATATGAATGTCACGAATTTCGAATAACTTAAGAAGAAAACTATTAAAAACACAGAGTTTAATAAGAACCCATGCGAACTTAGATGAATTTGAATTGAAGCATAGGTAACTTAGCTAATGATACGAACTTTTCTTCATTAAAAGAATAAATTTTGTTCATATATTACTCTATCTGTAAAGTGATATATTTCTATTTATGTATTTTTATAAACATGGTTTTATTTTAAATAAATAAATGTATCCCACAATCTATTAACAACACTATACCATTTTTTCTGACTTTTTGAAAAATATTTTTGCCGTTGCCTTTTTAGAAATATATTTTAAATACAGGACATTTTGTTGTATATTTCGATTTAAAAATGAGTGGAGGTGATGATATTTTTAAAGACCAAAAATTAAGAATTTTTTGTTTGTTTGTTTGTATTTATAGCATTTATAACTAATGAAATAAATATAAAAAGATGGACGATCAGTCTTCTACTTTTAGTGCTCCACTCTTTGACCATAGAAGCTACCTATTTTCCCCATCAATGAGTCATGAACAAAATATATTTGAAGGAAGAGTACTTTTTACTAGATATTTCTATATTTTACGTCATAGTTGTTTGAGTAAATAGCCAATGAGCGAAAGATCTGCTAAATCAGCAAAACTGTTACTTTAAAACAACAACAAAATTTGGATTTTGAAGCAGTAGCAAAAAAAAAAAAAAAAAATGTTTTATTAAAATAATTTTTGTTGTTTACACAAAACGTTTTTTTTATTTTTTTTTTCTGTGAGTGAACATTTAATATTATATAAATATTCAGGTAAAAATTGGTGAAAAAATAATATGGAAACTAATGAGAATTGAAATACACGAAAAGGATACAAATAAAATATATTTGTCTTCAATACATTTAAAATTATTATTAATTTTATTTCTATATTCCTTTAAATCAACAAATAGCATTAAAAGAACAAAAATTATAAACTTGGATATAGCAATGGATATTACTACCATAAATATCATTTGAAATACACAATATTATAAATAGCATTAAAAGAGACGATATGTGACATTTTTCACTAAAATGAAACTTTTCAATCGTCCAATATCGAATTTTTACTTTTCTTACCAACACAACCAATCAAAAAATAAACAGAAATTCACTTTATTTATTAATTTTGATGTATATATCTATCTATATGTATATAAAAGAGAAGAGTCTGTCTGTGTGTGTGTGTGTGTGTGTGTGTGTGTGTGTCCGCTATAGAATCCTAGGCCGTTTCACCGAGCGGGACCAAATTTGGCACGGTTAATGTTTACGACCCGAGAAATACAACGCCGCACGCGATTTTACAAAATTCGCCCCCCAAGGGGGGGGGGGAGGGGGGGGCAAAACGTAATTTCACAAAATCCTTCATATATCAAACAAAAAAAACAGATATCAGTAAAATTTTTGCTTTAAAATATAGCAAATACAAAAGTCTAAAAATCGGTTTCTGGAATTTTTGAGATTCGGTGCCCATGGGGGGCGGGGGGGGGGGGCAAAACGTGATTTCACTTGCATAAAACGTGATTTCGCATAATCCTATATATCTCAAACAAAAAAATAGATATACGTGAAATTTTTGCTCTAAAATATAGCTAATACAACTATCTAAAAACTAATTTCTGGAATTTTAGAAATTCAGCCCCCAGGTGGGGCAGCAAGGGGGATGGGCTATGGAGCAAAAACAAATAGAAGGACAGTTAGGCCGTTCAAAATTGGTACAGATAGGTTTTAAAGGCCTGCAAGTCGAAAGGGGATATTTTCGATTGTGTAAAGTTATTAGGAGGGGCAAGAAGGGGGGGGGCGGGGAGGGGGGGCAAAAAAATAAAAATAGTGTCAGATCTTTCAAAATTGGTACGTAGAGGTTTTCGATACTTGCAAATCGATTGCGGATATTTTTGAATTTGTAAAATTATTAGGACGGGCGGGTAGGGGGGTGGGGCGGTAAGGGGGCCTATGGGACAAAAACAAATAGAAATACAGTTAGGCCGTTCAAAATTGGTACAGATAGGTTTAAGAGGCCTGCAAGTCGAATGGGGATATTTTCGATTGTGTAAAGTTATTAGGAGGGGAAAGAGGGGGGAGGGGAGGGGGGAAAAATAAAAATAGTGTCAGATCGTTTAAAATTGGTACATAGAGGTTTTCGATATTTACAAATCGATTGCGGATATTTTTGAATTTGTAAAATTATTAGGAGGGGCGGGAAGGCGGTGGGGCGGTAAGGGGGGCTATGGGCAAAAACAAATAGAAATACAGTTAGGCCGTTCAACATTGATACAAACAGGTTTTAAAGGCCTGGAACTGGAATGGGGATATTTTCGAAAGTGTAAAGTTATTAGGATGGGCGAGAAGAGGGGAGGGGAGAGGGGGGGGGGGTAAAAAAATAAGAATACAGTTAGATCGTTCAAAATTGGTATATAGAGGTTTTCGATACTTACAAATCGATTGCGGATATTTTCGAATTTGTAAAATTATTAGGAGGGGCGGTAAGGGGGGGGCTATGGTCAAAATCAAATAGAAATACAGTTAGGCCGTTCAAAATTGGTACAGATAGGTTTTAGAGGCCTGCAAATCGAATGGAGATATTTTCGAAAGTGTAAAGTTATTAGAAAGGACGGGAAGGGGGGGGACAGAGGGGCAAAAAAAATAGAGTTAGATCATTCAAAATTGGTACATCGAGGTTTTCGATACCTACAAATCGATTGTGGATATTTTTGAATTTTTAAAATTATTGGGAGGGGCAGGAAGGGGAATTAAGCGGTTGGGCAAAAAAATAAAGATAGAGATAGATCGTTCAAAACTGGTGCATAGAGGTTTTTGATACTTACAAATCGATTGCGGATATTTTCGAATTTTTAAAATTGTTAGGGCGCTCATATATATGCATTCGCGCGTGCGCATCACGCACGGGTCTACGCTGCCGAAGGCAGTGGTGACCCGGTGCGACATTTTTCCCGATCAGAGTTTTTTTTTTTTCTTTTTCACATGATAAAAATTAATGCAATTTTGAGAATTCACTAATTATAATGATTCATTTAAAAATAGTGACCAGCGAAGCGGGCATAGCCTGCTAGTATATATATATATATATATATGTGTGTGTGTGTGTGTGTGTGTGTGTGTGTGTGTGTGTTTGTAACTTTTATTATAACAAGATTTTTTTCATGCAAAATGCTTTTATTTTAATATATATATATATATATATATATATATATATATATATATTATTTTTTTTTTAAACATCGTTATTTTAAAGTATATTAGTTGAAAATTCTTTCGAATTTTAAATTATAACATGTGTGAGGATACATATATTTCTTTTTAAACCTTACGTTTAGCAATAAAAAAAATTCGAAAATCTAAAATTTTGGTAACAATTCTCAAACTTCCATATATCTTTCAATCTTACGCATAATATAGTATAAGTTACATAATTATCATAAGTTTAATGGAATAAAAATATTCTGTTGTAAACAAATATTTATAAACTAAAGAACGTAAATTTACTGCAATTGTTTTCTAGCTTCAACTAGAAAACTAAATTTTAACAACCGTATCTACTTAAAAAAATTATTTTCTTTACTTTACAGCAGTAATAGCATATGCAATATCCTATTATCACTCTGTAACTTAGAGTAATCGATTAACGAAACTGATAGGTTTATGTATTTCAAGTAGTCACTGCCATTTCCATACAATGTTTATTCA
Source organism: Salticus scenicus (assembly GCA_963930645.1). Taxonomy (NCBI): domain Eukaryota; kingdom Metazoa; phylum Arthropoda; class Arachnida; order Araneae; family Salticidae; genus Salticus; species Salticus scenicus. Next base: position 211,342,477 of record OZ005652.1, on the reverse strand, counting down.
TTAATTTAGTTTGATATGTATTCCAAGCTTAATAGTTAAGTTCGGTGTATCTCTCAGTTGATAAATCTTGAGTTTAGATCTAATTAATGAGGAACTGTATGTATGAAATTTCGGTATCTGTAATGAAGTGAAAATTTTCATTTCTCTAGTAAGGTCTGATGTAAGTTGTTACTTTAAGCTTTCTTTTGTTTCTGAACCTAATTCGAACATTTAATTAAATATATATTTTAAGAATCATTCAATAAAAAAACCTTTTTAGCAAATAGATGAATTTGAAAATTATACATCATTTAAATTTTTGTTTCAAACGAACTAGTGTGTTTTTGCAATTTATAGGGTTAGCTTTCAAAGTTTTTGCAATTTATGTTGATTGTTTATAAAGCATTCTCTTATTTATAACATTTTAACTTCAGTACTTTTTTCATAAATTTATTTTCCTATTACCATTTAACAGACTTTGCATCAGAGGTTTCCAAAATTAGTGTAAGTTATCAAAGAATATAAACCTTAATTAGCACGAGAAAATCGAATTCATAAAGCAGGTTGCCACTTTGATGTTCTTGTCATAAACCAAATCTGAATGTCCAGATTTAAATTTAACATAGAAACATACAGGGAGATCCTAAAGTCTCAGAAAAAAATAAAAAATACCTTATTTAACTATTGACTGTATTTCTATGGTTTTCAGCAAAATGCACAGAATAGCACTTGATTTATATATAAGAAAAACTATTAGTTACACATTTTTCACTAGCACAACGCGCTTTAATCACAGTATTCTCTCCTATTTTAAACAGCTTTCGTCTAGAACAGCTTTCGCTTTCTCAAATGACGTTATTTTGTAAATAATGAAGCTTTTCCAATGAGCATTTTCATTACAAAACGCATGAGAGCTATTCTCAGGAATGACGTTCGACATATTGGTCATTTCTAGACCTAATTACGTTTTTAAATGTACTGCGCTACTGTAAAAAATAATTTTACAAATAGAGCGCCGCACATTGCGACGGACTGCAAATCTTGCGCACAAAACTCTAAAAATCAGTTCTCAAAATAACTATTTTTGACCTTTCAAAAACAAAGTAGATACCCTAGACAAATTATTCCCATACTATAATAACAATAAGCGCCCAACTTCCTTTGAGAATCTTTCGGCGAAAATAAGTTCCCACCAGTTTTCCATTAAGGTCATCGTCAGGCATATCCATCCGCTTCATTTTACAGGTCTTGTTGTGAAGATACGTGCTTCCGATATATTTTTTTTTAGCATGGATATTTTGCATCAAGGTAAGTAGTTTGTATTTTCATACGTTAATAAATTGTTTTTTCATATTTATTTCATAACATTTGATCAAATTTGTGTTAAAAATTGCATTAAATTCAGTCAAAGTTTGGATACCTTTAGGATGCCAAAACTTTTGTACATTTTAGTACACGCTGATTCTAGTTCCATTTTTTCTTCCTCGTTTCTTGCAGTCTTTATATAAGTAAATTTGTCATTTGCATTTTAAGAAGATATTTATTTTTTTTTACAGTTAATCTGCTTGCTGTTTCGAGAAGGGAACTTTACGAAAAGTTGAAAAATGAATCTAATAACTCTTGCACGGCAAAATGTAAGCTTGAAAACATGATTGTTGATTACTTCAAAGAGAAATTCAACTTACGAAACTGTTCTCAACTGATGTTGAAAAATTGATCCGATTTGTACATTCATTAATGATTAAATTGCACAATTTAGCGATTAGAGCAGTTTATTCCTTATTTTGCCTCCTACTTGTGCATACATCAAGTTTTAATTGCAATGCTGACTTGGTGGATAAAGCGTTATTGGTGAAGATGTTTTCCCTCAGGAAAGAACCGCCGACTGAAGCGGCAGTTAGCAGTGTTATAACTCGTCCGCAAACCGTAATTTGTGGTGAAGACGGACGAATAAAATAGGATTTATATGCCTGTAAACATTTGCATGCGTATAAGTACAGTTTTTTTCTGAAAATGTGTGATCTGGTCACGCCCTCTATCAACAACTAGTTTAATTATTAATTTTTCTTCATCAAAAAAAAAAAAAAAAAAAAATCCCCTTTTGCGAGAATGATTTTTTTCGTAAACCGCGTTCAATTCTTTCAATAGTTACGAATTTTTTAAATTTTTACAGACTTATGAGGCACCCTGTATATACTCATCGTCCTTTTGGACAAAAATAATTAAATAATAAAAATAAAATGTGAAATTAAAATATTAAAAAATAATACATTTCATACTGTTAATCACGGAAAACATATAGCAATTTAGAAAGATGCAATTATATCACGGAAAATGAGTGAGTAAAATTTGAATAAACAAAATCTTGAATATCATTTCCATCCTTCACTTTTCGCAAAATTTTATCACATTTTTCTTAAAGGTCTTGATACTTTGTACGCGTTTCAGGGAACTACTTCATGCACTTTATGCATTTTATCCAGTCATTCGTTTAGGTTGTAGTAATGCATTCTTCTTCATAACCAACTTCTTCTTCACCACAGTGATCCTCATTAAATTCTGTTCCCTCGGAATATGTAGAATCTGATAACTTCAAATCAATTTCATTTTCTTCGCTAATGGAAATGTTATTTTCTTCCTTGTGTTTATTTTATTCATTTCACGGTTTTAAGCTTTTTTATCAAATTTATTTCTGAGATGAAAATTTTAGACATTTTTTCAATATATTCTGGTGAGGTCAAACTCATAGTTACCTATATGCCATTAATAGCCCCATAAACACCATTAGAACGTTTTCTAATTGTTTTTGTCATGGTTACACCAGGAGTTGGTTCAAAATCAGAAATTAATTTTGTTGGCGATGGTAGATCATGAATTTCTGATGTTTGGAAGGTGGCATCTCTCCTGGAATTGAACGAAAGGTATCCACCCAATTTAAAGCATAATTTCGTCATTGTACATCTTTGATTTACAGAAGTCTTAGAAGCAAATATTGGTTTATATACGTGCCTCAAAAGTCCATATGGTAAAAAAAAAAAGGCAACGTATGTATTATAAACATTCAGATACCTAACTTTACAAAAATATTCTGCCACTAAATTAAATTAACATTAAAATTTAAAATTTCAGTGAACAATATCCTACGGAAAAAGTTTATGTTACCTTTTATGATCAAGTTTAGGTTAACATTTAGATTGCTCTTCTCTGTTTTATGCTCATCCATCCTAGAATCAAACTAATCATTTTTGTGATGAGTAAGATTTAAATGTTAAAACTGCAAATTTTCTTTAAATGTACTATATGTATATTTTTTTTTATGAAAATAATATTATCGATGTGTGGCTTTAGTGAAAGAGAGCTATTCTGTGGACGTGATTATCGACGGTTCCGAATCCCAATCACAATGATTGAATATTGGAAAAGGAATGCTTAGTTTTAAAAATATATTCTATTTTATCTATCCTAGGTTCTAGTTGTTTTTAACTTATAAATAATCGATTAAAATTTGTATGTATAGGATCCATTCTTAATATTTTGAAATCTCATTTAGGATTTGCACGAGTTGATACCAAAGTTATGAAAGAAATTGTCATTGATGTTAAAGTTGAACTTCAATGCATTTCTAAATTTTAACTTTTTAAAAATGTACTCCTCCTACAATCCGGGGCCGCGATAGCCCAGTCAGTAGAGCGCCGGGCTCGTAATTGGAAGATTGCGGGTCCGGTAATCGAGCCGGCCAAAGACTGTCGTGTACACTAATGGTGTCTGGTGCAAGTAAAATCTGTCGTGGCCGTAATGGTCTCCATGCTTCCATCAAAATTATACCTATGGGGGTCACCGAAGTGGAAGAGCCATCCCTTCCGTGGAGGATCAAAATTGTGCAGGCATGTCTGCTGATCACCTGTAGGGGGGAGTCCCAGACCATCGCCAATTGCCCATTGAGCAGCACTAGCGCCGCGTAAAACAAAACCAACCAACCAACCCGCACAATCCATAAGATTTTGAAAATATTTCTTCACCTACTGCTTTAAATGTTTGCACACACATTTATTTAAAACGTATCTAAAAAATGAACGAATGATTATTGAAACTAACTTTATTTAGTTTTTAAAAATTACAAAAACATTTAAATGTTTTGTAAAATTTTTATTTCGTAAGTGTTACACAATTATGAATCATATATAAAGTATTATTGAGGTAGCCTACTTTTAAAAAGAGAAAATGTAGAAATTTTTGATCAGCTTTCAGAATTTTCAAAAAACGCCGTTTTAAATATAAAATCTAACATAGGTTTTGGAACAGTTTTATTTGGCATATAATTCTGCAATAGAAGGGTACCTTTGCACCCTTAATTACATTGCCTACATCTTTATGTTATTTAATTGATTATTATTATTATTATTATTATTATTATTATTTTAAGGCCGTTATTATTTTACTTTCAAACTTGCCAATCAAATTTTGTCAATTAATCAAATTTTGCAATTGGTAACTTAATACGAACTTCGAAATACAAAATTTTAATTTCCTGCAGTTGTTTGTTTCTAATTTATTCATATAACAAACAATACATGCATATAAACCGCTAGAAATTGAACTTTCGTATAACGCGTCTCAAAATAGGATATAATGCAAAAAATTGAAGTTGAAAATAGATTTTCAAAAAATACTTTGTTTATAGTTTTGGTACGAAATTTTTTTTTTTTTTTTCTTGGACAGTGTTCGTCGATAGAGTAAAACGTATCAAACCCCTTCCGTCAATTATATTCAATAGAAAAGAAAGTTTAAATTAATTTTGAATAGCCCTGCTTATTTTCTATAAACTAAATGCACATCACATTGCGTACTTAACCCGTTGAAGCCTATGATGGCATATATGCCAGGACGAAATCTTGCGCTCCCATCCCGAGAAGTCATATTCGCAGAATCATAGTTGATATCTATACACGAGACCCATGCAGTCATATATGACTTTAGAATTTTCAACGTTTTATTAGTATTTTTTATTAACACTTTCCAACAAGGTTGAAAAGTGTTAATGACTTCGGTTTGTCTGTCTGTCTGTCCGTCAGTCTGTCCGCGCTCTAACTCCCAAAAATATTTATGGATTTCTTGAAACTGATATATGTTAATCAAGTTCACTATCGGACGTTCCCTATTGAAAATGGAGTAAATACCTCTACTGGTTTGTGTACAGGTACACCGTAAAGTATTTCAAAGCATTGTGTTCTATGAGAGGTATTTCTATAAACCATATTTTCATACCTTTACTGTTGACATATCTTAATGAAATTGAAATATGTTATTCAAGTTTACTATTGGATGTTTCCTGTATAAAATGGAGGAAATACCACCGTCGGTTTATGTACAGGGACACTCAAAAGTATTCCAAAGCATTGCGTTCTATGAGAGATATTTCTATAAATCAAATTTTAATAACTTTACTTTCCACGAAGTTTTAGGAAATTGAAATATGTTATTTATATGCACAAAAGAATGCTTTGTATAGAACATAGCATGGTTAGCATTAGATTTACAGGGTGGCACAGAAATATCCAGTTATATTAAGAGCTATTAATAAAAAATTGTTAGAAATGTACTTTCGTTTACGTTAAGCGTTTTTAGCACTTACTAACATTTTTAACACTTTAAAATAATGGCTTCGGGTTGTCTGTCTGTCCGTACTCTAACTCCCGTAAATATTTAAGGAATTTCTTGAAACTGATATATGTTATTCAAGTTCACTATCGGATGTTCCCTATTGAAAATGGAGTTTAAACCTCTACTGGTTTGTGTACAGAGACACCCGAAAGTATTTCAAAGCATTGTGTTCTATGACAGGTATTTCTATAAACCATATTATCATATTTTTACTGTACACATATCTTAATGAAATTGAAATACGTTATTCAAATTCATTATTGAATGATTCCTGTAGAAAATAGAGTAAATATCAACACTGATTTATGTACAGGGACACTCAAAATTATTTCAAAGCATTGCGTTCTATGAGAGATATTTCTGTAAATCAAATTTTAATAACTTTACTTTCTACGAAGTTTTATGAAATTCAAATATATTATTTGTGTGCACAAAAGAATGCTTTGCATAGAATATAGCATGATTAGCATTAGATTTACAGGGTGACACAAAAATATTCATTTATATTAAAATCTATTAATAAAATTTGCCAGAATTGTACTTTCGCTTACATTAAGCGTTTTTAACACTTTCTAACATTTGTCAAGTGTGAATATGATTTCAATTTTTGTATATGTCCGTCTGTCCGTCTGTCTGTCCGTATTTTAACTGACGTAAATATTTATGAATTTTTTTTTAACTGGTATATGTTATTCAAGTTCACTATCGGCTGTTTCCTATTGAAAATGGAGTTTATACCTCTACTGCTTTGTGTACATGGACACCCGAAAGTGTTTCAAAGCATTGTGTTCTATGAGAGGTATTTCTATAAACCATATTTTCATATCTTCACTGTACACGTATCTTAATGAAATTGAAATACGTTATTCAAGTTCATTATTGTATGTTTCCTGTAGAAAATAGAGTAAATATCACCACTGGTTTACGTACAGGGACACTCAAAATAATTCCAAAGCATTGCATTCTATGAGAGATATTTATGTAAATAATTTTTAATAACTTTACTTTCTACGAAGTTTTATGAAATTGAAATACAGTATTTGTGTGTACAAAAGAATGCATTGCATAGAATATAGCATGATTAGCATTAGATTCACAGGGCAACACAAAAATATTCATTTATATTAAAAGCTATTAATAAAAATTTGCTAGAATTGTACTTTCGTTTACATTAAGCGTTTTTAACACTTTCTAACATTTGTCAAGTGCGAATATGATATCAATTTGTGTATCTGCCCGTCTGTCAGTCTGTTTGTCTGTTCGTGCTTTAACACACGTAAATATTTATGGAATTTTTTGAAACTGTTATATGTTATCCAAGTTCACTATCGGGTGTTCCCTATTGAAAATGAAATTTATACACCTACTGGTTGGTGTACAGGGGCACCCAAAAGTATTCGAAAGCTTTGTGTTCTATGAGAGGAGTTTCTATAAACCATATTTTAATACCTTTACTGTATACAAACTTTAATGAAATTTTAATATGTTATTCAAGTTCCCTTTAGGATATTTCCTATGTAATATGGTGAACATTTCTAACTTTTTTGTGTACAAGGGCACTTGAAAGTATTCCAAAGCATTGCGTTCTGTGAGAGTTATTTTTATAAACCAAACTTAAATAAATTAACTTTGCACAAAGCTTAATGCAATTGAAATAAATCATTCGTATGCACAAAAGAGTGCCGTCTATATTGTGATATAGATTATCACATATTATAAAATTTATATTTTTCTCTTTAAAGGAATAGGTAAATTATCTAAATAAATTAAATTATAAATTAGTTTCCTTAATCTTAAACAACTACTTAAAATATAACGATTTTATCCTATAAATAATAAATTTTACATTATGCGTTTTCTAATTTTTATATCTTCCCTTTCATCCCTTTTTCAATGTAACTGAAACAAAAATCTTTGATCAGTTCCCAGTATTCACTTAACATGCTTAACGTACTGAAAATTCTTTTCGCTCTGTAGATGATAATGTTTTGTCTTATTTCTATCCTTTTGCTTTGTGAAACCAGAAAATAATTAATTCGGTGTCTTTTAATCTTACATCGAAGCAGCCTCTCGTCGCCTAATTTACATCAACGATCAAATAAAATATGTGCTTAGCTAGATATTTTCCCAGGGTCTAAAGCTTGGCGAAATCATGCCAACATTCACTAACAACGGTCAATAAATTACTCGTCACGTTTTAAAAAATGTACATGTGAATTTCCTAAAATAATGCAACCATTCTCTATCTTAAAACTTTGAACTTGGCGTGTAAGTTAACGCCAAATGCATTGTCATTTGTTTTGCTTCAGTTTAGGAGCGGACACTTACTTACTTTTGACTGACCATGTAACATATAAGAGCTCAAGAGTGATTCGGGCCTAGGGCCCGGCCTGATTCTCGCGATTGTTTCCCCACTCCATGCTGTAAGCTTTGTACTGTTATTCCAACTATGGTCACGCTCCAAATTAGATGCTTTGGAATATTTAATAAATTTACTTTAACCGATATACTGCCTCTTGGATGCGTTCCTGGGTAACCAGTTTCATCTTTAATTAATTAAACTTAACTTTTTTTCGGCTCAATCTGAAGTGCCAAAATCAATACTAATTATTCTTGAACTGCAACTGTTCATCGTCAGATATCAATTATCAATGTAACATACTGGTGCCTATACCTTAAAGAGGCATTTTTAATTTAATTTAATGGAGTGGAGGAACCAACTTGCTTTGCAATTTATTGTACATTTTTTTCATTCAAGAGTTTTTCTACGTGGATTTTCCGCCAGTAAGATTTCCAGGAATTTTTGCGTTTTTTGACGAACTTTGAAGTGGTCAAATTGTACCATTTTTAGTCTACTAACTAAGTTCAGTGATAAAGCATTAACAGGTTTGGCCAAGGGGTCATAAAATATTCGCAGCTGGTCACTTTACGCTCCTGTCATTCATTGCAATTGCTATGAATTGCTTCAACATATACTATGATTTAACCGGAGAGAAACTTCATTGCTGAAAACTTCATTGTGAATTGACTTCATAATTCTCAGAGAATCCAGAAATGTAAACAAATTTTTTTAAAAGAAATTATACGCATAGTTTTCAACTTCACGCTTATAGTCTTATATGCAGGGGAAAATTGTGAACATATTTATTGATTTATTACTGTAGAAATGTCCGAACACAAAATACAGAATAGCTAATTACCACAGGATTCTTCGCACACATAACATTTGGAATACTCATACTTGCTTCTTGTATAGTTTTTACGATATCTTGGATCTAAAATCTGACAGAAAACTACAAACTCAAAAGACTCCTTTATTCTAATATATGTTCTGAGAAAAACGAACATTATAATAAAAACAAGAGTGAATCTGTTCTGCCCTTCCCAATTTTTCATTGCCTCCCATTTGAGGGGTGAAGATCTATTTATAGAACTGTCACGTTATTTTACATCTGCCTGTTTTTTCATCAGGATAGATACTGATTCAGTTAGTGTTTTTACGATGTAACGTGAGAGACTATATCTCGCTTCTTTTGTTTTATTTTCTTTTTCATTAAATGTACAAATTAAACTACAGAAAGGTCTCGATATGAGTTTTTGCAACATACTAATAAAATTACTTTTACAGAGAGAAAAATAAATATATAAAAATAAAATATTAAGAAGATAGCACCAATGGGACGCCAGAGTCTTCAGAACAGAAAAGGTAAGCTCATAATTTTTCAATACTTTCGTTTTGGAAATAAATAATTGCTTTTCAATTTTTATTTAATGACCTTAGATTGCACTACCGAGTTAAAAATATTTCGAAAAGATTATGATGCTGATATAATATTAAAAAAAGGAAAAGTGAAAAATATATCATTGTTGTAATTGTTCTCAAGTAACATATTAAAGCTTACCTATAAGTATATTATAAATTATCTGGCTATCCCGCAGATAACAAAAGTAAAAGTAAAATAAAATTAATATGAAAATAAAAAAAGCGCGTGCCATAATAAACTTGCTCATTGATGATTCCCAAATAATCCACATCAAACAATGCCAAACAGCCCTAGAAATGTGGAAAAAGTTGCGTGATATTCACGAAAGAACAAATCTAAGTAGCAAATTGTATTTATTGAGAAAATTATATAGCACAAAACTAGAAGAAGGTGGCGATATGCAAGCCCACATAAACAAAATTTTAGAAATTATCGATAAATTGAAGTCTATTGGGGAAGAAATCAAATTCGCGCACGTCTCTGCATTATTATTGTGCTCTGTACCTAAAAGTTATGAAACTCTGATAATAGCCCTTGAAGCTCGCCCAGAAAATGAATTGACACCTAACAATGTTAGCAGCAAATTGATTGACGAATTCAATCGTCGAAAAGAAGCTTCCGAAAACAACACAAACTCTTCTGAAGCTTTTCACATTAACAAAAAACTGCAGTGTAATAGTAATTTCAAAAAAGAAAATAAATACTGCACTTATTGCAAAAAAGGAAACTATAATAAATCGGAGTGCTGGCATCTGAAGAACAAAAATGCTGATAACACTAAAAACAAACAATTTAGGAACAAGTTCAGAACAACTAATTCCCCATAGTTAGTGACGCACAATGACGAGTTGCCACACACACATACACAACAACAAAGCCATTCAAAACAAATAAAGCAAATAACATCACAAACAAAACAAATGGCTTTCACGACTCAAAATGCAATGACGAACAGCTTTATAATAGATAGTGGTTCGTCATCGCACATAAGCAACAATATAGACCTTTTCGTTAATTTAGATGAGTCACAAAAATCTAAAGTATGTGTAGCAAACAATAACACCCTCACTTCACTCGGTTCAGGAGAAATAAAAATTGAATACCTGGATCCAAATAAACAAAAAAGGGAACTAACACTATGGGAAGTCTTATATGTTCCAGAATTAAAGGCAAACTTTATATATGTACACAAAGCCACCCAAAATGGCTGTAAAGTCACATTCAATAAACAAAAGTGTTACATATCTATGAAAAATGAAACTATTTTAGAGGGTACAAAAAATAACAACTTATACGAGTTAAACTTGCCCATGCCAATAAACAAACATAACGCATACCTAACTGAATAATGCCAAAATCCTAGCTGTATTACTCTATGACACAAACGCATGGAGCATAAAAATTTGAACTCTATAAAAAAACTAAACAAAAATCAGTTATTTCTGGGAATAAAAATCAAAAACTGCAAACACGAGACAACATGCAAAACTTGCATCAAAACAAAACTAACTGACACCCCGTATCCATAAATTGCAGAAAACAGGGGAAAACAAATACTAGAATTAGTACATAGCGATGTTTGCGGACCTATTCAAGTACCAACAATAGGTGGTAAATCATATATCTTAACTTTTGTTGACGATTATTCAAGTTATATAATGATTTATTTTCTAAGTAAAAAGAGCGAAGTGGTCGAGAAATTAAAAGAATACGTCAACTTTACCAGAAACAAATTTGGAAAGAAACCAAAAATAAAAAGGTCAGATAATGGCGGTGAATATATAAACAAAAATGTAGAAGAGTATCTTAAAGAAAATGGTATTCACCATCAGCTCACCGTACCACATTGCCCAGCACAAAATGGGGTTGCGGAAAGAAAGAATCGTACATTAATCGAAATGACACGTACACTTTTATCAGAAGCCACCTTAGACAAAAAAATTGTGGGGGAAGCTGTAAACACCGCCAATTACCTCCAAAACAGACTACCTACAAAAGCCACTACAAAAACTCCTTATGAACTAGAGGATCTGCAGATCAGGAGCCTCAACGTCCTATTTGCATCAGACATTATTCAATAGGTCATTTTTATTTATTCCTTATTATATAATCGTATATATTGATTCGATCGATTTATTACCATAATCAGATACATTCCTGAGGGGGGCGGCAGCCCCCCCTCAACCCCCTGCTCTATCTCTCTTTCTATACCTATTTGTATATTATATAAAGTGTTACGGAATTGTAAATAATTGCATTTATTTTTGTATAAATTCTTTCAAAGAGGCTTAGAAAGTCGATAAAATGCTAATTTTGTGCATTTCTAGTCGTTGTAGCGTTAAAATAGCCTAATTTTCTTTTAAAAACGCATTAAAAAGCTCCAATAAGGGAAGAAATGGATTTGGCGCCAAATTTGGCGAATGTTTCCCTCCTTGGCGATTGTTTTGGCGACTTTGGCGAGAAAATCCTTATTAGGGATATACCAAATATGGAAACTCTAATCTCATTGGCTGATGAGATACGAGAATTTTCCAGAACAGTCTGTGTTCGATAGAACAGTATAAAAGGAGCTTTTTTTTAGCAAAGGCGGCCAATCTCAGATCTGTGTCAGTTTCGTCAAATGCTCGCTTTGCTTTGAGCCTCTTTGAATGAGACTTGCTTTATGTGTTATTGATAAACAATTTGTAATGTTGTTTTGCTGTGAACGGCTGTTGTTTAAGCTATGTTTACTAGTTGAATTGAAGCTGATACTTGGTTTATAGACCTGTATTTTTCTGGAACTTTCTGTGAATAAATCACTGAATTTTTGCAAGTTTCGCCTTTCATTTTTGGACAACTTACGAACCCCCAAGTACGAAACAATATGTATCCTTAATAAACGACGGTCTTGTATTATTTCCCTGAAATTCATAAATACCAAATTTCATAACTATCAAATTTCATACAAAAAAATTACATAGCACATCGGAAATATTTTGCGTAACCTTTAAACTAATTATCAATTCTCTGCCCACAATTTTCAACAGGAAAACATGCTTTAAAAATTCTAATAAAATTTCATTATATTTAATGGGGATGTAACCATGTTAAAATACACTTTTAAGAAATACCGACTTTAGACCGTAATAGTACGAAATTCCTTTATGTATCCCGAAAATGTAGCCACAGTCATTATAAACGCCAACAATAAGAATAAACCTAATTAATTATAACTCATTAATTTTTCAAACTAATTTGACATCATTTGGATGATTACAGTACATACTCGGAATTAATGATAGAAAATCCTTGGCGTGTCCCTGTACACGAACTACAAATGGAATACACACCTGAAACTATACTGCTGATTCCGTTGGGCTCATGATCATGTGTACCAAATTGCAAGTCAATAGCGTGATTTTTGTGGCCGCTATCGTGGTACATACAAATTCCTCCCATAGGCCGTAATGATAAGAAAAACTTTGGCGTATCCCTGTACACGAATTACAAATGTAATACACACCCAAAACTATACAGCTGATTTCGTGGGGCACATGAACATGTGTACAAAATTGCAAGTCAATAGCGTGATTTTTGTTGCCGCTATCGCGATACATACAAATTTCTCCCATAGGCCGTAATGATAAAAAAAACTTTGACGTGTCCCTGTATACGAACTACAAATGGAATACATACCAAAAACCATACAGCTGATTTCGTGGGGCTCATGAACATGTGTACCAAATTTCAAGTCAATAGCGCTATTTTTGCGGCCGCTATCCCGCGACAGACACAACCCAAAATCGTTTTGAGTCTCAACAGAAGGCCTCCACTGACGTTTCGGCAATTATGGCATGGTAGCAAACCAAATTTAAGTCACTTAAAAACTTTTGGCTGTAAAGCCTATGTCTACATTCATAAAAGTAAACGGGGTAAATTAGATGACAAAGCCCAAGAAGACATTTTTGTCGGCTACGACAACAGCGCTAAAGCGTATAGGATCTACCTCAAAAATGACTAAGTAATAATTGCAAGAACAGTTAAATTCGTTGAAAATACTATAAACAAATTCATTAGAAAACAATGAAATAAAATTACTCTCAGAAAACAACACAAATGAACACCCCGACGCAGAATCGCATATAGGGCGCGAAAATGTCAGAATTGACATAAGTTCACCAGATCAACATATCACTAGTGAACACGACAACACAAATGACACCTTAAGAAGGTCAACTAGACACAATAAAGGTGTACCATCTGAAAGGCTAATTTACTTAACAGAAAACTTTGAGGCCAATGAACCCAAAGATTTTAACAATTTTCTTAACATGACAAACCCACAAGAAAAACAAAATTAGCTAAACGCGATGCAGGAAGAAATGAATTCCTTAAAACAAAATAAAACATTCACATTGGTTGAACTTCCACCTGGAAGAAAAGTTATTGGGTCCAAATGGACTTATAAGGTCAAATATGACTCCTCAGGCAAAATAGCCAAATATAAAGCTAGACTGGTAGCAAAAGGCTTCAGTCAAAAATATGGTGAAGACTTTCACGAAACATTTGCCCCGGTGGTATCACATAGCACAATTAGAGCCTTTTTGGCCAGTGGGCCGCTCAGAGAAACAGACAGGTTCACCATATTGATATTAAAACTGCCTTCCTGCATGGAGATTTAGAAGAAATAGTATACATAGGACAGCCTAAAGGCTATATTTCACCTGGAAACGGAAATAAAGTATGGAAATTAACGAAAGCCCTTTATGGCCTTAAGCAGGCCGCCAGATCATGGCACTTGAAAATTGGTGAAACTCTTAAAGAATTCGGTTTTGCAGAAAGCACAGCAGATGCCTCCCTGTTTAGGAAAGATGAAACAAATCCCATACATATCATTATTTACGTGGACGACCTGTTAATATCTGGATCTGACCAACAAATAGAAGAAACTATCGAAAAACTTAGTGCAAAATACGAATTCAAAAATCTCAGAGAAATAAGTTACTACCTCGGCATTATCATAAAAAAATCAAAACAAGGAGAGTACTTCATAAATCAAAGAACTAAAATAAAAGAACTTGTAGAAAAATTCAGTCTTCAAAATGCTAAGCCCACAAATATTACCAATGAATCGCGGTTATCTAGACAACACATCTGATGATAATTTACTAAATAATAATACAAAATACAGACAAGCCATTGGATCCCTATTATATATCGCTGCTATCTCTAAACCTGACATTGCAGCAGCAGTCAATATTTTTAGTAGACGCAATGAGAAGCCTATGCAACAAGACTGGGATGCTGCGAAAAAGATTATATGTTACCTGAAAACGACTGAAAAATTAAATTTGGTCATAAGTGGAAAGGAAAAACCTATTCTAACTTGCTACGCCGATGCCGACTGGACCGGTGATAAATCTGATCGCAAATCGATGACAGTAAACCTATTCTTCATAGGAAAGACACCAATCTATTGGATTTCAAAAAAGCAAACGTGTGTAGCTCTGTCTTCTGCAGAAGCAGAGTTCATAGCAGCCGCAAATGCTGGCCAAGAAATCTTGTGGCTGACCAGGGTACTAGAGGATCTTGACTTACCACAGGAATTGCCCATAAGATTATTCGATGACAATCAGTCAACAATCGAAATGATTGAATCCCCCAAACACACAGCACGCTCCAAACATATAGACATTAGATTCCACTGCGTGAAGAACCTGTGAGAAAAAGGAACAATTACCCTACAATATCTGCAGAGTAAATTAATGACTGCTGAAGTGTGAACCAAACCTACTTTTAAGCCAATCTTTCTGAAACATCGTGGTAACTTGGAACTAAGATCGTATTCCTCGGTTGAGGAGGGGTGACAGAAAACTACAAACTCAAAAGACTCCTTTATTCCAAAATATGTTCTTTGAAAAACGAACATTATAATAAAAACAAGAGTGAATCTGTTCCGCCCTCCCCAATCTTTAATTGCCTCCCATTTGAGGGGTGAAGATCTATTTATAGAACTGTCACGTGATTTTACTCTGCCTGTTTTTTCATCAGGATACTGATTCAGCTTGTGTTTTTACTATGTAACGTGAGAGACAGTAGCGGATTTAAAGGGGGGGGGGCTAAGGGGCAGAAGCCCCGCCCCCCCAAACACTGACATTCATAATTGAATATTGCAATTGTAAATTTTTTATTGGTCTAGAATAACACTTTGAAAAATCTTAGCCCCCCCCCCCTGCCCCAAAGTCAAGTTCTGGATCCGCCACTGGTGAGAGACTATATCTCGCTTCTTTTATTATCTTTTTGTTTTCTTTTTCATTAAATGTACAAATTAAACTACAGAAAGGTCTCGATATGATTTTTTGCATCATACTAATAAAATTACTTTTACAGAGAGAAAAATAAATTTATAAAAATAAAATATTATGAAGATAGCACCAATCGGACGCCAGAGTCTTTAGAACAGAAAAGGTAAGCTCATAATTTTTGGGAAAGATCTGGACTTTTTTACACATTAATTAACCTACACGGAGAGCAAAAAATCTAATTTATTCTACTAAAGCAATTCTTTAAATCATCAATGAAAAAATGAATTAAGAAATTCTTTCACAATAATGAGTGAAGACTTTATAAAAATCTTTACAGTAACGCTTTGTTGTTGTTATTGCGGTTTGAGATTATAGGGAAAGATATAATAAATTAAAGCACTCAAAAGTATTAGTAGTTCTTTTATGTGTAAACCCAGTTCATAATTACATTGGTTCCGATATGCTATGATATGTATTGAAATTCGTGCAAATTTCAGTGCACCTCAATGTTTTTTAAAGTGCTTAATAAACGAATTTTTTACTTCTTTTTCATAACATTTAAACTGGGAAAATAATTTTATGAGAGACTAAATTGTAGAAACTAAATTGTGGTTCAAATAAAAATACTTCCATGTCATCCTTATACTCTGAGAAAAAAAATATGCCGCCTTCATCTAGAACGAATAAGCGGTAATTTTTATTATTCTTAAACTAGAAATATATATTCCGAGCTATGTGTTTAAGACAGCTAATAAGCTGAATACACGAAACGATCGAGAATTTCTAGGCTATACATTTCTAGATCTGGAAACAATATTATGAATATTATGAAACCTTTGTATCGCGAGAAATTATCGCTTGATTTTCTAGAATTAGGTCAAAAACTATGATTATAGTTGCTAAAACTCGCCTCTTGTGTTTTTTGCAGAGATTTTTAAATAAATTTGACATCGATAATGTAGGCAAACGCTCTAGAATTCTAATAGGGATATCTAGAACTCGCTTTCAAAGGGGAATAGAATTTATAAGGATAACATGGAATTATTTTTACTAGGGCCACAATCTAGATTCTAGATGTCAGTTACAGAATTTTCTCTCTGTGTAAATTCTAGTTCTCTTCGCTAGTGAGTTCTTAAAATCTCTATTAGGACTCTACAGCGTTTTCTTATATTATTGTCGTGAAACTTATGTAAAAATCTCTGCAAATAAATGCTTAAAAAAGAGGTACATTTTAGTAACTATAGTCTATGTGTATGACACAATTCTACAAAATCAAGCGAGAATTTCTCGCAATTCGTAATATTCATAACATTGTTTCACCATCAAGAAAAGTATAGACTAAAATTTCTAGATCATTTCCTCTATCCAGGTTATTTGTTTATCTTATAAGCGAAACTCGAACATCTATACTTTTGTTTCATGAATTCAGAAAATAACTACTTATTCGTTCTAGGAAAGCTGGTGTATTTTTTTTCTCACTGTAAAAGAAAACTCATATAGTTATTAGGTTATACGGATCAGTTTTTATACAATATCTTTTTTTTTATTTCATCCAGATGCTTTAATTTATTTGATATTTTAAGAAAACTTAGTTAAATTGGATGGAACAAGAATATCAGTATTTAGTTAAGACCAAATAATTTCTTTAAACTTAGAGCTATCTATTCTTTTGTTCAAAAAAGTTTCCAAAACCAATTAAAAATAAAATTCACAATTTTCTCCTAAAACAATTAAGTTGAAAATACCATAGCTCTTGGGAATATACTCTTTGATTTTCTTAATGTTAAATCGAACAATCCAGAGTTTAATTGTTTGACAGTTTAAAGAAACAGGAGAAACATTTATTTTGTTAGAGATTTTTTGTGCTCTTATATGGAAACAATTTCTTTGTCTGTCACATTCCATCACATCCTTTTTCATGAAAAAAAAAAAAAAAAAAGTTACTGTTTTCTACGTTATGCACTTTTTAAAAAGATTCCAAGCTGAAAGTAATTATTTCCCGTATAAAGTTTCCTTGGGAAATAATTTTTATTTTCATTTTTATCTAAACATTGGTTTTTAGAGGCTTTTAAAGATTTAAAAAATGTGTCCACTAGGTGACATAATGTTTTGAAAAATAGAATTACCACCACGGTAATATTCAATGAGAGCGACTCATGAAAGTTCCAAGAATTAAATGTGATGTTAGTCTGTTGAACAAGATGCTCTATAGATTAGAACTTTAGTTAACGACATGTTTGATATAAAAAACGTATTTTCGTTTTACATAGAAGAAAAAAAACAGTACTTGAGAATTTATTTCTTTAAAAAGCTTTATATGTAGATTACAAATTATAATGTACATCTAAATGTTATAAAAATTAAAAATTTAATATGTCGAAAACACTTAACGGTATCAGGATGCAATTTATATAGCAATGTGCTATAAAACACGGAATAGGCTCTGCTATTTTATTGTTATGTATGTGATAACTATGAAAAATTATGTAAAAAGGTGGTTAGATAGATAAGTGTACAGGACTAGTTCGTTTGTTAGCACTATTATTCAGATATTACAGAATTTTAATTAGTTTTAATTAATTCAATGCAACCGTATTTTCAAATATCCATCTAATATTTAAAAAAGGCTTTTAAATGTAGAATAATGTTTAAGACAGCAACGAATAAAGTGTTTCCACACACATCATTGCAAACATTTTAAAATTGCTCCTTTCTATGTACTCATACGACAAAGGCCGCTCTCGTTACACTTTTAAACTTTTAATTATATAGTATTACTATCAGTTCTACCCGTTCTTCGCAAGCGGATATAAATGCATATATATACGTAAATTTGAAAGCAAAACCAATTTGTTTCATGAATTGTTTATTTTGAGTTCTGATGAAGACTAAGTTCGGTTATATCTATTGAAAAAGAAACACTTGTAGAAAGACACCCAGAAGCACACCTTTAACCCTTTAATTTCGGAAGAGTTTTATCTTTTATCTTAATAAGGGTCTAAGAAGAGACATATTCCTTAGTTTGAAGATTCTACTGAAAACCACTACAGGGATATGATGATAAAGCTCAAAATTTTCAACAGAACCTTCTACTCTTTAAAAAGTTAAATTTTGAAATATTCTAATATTTTACCTTAATTAGGACCTAAGAGGAGAGAATTTTCTATATTTCAAGCTTCTTCTAGAAGCCACTGTTGAGTTACCGTGATAATACCAAAAATGTTTGACAACACTGTCATCCCCCTAAAAATTAAATTTCGAAAAATTCTTATTTTCTACCTTAATTAGAATCTTAGAGGAAATATTTTTTCTAAATTTAAAACTTATTTTGGAAACCATTGCCGATAATTCGAAGCTTCCCAATTCCTAAGACTTTGTGTAACAGTGTTGCCCTCTCATAGTCTTCTCTTTGAAACATTTGAAAAATGTTACATACATCAGTAACACACACTTAATTATATTTGACCTTTTATTAAATGTCGATACTTTTGAATTCCAAAACATTTCAGTTAGAGAATGACAGTGTTACACTACATTTTGAGCTTTTGAGCTTTTTTTTTTTTTTTTTTTTTCACATTATCGTACAAAACCACTGCTCAAATACAATAAAATTGTTCAAAATCGCCAACAACCCTCCTTTCAGACGTTTAGGAATTGAATTTTGGAAAATCATCATATTTTACCTTAACTAGACTCTGAGAATTTCACTAAATTTCTAGTGTATACTTGAAACAATTGTAGAGATAAGGTGAAAAGATGTTTTTAAAAAATTGACACCACTATTCAACCCCTTAAATATTAAATTTCATTAAACTCTAAAGCGCGTATCAGACCCAGCCACTTTAGAAACAACCAATTTTTGAGCCAACTTTAGCACCGATTTTTCCTCGACAAAAACACAGTAGAGGATATAATAGACTTGTGAAATGTTGGATGAAAGAAGACTAACTTCTGACGCTTATCACTTTTCTTGGACGTGAATAAAATATGCAATGATTAGTGTTAAAATTCCCGTTCATTTGTGTAAAATATCGCATTATTATTTCTGTTTTGATCTTTTTTACAACTATTGTCATAACGCCATACAAAAATAAAAACGATTAATTCAAAACTCTTATCATTTAACGGTAAAATAAACGTGCTTAACGATCATATTTCTTCTTCAAATCTCCATTTTAAGCGATTCCCGTGTTCCGCCATCTTGGAAGTATAAGGGATCAAAATAGCGCATCCTGATTGAATGAGTCTGTGGAAAAATTGTGTGTACAGACAATTTTATCAAGACAGCTTTGAAAAAGTTGGGCAAGTTCGGTGCGCACTATCACACTGGGAGTAGAGACAATTTTTTCCGAAAAATCGGCGATGATCAGTGGTTGGATCTAAATTCGCCTATAAAGTCGTCGTGTCTGATACGTGCTTTAATGAGCCCTACGTCTTAAATAGAATAGGGTCATACTGTCCAAATATTACGCTTTTAGTTTTAGCGGTTTATATGGTTTCGATGAATGAATAATGAATCAGTGGTATTTCACTTTTACATATACAATATAAAACAATATACAATATATAAATTCGAATATAGGGGTGTACAGAAAAAGAAAGCATTATTTTGCTATCTACGTTGAGATAAAAGTTTCATCCTCTGCATCTGTTAATCTCTTCCTAGGTACGCAGAATTTTGGACAATTCGCTTGTGAGATTGAACAATTATGATTATAATTGTGTTGCTGTACAATACTGCTGCCATTGTAAATAATATAATAATAAGTAGACCGTACATTTTTCGCCAAGGACTCTACTTCCGCAACAGCCGTTTGAAGAGAAGCAGCGCATAAAAAAATATAAATAAATTACAAAATATTGAAAAAAAAAAAAGAAAGAAATGAAAAGAAAAGAAAGAAAGGAATAGAAACAATAATAGCATAAATTATATATATATATATATTTTTTCCCGTACATGTGTGTGTGTGTGTCACAATATAATTTTGTAGAAAAAAATATAAATAAATTATAAAATATTAAAAAAAAAATAAGAAAAAATTTGCAGAAACGTAATTTAATTTAATATGGCAGGGCATTGCATTGCTGGAAGACAATGGATTCTATATTCATTTCTTGTTAAAATTTCTTAGCTAATTCAATTGTAGGACCCCTGATGGATTTTAAAAATTTTAATATTATTTTAATGATAAATTAAATTATCCATTGCAATTATGTATGTCAAGATTTTGGCTACAAACTTCTGAGCTACATCAGTGCGAAATTTCAATTTTCGCAAAGAGGTCCAAGCTGCTCCATTGCTATTGCACGATTTTTCTCAATTTGATCTATAATAATAAAAGGAAATATATGTCTGTATGTATGCTTGTCCTTCGATACGTGCTGCCCCTTTTGAGCGCAGAAGTACAAAAATTGACATATGGATGCTCAAGAGCATTCCCAAGGGGCTTTTGAAAACAGAGAATTTTAAAATGTTAATTAGTTGTGGAGATAATCTATTTCAATTAAATATTAGCCAATTAAATATATTTTTTTAATTTAATTGTTGTCAAAAAAGTTATACGGTTCATTTTTTTCCCGACATTATTTTCATGTGATTAATAAAAAATTATCAAAAATTAGATTTGCTTACCCACAGGAAAAAATGATTTTATTATGACTTTAAAATTAAAATAATAATAATTAGTATACATTTAGACTAGCAAACCCATGCTAAATTTTCACAGTTTTTTTCTTATTTACCTTTAAAATTTTAAACTTATAAGTCTTATACCAATATCACCATCCAATGAATATTTTAATTCATCATCAGAGCCAAATTATTATTAGTTTTTGTGGGATGAAATGCTAATGATACTTAAACTAGGTCATTCAAAGAAAAGTTTCAAAATAAAATTCATGTTTGACAACTAAGTTTTTATATTTTCCCAGGCAATACAGCTTTAATAAAGAACCCCAATGGCGAATTTTAAATTTTTAACGCCATGTTGGCGAGATCCTTTTTATTTAATTAAAAATGACAAAGTCGCATAGGAGAGCTTTAATAAAGGTACCATGATGACTTTTAAAGATATATTATTATTATTATCATTTTTGTTTCTATAAACCAACCGCTATTAACTAACCATAATGTATTTAAAATGAAAACTATATATAATAAAAAAAAGTTAGTTGTCTCATTAGAAGTAGAGCTCATAACATATTGTGCCATTATATTTGGCATGAAAATGTTGTAATTTTATGGTCGAGTGAATAAATCAAATAAAATATAGGAAATAACGTGAAAGTAAATATTATATATAGTATGCATAGTGTTGTTCATATGTAACTGGGATTCAAATATAAAAACGCTATTTCAACTTTTTAGATGTTCTACGTTTCGAAACTGTCAACCAATAAGCATCCAGATGCTCATTTGATGTCTCTATTGCCTTCGACAATGCCCTCGGGTAGAGCATTGCCAGAAGCAATAGGGATACCCGATATTTCAGCGCGAGAAAGGCGCTGCCATAGGCAGCGGCTACCCGAGGTGGGCTTTTCGGGAATTTCAATTGATTTTCTTTTTTACCTTTATTTGTAAAGCAATTTAAAAAAAAAAGTAATTAGCTAGACATTTGAAACATTTGCAATAGCTCACAACCTTCACAGTCCGATTTTTGAATTTTTGAGTAGTTTTCTTATAATTAGTTAAAATATGAAAATAATAACATCCTAATAGCGTTAAAATAGCCATTAAAATATTAGCTATAATTTAATTGTTGAAAAAAAAAAAAAAAAAAAAAAAAAAAAACGAGTTTATTTTTTTCGACATAAAAGTAAATACATTTAATTAAACGTGAACATTAAAAAATAATCTGGTGTGTCACTCACACGACTTTCTCTTACCTTGAAATTTAATACTATAAATACAGGTTGCAGATTAAGATGTAAGATAACGAGTACTGTTATGTAAACCTGTGTTAAACAATTCAAATTATGCTTCGGAAGAGTTTTATATTATAATTAGTTCTGTGTGAGGGGAGATACCGCCCCCCTCAACCCACCCTTTCATTAATGCACCTACATTTATATAGAATCTAATTCGGTTATTAAAAATTAATTCTGTTTTTTAAAAATAGTTTATTAAAATTATTATTTAAAAAAATTATCTTTTATGACAATGCAGACGATTTCCATATTAGAGAAGTAGTATAACTCTAAATATTAAAAAAAAAAAAGTTGAATTTATTCTCAATATTACATTATTATTATTATTTATTTATTTATTTTATTTTTTTTTGCTAAAAATTCAAAAATTCGATAACTTTATTTTAAATTATCGCAGATCGATGGTTCAACCTTTCGTTTTAAAGGTATTGGCGAGCTCTTTTGAAAGATACCCATCAGGAAAATTTACTCCCCTCGAAGGGGGACTTCCCCCCCCCAAGGGGGAGGCGAGGCTCCTACGTACACAATTTTTTTCCTAGTTGACTATCTGTATTACAAAATATATATATTCGTTTCATTTGGTTTAGTGCAATCGATAGATGTTAAACTCTACTTACCTGCAATTTTCCTCATAGAAGGAATGTATTTGAACACAGACAGACAGACTATTCGTTAAAAATATGATTTTCGTATTCAGTGGAACTCAGAACATGTAAATATAACAAAAACTCACGTTCGAAAATGTGACCTTAAAACAATACTTTCTCGACCATATGGGTAAGAGAAAGTAATTATAGAAAGTTAAATTCATAGATATAGTAATTTATATAGATCTATCATCCCATTGTTATCATGCAAAAATTTTTGATGCCGAAAAATTTTTTTTGGCGTCAGTTATATAGTGGTATTGAAACCATTGAAACTCAGCAATTGTATTAGAATAGAATGTTGATGAATTTTCAAAATGTCGAAATATTGCGTTTTTTAATTATTCTAATAAATTTATCAAAAGAAAAGAAAGTAAATTATATTTGACTAAATTATGAAAAATATAATTTTTATAATCAGTTTCTTTGTTATTATTATGAAATAAAAACTGTTTTGATTTTTAATGGAATACGTTTTTTAAAGTTTGATATTTTTTTAAGATTTTATATTAGTAAGTAATATAGAATTTTCAAAATTCTTTTAAATATAGTTAGCAGTGGCGTAGGTAAAGAACGTTAGTTTTAGTATATAAAAAGATTTTAACTTTAAATATTACCTAAATTAATAACTATAGCAAAAAAAAAATAATAATAATAATAATAATAATAATAAAAAAAAAGGAAAGAAAGAAAGAAAGAAAAGAAAAAAAAATGAATTTGAAATGGGATCTGTAGTTTTCATACACATTTAGTACATAAATTATTCATAAATTTCACTTTCTAAATTATCTGTGTGTATTCAGTTGGAGAAAGACGACCATATTGTAGACTTTCTCAGAGTAAAAAGGAATAATTTTCCCCCCATTGATCAATCTATGTCTTATTACTATATCTATGATTAAATTATGCATCTCACCAAAATTGACGTCATTATCACTTTAAAAATTTTATGCACATTGATAAGAGCTCTATGATTCATTAAAATTTAAAACATGGTATATAAAAAGTTTTTTTTTTAATCTTATAATTATTCAATATCTACTATTAGTGCATACTCTCCCTATACATATTTACATACCATGTTCAATTTTTCAATAATTAATAAAATACTTTTTATTCATCCACACAAGTTCAAATACATTGTTTTAAACTTGTAGAGGATGAAACTTGATGTTAACACAGTTTTTTTTTTCAAATATTTGTAATTATTTAATAAAAAAATAACTAAAATAAAATTTTTCTTTGTTGACCTAGGTAGGAATTGACTTAGAAAAAAAAAAAAAAAAAAAAAAAACTTTTTTATATTACTTGTTAAATGTAAAAAAGATTAAAAATGTGTGATTCTGTTCAGGGGACAGTGAAGCAGGCAAAGAGGGGGATACGGCGGATACGGGGATAAGAAGCCGCAGGCACCACCGAGCATTACTTTACTAATCTCAGAATTTTCAAAGATCATAACACAGTGAGTGAACAGGCTGTTTCAGATATTGAAACGTTAAGAGGGCGCCGCATACGCTTCCAAACGGGAATTTACTACTGTTAAATTTCTCAAAAAAGCTATTTGTACTATATGTCAATAAGCTGTTGCAGGACCTGAAACGGGAAGAAGTAGGGACCCTATATATAGAGAGACTGGACATTGGCGCGCCGGCATTTTGACGAAATTCTCCATTTTAGTGCCAGTTGCTCCATTGCTTATCATTACGGTGAGAAGAAATTTCGATTATTTTACGTCATAATCGAAAAAGAACTTATTTATTACATTTTTACTTTGTTGGAAGATAAATTGCTTTAATTTTAGAATACTTTTAAAAGATAAAAATGCATAATTATTTATTTTATATCATGCTTTAAATACTTTGAATTCTCTTATTGTATGCTGTTTTACGTATTTATTTGCTAAATATGAGATTAATTACATTATTTATTTTCTAGCTATTAGTTTTTAAGTACTGTTTTGCAATATATTTAATATGTTAGATCTCAATGTATTTTTCTGATATATTTTAAAATACATATTTAAAATAACTATATAAAAAGATATTTTTTTAATTATTTGCTAGTACACAAAATGTATCAGATTTCTTAAAATAAATTGATAAAAATAAAGAAAATAAGGTGTATATTATTTTGTTATAACTTTTCTATTACTTTCATTATATTAACTGATTAGCTGTAAATTTTTACAATACATAAAATCCTACTGATCGTATAGTGTAAATTTTCATTTATTAATTTGTACAAAACGTTTACCAGTACTCATTAGATAACCCGGAGTAATTTACTTAGCATTAAACCCAGTTATATTAAAAAATCCAGAACTAATTACAACAACCCTCAAATAAAAAAAATAATAATAATAAACAGTTGGTGAATATACAGAACAACACAAGACCCAAATCCCGACCCAAAAGAAATTAAATACAGATTTAAACTTTTTATGTTACAAAGTATTACCTCTAAAATTAATAGTTAATTAAGCAACAACATTGTATAATCTGGAATTTCATCACAGGACAAACGATTCATTCCTTGCCTAAAAATCTTAACTTTATCTTTCCAAATAATTCACTAAGGAAATAGACTTGACTTTTAATTTTTTTATCTTAAAACAATAGTATTCCAGATTATACAGTAAGTATATTCACCGCACTAAAAAGGAAATAAAAATAGCACATAAGGAATAACATTCTACAGATTAATTAACTCCAAAATTTTAAATCCCCCCTTTTTTTTTGTTTGTTAAGCTCTAATGAGTACTATAAAATTAATAACCCAATTTTCGAGGTGAAAAAAAAAACTTTCACATAAGCGGAATTTTCCCTTCATTTCTTTTAGTTTTCCAAGCCCAAAAATTAAATCTTAAATGATTCGAATCAAATTCCCTCATATAGGTAAAATTAATTTTAAATCACACAGCAAAAGGACAGGAGTATTTGAATAAAACATACAAATAAAATTAATTATAAAACTGAAAAGGTTTTATTTTAAAAGTAGAATTTTGATTTTCTCAACTAATTATACACATCATAAATTTTTAGTCATTAACTAAAAACAGATCACATATAAAATACAGAATTATTTTCTTTGCTTAACATCTAAATATTTTTCTTTTCTTTACAAGATATAACTACTTCTTACAATCACCAAACGGTAACTAGGAAAAGGCAGTGACAATATTTTTGTTTCTTCTAACAACATAAGTCAAGATTTTTAATATAGATTACCACAGAGCATAGCTAAAGTATATTAATGTTACCATTTTAACATATACATAAAATGTTATGAAGAGAAAGGAGCAAAGTAAAAACAATTGAGCAAAAACTACTTAACAGGCTGCCAGGAGGAGTCCCATTATTTCCAATCACCAGTAGAAATCACTTCCAAAGAAGAAAAACCAAAATCAGAGGTAGCTATCTGCTAAAGACGTTGCGGCCAGCATTTCCTTTTCAACCTTTTTATCTAGGTTTTTCAGCATCTCGATTATCAGCATTAAAGAAAATATAGCGAAGAGCCTCCTGTACTAAGTCAATTCAAACATCTCGACGAGCACTCACTGGAGGATGCAGCGTATCGTGATTTTTCATCATTCAAATACGACTTAGCTCACAACACCTCAGGCCACAGGAACGATAATGGGGGATACCGGTCAGCTTTCGAAGAGAGGTACAACATCACACGAGCAACCCCAGAGAAGAAGACTCACAAAAAAAAAAGCACAGCGAGACGCCAGGTAACATCTGCTAAAAATTCTCAAGTCGTTTCTGGGAGAGGGCCAAAGCCCCTCTCCCTTAAAACAAAACACAGAACAAAAAAGTTTCTTACTACCTCTCGCAAAGCAGTACGATTCAAACTACGCAAATCCTCTGAACAAAAACCAACCTCTGATTCGTTGCCATTCCCCTCAGCTAAAAAAAGGAGAGTCTCATTCGCTATAACTACCCCAAACTATCCCCCTTGGTCACGCCCACTAAAAATTAATACGCCCTCATTTAAAAATATTTCTCAAACAAAATACACACGCCCATACAGTCAGCAAACCTTGCAAGACCTCAATGTCAATTTCAC
This sequence comes from Salticus scenicus, assembly GCA_963930645.1. NCBI lineage: Eukaryota > Metazoa > Arthropoda > Arachnida > Araneae > Salticidae > Salticus > Salticus scenicus. The sequence goes on along the minus strand of OZ005652.1, from coordinate 211,315,147 downwards.
CCCCCCCCCCCCAGGTAACCAAATATTTTAATCTCCAAGAGATTTTCTCGATTTCACATCTCCGCTGTAACCGAGAACAAAACAGCTGAGGGATACAGCTGTTTTCCCATCAAAACAGCCACACCCCCACGCTGACCTTCAGATACGGAAGAAAGAAACATTCCTCTCACTTAGAAACTAGCAACACAGATGTTCTTCTCACGGGCAGTAAGGAATGAAAAAAGAGAGAGGGAAACACCTTTTGTGAAAGAAAAAATGCATGGGTCAAAGCTCCCTTTAGTTTGCCTAAAGATCTCAAGAGAATATATACAAAGGAACTCTTGACAAGAATACTTTTCAGAAAGGATTTTCTTCCTAACGTGCAATACATGCGATTAGCAAGCGTTTTGAAACTAAAACAAATATAGTTAAGAAAACCTATCTTTTTTTTTTTTTTTTTTTTTTTTTTTACAGAATAGAAATTTTAATTATGAAATATTAAAAATTAACAAACAGTTATAATTCATCATAACAATTTGTTAGCATATGAAATATAAATTTCTTTTAAATAATAATTGCCATAATAAATTTTATAAATAATATTTAAATAAGTTATTATTTTTATTTACATAATATTTAAAAAAAAACTAAAAATTAAAAAATCAATGAAATAAGCAAAAGTAAATAAAATAATTAAAAACATTTTTTAGTTAATATTTTTACAAATTATTATTAATTAAATTTTTATTTTTAATATTTAATTAAGTCATTATTATTAATAATGCGTAATTGAAATAAATAAAATATGTATTTTTTTAGCTTGTAAAAATATTACGTAAATATTTTTATAAAATAATAAAAAATAATTTCTGTTCTAGTTTCTAGTTTTACATTTACTCACGAATTACTTGACAAAAACTAAGATTACCATATATTTGTTAAAAAATTTTCTAACTTTTTATATATAGAATGTATGTCCTCAGAAAAAATAAGGTAGAATTACTATCACTAAGGTAGAATTACTTTCACAATCAACGTATTTTGCTTAATATAGAAATATACAACAAAAATTCCTCTGTTTTCCGATCGGAGTTGAAAAAGTAATCATGTCGAAGGTTAAAACAAAATTCGTTTTTCTTAAAATTCTTTTTTTCTAAGACGAAAAAATTACATATTTATATTCTGCATTACTTTCTGCACAAATTTAGTACAGTTTTCTTTCATTTATGTTGTATAGTAAAGCATCAATCGCGAAGAAAAAAGCATTGCGTTCTACGGTGATCGCTCCGAATTGGCACTAAGATGGCCGACTTTCGGTCAATGTCCAGTCTCTCTCTATATAGGGTCCCTAGGAAGAAGGCGCCGCGGGCGCCACCGAGTGGGAATTTCGTAAAGTCGGATTTTTCAAGGATCGCGAAACAACTGGTCGCTGAAGGCGGCCAGTTTTAAATATTTTCTAACTTAATGGAAGTAGCGGAAAAGGAAAAAAAAAATTAATTTCTCTAAATATACAAAATCTCTTCAGGTAAAAAGTTATCCGTCTTCCGTTCTGTTTATTATTAGAAAGAAAATAGCTAAAGTAGTTTTTTCTATCTCACATAAATCTCTATAAATTAAATTAAATGATCCATTATCATTTCATTTCATTCTTCACGCGCAGTTATTATTTTCTAAAGTAAATATTATTTAAATCTGAAAAGCAACACCTTATCCGATTGAGTTGAAAATTTATATACACGTTATAAATCACTAACATACGAACTGCATGAATTTTGGAGAATCTAGCAATTACAGTTTTTTTTTTTTTTTTTTTTTTTTTTTTTTTACAGGAACACAAAGAAAATTTTTTTTATCATTGTGGTTTATGGGCTCAAATTATTTAAAGTGAAATAGCGATTCAATGGCTTATTCGATTGAGCTGAAAATCTACATACATGTTATAGATACAGTCGCATGAACTGTATGAAATTTGGAGAATCTATCAAAGAAATTTTTTTATCATTGCGACTTACGGATTTAAATTATTTAAAATCCTATAACGTCTAAACGCCTCATCCGAATGAGCCAAAAATTTATATATATGTTATAGGTCACCGTCAAACGAACTATATAGATTTTGGTGAAACTAGCAATTACGGAGATTTACAGGGACACAGCGGAAATTTCTTTATCATTATGATCTACGGGCTCAAATTATTTGAAGGGCAATAGCGTTAAAATAAACAATATACTGTAGTACATTGAAAAATACTTAATAATCTCTTTTGTTAGTTTAACATCTTCTCTAACTTTATTTGAAGTATACAATCGCTGACTACTTAATGTTTGGAAAATCAAGTGGAGTCACTCCAGACTTTTTTCTTTTTTATGTACTTTTCAATTAGAAAAAGAAGAAGAAAAAAAAAAAACTTTAAAATTTTCCCTATATCTTTGACCTGTATACAGTTTTATTTGTTTTCGTGTTTAGTAAATAACAGCACCCAGGTCACGTCTACATTATTTCTCTTGACGTTTCTAATATCCCAAAAGCATATCGAATAAAATCATGCTGATACATCAGTTCTTATATGTTCATTAAATATATATATATTCATTGCTACTTTAAAAAAAATATGAGGATATATCCGTTTTCGCAGTACTAATGATGTTAAGATATATGTATTATATAAACATATATATGTATTTTATTAATATTAGATTTATGGTATTTTAATGCACGTAATATTAATCATGAAGTGTTACAGAAATTAACACTAAAAATATATTATTTTGAAAAATTACTTAACAGTTGCTTGGATTACAAAATCTTTGTTTAAATATAGAAAACATAAATCGAATTTTGAATATTAAACAAATGATTTGTATCTATTTACATAATGGCATTCTTAAAAATAAAATTATATGTTTTACAATAAAATAAATTGAAATGAAATGAAATAAGTAAAGGTACCAATTGAGTTGCAACCAATATTCTACAAAAAATTGTGCTCCTTGTTTATATATTTCTATAACCGATTCGATAATTACAATAGATTTTGTAAAATTGATTGAAACAGGATTAATTTTATCCCGTTGTTACCATCCCAAGATAAAATTTACACCTATCAGTTGAGATGGTTTTAATCTCGGAGCCTAATTAGTTTTAATTCTTTTAAGGTCATGTGATATAATTATAATTTACACAAACTCTCAATTTAAAATTAAAAATATCGGTCAATATCCTGCCTCCTGATATAATTTGTGAAATGGTGCGATCGTAAGATTTTTTTTAATTTTTTAAATTTATTTTTTAAATTTATTTTTTTATTTTTTATTAAAAAAGATGTGTGACATTTGTTGTTATTATGAGGTTTAAGTACAGATATAAAGCGCCTTCGGGAAGGAATTAATGTTTTCACACTTTTTTATTTAATTTTGTTCACTGTCTGATAGAGTCAAATCTTGCAAGTGAATTTTAACTCACTTCAATTCATCCTATTGTGTTGAAACTGTGCATAGGTGTACAACTCTGATGACAATACAAGTGTCGATGCAACCATCCTTTCAGATTCTATACGACATTTTCGTCGGCAAACGTATACAAATACCAATTTCCATCTTTCCTATAAAAAATTCCTTGGGATTTCTTTTATAATGAAGTATTCTCTTTTTTGCCCTTGATATGACAACATACATTTCTTTCGCACTTTTCTCAAAAACTGGTTCACTTGATGGACATCCTGAACATGCGTACATAGAAAGTGAGAAAATGAAACCGAAAACGAAGAGTAGAAAGGGGTCAGAAAAAAAAAAAAAAGAAGGTAATAAAGGATAGAGATGTAGGTGTTTTCCCACATATGTTTTGCATAAGCGCATATAATAAGTGTTGATGTTTAAGATTGAGGCCAATTGACTGCACGCGTGTTCTAGGCCTGAGGTGATGTGTCTTCTGTGGAGGTTATTCTAAGAAATACTAAACCGTTTTTATGCAAGTTTCAGAAACAACCATGGAAAATTCTGGACGGCTAGGTCGAAAAGCGCGACCTGAGTTCATACCAGTCACTTCCTGTCTGTCAACTTTGAGCACAGAACCACTCGGCCACTGATGTAACCCATATATAAAGTAGATGCTAAATAAACATATTAATTATTTTTTCGTTACTAACAAAGCTCTTAATAAAAGTGTTCAACCAATGATAGGCAGGGTAGCAAATTTGGAATTAGCTCCAATATGTCAACCACTGCCAAATATTTTTTAAATCATTTCTAAGTACACATAAAAAGAAAAGTAACCATTTTGTAAGTTCACAATACAAAATTGATCAATAACTATTTCAATGGAAGAAGATAAATCAATTATCGTAAAACTTTAGAATAAAAAAAAAAAAAAAGTAAGTGAACTGAAATCAATTTCTACACTAGAGAACAACAATTTAAACAGCAATGTTGCGTTTACGAGTAATTAAGTCTATGAAATGTGCAAAACGTAAAGTTTAACAGTAATTTTATTAATTATTATAAATGTTTTTTTTTTTTTTTTTTTAATATTCTAAATAATTTTAAACAATGTGACATCATTGAATTATTTTTATTCTCGAAAGTCTGTCACAATTTTAATATTTGTATTTTATAAAATTTCATATAATGCTTTATATTTAAGGGTATTTTCTGTTATATATTAAATAACTAATAATGAAGTATAATAACCGTTTAAATATAGGAAAAGTATGTGCCAATTTAGCATAATGATTCTCTTAAAATACATTATTCAAGTTTAATGCAAAAAATTAATTCTGCAGTTTCCAAAGAGCCCTGAAAATATAAATAAATACTTCTAAATATATTTCATTATATTCTATACACAAATCCCATGAAAAATCGCAAATCATTATATCTTGAGAACAATATTATTTTTCTTTTATATAGAAATCCCACAAGAACTAATTTAGGAGAATTACTTTTTTCTGAAAATAAACTTTTTTCTTTTGTAATACCTACTTCTTTCATAATATATCGATTTATATCGAGTTGTGTTTATTTATCTGAACAAAATCAAATTTATATAAAGTTTTCTTTAGCTAAACTCTTTGTAAAAATATTTAGCTTAGTGTATAATTTACTAGATTTACATTCATTATTTATTATCGTACTAAATTTATGACCATCGTACATAACATGCAATAATTAATGTTTGATTTAAATAATTTTATGGAGTAAAATTTACCAAAAATATACTTATAAATATATTTATGTATGTACAAATATGGTTATTAAAAAAAAATGTATTTACTTTCAAAAGCTACAACTAAATAATACAGCAATACATAGCCTAATAAAGTTATATTTAAATGTAATTTTAGATGTTAAAGATTATTTATTTAGTTGTTTGATTATTTCATTATTATTATTTTTCATTATATATTTAATTAAATATTACATTTTGGATGCGCGAGTTAATTTAATCCAGATAACTTGCAATTCAATTCACAATTATATTTTTGTTTTGGCCTTTTTTATATCTCATTGTTCTTTACTTTTATTACCTGACTATCGTAATTAAAAGAAGTTTCGTATTCTGTTAAAAAAAATCGATACAGACTTTCACCTAATTTACATGCATTAAACACAATTTCTGCAATATGTTGTAACTGGCCAATAAAGGATTAACAGTGAAAGCGAATTTTCCTGGAGATGACGATAAGCTAAATATTTTCTTCGATCCAAAAAACATCTAACCCCAAACTTTCATCAAAATCGTTAGAGCTGTTTCCGACACCCCTAATACAAATACAGTACCCATCGCTTATTAAAATCACATTCGTTCTAAGGCAAAGTAATTTTATTAAGCGGATGATTTTTATATCAGGCGAAGGTTTTTGCACTCAAGAAAAGGGTATTACTTCCTTGAATTTAAAAAGAATTTTCAAAAGTTAATGATTGATGAGAGTAATAAACAGTATTAATTAATTTTCGATCGACAATTAATTAAATGTTCATTCAAAATAAGTAAATTTAACACATACTCTATATAAAATTAATAAACACATAGTGCATAGAAAATTAGTCAGTATTTATACATTAATTAAATATTAGACATTTTCAAAAGTTTTTTTGCTTCTTAGTTATTTCAGAATGAGAACTAAGAATTATCTTTTAATAATCAAAAATTAAAAAAAATTAAAAAAAAAAAAAAGAAAAAAAAAAAGAACTTGTGAATCAAAGCAGTAACTTATTATTTCGATTTTTAGAATACATTCCTATTACCAAAACAAGTGATGATGCGAGTTTATTTTGTTATTATGCTGCAGGGGTAAAATATTCGACGAAGAGAGATAACGAGGGAGATTGTTGTGCTTCATTTATTTATTTATTTGTATTTATTTATTCATTTATTTTTAAGTGCATAAATACACATTTTTGCTGATGAAGAGATTTTTTTTTTTTAGTTTATTAACTGGCGATGCTGATTTTATTTAACGGCGGTTTTAAAAGTAATTTGTATTGATTTGATTCCGGTCCTGACGATTTGATCAGATTAAGCGGCTGATTTTATTAACCAGTGAATTTATTAAGCGGCGGTGACTGTATATATATATATATATAACAAGCCACGTGGTTCATTCGTTTAATATAAGAGAAGGATAAAATTTGCTACCACCCTTATTTTCTACACTGAAAAAAAAAATTATGTGACTGGCATCTAGAAAATAAATTGTGGCTCTACAAATATAGTTCCGTGTCATCCCTATGAATTATAGTTCCCTTTACTTAATCAATTCTAGAAACTCTTATTAGAATTCTAGAGCGTTTTCGTATATCGTCGGAGGCAAGCGTATTTAAAAATCTGTGCAAATAAACGTGCTCACAAGTGACGAGTTTTACTAATTACAATTTAGGTTTTATGACCCAGTTCTAAGAAATCAAGTGAGAATTTCTCGCAATACAAAGTATTCATAATATTAATATAAATCGTAATATTGTGTGAACATCTAGAAAAGTATGGACGAGATGTCCTCGATCATTTCGTCTATTCAGTCTACTTGGTCAGTACGTACAGCTCGGAAATCTCTATTGCTGGTTTAAGGAATTAGAAAATGACAACTTATTCGTTCTAGATGAAAACAATACACTGTTAAAAATAAAATGCTATGTTTTATTAGAAAAAGGGTTCCAAATAGCTGCAACCAATATTCTAGTGCAAAGTTTCTGCATTTCAGTAGTACAGTATTTACTACTGAAATGGCACCATTAAAATAGTCAAGCATTCCACCAAAGAAAGGGTTGCAGCTAATTTGAACCATTTTTCTGCTGAAAGCATTTTATTTTTAACAGTGTATATACATTTTTTCTCTGTGTACACGTTATTGCTGATAAAGTCTATTATGCTATTAAATCATACTAAAGGCGTGAAAAGCTTAACAGAAAAAAGTGACATAAGGATTTTGTCAACCGCAAAATGATAGTGTTCTTCAGCACTCAAGCTGTTATTCACCAATAACTTCAACTCCCTGTTGAACATGAAAATTTAAAAAGCCTATAACGTCGGGGTTCAAATTTTCCCGTGTTGTTTCTGCCATCTAGCGGTATAGTTATTTTCAGATTTTTTTATGTGAAAATAACCAATCAAAGATTATATAAAATCCTCGACGCTAGATGGCAGAAACAACGTGCCAAATTTTGCTAGAAAGCTGTACCCTGCCTTTAGACGCTTTTCAAGATTTTGCATTGAACCGGAAGTTGAAGTTATTGGTGAATACGGCCATTAGTCTCATAGAAATCACAGGTCCTATGCTACACATTCAGAAAAATAGATTTCGCACATAATATATATTATAAATAATTATTTTCTTTTAGCATAAAATATAACAATGCTTTTTTTTTTTCTTTTTTAATGAAATACAAACTGCTAAAAAAAAAAAAAAAAAAAACTCTAAAATTAAAATCTTGATGATGCAATTTTTGACTGTAGAACATACTCGAAAGGAATGTGACAGTATTTTGGCTAGCGATTTTTATACTAGGTTATTTAGTGTCTACAGTCTAATATCACAACATTCTCACAACGGGTGCTGAAACATTAAAAGAGAAGGCGATTCATATAGATCAATAGCAAATAAATTAATAAAACAAAATCTGTGAAATTTTCAATTGGCTTGAAGAAAAAAAAAAAAAATAAAAATATATATATATATATATATATATATATATGCTACTTTTTTATCTGAAAATTTTACTTTTTTGGCAGTCTGTTGTAATATATATAAATTATAATCACAGATGCGCAATTACAAAATGTCATATGCATGCAGTTTATAAGCAGTCATACACGATCTCAAATTACAGACTACGTATTACGGATTAAGTACAGAATTAAGTATCTAATTAATACTTTAGGGAGATAAGAAAATATGAAATTTATCAAAAACAATGCAATTAAAAATATCTAAATAGTTACAATGGATTGTAATAAGATTTTAAAAATAATATCATTTTACAGCTTCTCAAATGTTACATTATTATTATTTTTTCTTGTGTTCAAATTTCGAGAATAATTGTTTGCTTATAATGCTCCTTACTAATTCGTTTTCACCCAATCCTCATAAAAATTCGTGAGACTATTAATAAGTGTATTTGTCGCATAACTGGGCATTCATTTTGAAATTACAAAATTATTACTTTCATTACGAACTTTTAAATTCAGTCACTTGACAAAAATTCTTAAATATTTCAAGTTTATTTATTTATTTTTGTTTGTGGCTGGTGTTGTAACTGAAATATAAAATTGTTCATTCTACAGATGTGTTCAATTACATACAAAAGACACAGAATTAAAAATTTTGAACTTTAAAATAATTTAGAACTAGTAAGGAACATATTGAAATTGGGTATTGTATTTCATTGTTATTCCCATAAAAGAAACGAAGCGTGTGCATCTCAAAAATAAATTTTTATCATTTAAAACACGCTATATACTTAAAAATGATAGATTTCATGTCAGTACTTAATGCGAGAAGCAATAGAATGTAAAACAAAAACAATTATTTTCAAACGTCCTTTCTCACCTTAATAAAACAAAATAAGTAAATAAATTTTAATAGCTTAAAATCTATATACATACACAAATAATAATTTTTCTCTATATTTTACACTTCTTCTATGCATGAACTTCCCAGCAGAGATCTCAGTGACAGAGATTCAGATTTGATCAAAAAGTGGAGTTGAGATGATATTTCAGCCTAATTATACTTAAATAATTATTGAAATTTAAAAATGAAATTTAAAATTAAAAAGTGCTTTTATTTATTTATTTATTTTATTATTAATAAATTAAAATAAAATTATGATCAGAATAATGCTATCTAAATGAAATTAATTATTTTCTCCGTTTAGCCCTTACTTTCTTCCCCCTTTTTTTGTTTTTTAAGTACATTTCCTGAATTTTATGTGATTTTGTCTCTAGAATGAACCGAAAAACTTTTACATTTTTAATGGATTATGTATGAGACTGTAAATGAAAAATATTACAACTCTTGAAACTTCAAGATTAATGAATTTTAGAATATTTTATTATTATTATTATTCTTGAATATCAAACTACTTTTTGTTCAATATTAAACTTTTATTTTTAAGATAAAAGCAGTTGCGTTATGAAATCTGTAAGATAATATCTTTAAGTCTGTTAACATAATGTATAAAGTGTCTGCACAAAAAATGAACCGTTTTTAGCATTCTTTTCAAAAAGAAAGCTAAAAATGGTACCTATTACATCATAACGGTATATATTTCTACGGCATCTCTACATTACTAAAAAAAAATCATCAGATTTTATTAAAAATTGCCAATTTTCATTCAGGAATTCCGACATCTGGCCCCTGCGTTCCGTTTTGCTTGACGACAAACATCTCTCTTTATTATAACTAGAGATTGCACCAAAAATAATAATTTATAAAATTGCAATTTCTTCAAAATTTTAAAACTGCTTGAAATGTGTATAAATGGTAGTAAAAATATTTTTTCAGTTACTTTACGCACAAAATGGTACAATGCTTTACCCAAGCAGCAAAAGTTACGCAAACAGCATTAAATAAATATACATGGTGGGCAGAAAGTAACTCCCTATTTTGAATTTGGAATAGCTATTGATGTTATGAGTAGATATCAATGAAAGTTACCATGTTTTGTAGACTGTAGTGTGGCATTATATGTAATATTTTTTCCTTTTTCATATGCCTAATCTATGGCAGTGGTTCGATGAGTGATTCACTGGACGCTGGATAGGCCGCCGAGGTTCAACAGAATGGCTTGCGCGTAGTCCAGACCTCACCCCATTCGATTACTTTTTATGGGGTTGGGCTAAGGAAGAAGAGCACCGCAGCAAACCTCAAACTCTTGGTGACCTTGAGAACAAAATCCGTGTGGTCATAGGTGGTGTTCCTGATGAGTTCTTGCAGAAGGCCGTAGCAAACGTACCTGTGCTTTTAAGACAGTGCATATAGAAAATACTGGGGCACACATTGAATTGTAACGTTTGTAACTATCATGCCACATAATAAACTAAATTTGTACAAAAATTTGCCTTCATACCTACGTCCGTTTAGGAGAAAAATATATATTTGCAGTAGGTAGTTACTTTCCGCTCACCCTATATAATCAATAAACATTTTAAAGTATTATTCTTCTGGTTTTTGGCTTATCAGAAGAAAGACTAAAAAATATACTATCAATATTAAAAAAGACATCCAACATTAAAATACAGTATACAGTATGAAGATTTTTATTCATTTATTTATGCCATGCATGTAAATACCTGAGAAGACAAAAAATAAATAAACAAATAAATAATTAATTAATTAAAATAAAAATAAAAATAAAAATAAAAATAAAATAAAAATAAAATAAAAATAAGAATTACATGCAATGATTGATTAGATACTTTCATTGCTGGATATCGTAATTCAGATCATTTTTCGAATATTACATAATTTTGCACAAATGTGCACGAATTAAAATTATGTAATTTTACGAAGTTTAAATTGTTTTGTAAAATGATTTAGTATGTTTACGATATTGTTAATATTTATTATATACACTATGTACCCTATAAAGAATTACGTAATAATCATTGAAAAAAAAAATCTATGCTTAGTTTATAAATTAATTACAGCAATAAAATATGGTATTTCAATTTAAATTATAAATTCAATTCAGATACCAAATTCTATTCGATTACAAAAAAAAAAAAAAAAAAATAAATAAATAAATAAAATAAAATAAAATAAATAAATAAATAAAAAATAAAAAAATAAAAATATCTGAAAATTATACGACATCTTAAAGTTATTTCGTTCACTTTCAAAATACATTTAGCGGAATAAAAGTATCATAAGCAATATTTATAATAAAAGTTAATTTAGTTAATAAAAATAATTTTCTTAATAAATCATTATCTAATAGAAAACGTCTTTCATTCTAAGTTCATATTTTTATAATATCATTAGCCTTACATTCTCTATAGATTTCGTCTAAAATATAAAAATTGGCAGGCACTCAATATTTTCGTTTTTTTTTTTTTTTTTTTTTTTTTTTGGCTCGGTTTACAAAATTTCCTAACAAATTTTCTTTTCTTGTATAGTTGATAAAATTGAACTGTCGCTAGAAACAGGAGGAGAAAAAAAAAGTGATCAAATATTACACATCAAGCAAAACAAAAACAATTCTGTTTTGTATAAATAAATAATAATGAATTGCTGGAAAAAGAAGATATATGAAAATATGTAAGCATTAATATATACTAAAAATGATGTACATGTGAATTTTAATTTGGTGATAATTTATAAGACAAATCGAAACTTTTGTGTTTAATTTTTTTTTTTTTAATCTATATTTATAAATTTAAACTATTAAATTTGTGAAACTTTCCAAATTTGAATTTTTGATTGCTTTTCATTTCCATTTTGACTTAACATAATTTAATTGTTTTGAAAAAAAAAAAAAAAAAAAAAATATATATATATATATATATATATATATTTGTTTTTCTGTCCAGCAAAATGTTTGGGAGCTAAGTAACTGAAGAACTTAAAGAATTCTATAAAGTTTCAAATTTAGTTAAACGCAACATAAATTTATATTAATTAGATTTTGATTATTATAACAAGATTAATAGAGGCCGCTGCTTTTCTTTTTTAATATGCTTTATAGGTATATATCCGTATCTAAATATAGCGTCAAATATGGTATGTTGTGTGCTTATAATGAAAAAAAAAGTATTCTGATTGGCTTTTGGACGGTTTAAATGCACAGTTTATGCTTTGCAATTTTCACAACTAGACAGATAACTACATTCCTTCTCATATTTATAAGGACACTTTATGTTTTTAAATAACTAATGTAAAAATAATTGTGAACAATATTATACTAAGTGCACTTAATATATTTAGTATTCTAAAAACCAAAACTGCTATAATTTTTTTAATGTGAAAAAAAAATTAATAAAAAATCATGCAAAATATTTTTTTCTCCACGTTTTTAAATATTCATAATTATAGGGACAATCAAGATTTTTTGTTTTATTTAACTTACTAGCGGATAAATTACAGTTAACCTGCGAATTTGTTAACTACTGGGCTAGATTAAATCATATAAAAGCCTTCTTGGACGGACATTACTGATAATTCCTCGAAAAAAAGAACGTGCATGTAGTGAAGTATGATAAATGTGTTTTTTAAGTGGAAGGATAATTTCAATCCGCCGAATTTCTACTGAAATTCGAAGATCTAAAATTGCTGAAGAAAATGTGATCAAACATTGAACTGCTGATTCGATGGGAGAGAGATCTGATGCAAATTCAGAGTTGTTTTACAGAGACCGAAGACTTATAATTCCTCTTACTGTTCTACGACTGCTGCTGAATTTGCTCGTAATTTTTAACGAAAGTTTGGGGTCTACATTTATGTATGAATAAAAAACTTCTAATAATTAATAAGTATGTAATGGAGGAAAGAACGTCTGTGTTAAAGTTGAATAAAGACTATGAAATGGTAAAATGTTGCATTTTCGGATGAAAAACATTTTGTTCTTGATTAACCAAATGGTTTTAACAGTTACTGACACGATCTGAAGATAGCGAAAGACAGAGTAGATTTTTTAAAGGCAGATATGAATCGAGCATTTTAAAGGTGTGTCTATGGTGCTCTGGAGAGCTGTTTCTACTGAAGGCAGAATGAATTTAATAATTTTTCTATTATTATGAACATCAAGAGAATATCCGCAAATTTTAAACGAGGAATTCTCAGATTTTTGTTAGATTTTCGGGGGTAATATTATTTTTTCTCAACAAGACTTACATTTTTGATTTACTTCTAGAGCAATAGGAAATAGTTTGAAGAAAGAAACTTCTGTATTATTCTCTTTCCCGGGGCCTAAATTTGAAAAACCTTAACTTATCATAGTAGAAAAGTGCATGCAAGTGAAATAGTTTAAATATATTCAGAATACCATCTATGCTGTATGAAATGGTATTGAAACTGAATATTGAAAAAAAATGTATATATATATATATATATATATATATATATACCAGAGAGAATGTTTGACTGTTTCACCCTTAAAAGAGACCCCATAAAATATTAATTTAAAGAATAACTGAAAAAAAATTCGAGCTGTCCTTATAATTGTGAACACCAGAAATATCATCTTTTTGACCGTATTTAAAGTTTTTTAAGATAGAAAACGATAAAACTTTTTAATATAGTCTATTAATGAAATTCAAATAATTAAAAAATATATTTGTTTAAAAAATAGTGTTCAGTGTTTAGTTAACATAGAAAAACGGGTGTCCGTATAATTATGAGAACCAGTGTATATTTCAGTGTTTTATACTATCTAAACTTATATGTGACATTTTTATTTTTAATAATAAATTAAATTTTCCTCAGTTTTGTTTACCAGAAAGACATATCTAAAATGTACAATTTCGCAAAAAAGGGCGAAATAGTTACATAATAAGAGGAAAAAGTGATTAAATAAATGACTTTTCAAGGATACAACCTGAGTTTTTAGTATTTGGAATCAATGGCTTTAGTCACTGAGCACTAGTAATCAATAAGCGATCTAGGTTACATTGACTAAACTAGGAGACATATGAAACACAGAATGAACAAGCCATCATACGAATATTCGTCATGATGAAATGTCTAAACCATCTATTGTGTTTTCTCTCTTTAAAGAAAAAAAATAAAACCTAATCAGTTTGAGCTCAAATCCTCTCAAATCTTTGAGCTACTATGAGCGGCTCCGATGTGAGCCAATTAAAACAATTTATTTTTGAGTGAAATCGAACCAGATTTGAGTGAAACTGTTAGACGCTGAAAAAATATATCGTATTTCCTCCGCAAGAATGGAACTCTGGTCCCCTTGAAACGCAAACTACTACGCTACCACTACGCTACGATTTCATATTGAAAGTGGTTGTATAGCCGTTCTCAATCATTCTCAAACGAAGAAAATATTATTTCTCAAATTTTACTTGTTTTATACATAACATAAATTTATGGAAAATCTAATAAACATCCGTGAAATATCTTTATTGATTTAAAATTCTGAAAACATTCTTAAAAAGAGAACCTATATGACATACAGAGATTTTAGCAGCTTGCAAATTAATTATATGTAATTTAACATATTTAAAAAAAATAAATTCTTTCACGCAAAGTTGACGAATTTTTTAAATAATTATGAGTGGAGAAACAGTATGTACTAGTTTCTCTATGTATACTATACTAGATGTTGATTTTAATAATAAATAAAACGTAGCACATCTTTTAAGCATTGTACCTATACTTTAAGAAATTAGTCTTAATGAACATAATGAAAAATATTAAATAACTTTAGACATAAATAGATCTCTGCATTATATAAATACATTATTCTTTTTCTATAAATTTCTTTAATTTTTAACGCTTATTTTTAGTATTTTATGACTAACGCTCGTGATTTGAAAAATCTGCTATGTTTTGTTAGTTGTATATAAAATATTTGTTATGTTTTTAAAAAAAAATTTTTAATTTGATATTTTATTTAATATTTTAGTAATCATCAAACACTCTCAACATATACATACATATTATCAAAACAATATATAAATTAATGAGTTAAATACATCTAAAAAATATTTTTTCATATTTCATTAAAAGTAAAATCGACAGATGGCGCCATCATTTTTGTTGCATCAAATGAAAAATGATCTAAATTCGTTCCAAACCGAGCTGATACTTGAACATTCATTTTGTCGAAAAAGATTTTTGGTCGAAAAAGAGTGATTTTACTCAAATTTGATTTTTTTCTTAGAAATTTCTCTCAAATTATAGCTAAATTATTGTGTCCGTTTTTGAATAAGCAAATCCAATCACACATTTTAAGAGAGTCCCAATACTGATTATATGGCGCCTGTTTTGACTTTTCAAAAGCTAACAATATTTCTTCTTCCATTTGAATTTCCATAAAGCTTTTACTTTTACATTTTTTTTTAATTAATTATATTTCTTTAGCTCTGTTTGTACCTGATTATTGGAAACTGTCCACATAAATTGACCGTAGCTTTTTATTTCGTATTTTATTTCTTATATATTTTTTTCCTTTTTCAAAACTGACTTACAGTATATATATTTGGTTGTTGTTCAGAAATAATAATCTACAGCTATCTAATCTACAACACAGTCTAAAAAAAAACACTGACTGTGTTACAGCGGTCTACTTACAATAAACATGCGCTGAGGGCACTTCTCTTCTGGTTCTGTGCTCTTGACGCATTAATTGTATTATCCACGGTGGGAGAGGGGGGAAACACCATAGCAGCTTCATAACAGCATGGCACTCGTTGGAAACAGGAACATCGTACTAACGCAACGGTTGAGAAGGAACACGGACTGGTACCTCTTCACAGAAAGGCAAGCGAGGTCTCTACATACGTTGATCAATGACAGATTCTGAGCACCGTTATAACGATGTGGAAGAGTATATCCAAAATGGGAGATGCACACAAATGATTTTGACCATATCAATGTGGACTTAAATTACACAGGACCGCATGATAATTTTTTAAGAGTTCTTGTAAGCATAAACCATAATGCTGATAACAGACTGCATTTAGATAAGCGAAGACACAGAAGGAGTTCAGCTAGATTCCCTGACGCTAAAAACAACTTTCAACCACAGGGCCTCTACTTAAGCTCCTACTGTTTAACTAGTTAACATAGCTCTGCTCAGTTTACCATCATACATATGTTCTTATAAATTTCTAGTACAAAACATATTATATTCATGTTAAGAGAAATGAATTTGACCAAACGCTTGACACAGAGACAGAACAAAATCCCCGCCTATTAGGCTACCCACTGTTCAGTTCGATATATTTATCTTATTCTAATCTATTAATTTATTTTATTGGTGTCAATTTCGTAGTTTAGTTTTCATGCTACTATTTCCAATGCAACAATCCCCAAAATGCATATTTATAATAAATTTCGCCCCATTTTGCTATGTTGATAAAATCTTAAATTTCGAATAACGTATGAAATTTTCCTATTAGAATATTTGTAGTCAATCATGTTCAAACAAGTATCATAAATGTTATTTTGAAGTTGTCTGTTATATTTATGATCCTCAAAATGGACGGTTATGTTCAATTTTGCCCTATTCTGCATATTAAGTAAATCGTAAATACCAAATAACTTACGAAATTTTTAAATTAAAAGATTAATAGCCAGGGATGTTCATGCCAGTATCTTAAATGATATTTTAAAAGTGTTCTGACATCTTTACGATGAAAATATTTCTCAAAGTGGAAGTTTTTGCGAAATTTCGCCCAATTCAGCCATATTAAGTAAATCGTTAATTTCGAGTAACTTACGAAATTTTGTAATTGGAAAATTCATAGTCAACTATGTTTATGTTTATACCAGCATCTTATATAATATTTTAAAAGTAATCCGGCAACTTTACGATTAAAATATCCCTCAAAAGAGACATTTATGCGAAATTTTGCTGTATTCTGCCATGTTAAGAAATTCGTAAATTTTGAATAATTTGCGAAATTTTCAAAGTAGCATGTTTCTAGTTAATGATGTTTATCCCAACATCAAAACCGATATTTAAAAGCTGTTCTTACATCTTTACGATAAAAATATTTCTTTTCATGCACGTTTAAGTGAAATTTTGCCCTATTCTCCCATGTTAAGAAAATCGTAAATTTCGAATAACTTTTTAAATTGTTTTATTAGAATGTTGCGAATAAATATGATTCTTGCCAGTGTCATAAATAATATTTTAAAACTTGTCCGATCTCTCTGCGATCATTTGTTCGTGAGATATAGTGTACACAGACTAAAATACTAACTCACTAACGGACTAACGGACTAACACACTAACAAACTAGCAGGTCGAAAATTTTCACGATTACCTAAGTTCTCCATACTTATAATATGATGGGGAACTAAAACGTTTTAAATTTTCATAAATACTGGCCTCTTTTTACTATCCTGACCACTTGTAAGAGCTTATTTATTTGACCGCCCATTTGTTATAAAGCAGTCATAGCCGGAGATGCCATTAACAACACGAGACTCCGTACCATTGAACTTATTTATTATTTTCATATCGTGAGTTTTCCAGCATAGGAGGATGGTACAAAATTAATATTTAACACATTCAACATCGTGAACTTTCCTGACCATCATAGAAAAAAGCTCTCTGTTTAGGGATGAACGCATTTTTACGTCAGGGAAATTGAAAAGAGAGTACTGGACTTTTTTCCTACGTGATGATATGTCACGTGATTTAAAAGGCGTGCCAATGTAATTTTTATTTATTTAATTTGTCTTCCATTTTGAGACAAGGTTGGCCTTTTATCTAGTGGGATTCATTTTGTCTGGAGGGAAAAGAAGCAATTTGAAAAAAATACGTTAAAGGAACAACAACCACAACAACCTCATTAATAATAATAATGATAATAATAAAAATAAAAAAGATTTATTTTGCTAACGGTTTAGTTTTTAAGAAAGCGGAAATGATATTTCCGATTTAACCCTTTATCTACTGACGGTACTTTAAAGTACCACTACATCAAAAAGAGTGTAAAATCGAATTTATAGAAGAAATGTCAAAGATATTTATAAGAAGGGAACAGATGTACCTTCCTTTAATCTCACTAGAAAGCATTTGACGATACATGTAGCCATTTTTGTTTCATAAGGGATTTTATGGAGTGCACTTGCTGTTTTTGCTTGATATTTTTCACGATCTTCCTGTGTGTTATAATTAACTCCTATATTATTTCAAGAATATCCCACTAATCTTAGAAAAAATATGAGGAACACAAAAAGTAAACATTTCTCTACACTTTTTTCATGCCGAAATAATTTTTTCGACCTCTATGTACCAGTGGTACACTAAAGTACGACCTCACAAAATTCGCATTAATTATTATGATGAGGTGATATGCATAATTTTTAACATATATATCTTTAAATAATGCGCTTTAGTAAATAAAAATATATGTTTCAAACACAATTTTCGTCTGTATCATAATGCAGTAGATAAAGGGTTAAAAGAACATATTGGAAGTATTATTAAAGAATAAATTAAGTAAATTATGATTTAATATAAAAAGACCTAATTAGATGTTTTTTATATTACACACACACACACACACATATATATATATAATTATAGTGTTCACATGTATATTACATGCATATTTATAAATTATTTTTCAACACCAGTCCTTTTGTGCATATTTTAACTTCAATTTCTCGTCTGAAGCAGTTTTGCCATTTTGTAGGGGCATTTATATTAAATATATTAACTGTAATGTTTACCCTAATTGTACAGCTGCCTAATCGACAGTTATATATCGCCGCTTGCATGTCAAACTATCGTTGCGATTTTTTTTTTTTTTTTTTTCATATTCGATAACCTGCACTTGCTTTTAAAATGATATGTACAACGCACAGGAAAAATACATTTAACAGTACAGGAAGTATACAAAGTTAGGTTAATTTTTCCTGAGCTGATTTTGAATTCAGGATTACAACAGATTGAAAAATGTCTTGAAAAGTAACCATTTTTCCATTCGATAGTTTTACATGGTAGCGATAATATATCAAACATCATTCTTTAAAATTAGTCGTCATTATTAAATAAAAATGTCCCTACAATTTGGCAATACTCGTATGACTGTTTTTCACACTCGTCATAATAAATGTCTTCAAAAACGTGCAGTTATATATTTTGCCAACAATTGCGAAGTTGTTAATGATACTCTATATATGAGTATTTTTCCTACTGTGTGAAGTTTTGTATGTGGGGAAGGGGTTATTAGATGTTTTTATATTTCACATTTACTACTACTAAAATATTTTAAATTGACAATTTACTGAATAATACATTACTATGATAACTTATTTAACGCAATGTAATGTTTCGATACTTATTCTCAGTTTTTTAGATGAATACAACGATGAATTACTTTTATATATGTAGCCTCTTTATTTTTTCTATTATGTAAATAATCCTTAAAATCTAAATTTTTAAGTCATACGTGTCTAAATATATAATAAAAACTATATTTAACGCAGCTAAGTTTTTGAGCTATGCCTAACACCTGCTTTGTTGTACCTGAAATCCTCTGCAGTAAGATTAATAAAATTAGCGTAACAAATTTAAAATAGATCATTAAAGTTTACATTAAACTGTTACCCAGTATGATAGTTATGTTATTATTATTATTATTATTATTATTATTAATATTATTACTATTACTATTATTATTTTGTGGTATATTAAATTTAACATGTACTTGAAATTTTGTATTAAACAAGCAGTGTGTGTGGTATTGCTGCTGCCTTTACTAAAATATTTGATTATTAAGAAAGTAATGTATTTTTTATTCTGTATACGTGTGTGTGGAAATAAAATACGACTTTCTTATAGTGTATAAATATTTTGTTGAACTATATATTCTTCATTTTGGTCCAATATCCTTAGCAACTTTTCTGGCTGTAACATCATTCTAGGATCATAAAGTTTTGCTGGCAGATAACTGATCCACGTTATTTTTGACATCCTCATTTGAAGTAAAGCTTTTCCCCTTAAAAAAATTTTTTAGAGACCAAAAAGATCGAAGGTTGTAGATAGAAGAACATGATAGATGTGATAGTACAACCCATCCAAAATGTAAAAGCATTTGGCGAGTTACCAAATTTGTGTGCGGTCTCCCGTTATCTTGGTGGAACACTACATTTTTTCTGTTGATCAATTCACTCCTTTTCAATTTGAGTGATTCATTCATTTTGTTTAGTTGATGACAGTATACTTTATAAGTGATTGGGGTATTGTCCAGTAGAAGCTAAAAAAAGGGGAGGTTTCCTTGAAATAGCACCAAATAGGCAACACCAACTTTTTTGATGAATATTGAGTACTTTGATCTTGTTCATCAGTGATTATTTAGAAGTCTGTCATAGGCTTCAGAACTTAGAAGCTATAGTAGAGCAAAGAGTTCATATTCTTAAACAATCGGTTAATGGGTAAGTTTTTACTTGCTAGACTCAAAATCAATCTGTTCTGCAAAAATTGCTGTTTTTTTTTTTTTTTTTGTGTGTGTGTGTGTGTGTTATTCAGTAAGAAATTATCACTACTTTTATTCCAGTTCAGTGATTTCAATGCACTGTTTTTGAACCTATGTCATGCATTTCGAGCTTTACCCCCGTGAAACTGTAGCTTTTATTATTAAGAAGATAACAAACAATACATATAACTTTCATGAGTTTTATATTTTCTTTGTATTTCGAAATATAATGCAAAAGAGATATATACTACAAACTAATTTTTTAACAGATTGGCGAAATTTATATAATTATTTCTCTTGATTTATCATAAAAGTTTAAAATTTATGAGGAAAATTATATTAAATAAAAATAAACTTTTTAAAGATTTAAGATGTTTCAGATACAATTTCTTAGGATGAAATTTTTGCTTTATCATATTTAATAATTTCTTATACATACATGTGATAACTTACATGACGTGTATATATTTTCTTCTACTCTCAAAATATAAAAGAAATTAGAATTCACTAAAACTTTTTTTAAAGATATTGCCGATACTTACATAAATTTATCTTGCTTAGGACATAAGTTTAAGACTTATGATAAAATTTATAATCTTATTAATTAAAATTAAACTTGTTAAAGGTTTAAGATATTTAAGATGCAATTTCTAATGAAGAAATGTTAGCCTCGTCTTATATTATAATTTCTAACTCACACATGGGATATTTTCATGATATGTATTCCCTAAGTATTTCTATTCGTATTCACAAAGTATAAGACTAACCAGAATACGCTAAAAATTGGTTTTTTATATATTTGTAAAATTTACTCCAATTTTTCTTGCTTAAGACTTATAATGAAAGTTTACAACTTCTGCTAAAAATTATAAATATAGTAATAAAACTTAAGATTTACTATAAAACTTTATCTTATATTTTTGTATTATTTAAGATTTATCAGAAAACTTTAATTGAAATTTGTCTTGAAACTTTATTTTGTAAATTTTACAATCAAGAAGCATAAGAAACTACATTACCTATAAAATTTAGATATATGAAACTTAACAATTATTTTACAAAATTGCATATTTTTCTAGCTCTTTAAAAAAAAATTGAAGCTTTAAGTGTAAATACAAATCCTGCTTAAAAGTTCTCAAAAATAAAGCTATCCGTATTTCAAACCCATGTTACGGTCTTCTAAAAAGAACGATTGTTTTGGCTTAGATTCAAAAACTTTTATTTTGACACTACTCTTTCTTTTAAATTATATGAAAGAAAATATTTGACTTTTATGAAGTTTAGAAAAATACAGTTGTCACTTGGAACAAAAGTAATCTTTATGAAATGCACTTTTAGTAAAAAGCTTCAGAAAATTTCTGACATATCAAAGAAACATTTTCGACTTAACCATAACAGTGTTTTTATTAAATTTAATGTTTTATGTATTAAGTTGAAGTATTATTGTTCAATAGTGTAATACATTTTGTTTTTGATGAATGGAATATATGTTGTTGATGAAATGCATTTATGGATTTAAAAAGGAAAAGAAAAAAGTATATAAACAGGTCTGTTACTCCTTATTGAGCAATTTTAATTAACTTGTAAATTTATTACATTATGATTTTCTATTATTATTTACGCTGTATCTCGAAAATTTCTATTTCAAAGTCATTAGATTTTTATTATTATTATTTATATTATAATTATTTTAATTTAATAATTTTTTCTTTAGTTGTCTTAGATTACTTGCATGTTTACAACACCCAAGAGACACAGATTTATAATTACGAAAATTATTAGTAGAATTACAGAAAATGAAAAAGAAATTTTGACCTCATAAAACTAAAATATTCTTTTAAAAAATACATATATATGATTTTTAGTAAAATATATTTTTTTTATTCTTCCTCGCAGCGAATTTAGAAACGATTAGATCAGTAAGTATATTAGAAAGGTAGAAAAAAAAAAAAAAAAAAAAAAAAAAAAACTAGAATCTTTGCTTGAGCAGTATGTACATACATCTCTCTTCATAACTTGTATTTAGATTAATGCATGTATTCCGTATATTTATGAACTTTCCATTATTATTATTATTATTATTATTTGGGGGGCGGGAGGGGAATCACTGTGTTAACCAATTTCCTACACATTCAGCGTCTGCATCAGTCGCATAAATACCCCATGTGCCATGTGTGAATCCATGTGTGTGTGTTTCCATGTGTGAATGGAAACGGTATAAAAATCGTTTGGAGCGTTGATGTAAGTCTTGGTGCCCGTGCGTCTCGTGAAAGATTTTTTTGAATTACATCCATACGAGCGACTAGAAACAGTCCGGTATCTTGAAGATCGCATTTAACAGATAGACTTGAAATGTCGCCATGAATACGTTGTTTGTAAATATAAAATGAGCCAACCGTACTAAGATAGCCAAAAACTTTATTTAAGGCACGCCACTGTTTTGGATCTAAGGTCGGTATTGAAAAATGTGCCACTAAAACTGTCCTTGAGTAAATTGAAGTGTGTAAATTTGATATTGGTGTGATGCAACATAATTATTAGAATAAATAGTCCTGGATCTTCAAATTGCCTCTAAATACGTTCACAGAATATTTCAACAGGAGATAGTAATATTTACAGACGTATAATTGATATCGTTATGTCAAGAGAAATACGAGTGAGAAGAAGAAAATACTAGTGAGAAGAAGAAAATACATTTTGTAGCTTAATTAATATAATTGTATCACCAGTCAAAGGGTCGTTAAATATTTAAATTATTATTTAAAATCACAGAAAAAATTTAAAAGTGCAAATAATGTATGTATTGTTTTATATATTTTTCCTAAACACAAAAGTTGAAATTTTTTTCGGTTGAGAATCATAATTCCATCGTCTCTAACACATAATGAATTGAAGCGAGTTACAAATTTTAGACACCGTTTGTAGAATTATCAATACATACACTACAGAGATCTAATTAAACTGAGGGATTACCATAGGCTGATTTTCAAATGTATCAGCCTAATATTTGAGCACACTGTAAGTTAATAAGAAAAATTCATGTGCTGTACTTTTGCTTAATTTATTGCCTGTCAAATGGTAGAGCATATACTTCCAACCTTTCCCCCATTTTTTATCTATTAAGATGTCTTTTTGCTTCAAAAATGCATATTCCGTATTAATCAACACGAATGTTTTGGTACATTTCACAAAACTAATAATAACTATGTAATAGCATTTACAAAATATGACATGAAATAAATTCATATAATTTTTACTAATACAGTTTTAAGTAATTTTTGTTCATTATTTTAATAAAATAAGCAGCAATTTATGTTATCATAAATATAAGTATTTGTAGTTATATATAGCTCATTTAATGTTTTAAACTCTATGAGTAACTATTTAAAAAACATATTTAGAAAAATACAATGTTTTCCTTTAAGAACACTTTATATTTATTATATCTGGATGGCAATAGCGTCAATTAAATGTTCATTATCCATATGAATACAGGAGAAAATTAGCTTTCAGTTCCATAAAGAAGGAAAATAAATAAATTTGTTTTTTCTTCTGCATAATATATATATATATATATATATTTAAAACGTACATTTATGACACCTAATTCAGAGTTAGAATATCAAATTGTTTTCCTGATTATAAAGATGCAGGGAGAAAAAAATCAAATTACTTCTCGAAAATTTCCACCCCAAAACAGAGTTTAAAAAATACTTTTATGCTTCATTACTTACAGCAATATTTGCTTATTTTCATTCCTTACTCTAAAAACTTATGACGCTATAAACATTTTTGCTAACGAGATCATGGTTTTATAACATCAAAAGTAACTAAGAGCATAATTATGATTTTACTTTATTCAGTTATTATTCATGCGTTCAGGCACAGAGTGTGATTTAATATTTAATGGTTAGATTTAAATATTTCTTTATACTTAGTGAATACGATTGGTATTACGTTCATAATGCCAAACAAATATATATATTTGTTTGGTATAATGATTTTGATAGTGTATTAAATCCAACTAAATATATTAGTTTCGGTGTATTTATTGATGCACACCTAAAATTTTGCTAAATTTTATCGTTGCAATTGACAAAGAGTAATTAAAAAAAAAATGAATAATGAAAAGTATACACTTAAAGAATTAGTATTTCGAAAATAGTTATAAGAAAAAATTTGTTAATTTTATTTAGCATTATATTTTATACTAATAATTTGGGGAGAAAAAAAAATAATTTGTTTTGAAAAGTCTTGTTTTTTTGATATAGAGAAAAGATAAAAAAAATATTTTCTTTTAATGCCATATATGAAAACTCAATGCTTTCACTAACTTCATGAACTCACTGAATATTTTATGTTACAATTGTCTGATCCTTTTAGGTAAAAATAAGAAATACTTTAAGTTACCCCATGATTGTTTCATGGGCACAAAGTATGCATGGTAGAGAAAGTAATGTTTAAATTTTGAAATGAGATTTTGTTAGATTTACTCGTTTTGGGGCCCCTAAATCCAAAAATCGGTAGCAGTTGTTCTGTGTGTCTCTGTGCCTGTTTGTGAATCTGTTATCAGCATAATTCAAGAACAAATAACAGCAGAAAGTCTAAACTCAGTTTTCTGAGACTGTAAAATACGGGAATGCCATGCATTTTACTTATTTATTTATTTATTGTTTGTGTTTATGTGTGCTAAGTGTAACTGTATAGTTTGATCGTATATAAGTTATGAATAATATACAAGATTGCAGGCAAAATCAGGCCAAAAAAAAATAGGAGTCTGGCTTGCATGCCAATTCTCTGAATAATTTTCAATAAATTGTATTTTTTTATATAAAAATCTTAAATGATTCATTAATGTAGCTATAACATTCTTTAAATAAAATTTAATAAACTTCAGGATGAGGGGGCAAAATTCCTTTCAAAACTTTATTTATTTATTTATTTATTTATTTATTTTACACTCTTCTGTATTTAGTAGAAGAAAGTATTGGATTCACTGAAGTTTTCGATTTCCGGTTCTCGAAGGATTTACACGCTTTGGGAGGTCCAGAATACGATTTGACTATTTTTAGAAAATGACTGTCTGTGTGTATGTGACAAAAATTTTGTAGCGACTGTATATCTCAGGAACTGCTACAGAAAATTGCATATAAATTTATATGTACATGCACATTGACCTAAAATATTTGCTGTCAGTTGCTCAACAGATGCTGCTGCTATACAGAGATTTCCACAATTTAATGAAGTCTATATTTCAGGAATACTGCACATATTTATGTATGAATTTATATGTAGATGCACCTGGACATAAATTAGTGCCTGTAAGCTTTTGGTGTCAATCTCTCAATAAGTGGCGCTACTGCACAGCGATTTCCGCATTGTATTATTCTCCAAGAACGGGGAGATAATATCTCAACTTCTATGGCGTGTAATTGTACGGAACCTGAAATGGAGATAACCATTATGAAAACACAAGTTTTAGTTTTCTCTAAGATGAAAATCGTCTGCATTTATTATGACAGATAATTTTAACAAATAATAATTTTAATAAATTTTTTGTACTGAGTGAATTTGTATAGGAAAATATAAAAGGAAGTCTTGTGGTGGCCATAACATAGTAGTTTTACACTGACATGCAATGTTCAGATGTAGTACATAATGTTACACACTAAAATGTAACAATACCTTAATAACAATATAGGGTAAGAGAAAGTTTTGTGTGTGCCACACAAGATTATTTTTTAAAATTAACTTAACTTGTAGCGATGTTTAATGCCGTTGCTTTTATTTTGTTATATAGAAACTCGGAATTCATTTTTTGTGTTATTTAAACATGATAGTTACTATTAGGATTAGGAAGTTATAATTAAAGTTTTACTGAAAACAGCATCCTACACTTAAAGCCGGAAATAAATTGCTATTAAATTTGGTATTCAGTAGATTCATGAAATGTGCTTAGGTTAAATTTAGTTCAAAAGTTAGAGCTTATCAAACAAAAATGGCAAAATTAATAAATGGAATGACTCACGCCGAATAGAGTCTTAATTAATAAATAGAAGTAACAGAAAAATATTGGGATTCATTTTCATGAGAACACAGCAAAAATTTATATACCAGAATGTTATGAGTTTAAATAAATCCCTGAAGAAACTGATAGGAAAGTTTTTTATAAAAGAGATTCTCACAAACCTGGTCTGTCGTGATTACATGACATGTTTATTTATTTAAAGAGATATTACAAGTCAGAAGCAAAATGTATGACTTGATACATTAAAACAATAATATAAATTTAATTATAACAATGTTCAACATAGTTTGGCAAAGTTTTTGTCTATTCAAATGAAATATTTCACATTTCTATGACAATAAATGGACAAAATTATACTACATGATCACTAAATAATTAGCTGTAGTATGTGAAATAACAGATGTGAGTAATTAAATTCAAAAGATACTGAATTTATCGTTAAAAAGTAAAATTTAAAAAGCCTTTAACACATTTATTGAGAAGTTTCGCGACAAACTGTCATTACATGGAACAAAGTATATATATATATATATTAAATAATTAAATTTACTGAGAAATTTTTCTATAAAACAAATCTTATACACAACCATCATCAAATAATATGTTTGCTTGATCTCAATGTAGATATAGTAAGCTAGGAAATGGTAATGCATTAAAATAATGAGTTACCTCGATTTAATATCATGAAAGACGATTCGATACAGCAGTCTACAATGGTAAATATTATTGTAAACATAATTTGACAACAATAAAAATGAGTAAGTTGTGCAGTTAATTAGTTTCAAACTCATTATAAATAGTATCACTATCATTAAAACTATCTTTAAAAATACCATGCGTGCAATCACAGTTAGCTGTATTCTTCCCATTCTCTTATATTAAATGAGTGAATCACGTGACTTGTTATATATATATACATATGACTTATTATAGTAATAATAAATTAATTAATGTACTTGTTTAGATAGT
Source organism: Salticus scenicus (assembly GCA_963930645.1). Taxonomy (NCBI): domain Eukaryota; kingdom Metazoa; phylum Arthropoda; class Arachnida; order Araneae; family Salticidae; genus Salticus; species Salticus scenicus. The sequence goes on along the minus strand of OZ005652.1, from coordinate 211,287,569 downwards.
TTTCTCATCAACTAAATTTCACAAATTGTTGAATTGAGGTCACCTTTTACAATATTTTGGATGTAAACTTACATACGTGTCTCATGATTTCGTATTACTATACGTTTCCAAATTTCTCTTTTATTATTATTAGAACGGCAGGATTATTTCTTGCAGACAGCGATATTGTGTTGCCACACTTTCAATATTCCAGGTTGCTTGCCAGTAATCAATTTTACCATTTAATTTCTTAAACTACCTTAAACTATTTAGAAATTTTATTAATAAACTTAGCAACCGTGATAATACATTTTAAGTAGTTTGGAGTATAAGATTGATTTTTTTTTTTTTTATTCCAACTAAGTGAAAAATTCCAGAGCCAAGAATTGGACCCTGGCCCTCCACATAACGTACGTATGTTCTTCCACTGAGCCACCCTGGCTGTTAACCAGCTCGACATTTTTTACATTATAACCGTTACGTCTTCGACTGCAGATACGAATGCCTCGCGAATGGTTATTATGTTAGAAATGTCAATTTTGTTGTGGCCTTTTTTTTTTAAGTTACAGAATTGCAATATATAAATTAGTCCTGTGGTACTAAATTAAATTCTGTTAGAGGCAGATTTTTTTATTATTGAATTTGTTCATTTTATCTTTAAGAGAATAAAAAAAAAAAAATGGTGTTAAGGGTATTTTGAAATGAAACACCGATTGGACTTATCATGATGTCTAGGAAACATATTTATATTCACATTTGCTGTTAACCTTTATTCCGCTGGTCGAAACATATAGCAGAAATTGGGTTTACACGGAAACTCAACTAACGATTTCAATAAAAACATAGGGTTAAAATTTTTTTGAGTTCAAATCTATATCTGACTTATCCTCATCTTCAAGAAATTTAGCATTTGTTGCGGTGTTAACACTCAGTCCGTCAGTGGAAAAATACGGCAGAAACGTGGTAATCTAGAAAAATATTTTGATAAATAATGAAGTTTGAGGATTTTTGAGCTGAAAATTAGATCTGAATTATGCTCATATTCGAATATTAAAATTCAAAGATAACCCTCACTCGTTCCATGCAAACTATGGCAGAAACTTGGTTTTCTTATGAACTAGTAAAGTGATTTAGATAAAAAAAAAAAAAATAGAATTAGGGCCTTTAGAAATGAAAATACATCGGACATATCCTCATCTTCAGGAATATAGGCATTTAATATTAAATCCGACACCACCGTTAGCAAACTAAGGCAGAAACTTGCTTTTATTGGAAATGGTTCTAACGTTTGGATAAATGTTTACGGTTAAGGGGTTTTCGACATGAGAAAGTCATGTGACTTATTCTCACCTTCACTATTATTAGTGTACATTGTTAATCCTCACTCCAGCCATGGCAGTATACGGCAGAAATTTTGTTATCTTTGAATTTAATAAAAATTAGATTTAAGAGCTTTTTGAGCTTAAGATTCAATATAAATTCTCCGCATATTCAAGAAAATTAGTATTTAAAGGTAATTCGCGATTCTCCCGGGGTAAAAAAAGAAAATAAAAATAACTCGAACTTCGTTGTCATCGAGAGCACTGGACTGATTTTGATAAAAAATTAGATTTAGTATGTTCTTGAGATGAGAGTTTAACCTGTGTGTGTGAAAGACCTACATCTTCAGGTTAATTAGCATTAATTGGAAACTCACACGCCACACGAGAAAAATAAGGTAGAAATTAGTTTTCTCTGAAATCACCTGAATGATTTAAGAAAAAAATAGGTTTAGAAGTATTTTTGGATAAAGAAACCAATTTGACTTATCTCCTTCGTCAGGTAAATTCACAATTGCTGGTAACTCGTGCTTTGCGGGGTACAAGATATAGCAGAAATCTGGTTTTCTAGGTAATGGCTCGAACGATTTTTATAAAAAACTAGCAGGTCTACGCACGTTGCCCGGTTAAAATAGTGTTTTGAAATTGAAATTTGAAATCAATGAAAGAACTGAACAAATGAAAGAAATAAAAGAATTGTGTAAAATGGAAAGAGAAATGCATGAAACATTTATCGAAATCTTAAAAAAAAAAAAAAATATATATAAATAAATAAATACAAAAGGCGCAGATTTAGTATGGGACTCTCTTGGAGACTTGAATTTTTTTTTTCCATTTTTGCGATGGATTGAAATGGCTGTCGCAATTGCATAACCAAAGATCTTGCCGAGAAATATCCGAGCTCCTTTGGTGCTAAATTTCAAATGTTGCCAAAGGGATCCGATACCAAAGCTGTTCCATACAAAAAAAAAAAAAAATCTCTTATGGTATTTACAAAATAAAAATAAAAATATGTTAATAAAATCCAAATTGTAACTACTGACAATTAAGGTGAGGACATAGAAAAACCTCATAAGTTACTTATAAAGTATCAATAAAAACGAAAAATTCTGTTTGACTGTAGAAAAAGAAAAATACTACTTGATTAAATAAAAATTTAAAGCTACTTCCAAATATATCTATAAAAATATTTATTTACTCGTGAATTCCTGATTTTAAAAAGTGCACAAATTTCCGTAAAACAACTAATTTTTTTTTCCTCTAATTTTTGCTATTAGTCACGTGAAATTAAAAATATGTTATTTTACTTTCGTAAAAAATAAGTAAATAAACGTGTATTTTATTTGTTTATCAAAGCATCAAATATGTCTTTTAAATTCTTTTAAAGTTAAAATATTGTTTTTTTTTAAATATCTTTTGATACAATTATTCAGCTGAAGTAAAAATTACGGTTTTAGCTAGATTTTGTTCTGATTAATAAATACACCATTTTTCATAGCGGTCGCTTGAATAATGTAGATTTCTATAGCGAACATTTGTATTCCGTACAAACAAACAATCCACTTTCTACATATACAGATTAGGGTTAGAGGTTTAAGAAGATATTTGAATTTGAATTTTCTACAAATTTTCAGATAAACTAGTTTTCACTGGTAACCCGAGATTCACCCAGGGTAAAAAAATTAAGAAATATATATATATATATATATTTCCTAAAATAAATCGCTGTATTTACACTGCGAATGATTTTTGCAATTAGGCAGAGTGAAATCGGTCATCAGGTACGTTTGATATTATGTCAGTATCAGCAAAGATTCCTAATGTTTTTTGAAAAGTCTTATATATCTGATTTTAGTACATCTATATCTGTGTAAAAAAAAAAAAAAAAAAAAAAAATATGGTGCACAAAATGTTTATAATCTTAGATATTGATACATGTATACGCATGGTTTATATCAAACAGAAGTATGCAACAATTGGTTACTGATGCATATTGTTGCGTACTCGAGGGTTCTTGAATTGTCTCTGAATGAGTGACAAGTCTTACAGAAGCTTAAACGCTTATTTACAGGAGATTACAGGTTTGTTCACGAAGTATCAATTTCAGTTTCCCCAGAAAACACAGCTTAAATAACAGCTTACAACATAAATATCACAGCATAAAGTGTACCATAGCATTAACACATAGCAATAGGCTGTAATGAAATAAGAACAGAGACCTAGTCAGAGTGCTCTTTACATCACGCCGCTTGGCTTCAAAACTGACTAAATGATCGTAAAGAGATTCCTTTTATAGCCTCGTATAAATAGGAATTTCTCCACTATCTTCCGAAATAACCGAATTAAAGCTTAGATAGTCGATATTTCGATAAAAATTGTTTTCTCGCAAAGGTCGACGAAAAAGTCTCCAAAAAGTGACAAAGTCCCTAAATCGGTCGTCAAAACAATTACCTGCCTTTTTAACGGGTTATTGAAGGAAAATGAGCTGTTTTAATGCCAAAGCAAGCTATAAATGAAGAAAATTAACTTTTTATAATCTGATTAAGCATCTTTGAGTAAAATTGCATAAAAATAAGTATTGTGTTTACAGATTCGCAATGTTGCCCCTTTCCCAAGGACTGCGCGTTTCGGGAAGTACAACCTTGGTCAGGAGACAGAAAACTAAATAAATCATACAATTTAAAATACAAAAAATAAATTTCAAACTGAAATAAAATAACAATATAGATTGTGAAATTAAGTAATTAAACTATTTACAATATTTACAAAGAAATACATATATTTATGTACAAATATTTATGTCACATATACACAAATTTAGAAGTACCATGGTATAAGGCCATACTATCATAATGCACTACTTTCGATTTAGATGAAGGTGTTTTAGTTATTTTATCAACGACGTCATTAAGTCTTTTTAGAACTGTCTAGGGACTGTCCCAGTTACACTGTAGCTTGGAAGAGAGTCTTTTATGTCAAACAGTTTCAACAATCAAACTTTGTCTCCTTCCTTGAATTCGTGATGTATATTTAGGTCGTCCACATTCTCTCCGTCGCTATGTGAATCCGCTCCCGAGCAAATTTATGCACGTCTTCATTTAAGGCCTGGAAACCATGGATGAACTCCTTTGGCGATGAAGTCGTATCTGGTTAAAAACCAAACGGAGATCATATGGAAGGCGAAGATCACGCCCAGAATACATCTTTGCTGGAGTATACAGCGGTTTCGTAGACAGCTATTCAATAAGAAAGCAGAAAAAAGGCAAATTCAAGTCCCAATCATCCTGGTTCCTTGACACTAGAAGAGAAAGATTATTCAGGGGGGTGGGGATTAAGCTTCTGAACTATGCCGTCCGACTGGGGATGTAGGGGCGTCGTCTGAGTTTTGTCTATAACAAGTAACTGATACAGTCCTTTGAATACATCAGAGTTGAAGTTCGTTTCTTGCTCTGTATGAAGCTGTAGGTGCATGCCATATGCTGCACTTGAATCTGTGCAACTCCAAAAACTTCAATATGCTGCACTTGAACCTGTGCAAGTGCATGCCTCTAGACCCTTGATGGGCCACTTGGTGACATATTCTATCAGAACTAGGATGTATTTCTCTGGAGGTCTGTGGCAATGGACCTAAGGTGTCGAGGGTGATCCGCTGAAGTGGTGCTCCCACATTATACTGATATAATCTTCATTGGCTTCGTTTCTTCGGGCCTTTACTTGCCACACAAGTATTACAAAATTTGCATCATTTCTCTACATCACCCCTTGCCTTGCACCAAGAGAAGCATTCTATAACTTTCTGGAGAGTATTCATCACTCCAAAATGGACTCCTGTAGGGCTACAATGAAGCTGATCTAGACGTCTGCAATCTTCGGTATAGGTTGTAATATTAGTCGCTTGAAATTCTATCCATAATGACAATCCCAGAGATGGAACACGGGCGCAGAATTCATACCAGTATTTGTTTAAGAAATTTCTCTACCTATAATAGCGTTGATTTAAGCAGTAGAATTTTTTTTTTTACATTGATAGTGATGTGAGTTCTGCGCCACTGTTCCATCCCTGCAATCCCATTTTCTGTACGAAATGCCGTTTGTATTATGAAAAGTGTCCCATAGTACAAAGTAACATTTCGAGATGAGGCTGAATGTGAAAATATCCTGCCAGGTAGGTTTGTTGCTGCATGTCTTGCTAAATTGTATTATTTTCTATTTGGTAGGGTCTTTTAACTGGGCTTGTATAACTTCCTTATCAGTCCACCGATCCTGATTCAATGGTATTGAAACTGTATCGTGGCAAGCAACTAGATTTATTAGTTGGTATTTATCTTATGCTGTAGACCAATACTTGCAATTTTCCGAGCAGATCTTCAGTGACAAGGCATCTGCATTTTTATGTAGAGCTCCTTCACGATGACATATTTCGGAGTCATATTCCTAGAGCCGTTGTATTCACCAGGCAATCTGGCCTTTTTGATTTTACAAAATAAGCAAATACCTTAAAGATACGTGGTCAGTCCGGAGCAGGAATCTTCTGCCATAGAGATAATGATAAAAAATTTCTATGGCTTTTACAACCACCAGTATTCCTTGAATATTTATACAGTAATTTTACTCCGGTTTAGACAAGCATTTATTCTAATAGGCATTTACATACTTGACAAAAGACTTATATAACATTTTATAACCAAAGTCTCTTACAATCAAATTGCATTTAAAAAAAAACTACTATTATTTACAAATTCGTAACAATATATGCATACACACATACACACACTGTAAAGAAGATTTATTTGTCCGTGAAATGGCCGTATTTCCGTGAATCTAGTGGAAACAAAATATAGTACATCGCTTAACACAATAAGCCAGGCTGGAAGTCTGTATATCCTTTTAAGAGAGTGCCACTTGACAAATATAACAGCAGTCATTTCAAATAAAACACTTTTTTATTTTTATGCTAAAGACATAAAGAATCAAGTAAGCACTTACACGGTTCTCGTAGAATTCTATAGGCTAGACAGAGAGGGAGAGCAAACTAGAACAGTTGTTTCTTACGCCAGTACACAAGATATATTGACAGTTTGAAAGCCAAAGGTGTACTAAACTGCATTCGCCAATTCAAACCCAAAATTAACAAACTAATGCCAAATAAAGCGCCAAAAGAATGTTCTAATTGGTTAATTTAAAAATTTAATCCGGTATCCAAAAGACAAAGACAGGCTTGGCAACATAAATTATACCAAACATAATTACTTTTTATCGGCGCCAGGAATATATCATTAAGAATTTATTTGTTCTTTTTTATATTTTATTACTATTATTAAAAGAAACGAATCCAGCATCTGTTGACGCCAATGAGATGAAATAATATATTATGATAGCACAAACCACCGGAAATGAAATACATTTCACAACTTCTGTTTATATTAGAAAGTAATTTAGACAAATAATTTTCTATCTATGATTAAATGAGATATTGACACCTAACGTTTTTGAAAAAGGAAAAATGTACCTACTTACAAAAGAATGAGTCTCTAGTAAAAATACAAATTAAATTAAATAGAAATTGACTTTTATAATAGAGTGAATTGATTTCAGAGGATATTACAGAATAAAATGTTCTTTTTTTATTGGAATAACTTAAATTAAATTAAATTAGATTTTATTTGTTAAATGAATTAATTAATTTTATAATTATTCTTAATAAATTGACTTTTTTTATTTAAAATTATAAATTGAATTATTTATAAATGAATTAAACATTTAAAAGAACATATGTGTGAACTTGTTCTCTCTCTTTCACACGCACACACACACACACACACACACACACACACACACACACACACATATATATATATATTTATTTATTTATTTATTTATTTATTTAGAGAGTGAACTATCTTAATATGAAGTGACAGTAACAAATCATCTTCTAAAGAAACAATACGTTACAGATATGTATATGTATATAAATATATATATATAAATGACTTTTAGGACAAACAATTTTTTTTTTTTCATTGGTGAACATGCATAATTTTAACATTGCGTAAATTATATAATTCTTAATGCACATTTGTATTTGTTTAAATACATTTTAATATTTAATTTTGATATGATGAATGTATGTTTCTCATTGCAGAAATAATGAAACATAAGAATTTTCTTCCTATAAATAAATTAGTTATAAGACTTATACATCATTTATGAGTAGCAATTATCGCATTAAGAACAATCTTTTGAAATTTATATCTCATACTCTGTTACTTCCATTATATCTTGAAATCTTTAATTAGATTTAGGAAGTACAAACTCTGCTTTCAGAGAATTAAACTTACAATATAAAATTCTTCTAGTTTCCTTATTAATAAATTATGATTTTTCATAAAATTCTCATCTCGTTAAATTTTAAAGCACCAATTTAAAGAATACTGGGAACAATAATATTATAAATTGTAGCTCCTTGAATAAATAAATGGATTATTAGGTACAGCAAACATAATTTAAATTTGTCTTAGACGTGTTAGTTTTAATGATTAGCTTATATTAGTTCTTACATGAATAAAATATTAAGTTCTGCGTCTGTAAATTATTTACCTTAAACACAAATGCAATATTCATAATGAAAGTTTTCTTAGTTCAGTGTTTATGCAAAGAATATTTTAATGAAATTTTATAAGATAAATGATAAATACAATGACGCGTTTTCATATCTCGAGTATAAGTTTTAGAGATATTCTGTATTACAATTAATCCCTGCAGAATTCCATGAACTAAATATATGCGCTAAATTGTTAAGCATACTGCAAAATATAAAACTGGAATAAATTAAGGAAATAAAATTTCGGTTGCTGGAAACCATGTATAACATGCATAATTTTATTTAGAAAGATATTGAAACCCTAAGGAATTTTTTTAATTTTGAGATTAAAAAAATTATGAAAATTGAAACATGTGGACAAAAGTAAAAAAAAAAAAAAAAAAAAAAAAAACATTTACTGGCAAAGCGATTTTTAAAGGTATTTGAATTAACCGTATTTCCAGGAAAAAGTGTAAATTTAACGATAAATATATATTGTATGAATCATCGGTTGATCCGGGTTTTCATTCATAAAACCTTTTATTATTATTATTATTATTATTATTATTGTTATTGTTATTGATTTTTGTGAAAAACGATTTTCATGTAAACAATGCTGTATTTTAGCAGTCACTCTATATAATGGATATAAAGTTAAATGATAATGAAGCAAAGTAGCAGTAGATAATGAAGCAGTAGTTAATGAAGCAAATATAGGCAACCACTGAATATGTCACAGAAAAGAAGTAAAAAAAAAATATATGTATATTATTTTTTGTAAAAAAAAAAAATTCTTGTTGAAAGGCTATTTTTATGAATTTGAATTTTGTGAAGGGACATTTTTTCTGAAGGGCAGATAAAAGGTTAAAACCTTATCTTGCATCGGTTTCTTTGAATACTTTTTTTTTACTTTCTCTTACCCATAAGGTAGAGAAAGTATTGTTTTTGGGTCAAATTTTCGAACGCGAGATTTTGTTACATTTACACGTTTTAAGGTCCCCTGAATACGAAAATCATGTTTTTAGTAAATGGTCTGTGTGTCTGTCTGTGTGTCTGTCTGTGTGTCTGTCTGTTATCAGCATATCTCAAAAACAAATTATGGCAGAAAGTTCAAACTTGGTATTCTAAATGTGTATCATATAGGGATGCTACAGTAAGCTTTTCGTTAAGATCAAGCAAATGGTTCGTGTACAGGGACAATCAAGAGAATTCTAATACATTACGTCTATGGGGGAAATTGCAGGTAAGTAGAGTTTAACGTCTATAGACTGCACTAAACCAAATGAAACGAATATATATTTTTTGTAATAGAGATAGTTAACTGGGGAAAAAAATTTGTGTATGTAGGAGCCTCGCCTCCCCCCCTGGGGAGAAGTCCCCCCTCGAGGGGAGTAAATTTTCATGATGGGTATCTTTCAAAAGAGCTCGCCAATACCTTTAAAACGAATGGTTGAACCATCGAAAATGCGATAATTTAAAACAAAGTTATCAATTTTTTTTTTACTTTTAACGGAAAAAAAAACTTAGAAAAAAAAAATCGCATTTTTTTTTCTTTTTTTTTTTAATATTGAGAATAAAATGGGCTTTTTTTAGATATTTGGTGTTATACTACTTCTCTAATATGGAAATCGTCTGCATTATCATAAAAGATATATATTTTTTTTAAATTATAATATTAATAAATTATTTTTTAAAAACAGAATTATTTTTTAATAACCGAATTAAATTCTATATAAATGTAGGTGCATTAATGAAACGGGGGGTTGTGTGAGAGGGGCGGTAGCCCCCCTCACACAGAACTAATTATCATATAAAACTCTTCAGAAGCCTAATCTGAATTGTTTAACGCAGGTTTACATAACAGTACTCGTTATCTTACCTGTTAATCTGCAACCTGTATTTATAGTATTAAATTTCAGGGTAAGAGAAAGTCGTGTGGGTGACACACCAGATTATTTATATTATTCATATACAAAATAAGTTTTGTTGGAAATACAAACATTTTATTAAGCCAATTTTTACTTCTCTTACCGATAGGGTCGAGAAAGTATTATTTTAGGGTCAAATTTTCTAACGAGAGTTTTTGTTATATTGACATGTTATGAGGTCCTCTCAATACGAAAATCATGTTTTTAGCGAATGGTCTGTGTGTCTGTCTGTGTGTATGTCTGTTATCAGCATATCTCAAGAACAAATGGTAGCAGAAATTCCAAACTCGGTATTCTAAATGTGTGTCATATAGGGATGATATAGTAAGCTTTTCGTTGAGATGAAGCAAATGGTTCGTGTACAGGGACACTCAAAAGTATTCAAATACATTACGTATATGGGGGAAATTGCAGGTAAGTAGAGTTTAACATCTACAGACTGCATTAAACCAAATGAAACGAATATATATTTTTTTGTAATAGCGCTAGTACACTGGAAAAAGAATTTTGTGTATGTAGGAACCTCACCTCACCTTCCCCCCCCCCCTGCGAGTGAAGTCCCCTCTCAAGGGGAGTAAATTTTCATGATGGGAATCTTTCAAAAGAGCTCGCCAATACCTTTTAAACGAATGGCTGAACTATCGATCTGCGATAATTTAAAATAAAATTATCGATTTTTTTCATTTTCAACAAAATAAAATAAAATAAAATAAATAAAAATAAATAAATATTTTTTTTTTCTTTTAATGTAATATTAAGAAATTCAACTTTTTTTTTTTTTTTTTTTTTAAATTAAGTGTTATACTACTTATCTATTATGGAAATCGTCTGCATTATAATAAAAGATAATTTTTTTAAATAATAATTTTAATAAATTATTCTTTAAAAACAGAATAATTTTTAACTAACCGAATTAAATTCTATATAAATTTAGGTGCATTAATGAAACGGGGGTTCAGGGGGGAGGTAGCCCCCTCTCATACAGAACTAATTATCATATAAAACTCTTCCGAAGCCTAATTTGAATTGTTTAACATAGGTTTACATAACAGTACTCGTTTTCTTACCTCTTAATCTCCAACCTGTATTTATAGTATTAAATTTCAGGGTAAGAAAAAGTCGTGTGAGTGACACACCAGATTGTTTGTATAGCCGTAGTAACAAAAAATTTGTTATACAGAACTAAATTATTTTGTTGTTTAACCCAACAGTTTTGTTGATTCACGAACGACGTTATACAAGATTACACTTCAAGATTTTAAATCATCAAAAATTTGTATCAGAGATTTTTATTTAAATATTGTTGTATTAAACTTTATTTAAAATAGTAGGCATAGGTGGACTCTGTTCAGTTACCCCATATATTTGTTCTCATATATTTCTACTATAGAGCATACTACGTTTGGTGTAAGAGAAAAGAATTTGGATGATTTCTTAGCAGGGTCCAAGATACTTCCCTGCCCACCACTTGGCTATTCTACGTCTAATCCGATGAATGTACCTTTCATAACTTGCTTATTCAACTAATGTTAATTTTGTATTTCAGTTTTCATGCAATTTCATGTAATTTTCAATCCAATAAATCTCATAATTATCGCTCATGCGAAATTTTGCCCTATTTGCCTATCTTTGCAAAATCTTAAAATTCGAATAACTTACGAAATTATTTAATTAAAACATTCAAGTCAATGATGTTTATTCCTTAATGATATTATAAAACTGATCTGACATTTTTAGGCTGAAAATATTCACCATAGTGCACCTTAACACATTCGGTGCTACTCCTGCGAACGGTGAGCTGAGCATCTGTACCTAGCAACGGCGCCGCCGATCGGCGGGTTCGGTCTCTTTCGATGTTTATGGCCCTTAAAGTCGACCGTTTTTTACCAGAAAAATAGTGACACTCTCCTGCTTCTCAATCTAAGGAGGAAGGAATATGTCGAAGGAAGAAAAAATACTTCTAGTGAAGTGAATGAACAGTTACGTAATATATCTCGTGCGGCTGTGAAAGCTCCAAAATGTTTGGAGACATAATTCCGACCTTTAATTTTATTTAAATAGAGGCTCACTTGTTTGTCTAATAAACGTTTCTTACTTCAAGATTGCTTTGGGTGTACCCAGTTTCTTAGTTGTCTCGATATACATACTAATTCACACTAGTTAGTTAGGTAGCATTCCCGTTCGACTGTAAAAACTCCGCTTTTTTGCAGACATAATCCTGCCCTTTGATTTATTCAAATAGAGGCCCACTAATTTAATATTGGCGTTAACATAAAAAATAGACGTGACAGAAACATAAGATATTTACTGCCTACATACTTTAACTAGTAGCAATCTATTATACTAATTTGTTTTATAGGTACCTATATCGTATCACATAGTGTAATTAGCACAGTTTTAATACATAAATGTTGAAATATCTCTATATTATTAAAGTACAGAACTGGCAAATTTGTGGTCTTTTTTTTATTCAATATCCACCACTAATTTTAATGGTAACGGTTGCCTAATTGCTTTGAAGATTAATATCGAAGTCGTCTGTTATATATATCAATTACCACTTCTCAAAATTACTGATGGTTCTTGAATATAAAAGTTCCTAAGTTGGGCAACATTGCTAAAATACACCGATTTATATAAATGTTATGGGGAAAGTAACTCAATGCGATAATGTGTTATTGCAAAATTTTTCTCCGTTCGCGCATGTTAAGAAAATCGTAAATTTTGAATAACTTACAAAGTTTTCAAAATGAAATTTTTATAATTAATGATATTCATGCTGGAATCATAATGATATTTTAAAACCTATCCGACATCTTTACGTCGAAAATAATCCCCTTAACGCACGTGTATGTGAAGTTTTGTCTTATTCTTTCATGTTAGAATGTCGTAAATAATTCGAATACCTTAAGTCATAAAAGGGGTAAAAAAAGCTTACGTCAAAAAATTGCGGTAGAAAATTTCACGAATACTTAAGTATATGATAACTATAGCATTCCGTAATATTGTAAGTCCCGCTCTTTTATTTATTTATTTATTCATTTATTTATTTTTTCTGTTTCACGCTAGTAGTTTTGGAGAGTACTTTTTTTTTTTAGTTAATCGTAACTACATTTGGAGACTATCACTCAAAAAACTGGTGTGAATAAAAAGGCTGGACTATCAATACTACAGAATATTAATTAGAATATTGGTAGGTATGTCATTTCCACAGTTGCCAACTTAACAGCTTTGGGCTACTGGAAAACTTTAATAGAAATATTTATTTCATTTAATCAACGAACTGTAACGGTTTTTACTGATTAAGTAAAATAAAAATTTTTATTATAATTTTCAGGTAGCCAAAAGGTGCTAAGTTGGCAACTATCGTCACATCGGAACTCATCTTCTGTTAGTGTTAGCTTTTCGTGCCCTATATTTTCGATGGTTTTATCCTCATTTAAAAATTGTTCACATTCTAGAAGGTTGTCAATCAACGTTAATAGTTAATTAAACTATCATAGGACGTTAATTTACTTTAAAAATATTTAAATTTCCTCTTCACGACATTTTTTTAAAATCTGAAGTAGAGGAATGAGTGTTTTTTTCCTGAGATGTTGCTGATTCATCATTAAATACTTCTTTGAATTTGAACCCACCACAGAATTAACAACAACAACAACAACAACAAAAAAGCTTGCATTATCTAAATGAATTCACGATACAAAGATCAAAGATAGATATTAAAAAGATCGTCATTTACCGTCACTACGTTTTTAGGAAAATATAGGACGACAATTGCCTTGAAAATTTTTCTGCATTTTTTCGTCACGATTCTTTCCGTAGAAGGGATAAAAAAGTGAACGGAATTACATGAGGTATCGCTAATTCTCCATTCTTTATGTTTTAAGTTTTGATTACAAAATAATAATAATAATAATAATAATAAATAAGAAAAAAGTTTTGAAATCGTTTTCTAACTGATATAACTCCAAGCCATTTTCCAGGTAGATTGACGTAAACAGACTATCGATATTAAGAAAATCACCAGTCACTTTTAATACGTTCTTAAAATATCATGTAGGACGTACATTTCTTTTAAAAACTTCTGCATTCCTGCGTCATAATCATTTTGTATCTGCGGTATAAGAACAAGTAGTTTTGCATGGGTTGTTATTAATTCTTCATCAAACCAGTTGGACTGCGTCCGATAGCATTCGATTTTTACGCATGTGTATCCAATTTTCTATCTCTTTGACAGTTCAAGTTACTAAACATTGGTTTACATGATATGTAAAAGAAATGGCTTCAACTTCGTTGTATCGAGGGTTTGCTTCATTTAGATTTACATAAAACTTACAGTTAAAGATATTAGCAAACAAATGCCTAATTTAGAACTCTTTTATTAAACTATTACCAGTAATTTTGAGGAGGTATAGTTGATATACATAATACACGAATAACCTTGGAAGTGATTAGGCAAACGTTACAGCTAAAATTTAATGGTTGATATTGTATAAAAATGTCTTTAAATTTTGCAATGAGGAATATAGTTTAAATTTTTAGAAATTAAAACATTGTTCATTCACAACTTGCGAAATCATCTACATTCTTTTACATCAAATAATGGATTATTATGTCCATAAATTTAAAATAAAATGTAATAATAATAATAATAATAACTTTATCTCGTGATATAGTTAAAAATACAACTTGTATTATATTAAAAAGTAAATAACCTAATATTGTTACAACGATCGATGTTTTAATATTTGTTACTAAAATATCTTTGTTACAATATTTTATTCTTTACTGAAATATAAAACTAATTTACAAATAGAAAAGTGTAATTATAAACACAAACTGGTCAAAGAAAAATATTTCTAAACGATAACTTCTTTTTGGATACTGCTCAATTTGTCCTCTTTTAATCAATGGTAGTGCACATTAAAATATCAATTTAAATAAGGGATGAAATTATACCTTCGAAAATACTCAAGAAAAATAACCAATCATTTATAATAACATTTTATAAAAATTTATCCCTTAAAATATCACACCGAAATACGATACCCTTTTCAAATTAACCACAATATTTAAAAAAAGAAACTTGCTTCCTATAACCTGATACAAAATTAATTAACATTCATTAAAATGAGTTTTTTTTTTTTGTGTGTGATCAGAAAATATGTTTAATTAATACGCCTCTTTAATATCTTAATTAAAGTGAAAATTAAAATCTTAATGTCTAATTGTGTTTTAATTAACCTTTCAGAACAAAAGTTAAAAACAAACACTAAAACCAAATAAGAAAGTTAGCAAAAACTGATCCGAAAACATTTCTTTTTCACATTTTAAATTGCATCTGATTATATAAGTTGTTATAAGAGAACAAATTTTTTACCGTAATCTATATTCCATGACATGTTTCGCAATAAAACTGAATTTATTTCTTATTATTAAACTTGGTAATGGCCAAAGAAAAGTTGGAGATTAATTATCATTAAAAATATTAAAAAAAAAATAAAGAAAAAAAAATATGCACTGAAAGTTTAAATGGGCTGAAAAGTATGTAAATAATTAAAATATATCATATTTTGTCAAAACAGTTATTCTTAAATAAATATTTACAACACTAGAGTAATATAACAAAATTAAACATAATTTATACGTCTCATTAATATATTAAAACCAAAGTAACATTTAAAATGAGATAAATAATGCACAAATTTTTAAAACTTTAAAAATAGAATTTAAATTAAAAACATTAAAATACATGACAGACGTTTCGGATAGAACACTAGCCCTCCTCAGTGTCAAACATACAAAGCACAACATTTACAAAAAATTCATAACACATCAGAACAAAATTATATATTCAGGAAGAATAGCTTTAGCCTCGTTAAAGGCAGAAAGTTGCAATTTGGTTAAAGCGGCCTTTAGAAAAATACGGGATTCATATATATTAATATTAAAAGCTAAAATTTTAAATTTTTCAAAATCAGGAATATGATCTTTATTGAGAGAATGGATTACGAGTTTTGATCTTAAATCACCTGTTTCATATGAGCGTTTATGTTCCTTTAATCTAATTCAACCAGTTCCGCCAGTTTCACCGATATATGTAAAATCACAATTTTTACAGGAGATACTATAGATTACACCTAGACAATTAATTGGAGGGTGGGAGGACAACGGGTTTAAAGTTCGTGAGAAAGTTACTAATACGGAGTTTAGGTTTAAAGCTAGTAGAGATATTAACTGTTCTAAGCAATTTAGAGATATTTTCGGAAATACCTTTATAATAAGGGATATTAGTACGGTGAGTGGAATTTTTAACTTTAGGATAAACTGATTTATATGAAAAATAGAACTCTTCTTTATAAATTCTTTTAATAAAACGAGGGGGGGGGGTAATCATTATTTTTCAAATCAGAAAAATTTTTGGATAGTTCAATATTTAATAATTCGGAATTACTACAATAATGCTTTGCACGATGTAAAAGTGTACGAATAACTGCAAGTTTATGTGATGAAGATTAGCAGAATTGAAATTAAGATATTGACCAAAGAAGGTGGGTTTTCTATGAACTGAAGTTGAAAAATGTGAATAATTATTGACAGTTTTATGCATTATAAGGATGTTAAGAAAGGGTAGTTCATTATTAATTTCAATTTCAGGTGTAAAATGGATAGAAGGACATAAAGAGTTAGCAAAATCTAAAATATCGTTAACATGATGTTGCTTAGTAATTATAAAAATATCATATACATACCTTTTCCAGAATTTTTTTTTTTTTTATCATGTAACTGGGAATCATTGGACAAAGTGCTGTTTCACGTATTTAACTCGTACGAAAGTTCCGCTTAAAATTTGACCGCTTGCTGCCTCATACTACTGATACATCTAGATCGTCTTCTTCGACTTCCAATGGACTATTAACGTTTTAGAGTTCGTATGCTTTTTCAACATAAACAGACTTGTCAAGGATCACAGTAATGCGGCCTTTATCAGCACGTGTAATGACAATAGAAGTGTCGCTCGACAAGTTTTTCAAAACTTGCATATCATAATTATAATTTGAAGGAAAACTAAGTTTATTTTTTAACAATACTCTTGAAATACAATTATGAACAGAGTGCTGTTCTTTACAATTAAGCTTTGAAATAACAGGTTCAACGGAGACTAAAAGTTTAAAGGTATAGACAGAATGTTTGCCTAAAGCAAAGTTAAGTCCACGATTCAACACATCTAATTCACTTTGAGAGAAGTTGCGAAAGGACTTATTAATAGTCCAGTTGGAAGTCGAAGAAGACGATCTAGATGTATCAGTAGTATGAGGCAGCAAGTAGTCAAATTTTAAACGGAACTTTCGTACGAGTTAAATACGTAAAACAGCACTTTGCGATGACAAAAATGAAATAACATGAAGTTTGTCATCGCTATCAACTTGGTAAAGAAGTGACTGAAGGTATGAATGGAAAGATTTGTGTGAAGAGCGCAGGCTGCCATATGCCTAAGCGATATAGCTGCAGCTATAAAACGAAAAGTTGTTGACAAGGCAATTTTTCTTATGAAATTTTCCACTATGAACAATAATTCCACTTATGAACTTTTGGACAAAGACTTGACCTCCTCATTTCAACGTAAATTTAATCGCTCATTAGTGAACTTGAAAAGTCTAAATCCGTTGATCGTCCTCTCTCATCTAAGTTAAATGTTATACTGGTTCTGCACCTATCTTTTATGGCTTACCGAAAATCCATGAACCTAACATCCCTCTTCGCCCCATTGTTTATTATACTAAGTCCCACACCCCCCCTTTAAAATCTTTCACGTTTTCTGTCAAATTTATTAAAACCCCTCATTACTTCTTCTAATTACAGTTTAAATTCTGCCTTTCAGTTCCTAGAGACTTTAAAATTAGTTCAAATACTTCCTAATTGTATTATGATATCATTAGATGTTGTATCTCTTTTTACTTCTATTCCTATATCATTTGCATGTGATATTATTCAAGATATTTATCCTAATTTCAATGTCGACTCTAATTTAAATTTAAATACTGTAAATGATCTCATCATTTTTTGTTTATTGTCTAATTGGTTTTTTTTAATGCTTCTTACTATTGTCAAATTAACAGAACTGCTAAGGGATACGATATCTGTCGTTATAGCTGAAATCTTAATGCAACACTTAGAAAACAAAATTCCCAGTTACATGATAAAAAAAATTTCTTAAAAATGTATGTATATGATATTTTTATAATTACTAAGCAACATCATGTTAACGATATTTTAGATTTTGCTAATACTTTATGTCCTGCTATCCAGTTTACACATGAAATTGAAATTAATAATGAGCTACCCTTTCTTAACATCCTTATAATGCATAAAACTGTCAATAATTATTTACATTTTTCAACTTCAGTTTATAGAAAACCCACCTTTTCCGGTCAATATCTTAACTTCAATTCAGCTAATCCTTTATCGCATAAACTTGCAGTCATTCGTACTCTTTAACATCGTGCAAAGCATTATTGTATAGTGATTCCGAATTATTAAATATTGAACTATCCAAACTTTTTTCTAATTAAAAAAATAATGATTACCCCCCTCGTTTTATTAAAAAAATTTATAAAGAAGATTTCTATTTTTCATATAAATCACTTTATCCTAAAGCTAAAAATTTCACTCACTGTACTAATATCCCTTTTTATATAGGTATTTCCGAAAATATCTCTAAATTGCTTAAAACAGTTAATATCTCTACTAGCTTTAAACCTCAACTCCGTATTAATAATTTTCTGTCAAAATTTAAACCCGCTCTTCCCCAATGAAACGTTTAGGTGTAATCTATAGTATCCCCTATAAAAATTGTGATTCTACATATATCGGTGAAACTGGTAGAACAAGTGACATTCGATTAAAGAAACATAAACGCTTATATAAAACAGGTGATTTAAGATTGAAACTCTTAATCCATTCTCTCAATAGTAATCATATTCCTGATTTTGAAAACTTTAAAATTTTAGCTTCTAATGTTTATATGTATGAATCCCGTATTTTTCTACAGGGCGCTTTTACCAAATTGCAACTTTCTGCCTTGGTCGAGGCTAAAGCTATTCCTCCTGAATATATAGTCTTGTTCTGATGCATTATGGATTTTTTGTAAATGTTGTGATTTGTATGTTTGACACTGAGGAGGGCTAGTGTTCTAGCCGAAACGTCTGCCGTGTATTTTAATGTTTTTAATTAAAATGTATTTTTAAATATTTAAAAATGTTTGTATTCTTTATCTCATATTAAATGTTACTTTGGTTTTACTAGAGTAATAATTGTATTTTTCATTTTGGTCTTTAGACTATCTGAATGTGCCTTTAAACTTTTATTTCAAACCTATGCAATAAAAAAATTAAAAATAGATATACATATTTTCTATTAATACTGATTCCAGTATAGAAATGATCAAACGAAAGCACAGAATAAAAGTGACTGAATGCATATGTTATGAAAACCGTTTGAGCATACGAAAATAACCCAAAGAAGAAAAAAAAAACATTAAACTTTTCGCAATGATCGCAATGTTTTTGACAATCTTATATGTGAATTATTATGCTCAATATGCTTACTTATTATTGTACAATACATTAAAAGGATAAAAAAGCTATTATAGTTAATGCTCCCAAGGGGGTCCTCCAAAGATGTCCTAGCGCGTAATTATGGAATTTTTGAAGAAAACCATGGAAAACTGAAAACGGCTAGGTGTATGACCTTGGCTCGAACCCGGAACTTCCCATTTACTAGATTTGCGAGCATAATCGCTCGTCCACTGATGAGGTATATTTTATTCAAAAGTTTTTTTTTTTTTTTTATACTAAGTTGTAGATGTTTTATATAGTAAAGCATATAACTCAAAATAATTCTTTTCGGGACTCAAAATAATTCTTTTCTAAAAATATCATAATGTACTTTTCTAATTTTTAGATTAGTGACAATTATTATCGCTATTATTATTGCTACATAAAACATTTCAAACTTTTTTTTTTTTTTTTTTTTTTTTTTTGTTGTTAAAAATCAGATAATATATCGAAAAGAAATATTTTTGTCATCTAAAACCTTTTGGTCACTTCTCGTCGTCAAAATATCAAGAAATTCTTTCTCACTGTATCTTCTTTTTCATAAGATCTTAAATATAGCCTGAAAATTTGTGTGGAAATATGAAGCAGTATATTTTGATAATGCAAAAGCATTCAATATCCATTTTGGGTATTAAATATATATTTAAACGTTTTACCAATTATACTGCTTTCATTCTTCATACGTGCGTCTTTATTTTATTTTATTTATTTATTTATTTCATAAAATATTATACTTATTTATTTCGACTTTAAACGATAGTTACGTGTTTTTACATATTATGAAGTTTGTTTCAAAAATTTTTATTATTTTAAAATATATATAACTTGATGGTCCACCTGTGACCAATAAATTCTGTTTTCAAAGCTGGTAGACAGGACGTTGCATTTCAGGTGGCTAACATTAGGTGGCATATATAGTTTGGAGATTTTGTAGTTTTCTCAGAAACTCATCTGATTACTGAAAACGATGGACTAGAAAAAGCTCCACGCTGGCATTCCACAATGATCTAAATTTCTTATGTAGACAATTGGCATTAATCTATACTTAATACACTAAATATATAAATAAACCTCAATTTATATTTAATAGTGAAATAACTCAAAAATTAGGTGGGAATTACCTTTTAGATTTCAAATTTAGGCATTTAACCTAAGTGAAAATTTATTTACAGCAATATTTGTATGTCTGCGAAAACAGAATAAACCAAAACAAATAAATAATAATATTTTTTTATTTTCTTTTGAAAGATTTTCTGTTTAAAAATCTTTTTAAAAACATTATTTTATGAGCAGTACTTAATTAAGAACCTTTTGACCCTATTAAAGATTCTATATCAAGTTCGTAAATTAACTTTTGCATTGAATTATTAAAGAATTGGTACGTTAAAAAAGCTTTAAAGGGAAAGAAAAAAGAAACAAAATTTATGTATATATCCAAAACCCATTTAAGTTTTACCGTGCATGTAATTAAAAGTCTAGTTTATCATTTCCTAAATTACAGACAAAAAATTATTTCTGTGTTTTTGGTATTTTCAAAGTAAATTAAGAGGTTTTCAAAATAAAATTAAAAATTTGCAATATTTGAAAGACCTATTAAATATTTTAAATCACGCCATTTGAGCTCCGATAAACCATTTTTTTAAATTATATATATTATTCATAATTCTTAAAATTTAAAATTAAGTTTTTTATAGCTTTATATTTTATTTATATTATAGAACTGTTTCGATGAAATTTCATTCTTGTAAATTTTGAAATTAATTAAATGATGAGAATAAGTAATTTTAACACATGTAATTTGTTTTATATTTTGCGCTTTATGTAAGTCACTTCTATAAATTATATTTTGCCCCCCCCCCTCCCCCCACCTTTTTTTTTTTTTTTTTTTTTGCTAATATCATAATGAAAACCATACTTATTATTCATGTGCACAATTTTTATTTATTTATTTATTATTATTGTTTTAACTGTAATATGTTTATTGCAGAGATTTAGAGGACTACACTAAATATTTATAATCAATGATGGCTACTGTTGAAAATTTTTGAAATTGCATTTTCATTTATTTTTCAATACGGTACATGTGCGAAACAATTCAGTCGACTACGATATGCAAAAACATAAATGTACACCGAAACAACCATAAACGCTAGTTGAAGTGAATGTTTTCGGTGTTGCAATAAATTGCACGAATAGCAAATTAGAAGAAATGAAGAAGCCACTAAGCAAGCTGCCATTTCAACATGTTAATGAAAGAACCAATATTAGATCGTTGAACGTGGTGGATTCCAAACTCAAAACATTTAAAATTCTACGTATAATTTCCTGTAAGACGTCTAGATTGCGGCAAAGGATTTTAGTGTCTAAAGGTTTACCTTATTACTCAAAGATCAATCTTAGGTTGGTAAAGTATGACAATAGTTCGGAAATAGTTATATACAGCATTAACTTATAAACATTAAAGAAATCATTTTGCTAAATGCACGGATTTAGTTTTGTAAGTTCCTGCTTTGAAACAAATAGTTTATTTGTAACTCCAACATGTTTATTTCTATGGCATTTGACAATCCACTCTCACCTTTGATGAATGTGGAGTTGTGGAGGAATATGTGCACTTACTATGATATTTGAAAGACCAACGAAAGAATGTGTCATAGTTGGTCAGTATCATGTTCAATGACAAGTCCAGGTATAGTCTACAATCATCGTCCGTACCGTAATTTTGATAGAAAACTAACGCTTTTTTTTTTTTTTTTTTTTTTGCCAATAAACATCACAAAAATGTATTATTTTCCCTTTGAGGAGCTTTTTCTCAAACACGTAAATACGAGTTAGAACTCCTTAGAAAGAAACTTTACGGAAGGCACTTCCCTAGGCACAGAACCTTAATGTAGCCAACGGGCTTTAATCCAAATACAACACTATATCACGTTTTGAGAGGAGTAATCCTTAGGACATTCATCATGGTTATTGGTAGCTCACCCTCTTCAACAAGTTATGAGTTTTGTGTAATATTGAACAAATGATATCAAGTCGCTCTTTACCAATTCAGGTCCGATTCTTCCATAAACCTACGATTATAGCCCAGTGGTACAAAAGAAAAAGCTTTTGAGGCATGTAAACGTTCCTAGTCTGATAGTGATACTGCATCATATGTGGTAAATGATGGAAAGGTATTTTACAATGCTTCTCCACATACGTATCTCTCTCTATTCGTGTTCTTGAAGACACGCGTTCGTGAGACTTGGAATTTTTTTCAGCATAGATCCTTTCAAATTAGCTTTTTATTTAATACTAGCCTTTCCCGCACAGAACATCTGAGTGATAGTACCTACATATTTAATATGATTTTCCAAAAAATGTCAAAAATGTAATCACTGAAATTTTTCAGTTTTTTTTTTTTTTTTTTTTCTTTGAACAAAAAAGTTTTAAATCTCTGATATTTACATTATAATTTCGATTTTATAAAGTATCTTTTTCCGGTGCTAAGTTAAAAAGTTTTAGAATTAAATTAAATTATTGTTATAATAAAAATCAATTATTTCCTAAAATATCACGGAATAAAATTACCATATCACCATGCATAACACGAATACCATAGATAATAATGTATCTATGAAATAAATAAAAGGAAATATTGTTTATTCTCTACTTAATGAATGAATAATCTAAATCTAAAGATATATATATATATATATATATATATATATAATAAAGATTACACCACACCACCGTCCTGCCGAATAGTTCCCATGAAAGGCTGTGAAAATGGGCTTTCAATTCTTACAAACATAGTGTTAAATATGAGATTTGAAATATGTGTTTCAGCACAAAAAATTAATTTTTTTTTTCAATTTTTTTAAGAAAATGTGCATTTGAAGTGTATTAGATTAACTTTTTGTAGCCGACAGCGAAAACTCTAGTAGACGAATTTATGCTTCATTTGTGGGTTAACCAATCAGATAACACCCCACGTCACTATCATATCGTTTCGACAATATTTAATCGATACTGGTCCTCGTTATAGAAATATTATATATATATATAATTAAAAATAATTTTACATAACCATAGTAATTTTATTTTTCAAAATGTAAATCTTTAAGGAAATCTTATTATTACAAATAAAAATAAAATACCTTCACTTTTTTCTATCATAATATGAATAGTATTAGTTAAAAATGAAAAGCAAAATAATAATAAAAAGCAAATGTACCATTAGATAATATGTTACCTTCATATGCAAGTATTTTACACATATTACTAGTGTCGAGAATCAACCCTTATTAACTTTAAACAATTAAATGTTAAAAAGAATTTTTTCAATTTTTTGTAAAGAAATCTCAATAGACATATAAACAGTAAATACAGTAAATTTTACTAAATAAAGAAAAAATAACATATTCACTATTTATAAAATTTTATTGTAAAGTTTTAACTAGATATAAAAACTAAAACAAATTTTATGGAAAATAGGAAAAAAAAAAAAAAAAAAAAAAAAAAAATGTTTTCAATTAAAAATGGCCTGAACAAAAGATAGTGTTTAAAAAAAGAAAATGGTTTCTGGCAATAATTTGGTTATTTGTCATTTTCATTTGCACGCGTGGTGAAAAGTTAATGCACTTGTTAATTAAAATTTCTTTCACAATTTCTTTTGGGGATAAACTATCTTTTGGTAATTATTCTTTAACACTGGTAATTTTCTGAAAACAGTTTAAAAACTTTTCCGATATAGAACTAAAGATTTATTATCATTAATTATTTTAATTAGCTTGGGTTAAAAAATATTTTTCATGTTTTTTATAGTATACATTCAAATTTTACACATTGAGACATTTGAACATTAAAGTTGAACTGAATAAAAATGCGGATATTTTTACATGAAAAGTTAAGATTTCTTCGAGATTTCTTGTAGGAAAATATAGTAAATAGAAGGAATGTAAAACAATTCATGAAAAAGAATGAAAATTTTTAATGTATTGCTCTCTGGTAAACTTCCCCTTTAGGTTACTGTCAGTGACTAGCAAAAAACGTTCTATTCACTGACCGTGAAAGTAAAGCTATGCCCGTCAAAGTTAAGGACTTTATCTCAGAAAAAAAGGCAATGATTATTTAATAAAGAGTAAACGATCAGAATTTTACAACAAGTTATTACAATTACGGATACTGGACATTTTTCGCGAAGAGTAGCTGGTGGCATTGCTTAATGCTCAATTCTCCAAATTTTACTCAAATGTTTACTCAAATTCTCTATAGTAAGAAAATTCGAATTCATTAATCATATTTAACTAAGAAATTCTATATTTTATGAGATCTGTTTTATCAATACTTCGAAATTCTTATTACTACTGTTTTTCGATTTACTGTGTGTGTAATTAAAAAAAAAAAAAAAAAAAAAAAAAAAAAAAAAATCAGAGAAAAAGAAAGAAGAAGAAACGTAAATCTTACACAAACTGTACTTGTCAAGCTTCATTTTGAAAAAATATATATTATTATCCATATTCTTATTCTTAAAATTCAGCACTAAACACTAATTTAAATATATTGACATGGGCACCGTATTAAAACTAATATCGCCCAATATCCCAGTGCATAATTCTTATGGGATGTTTATTTGCTGTAATTTACAAGCCAATCTTTAAACACAGCTTCTTAACAGAAAAAAAAATTATTCTGGTGTGAAACAACCACACGACTTTCATTACCCACTATTACACGTATTACTCATATATGCATTTTTTGGAGATGTTATCAGAAAAGATACTGCGATCAGAAGACATGAAATTGACCTAATGAAATGGAAACCTAAAATATTTCCGGGAAGAGAAACTAAATAAACATGTAAATACATGTAAAACAAAGTTTACATAACGAGTTAAAAGGTAAGGGGAAAAATGTGGTAGAGTTATTTTTTGAAACATCAATTTTCGAGATCTAAATCTGACCTATCTAAGCAGGATGACTTTTAATTTTCCTGTAATAACCATGTAATACATGAGAAAGGACATCTGAAATGGATTTATGTAACAATTTTCAAGAAAATCGTTAAACCCGTTTTTGAGATACCAACTTTTACCAAAACTTTGTATACTCAATTATAGACCGGAAAACAATAATTAGATACAAAAGGATATTTAAAAACGAGTTAATATGGCGAGTTTGAAAAAAAATCCGTACAGACATTTTTTAAGGAACGCGCTTATGAAGCTTGGAATTGAGCTATATATACAGGACGCCTATCAATTTTTCTGAACTAACAAACTATATCATTTGAAAGGACATCTAATAGAGTGTTTATATAAAAATTTTGAAGAAAATTGTTAGAGCTGTTTTTGAGATATGTTCCTACGGTCCAACGTCCATTTTTCCAATTTTTACAAAAATTTGGAAAATTTATCTGTACACTAGGCCTATCTGAATTCTGAAGTTTCGTCGTTCTATCTTTATTAGTTTCGGTACATGGTAGCCAGAAGATTCCCCACATACATGCACACATACACACATACATACACAAGCACTGACCAATTGCCAAAAACTAATTTTTTGGACTCATGAGACTTTAAAACTCGTAAATCAGGTGAAAACTCGATATCGAATTTTTTGACAGAATACAATACTTTTATTACCTACGGTAGTCGGGTATATAATGGAAGTAATAATAATAATAATATTTTATCTGTATTGAATATATTTACAGAATATGCAATTTGATGTCAAATAAATAATCTCTAAAATTTCACAAATGATTTCTATCACAGATTTTTATTTCAATACGCTTGCTATTAGATAGTCTAAATAAAGACAGAAATTGCTTGTTAAAAAAATAAAAACATTATTTTTCAAAAATTTTGTGCATATACTTTTGTGAAGATATTCTAGTCTTTTTTATATGAAATAATATAAAATAAAATATGCATTATAGACTTAAAATGGTCATAAATATTTATTTATAGGTGTATCAGGATATGTGATATTTCAGCTAGGATAATGCCGGTATACATGCTGCTTCTTTAACAAAAGCTTGATTTGAAGCAAATGAGGTCCGTTTGCTTGATTGGCCATCATGCATTCCGCATTTAAACAAATTGGAAAATATTTGGAGCACACTTGCGCAGTCTGCTTATAAGGACATATGGCGCCATCGAGGGAAAGGCAAACTCATCAATGCGTTCAGATATACAAGGGAAAATATGAAAAAAGAAACTTCATCTCGACTTTAATCAACAATGACTGATCGACTGATCAACTGATCATTGAGAAAAAAGGTCAATTTGTAGAATTTTGATTTTACATTTTCATTCACAACTCCTGGAACTTATAATTATTTCCAAGATGAAATGCCATTAGATTTCTAAATTGTCATGTAATGCTTTGATTATATATTACATACGTTCATAATCTATGCTTATGTTTTTAATTTCATTTCTAAGAAAAAGTGATATTAAATTTTTCGAGTTTTACTATGTTTTATATATATATATATATATATATATATATATATATATATATATATATATATATATATATATATATATATATTTGTTAATATTTTTTTCGACCTTATTCTTTTTTCCAGGGCCTTATATATATATATATATATATATACTATTTCCTTCCTGTCTATGTCATATTTATAACACTAAGCTGAATGGGCTTTGTACCAGTAAAAATACATTAAATAATTAAAAATTTTATCGTCTTATTTTTATACTTTAAATACACTTAAAACTGATTTTCAGAAAGAAAATATTGTTTTCTCCGTATTAAGTCATTTGTAACCCTTACATTTCAAAAATAATTTTTGTAATAGTTATTTCAAATTAGAGAGATGGTATCCTATTTTTATTTTCTTTTTTACATGCTTATGAAGTAAAAGATATTGTGATATACATAAAGTACATATCAGCCAATTTTGGTCACTACAGAACCTTTCAATTCAGAATTATCTGTTATTTTACAAGGTTATTTCGAAACGCTAATATGTATCCGTAATGCATGCAACTCACATAGTTCAGGTTAAAAAGCAATTATTGGTAGGACGTTATTATTATTATTTTTAATAATATAAACGGTTATAATATCAAGATGTACACACCCAGTTTTTGTCACTATAAGAGTTTCCATTTTAGAAAAGTTTCAAAGGGGGGGGAAATTGTGTCCATCATATGACCTTCTGTTTCAAAGAATTCAACAGGATCTAATAAAGAGAATTTAAACAGAACCAATTAATAGAGATTATATAATAGTAATGTTACATAGAATTAAAAAAAAAATCTTTATCGATAAGTTACATCGAAATTGTAAAGTCACTGGAAAAAATAATAGTAGAGTGTTTGGTTCTAAGGAGGTTCACAATAACGATATTCCTAGTTGGTGGACGACTTTGGCAATCGAATCAGACAAAAAATAATAATTTAAGGTTTGAAAATTACAGAAGTTTTATTTCAAATAGAATAAAAGTAACTAATTTTTTCTAAAATAACTTATCGATTTTTAACACTAAGCTTTTCTAAGATTGTGACAAGTTGTTGATTACTGTACCTAAACAAGAGATACTCATGCTTTGCAGTGTATATATATATATATATATATATATATATATATATATATATATAAAGTTTTTTGATGCGAATAACAGTTTTGTTTGTAATGTTTCGAGGATATTCATCAAACAAAGTGAATTCATCGTCTAGAAACTGTCGACTTATTTACGAACTATTTACCATACGTGAGTGTATGTGCGTGGGTGGGTTTTTTTTTTTTTATTAAAGACTATTGTTTCTGCTAATGTTCTAAATCGGGATGAAATGGAGTGGGGTCTTTCTAGAATGTCCCTAGCCATATCTATGCAATTTCGAAAAAGAAGCCCAAAAAATTTTTAAATGGCCAGTCTGATGATTGCGACCTGAGTCTGTATGAAGTTGGCATTTCTTCTCTACCAGCTTTGTAAACAGTACTTCTCAGCTACTGGTGAGGATAAACACACAGGGAAAAATCAATATTTTTTTAATAATATGTATGGTTTAGAAGGTGTAAAGAAAATCATAAAGTGTTTACCTCAGATATTTTATTTTCATTTGGAAATCAATTTAAGCAAAAATTATAATTTAGTAATAGAACGATATCTTCTAAATTACATCCTGTGAAGAAGTCTCTTCACACATATTGGATTTAATTGCGTTTTTAAATAAACATAATAACTAAATATTATATTTTCAATAAATTAATTTTCTATTAGAAAGTATAA
Organism: Salticus scenicus; assembly: GCA_963930645.1. Lineage (NCBI taxonomy): Eukaryota > Metazoa > Arthropoda > Arachnida > Araneae > Salticidae > Salticus > Salticus scenicus. The sequence goes on along the minus strand of OZ005652.1, from coordinate 211,258,896 downwards.
CGTAATTCTAAAATTATCTTTTTATATTTAAATACATTTGTCTCTCTATGAAAAAGTGTCTTAATTTTAATAATATTTTATCAGTTAATCTATTAATTAAATCTTTAAGAAAGTCAAAACGTATTCTTTAAGAATTAATAATTCATTCCTTACAATTTAAATGTACTATTGATTATTATTATTTTTATTATTCAAACACTTCTAAAGCTAAATCATTTTATAATAAACTGTTCTCATATCCCAGCTCTTATTTATACTATAATTACAGTATATTATTTTAAATTGCGCAAGTTTATTTAATAAAAGCTAATTATTGCAATACAGATCATTTAAACATCATTAAGTGGAGATCTTTTTTTCTAAATTAAATTATGTCGCAAATGTTTGAAAAACTCGGACTTCACATTGCAGACGATAATTTGGCAAAACCATTTGGCATTACTAAGATATTTGAATTTGTGTAAATTGAAAATTCATTCTAAAAACAAAATACATTCTAAATTCTAAATTAAAAATATTTATATCATTTTATTCGAGAAACAAAGAAAGTTATTTGGCACTAAAATTTGGCTTTTTTCAGATTCTTGGATTCAGGATTCTCTGATTTAGCTCAGTCCTCTCTCGGCAGTCATTGCGAATATTTTTCATATCGCACTTTGAATCGCTTGTCAGTATCACATATATAATTTTCATTTTCTCTCATCATCGCATAAGCAACGTAATGAATGTTGTTAAATTATCTAGAAAAGTTCAAATTTATAAATTGATTAATTTTAATCGCAGATGTAATTTGCTCTATTTTCAATAAAGATATTTTCAGCTAATTCTTTTTGTTAATGTCTTCCTGGTTATTGCATATAACTGTCGTCTGGAACTTAGAAAGAAAAAAAAAATCAATAAATTTCAAATGTATGTTAAAAACAACACCACATATTCACATTTTTGTTAATCAATATTTTAAACTTTTAAATAGCTTACGAAATTTTTTATTTATAATACATTTTATAAATTAGTCAACTATATCATTCAGAAATCTTCCCCAACACTTCACAAAACACATTGTTTCACAAATAATAATAGTAATAAGTACATAAATAAATAAAATAAAATAATATTCAATATTCTTAATCACTTTTCCGATTAGAATATTTTCAATCAGACAATCTCTTGTCTGCTTCAAACTTTTCTCTTTATTCTTTTAACATATTTGGGTATCTGAGTTACAAAATATACCTCGAGTATAAAAATTATCTTACGGGGAATCAAGCATAAAGAATAATGTTATTAAACGCTGGTGTTCCTTGTCTGCTTCAACCTCACCTCTACATTCTTTTAAAATATTCGGGTACCTCAGTTATAAAATATAACTCGTGTATAAAAATTATCCTACCAATTTTGGGCGGACGTGAGGAATCAAGCATAGAAGAAAATGTTATTAAACGTTGGCATTCATGTAATATTTTTCAATTCATTAAAAATTTAATTTTAGTTGCACAGTATATTTCTAGATAAATAAATTTGACAAACGCCTTAAATATATAATAACGTCTGCAAAAGAGATTATCACTCTATTGTCCAGGGCAACTAATTAACATTTCTAATAGGAATACGCGTTTCAAGTAGCCGTTGTTATTCTGTAAGATGCTTGTACATTGAATTGATATAATATAGAGAATCTCTATCTACACGATAAAGCTTCGTGAATCCCTTCAACTATAAATCTCTAGATTAAGTCTAGTTAATGAGATTCTATATGTATGAGGTTTCAATGCATTTAGTAAAACTAGGGTAGAGGATTTTGATATTCATACAGGATATTGATGTAAACTGATACACTAAGATAGCTTCAAATACCTATTCTAAGAGATCAGATTTAATTGTTTTGCATAATGCCTCTAGACATATCATTTAATAGTCTGGTGATCTTATGTATCTAATAATTACAAATTGCATATTTTATATATAATAATAATATTTCAAATTTATAAAGTATTCAGTAAAAAAATTAGAATTTCAATGAATATAAAGTTATATTTCTTAGGCATATAAGAACATCAATTATTAATTTGTTATTATAAATACGGAAGTGCAAACTAAAATTTATCTATTTGCAGTAAATATCTTTTACAAATGTAGTCTATTAATTTAGGTAAAGATTGAACGCATCATAATTCAACTGTATATTTCCGAGGAAGTTACAAGAAATTTTTAAGATATATATTTATATGAAAGTCACAAATATCCAAGTATCTTAAGGTTAAAAACTATTAAACACACTGCGTTTAATAAGATTACCTAAGATCTTAGACGTATATGAATTGAAGCATTAGCTAACCTACGTAATAATTTAAACTTTTCTTCATTGAAAGAATAAATTTTGTTTATGCATTACTCTATCTGTAAAGTGATATCATATTTCTATTTATGTATTTTTTAAACACAATTTTATTAAAAATAAATAAATAAATCCTACAATCTATTAACGACACTATACCATTTTTCTGACTTTTGATAAATATTTTTGTTGTTGCCTTCTTAGAAATATAGTTCATATACAGTACAGTTTGCATTATATTTCAGGATAACAATCAGATAAGGTGATATTATTTTTGAAAATCAAAAATTAAGAATAAAAAAAGTTTTGTACTTACAGTATAAATAGCTAAAGAAATAAATATAAAAATATGGACGATTAGTAAGATGGACGATCAGTCTACTACTTTCGGTGCTCCACTCTTTGACCATAGAAGCTGTCTGTTTTCCCCATCCATGAAAAAGGCATGAACAAAATATGTTTGAAGGAAGAGTACTTTTCATTGGATAGTTCGAATTTTACCTCATAGTTCTTTGAGCACACAGCCAAAGAGCGAATGGTGCGCTAAATCAGCAAAACTGTTTCCTTAAAACAACAAAATAATTTGGGTTCTTGTAAACAAAAATTTTTTTAAAGCTATAACAACAACAAAAATTAATTATTTAACAAAATTTTTGTTGTTTCAACGAAATTTTTTTTTATTTTCTTTGTGTGAACATATATTATATAAATATTCATGAAAAACTTGATGAAAGAATAACATGAAAACTAATGATAGTGGAAATACACGAAAATGATAAAAAAGAAACATGTTTGTCTTCAATACATTTAAGATTAATATTAATTTTTACTCTTAAATTTTTCTAAGTCAACAAATAGCACTAAATGAACAAAAATTATAAACTTGGATGTTGTAATACAGTTTTACTACCATAAATATCATTTGAAATATACAATACTGTAAATAGCCTTAAAAGAGACGATATGCGATATTTTTCAATATAGTGAAACTTTGTTACAATCGTCTAATATCGAATGCTTGCTTTTCTTACCAACACGATCAATCGTAAAAGAAACAGAAATTCGCTTTATTTATTAATTTATATATATATGTTTATATGTGTGTGTGTGTGTGCATGTGCATGTGTAACTTGTATTATAACAAGATTTTTACATGCAAATGTGTTTTAGTTTCTGTTTTTCTTTTTTTTTTAACTTCGTTATTTAAAAATATATTGGTTAAAATGTCTTTCGTATTTTAAACTAGGACATGAGTGAGTATACATATACTTATTTTTAAACCTTAGGTTTAGCAATAAAAAAAATCGTCAATCTAATATGTTGATAACAATTCTCAAACTTACATATATTTTTCAAAATTACGTATAATATAGTATAAGTTACGTATTTACCATAAGTTTAATAAATGGTATAAAAATATTCTGTTGTAAACTATACTTATAAACTAAAGAACATAAATGAACTGCAATATTTTTCTAGCTTCAACTAGGAAACTACATTTTAACTACCGTATCTACTTGAAATATATATATATATATATATATATATATATATATATATATATATTCCTTAAATTCTTATCAGTAATAACAAGTGTAATATCCGATTATTGCTCTATAACTGAGAGTAATCGATTAACGAAACTGATAGGTTTATGTATTTCAAGTAGTTGCTCCCATTTCCATACAATGTTTATTCATTAAACTAGTTTGATATGTATTCCAAGCTAAATAGTTAAGTTCCGTGTATCTCTTAGTTGATAAATCTTAAGATTAGATCTAATTAATGAGGAACTGTATGTATGATATATTGGTATCTGTAATGAAACTGGATGGGAATTTTCATTTCTGTAGCAATGTCAGATGTAAATTGTTACTTTAAGATTTCTTTTGTTTCTGAACCTAATTCTAACATTTAATTTAATATATATTTTAAAAGTCATTTAATAAAAAAAAATGTAAGCAAATACAATAATTTGAAAATTATGTATCATTTAAATTTTAGGTTCAAATGAAATAGTGTGTTTTTGCGATTTATGTAGTTTGATTCTAAAAGGGAAATTTTTGCAATTTATAGAGTTTGTTTAGAAAGTATTCACTTTTTTATAAAATTTTAACTTGAATATATATATATATATATATATATATATATTAGTTTATTTTACTGTTACCATTTAACAGACTTTGCAGCAGATGTTTCCAAAAATCAGTGTAAGTTATCAATGGATATAAAACCTTAATTAGAACGAGAAAATCGAATTCTTACAGCAGGTTGTAACTTTGATGTTTTTAACATAAAACAAAAACTAAATGCCCAGATTTAAAAGTCACAGATAAAATGGGATATAATGCAAAAAACCGAAGTTGAAAATAATATTTCGAAAAATACTTTTTTTTTTTTTACATTATTGGTATGAAAAATTAATTTTCCTTTTTGAATAGTGTTCGTCGACATAGTAGGCAGCAAAGAACTTCCATCAATTACATTCAATATAAGTGAACGTTTAACTTATTTTTGGGTAACCCTGTGCATTTTAAACCAAATACAAATCACATTGCATACTTAAATTTAGTTTTACATGAAAAATACCTAATGCAAAACTTATTAATTTGCATTCAAAATTGACAATCAAATTGTTCAATTAACAACCTAATACGAACTTCAAATGCCAAATTTTAATTTTCTGCAATTATTTGTTTTAGGTTATGCTTATAAGAAAAATACATGCAAAACAACCACTTGAAATTCGAATTTCGTATTCAGGCACCACAAAATGAGATATAATACAAAACACCGAAATTGAAATAGTATTAAAAAAAAAAAAAAAAAAAAAAAAAACTTTGTTTACAATTTTGGTATGAAAAATTAATTTTCCTTCTTGAGCAGTGTCCGTCGACGTAGTAAAAATATAGCAAAGCACTTCTATGAATTATATTAAATAGAAAAGAATGTTTAGCTTATTTTTGGATAGTCCGGTATATTGTCAATAAACTAAATGCACACCATATTACATACTTAAATTTAGTTTTATATGAAAAGTACCTAACACAGAATGAAATACGTTTCCAACAATTTCCAAATATAGCCTTATATAAATATTTTGGCCTGCCTTGTAAACGAATGATAAATATTTTTCATACCACAATCTTCACAAAACATGCTATTATGCATATAATAAAATATGTTTCATATGTTTAAAATTTAAAAATAATTCTCATTACGTACATTTATAAGGCATTTTGTCTTATACTGCCACATTAAAAGTTATGAAAAAAAAAAAAATCCAATGACAACGTCAACTGTTGAGCAACTTTTCCCAGATGTATACAGCAAAAGTTTAGACGCAAAGACAGATACACAGACAAATAGACAGACATTATCAAAAGTCGTCAAATGGTGTACAGGAAATCTCAAAACGTGTAAACCACCAAAAACTGGCGATCGAAAATTTTCACAACTTGAAAAATCTCTTCTTTCAAATATTTTAACTTATGTCTTAATATTTTTATGTATTGTTATTCAGTTCCTTTTAAAAACACAGATATCCGATGTTTTACAATGCTCTTTCTCAGTGATAAACAAATGCTGTCTAATTGACCAAGTTTGCCTATGGAGGAGTCATATAAAAATTTAAAAAGTATAACTTTTTCAAAATTAACAAACATGTTTTTTTTTAAATGTAGTATTATTTCGTACCTTATTTTGAACATTTTCTTTTCTTTCTTTTTTCTTTTTTTCTTTTATGTATATATATATATACATTGCCCGCTCTCTTTTAACAGATAAATAATTAAACCATCATACAATCTCTTTGGATCACTTTGTATGCGCATGGACATTCAATTGAAAATTCCATAAATATACGTTATATGATTAATCTCTCTTACATTTATGAAATGTTTTAAAAAGAAAATTTATTTTCCTACTAGTATAACTTTTTTACATTTATGCGCAAATAATTTCCATACGTATATTTTTTTTTATGTGTATATGTACTATAATTATTGTTTACTCTTATTAGATCCTCTCCATTTCCTGGCATAAATGTTGAGTTATTCTTTATTCTTTAATCAAATTCTATTGCTAATTTTAGAAGATATGCAATTTTTATCACAGATCCACTCTAAATTTGAAGTCAGAGTTTGGTTTTTAGTATTGCTCCGAAAAAGCTGAATCTGCCTTATGATTTACATAAAAAGTGATTATATAAGTGATAGTATATTATGATTGATATAAACAAACATAAAAAATTCAAAAACAAAACTGAGCAAAACTGAACAACACTGCAATTATTCATAAAATAAATATTTGTTTTCTCAAATTTTGCAAAATGGCTCGAATTCAATTTGCCTGTAAATTTCAAAATTATTTATGAAACAATTAGATTCTTTTCAGATTTAAAATATTTAGCATTGTAGATTATTAACTTCTTTGAAGAAATAAAATTTGATGTATGAAATATACTCTATAACAAAAAAAATCGACGCACCAAGAAAGAGTTATCCAAATGAGACGAAAATTGGTAGATGTAATGCACATGCGAAGTAAAACAAATGAGTATAGTTTCAGAAAATTTGGATGGTTTAATCACGAGAAAAGGCCTCACAAATGTCGACAAGTCAATAACGCATTATGCTTCTGCGAGATATCATACCGAATTCTGTCCAACTGGTGCGTTAGATTAGCAAAATCCCGAGCTAGTCAACTCTTTTCATGATGCTCCAAATGTTCTCAGTAGGAGAGACATCCGGCGACTTTACTGTCCAAAATAATCTTAGGCATGCAGGGAAACAAGCAGTAGAAACTATCACTGTATACGAGCAAGCATTATCATGCTGAAATATATGGTCAGGACTGCGTGATATGAAGGGAAACACAACGGGACGTAGAATGTCCTGTACGTACCGCTGGGCTGTAAAGATGCCACGGATGACAACCAAAGGGGTCCTGCTATGAAATAAAATGACATTATAGACTATCACTCCTGGTTGTCGGGCTGTATAGCTGGCGAAAGTCGGGTTGGAATCCCCTTTTTCTTAGGGGAGTCCTCAGACGAGTCTTCGCTAGTCATCAGGGCTCAAATGAAAGTGGGACTCATCACCAAAGACAATTCTACTCCATTCATTGACATTCAAGTTCGAACGATCCTGATATCACTGCAAACGTGCTTGTCGGTATACAAAGTTTAATAATAGTCCGCCCCGTGAGCTGAACCCCATTTCTCTGAACCGCCTATTAATGGTCTCTGAAGTCACTGAACTACCAGTTGTACGTAGAATCGATGATAATGATGAACTGGGGCTTTGAGTACCGCTCTGACGATTGATCGGTTCTCACGTTCTGTCCTCTCTCTAGGCCAACCTCTTCCTCCCTGACGCTATGTTCGGCCATTATTCACCCATTCTTGTCAATATCATCTAATAGTGGCTTCTATGCAATTGTCAAACAGTTCACAGATTAATCCAACTGGCTTTCTTGAGCCCAACTACACACGTCTCTCAAATTCTGTCATCTGCACATATTGTTTGTGCACCTGCATGCGAGGTATAGTTACAGTCTATCTGAGTAGACGGAATGAAATTCTCGAAGAATTTATGACATGGAATCAAAATTTCTCATTTTTAATATTTTGCCAATTGCGTAGTTAAGATGCACTGTAGCGTCACATGCTCATTCGATGGCAGCCAAACTTTAAAATTTTCCATTTTTCATCGAAAACTGTATGCATGTCGATTTGTGTACAGTTTGCATTACTCCTATTTGGTGCGTCACTTTTTTTGTTATAGAGTGTATTTTGGAAAAAGTTAAGATCTTCAGGAATTTAAAGTTTAATAATTAAATAGGGACTTAAATGTGTATTGTAAATTACTAGACTTACAAAGTACCAATATCGGTAAAATGTTTCTTCTTTTTCTTGTTACATATTTACACATACACAATATGTATATATATATATATATATATATATATATATATATGTCTGCAACATACAGTGTCACTAAATGTGTGTAACTCACAGACTTATAAAAGCATATTTATACTGTTATCATAGATTTAGATCTAAAGAAATCATAACAAAATCACCATAGTTCATATTCAGCATTATATGTTTAATTTTGAATATACGTTTCTGCATATACAGAAACATGAGAAATAAAAAGACGTTTAATATCCGTTTAATTAATAAATGTTCACTATAAAAAAGAACATAGATTAATGACAGTGTTCGAAATTTCATGTATCATCTTCAACGCCGGTTTCCTATCAATAGCTTATTTTCTTGTATTCCTGAAGGTTCTGGAATAGTCCGGAATATTCCAAATCTCGGTTATTCCCAGAAGCTACTGTGATTCATGCGGGCCGTAGATATGAAACCTGCTTTGATGTCGGGGGACTAAACGTCGAACACCTCCATGTTCTTTTGTTCATGTACATTTATTATTAAAACGAATATTATATGTTCTTTATATTTTCGACTATACATTGCTCTATGATTCTGAGTCGCGGAGCCTACACTTAAGTTCAGAAACGTGGGGGGGGGGGGGGGAAACATCCTGTATAAGTAACAGGTTAATGATTCTAATCTAGTCTTTATATAATAACAGCTTGGGCATAACGTTTAAGGCAAAGGGGAAAAAAATTGTGACAAACTAAAGAAAGAAAATCTCTAAAATTATGTAAATTTAGATTACCATTTTTGGGATTACTAAATACATTCTCATTTTCCCTGCTGTAATTAAGAAACGTGCATTTAGTGAAATAAATTATGCTTAAAAATCGCATACTAAATACCTTAATACTAAAAAACAATAACCTAACTTAATATCATAACACCTAATACTAAATAACAAATAGGTATTCATTTGTTTTTCTTAATTATAAAAGGAAAAAATAACTCTATTTTTCAGTAATTTAAAAATATTTATCCAACTTTAATTTATTATGCTTTTGAAAAATACATAAAATAAATTTTGTATAAAAATTTATTTAAAGAAAAAGATACGAGGGTTGCTATTTATATTTCTGGCCTAATAATGAAAAAACAAATATGTAGGATCGAAATTGGTTTTATTGTTTTTCAAAATATTCTCCATGATGATCAATACACTTTTGCATGCGTTTGAACCAATTTTCAAAGCACTTTTTCCCGTCCGATTGAGGTAACTCCAAAACATGCGTTTTGAATGCATCAGCCGCTTCTTCGGGGGTCGAAAATCGTTGTCCACGTAATTTATTTTTGATGTGTGGGAATAAGAAGAAGTCATTGGGTGCCAAATCAGGGCTGTACGGGGGATGACCCATCAGTTCGATCTTTCGCTCAGTCAGAAATGCATTTGTTTGAGTCGATGTGTGAGAGCTCGAATTGTCATGATGAAGAATGATTCGCCTGTTCTTCTGCTTTTTTCGAATTTCTCCGATGACTTCTGGCAAACAAATGGTCGTGTACCATTCAGAATTGACCGTCCTGCGTTGCTCTAACGCCACTGTTGCCACATGACCGTTAATGCCGAAGAAACAGGCAATCATTTGTTTCGATGTGCTTCTTCCTCGAACAACTTTTGTTGGTTTTGCCTCGCCTTGGAAGACACATACAGTTGATTGCTGTTTTGTTTCCGGCTCATATGCATAGATCCATGATTCGTCCCCTGTGTAGATGTTATACACAGCCTTTGATGTACCTTGAAAGTATTTTTCCAACATTTCCTTGCACCAATCGACACGAGCCTTTTTTTGAGCGTTTGTCAGATTATGCGGGATCCAACGCGAACAAATTTTTTTTACGCTCAAATGTTCATGCAATATTTTATTGATGCTAGTCATACTAATGTCCAAAGACGCCTCAATCTCACGGTATGTCACATGACGATCTTGCTTTATCAGTTCACGCACAGCATCGATCTTTTCTGGCACAACAACGGATTTTGGACGACCTGCACGGGATTCGTCCTGGATCGAACATCGACCACGATTAAATTCGTTATACCATTTTTTTACAGTGCTGTAGGATGGTGCTTTATCGCTGTATAAAGAATTAAGTTCATCGAAGCACTCTTGTCTTGACAATCCACGTCGAAAGTTATGAAAAATAATCGCACGAAAATTTTCACGATTCAATTCCATTTTTTGAAAGAGAAGAACTTTTCAATTTACTGTCAACAACACAAATATAGCTATAATGGTAAATCGTCTGCTGAATTTACGTTTAAAAATATCAAACTTTCGATTAAAATCGCCTGCGGTCGCCTAGCAACACTTACTGTTGCCAAGGCCAGAAATATAAATAGCAACCCTCGTAATGTATATATTTCTCTAATTTTCCTTTAAATGTGTTTTATTTGAAAAAAAAAATAATACTTAAAATTTCTATTAACTTATTAACGCATTATTTATAAAGGTTTATCTTTCAAAAAAGAAGATTCAAAATAGTTTAATTTGAGAAAAGAAAATTGCTACGAAAATTTCAACTCTTTCAACTCTTTCAGAAAACTATGTTCTTCATATATTAAAGAATAATTAAATTGTTTTACAAAGTTTTAGAGATGATTACAGTTAATGAATAAAGATGTAGTCGTATAATGGATATTTTTTATCAGCAACTGAACATAAAAGCGAAATATGCTAACGTTAATTAAAGTCTTAGTAACATAAAATCGATAGTAAAACAATCTTTAAATTTTATATTACGCAAAATATTTTTTTAATAACTGTTGTAAAGTATTTTCATAAAGTAATTTTGTATTAAAATATTGTAAAATATTTTTGGTAAAAATATGTAATACTGTAAGTTTTTAGAGAATCTCAGCTATAAATAAATTTAGGTACGAGAAAAAGCTAAAAGCTTTCCATTGCAAATAACAGTAAAATATCTGGTGTGGCAATCACACTACCTTCTCTTAGCTTTCATTAATATAAACTTATAATTAAAGCTTAAAGAGTATTTAAGTAGTGTCCTACATAATTTTAATATTTCAAACATACTATAAAAATAGTTCAAAAATAGATATGCTTGTCACACATTTCTGCCTCAGACCTCTGTTTAATTACTTTGGCTGTCTTCTTAAGAAATCTAAGGCTGTTATTTAATCAATACGTATATATATATATTTAAATTTTTCAGAAAACTTCCATCCACATCAAACATCAATCATTCAGATTTATTTGACTAATTTAAGTAGCCATATACATATTATTTAAAAATTGAATATGCAACCAACAAATATTGTGTGTAAGTTTTAAACAGCAAAAAAAATCGTAACAAAATATGAAATTAAATTTTAGCCATATCCAACTATAAACCTCAGATATCTTTGTGTGTTTCTGTAAACAAAAAATTAATACTTTTCATATTATTTTCCACGACAAATATACTTTAATGCATATAAATTTCATTTTGTTTAGTGCAGGTAAAAATTGTAAAAAAAGCACCTAGGTTAATTTCGCCGTACTTGTTTTACGCATGTAAAGGCTTCTTTATGTCCCTGTACACAAGAAATATTCATCCAGTGTCACCTAAAATTTTCAAAAAAAACCTGAAAAATTTAAAGTTTTTTAGCAACCAGATTTTTTTAATTAAAATATTTTATAGATTACTGTAACACAGCAATTAAGCAAAATAAAAAGTATTGTACAATACAAGTGATATTTAAAAATGTAATAGCTGAAAATATAATTTCAAACTGCCTTTTTATATAATACATATATATAACACAGAGTTTAGACTTCCTGATAATATTTGTTTTGTGTTATACTGACCACGGGCTTGCATATGCATCCACAAACTTGCATACATACACGCAGGCGCACAGACTCTCAGACACATAAAAACACTTAGAGAAAAAGCATTAAGAGATTACATTTTGTATTCAGAAGACCTAAAAAACTATAAATGTAGCAAAAGTTCAATTTCAAATTTTGGCTCAAAAATAGCGCTTTCTGTAACATATATGTGTAACAAAGAAATAAATAATATATATATATATTGTTGACGCATGCGCGCCACCCCGTCGCGGATCACCGGGAGAAGGCTAATAGAAGCCAAGTACAATGGACGTGGGCAAAGAACTTTAAATTTATTGACGCCCACAATTATTATTTTATGTGTTACCTATTATTTCTTCGTTGTATATAGTGTAAATACTTGATGTATGTGATCGCACAAATTAAAAATATTAAAACAACGAAGATGGTCCGTCGAAAATTAATTATTTGTAGTTAAGTTCCTACAAAAAGTGGTCCGTCGAGCCGGAGCTTGTAATCAGCGACTAATGGATAAAAATAATAAATTGAAATTTTCCTTGAAAGGGAAGATAACTAGAATTGAAAACTATGTAGAAGGCACGAATGCCGAAAATTACGATATAGATATAGTGGAATTAAAAGTGAAATTAAAGAACATAGAACTGCTACAAACAAAAATCGATGAATTACGACAAAAATACTACGAAATTCAAGACTTGAAAGATGCTGAACAAGCAACCATAGATGACGACCTTGACTCATGTGAAGAACGTCTGGAAAAATTAGAGGTAAGAATTAATACTCTTATTAATTCTTATAAGAAATTTGATTCTCATAAAAAAATAAATGCGACTGAAAATGCATCTCAAGATGCTTTTGAAATTAAAACTCAAATTCCTCCTTTAGTATTACCTGAATTTTCAGGAAAATATGAGGAATTCAGTTCTTTTAAAGAACAATTTGATGATTTAATAACCAATAATGTTCATATTAATCAGTCGCAGAAATTATATTATCTTAGATCTTGTCTCAAATATGACGCTAAAAATCTAGTTAGTAATTTTGATACATTTGAATCATTATATAATGCATTAGAAAATCGCTATGATAACGAGCGATTAATTGTTGATATTCATGTACAAAATATTCTGAATTTTGAGAAAATTCAAACGGAAAATCCCAAAGAGATAAGAAACATGATTGATTGTATACAGAAAAATCTGCGTGCCTTGAAAGTTCTTAAATATGAGCAAAATAAATTATCAGATGTTTTCATTGTAAATATTCTCGTAGAAAAGTTAGACAGAGAATCTAGAAAGAATTTTGAGTTATCCCATAAATCAAAAAATGTTCCCACCTTTGAAGAATTTATCAAATTTTTGGAACAACGAGAATCAGTTTTATTATCTATTAATAGAACGAATATGACTAGCGGAAATAAAAATACTAACAAAAACTTTCCGGCTATTAACAAATCTAAAACTCTTTTAATGCATGAAAATAAAAACAAAAATTGTGTTGTTTGTAAAAATACTTATCACCCTATTTATAAATGTGATGCATTTTTGAAATTAAACATTAACGAAAGATTAAGTATAATACGCCTTCACAAGCTTTGTGAGGTTTGTTTTAGGCAAAACCATAAGAAAAATGATTGCTTATCAAAATTCAAATGCACCTGCGGAATGAAGCACAACAGATTAATATGTTTTTCTTCTGGCGCCAAAACCCCGGTTCCAGACGCAGATGAAATAAATTCATCCAAATTACCAGATATAGACAAACGGGTTGCGCAATTAAATGCTTCCGTTTTGAGTAATAATAGCAGATGTTTAAAAGAAAATAGAAAAAGTATTCTGTTTTCCACAGCTTATATTTATGTTCAATGCGAAAACAAAAAAAGAATAAAAATAAGATGCGTTCTGGATTCCGCTTCAAATGTGTGCGTATTAACTGAAAAGATGAGTGAATGTTTAGGAATTAAAAGAGAAAAAATAAAAACTCCAGTTTCAGGTTTGAATGGATTGACCCAAAATATTAAGTGGAAATTAGATACCTTTATTTCAAATGAAGATTGTTCTTTTAGTGAACCAGTAGAATTTTTGATTGTAGATAAAATAACTGGGCTTACACCATGCAATAAATTAAACATTTCAGACATAAAAATTCCAGAATTTTTGAAATTGAGTGACGAGACATTTTTTGAACCGAATGAAATAGAAGCGTTAATCAGTGCAGATATATTATTCAAAGTTTTAAAGGATAATACTTATAAAATAAATGACGATTTGTTTTTTAAGGAAACCGAATTTGGATGGCTAGCGTGTGGAAAGGTTGAAGAAACAGAACTGAATAATTCGAAACAGTGTTTCATTTTGTCAGACGATTCCCTTAGTAGCACTCTTAAACTCTTTTTCGATCTAGAAAGCATTGGAATAAGAGACGATCCAATTCAAAAAGAAAGTGATAAAGCTATAGAAATTTTTAATGAAACGATTCAGTTTAAAAACAAACGCTACGTTGTACACTTGCCTTTTAGAAGACCCTATAATGAACTTTCCGATAATTACACGTTAGCGAAACAACGATTTTTAAGTTTATGGAGACGTTTTAAATATGATAGAGAATTATATGAACAGTATAGAGAGATTATTCGTGATTACGTAAATCAAAAAATAATAGAAATAGTTGAACCCAGTACAGCAGAAAATAATTTAAACAAACCTATTTATTATTTGCCTCATCAGGCAGTAAGAAAGGAAGGTCGCTTAACATCCAAAACAAGAATCGTATTTGATGCAGGGAGTCATCAAAATAATCAGCTGTCACTGAATGATTGCCTATGGCAGGGGATAAATTTAAATCCGAATCTTTTGGATGTTTTAATTAATTTTAGATTAAACAAAATAGCATTTTGTTCTGATATTAAACAAGCCTTTCTACAAATCTGTCTCGCTGATGAACATAAAGACGCTGTTCGTTTTTTCTGGAGTGATGAAGAACCGCATGCACATAAAAAACCCAAATTACAGATTTATCGTTTCAATCGAGTTAATTTTGGGGTGTGTTCAAGTCCATTCTTACTCGCTGCTACTATTAGACATCACATTGAGAAGTATAGAGAAGAATTTCCCGCTACTGTTCGACTTTTAGATAAATGTTTTTACGTAGACGACTTAATTTCTGGAGGTAATGATTTTAACGAAGCACTTGAATTATCACGAAGTGCAAAATATATTATGGAAGCCGCAGGAATGTCCCTTAGAAAATGGATAAGTAACGATACCGAATTAACAGAGCAGTGGAAAAGCGAAAAATTTGATACATACCCTGTAGAATCTACCATCAGCTTAGGTATAAATCAGACAAAGATCTTGGGACTATCTTGGGATACTAATAAAGATAATTTGATTGTAGATATCAAGAGTTTGTTGAACTTTATATCCAAAAATAAAATTACAAAACGTACCATTCTTCAAGCCGTAGGGAGAATTTTCGACCCCTTAGGGTTAATTTCTCCATTCACTGTCAGGGCAAAAATTATCATTCAAGATATCTGGACAACTAAAACCAAATGGGATGAATCATTATCACCAAATATCGAAAAAGAGTGGATGAAATGGTGTTCGGAATTACCCTTGTTAAAAGAGCTTGAAGTCCCTAGATTCGTCCTTGATGCCACTTCCCCAGAAGATGTAGTTGAATTACATAGTTTCTGCGATGCTAGCAAAAAAGCATATGGCGCTGCCATTTATGTACGAACAAAATCAAAAAATGGTATTTCAGTAAAACTTTTGACTTCCAAGAGCCGTGTAGCTCCCCTCAGCGGTGTTACACTACCTCGCCTTGAATTATTGGGTGCCCTGGTCGCAGCTCGTCTGATCACCAAAGTGAAAAATACTGTAAACCTTAAAAGACCTACTGTTGAATATCACTGGACTGATTCGCAGATAGTGCTTTTCTGGATAAAGGGTACTAAAACCCGATGGAAGCAGTTTGTCGCCAACCGTGTTCAAGAAATTGCCAGCCTGACAAACCCTAACTCTTGGTTCCATTGTGCAAGTAAAGAAAATCCTGCTGACCTGTTGTCCCGAGGGATGACTGCTGAAAGCCTAACAACCAGCGCCACATGGTGGACAGGTGCTGAATTTCTGAAAGATCCTGAATTTCCGAAAAACAAACAATCTTTTATTGACTTTTCAGAACTAAATGAGGAAGACTACACTCCTGAATTAAAATCTGAAAATGCAGTGACTCTAAATTTGAAAAAGGACTTTACTATTTTGAACTATCTGATTAATCGTAGTAATAAATTTTTAAAAATATTACGTATATGTAGTTTTCTTTTCAGGTTTCTTCACAATCTAAGAAATCCTTTAGAAAAGAAGAAAGGACCGCTGATGCCTGAAGAGCTGACAAAGGCAGAAGACTTCCTACTGAAACAGCTGCAGGAGGAGGAATTTAATACTGAAATATCTGCCTTGAAAAGTGGCGGTAATGTATCGCATAAGAGTAAAATTTTTAATTTATCCCCATTTTTGGATGACAATGGTTTAATAAGGGTAGGGGGGGAGACTGCAAAATTCGCAGTTATCTTATTCGATTAAGCATCCTTATGTACTTCCTTCAAAAAATAAATTAACGGAATTAATTGTAAAATATTATCATGAAAAATATTTTCATATTGGTCCCCAACATCTTCTGTTTCAGGTTAGGCAAAAATATTGGCCCATTCATGGGAGAAATCTTTGTAAAAAAATTGTGCACAGATGTTTAGTCTGTTTTAAAGCAAATCCGAAAGTATGTGTACAAAAAATGGGAAACTTGCCAAAACAAAGAATAACGCCAGATAAAACATTTAATTCAACTGGGGTAGATTTGTCTGGACCCTTTTTAATCAAAAATAAATATGGAAGGAAAGGTCCAGAAATCAAAATTTATGTTTGTATTTTCATTTGTCTAGTAACAAAGGCTATACATCTTGAACTTATTAGTGATTTAACTTCACAAGCTCTGATAGCTGCGTTAAAAAGATTTATTTCGAGAAGGGGCAAGTGTCATAAAATATTTTCGGATAATGGGACCAATATGGTAGGCGCCAACAGGGAACTAAATGCCTTGTATAAACTGGTAAGAGATAAGGAAGAATCCTTATTCAATTTTTTTGCAGAGGAAAAAATAGAATGGGTTTTTATTCCTCCAAGGAGTCCAAATTGGGGTGGTCTATGGGAAGCAAATATCAAAGCGTTTAAATACCATTTTAAACGCATAGCGGGTAATTCAAAATTTACATTTGAAGAAATGCTTACACTTGTTACTCAAGTGGAAGCGATCTTGAACTCGAGACCACTGACTCCGCTAACTTCAAGTATTGAAGATTTAGAGGTTTTAACTCCAGCCCATTTTCTTATTGGAAGGCCAATAACGGCTGTTGTTGAACCTTCCTTAAATGTTGAGAAAAATCGCCTAAGTGCTTGGCAAAATATTACGAAGTCAGTTCAGGCAATCTGGAAAAGATGGAGTCTTTCTTACTTAAATAACTTACAACAGCGCAGAAAATGGATAATTGATAAAGAAAATTTAAAAATCGGAGACATGGTTTTAGTCAGGGAAGAAAATCTTCCACCATGCAAGTGGTTTTTAGGGCGTGTAATAAAGCTATATCCTGGTCAGGATAATAAAGTTAGATTGGTAGATATAAAAACTACCAAAGGGATTTACAAAAGATCCATCTCCAGATTGTGTGTGCTGCCTATCGAGGAGTAAAAATGAATATGAACATTTATTATATTAATTTACTGTATTATATATATTACTCTAAATTTGTTAGTTAATTATGAAAATTTCTGTTTATTATAATCAGTTAATCTTTTTTCTAATTCTATGTGTTGTGCGAAATATTGATATTATGTTACATTCATTTATTTGTTATTATTTTATCTATTCATGTTATGTGAAATTGTAAATTTGAAGTTTTGCAAAAAAATATTGTAAGTTCTTGCATGACAACATAGCAAGGCCGGGCGGGATGTTGACGCATGCGCGCCACCCCGTCGCGGATCACCGGGAGAAGGCTATGAGAAGCCAAGTACAATGGACGTGGACAAAGAACTTTAAATTTATTGACGCCCACAATTATTATTTTATGTGTTACCTATTATTTCTTCGTTGTATATAGTGTAAATACTTGATGTATGTGATCGTACAAATTAAAAATATTAAAACAACGAAGATGGTCCGTCGAAAATTAATTATTTGTAGTTAAGTTCCTACATATATATATATATATATTAATTTTGCTACCTTCTCAAAATGACCGGACACATTCAATGACACACGTTTTGTATAATACCACAAAAAGTATTGAACGAATCATCTTGAAACATCGGGAGTTTAGATCAGGGATCGGCAAGTAATTTTACATGTGATCCGGATGATTTTGAAAATTTTTATCAAGATCCAGAAAATAGAAAAAAAAAAAAAAAAAAACTCATATTCCTAAATAATTTTTTATGTTAACTTTCACTCACAAAACAATAGCTTCATGTGGGGTTCAAGCTTATGCGAAGATTATCTTGAGCGATATTTGTTCTTCAAAAAATTCATTTTTGAAAATGAAGTTTCACATTCTCCTGCTCTGCACAGCATAGCAACTATGTATTTAACTTAACTATAAGTAATAATTACTCCTCTGCCGGCCCTAACGCTTTAAAGCACCCTAAACAGTATGTTCAAATTTAGGGACTCTTTTACTCAGTTAACAGAAATGATTTTGTAGAATGATATTTGATATATAAAACTGACGAATAACCTTTGAAGTGTTTAATAAACCTTTACAGTTAAAATTTAATGATGAATATTGAATAAAAAATTTCCTAAATTTGGCAATACTAATCATAAGAGTGAAATTCACTAGCAAAGGATTAAGAATTCAAACCAATCCCACAATTACTTGTAAAGTACTAGACAAACTGATAAGGGTTGTGTCCAAACGTATTGTTTTTTTAGAAAATAATATTTTAAATAATTTATTTGAGTACTTTTTACTTATTTTTTTTTTTTTTGGAGATCCAACAGTTGCCGACCATTGGTTTAGAAAACGTGTTATACCTCAAAATTTTCAGTGAAAGTTTTGCTGGGACAGCAAAAGAAGAACCTGTTAAAAATAACAGAATTATGAAAGTGTTTGGGATCATCCTGCAAAAAAGTAATATTTAAAGTGCATTTTGGTTATAGAATTTGATTATGAGCCTTTTTTTTTTTCTATTATATATTTAAAATTGTATGAGGCTACAACATACAGTCGGCAGCACTATATCCTATATAATATCCGAGCACTAGCCAATAATTTCGATATCAAAAAAGTACACGAATCATACTCTTAGACTGATTAAGAACATCACTCGACAAGGATTTATTTAACAAAGCAGTATTAAGTGTACTTTTTTTAGACAAGGTTTATTGCTAGTGTTCGGATACTTTTGCTGTCGACTGTGTTCTTATGGAGGAAAAAAAAGTGCTTTTTTTTATTGAAAAAATGTCACTTGTTTAATTATAACATTGTAGCAGACAGGGTATTAAAACCAGTGTATAGCCATTTTTAGAATACTTGTCATACTAAATGAGACTCAGGCTACTGTAATCGGAATTCGAAATTATTATACGTACATCTAATTAAAAATGAGCAAATTTACTAAATAATTTTTAACTGCACATGCTCAAGCTTTAACGAAATTTTATTTGCTTAATTTAATTGTCAAAAATATTGAGCTTTGAAGAATGATAAAAGAAGAGTTCACATATGGCGCATCAGTATGTTGGACAAATGAAGTTAACTGTTGTCTATATATATATTTAAGTTGGTTGGCACAATAGCAGCCAAAGATATTACTGGAGCCATATTGAATCTGCCAAAATATTGGCTAGTACAATGTTATCATATTTACACTGTTTTTCCATAAATGACCAGATATTTTTAGTTTCAGTCGTTTTGTCGAATGTGTCAAAAACTACAAGACAAATCGTCTTAAAATTTCAGGAATGTAAAAAAAGCATTGTACCCTCATGTATTTCATTGAAAGTTTTGCCACAAAAGCTAAAGCGTGGATATTTAAAATATATATAATAATTTGGAGAACGTTTGTGATCACCGTGTAAAAAGCAATACTTCAAATGCGTTCTCGCTGTAGAGTAGGATTATGAAGCTTCTTCGTATTATGTGTATAATTTTTTTAATGAAATTACAACATTAAAAAAGTATCAAACCTTCAGTTCGTAAAAATACATTTATTGGTTTGGAAATAGAAAACCCTTCAAGGCAGTCACCTAAGTAATATACACATTTTGCCCACTGTTCTTAGAGAACGCACTGGGAGCACTGTTTTTGCACCTAGGGAGCTCAGCTTTTGGCATGGTGAACAACCATGCCGTCGCATTCTACATGGGTGTCTTCTCTTGACTCAAATCGGGACCCTTATAACAGAATTTTCAACTTCGGAAATAGCCAACAGTCACAGGGAGCCATGTTGTGTGAGTAAAAAGGCTGACGAACCACAAGTAAGTTCTGTGTTTTGATGAAAGTCTGAATCAAATGCGCAGAATGGGCAGACGCGTTATCCTGATGGAGCTTCCAAACTTTTGCTACCCATCTATACCCAGTCGTTTACATCGCACGCATCACGAAAGCGACGAATGACCTCCTGGTAGTACTCCTTTGTGATAGTTTGGCCTTGTGGTACGTACTCATAACGTACCACAGCGCGGAAGTTAAGGAAAACGGTCAACATTTTCACTGGTGTGCGGCAATTTTTGAAGAGCTTATACCACTCGTTAATGCGTGAGGTGTCATCGTCCCGAAAGCCAGTTGAATCCTACGAATGGTTACCGCTCGGGTATTGCAACTTTTTGATAAAATTTGATTCAATATCGCTGCTCAAGTTTTTCTCTCATTATACAAAAACTAAAATCCGACGACCGCTCGCTACACACCTTCACTTGTTGACCGACTGCCAGCTACTGACGCTTTCTACAGGCGGGAAATGTTCACGAATGATCATGAGTGTTCCATCTACATCTACATTGAAGAAAGGCTCTCTCGCGTCATTGGTTTACGCGAGAAAAAATAAGGTTCGATTTTTTTTGAACAGCCCTTGTATAATAGTTTCTTTAAAAAAAAAGAAAAAGAAATGGAATAAAATGTTGCTACTTTTTAAACTAAAACACGCAAAGTGTTAAACCCAGTGAAAAACCATCTTTAAAAACTTAACATAATACATTAGATAGAGCATACTGCAATTAGAATAAAAAATCATTATTTATCTAATAAAAATGTAAGTATTTTTGTTGAATAATTTGGCTAATAATAAGGCTAATTGGAACTTATATATCTATCATGTATGTATCGTATAAGCACCAAATACACATATGTATCATATACGTATGCTAAAAAGAACTTTCAGTTTAGATTGGGCAAATGGTTCGTTCACAGGGCCATACAAAAGTATTTTAATACATTACATAAATAGGCAAAAAGTCAGGGGAGTACAGTTTAGCTTTTTTAGACTGCACTAAACAAAATAAATATTAAATGGCATTTGTTTTAATACTTACAAAGGTGTGTTGTGCATAGAATATGATAAAAAAAAACATTTATTTCTCGATTACAGGATTACACAAAGATATCGGATATATTTGTGCTATTATTCGTAATCAAAGGGCTTTTATGATAGGTTATTAGTTTTTTTTTCTGTACTAAATTAAAGTATATTTCTTCGTACGTCTAAATTTTGAAGGTATATGCATAGACATTCAAAAATATTTGAATAAGTTGCTTTTCTATTGGATGTAATTTGCTAAAATACTCAATTAACCTATACCATCGTCAGAAAAATTACTTAGGAGTGAAAATTATTTTTATTACCAAATTTTATTTTCAAATTTGACTCATTGTTATAATTACGCGTTTTAAGGTCTTCTAAATAAGAAGATCACATTTTTTGCTGTTAATTTCGGTTATATTAGGATTTATTGGTTACCAAATAAATGAATTACATTCAAATTGAGATAAAGCTGTTGTTTATAAAACTAGCAAAATAGAATTAATTTGTGTACAGTCGGTAATAAAAGTGTCCGAACACTAGCAAAAATTACTATATAAAAAAAGTACGCTTAATACAGTTTTGCTAAATAAATCCTTGTCGAATCCTGTTCTCAGACTGAATAAGAACAGGATTCGACAGGGTTTTATTTAACAAAACAGT
This sequence comes from Salticus scenicus, assembly GCA_963930645.1. Classification (NCBI taxonomy): domain Eukaryota; kingdom Metazoa; phylum Arthropoda; class Arachnida; order Araneae; family Salticidae; genus Salticus; species Salticus scenicus. The sequence continues at coordinate 211,236,564 of OZ005652.1, read as the reverse complement.
ATTAAGTATACTTTTTTTATATAGGAATTTTTGCTAGTGTTCGGATACTTTTGTTACTGACTGTACCACACTAGAAAAATTTGAATAAAAATTAAATATGAGGTAAAGGAAATAATGAAAGTATTACAGGTTAAGACAGTATAGAGTAATATAAAAAATTGTTTGCATATTTGCTATTGACTTTAGCTGAAATTTCTTCATCTATATTTATTTTATTTATTTGTTTATATTTATATTTTTTTTTACAATGTATAAAATTCCCAAGGCCTACTTTTACAATTTCTCAGTTTTTTAGCTACTTGGAATGCGGAAGAGGTAACAGAATACCATTTACAAAAAAACATTTTACATAAAATCTTTAGAAAGCAAAGATAATACAAACAGAAATCTCTAAAATTACTCCATTCAGAGAATATCTATACTATAAATTATACCATTTTTTCTTCCTTCAATGTGAACGAAGAAAATTTAAGTAGTAGCTCATTCGTATTGAGGATTTCCTCATAAAATATAAAAGTAAAGACGTACAATGTTAAGTAGGTCATGAGTTTCATTATAACTAAGAATTTGTATGTGAAATGCATCTTTAATTCAATAGGGATCCTTTCACATTCGAGAAAAATACAAAAGTATTTAAAAAAAATAAAAAAGTATTAATAATGTTACAAGAACATATATACATTGCATGTATATATAAAAATAAATAAGTGATAAATTTATTTTATCATATTGCGCATACTTATAATTTTAATTTTGTAATAAATGTGTATTAAACTTTAAAGTTATATTTAGATATATATTCTTTTTGAAGATTTGAAGTTTTTTTTTTCTTCCATATAATCACGTTATATTATCCATTCAATGTAAATTCAATAGTTACCAAAAATTATTTATGCTATTTTAAAAAGAAATATTTCCCATTTACTTAAAAGAAAAAAAAAAAATACATAAATACTTTAATGTCATCATTAATTATTTAACTCTTGATATTTTAACTTTTATTTAACTTGTTACAACGGATTACATTGCCCAACAGCAAAATTGTAAATTGAATAAAAGTAGCAAATTTGTATGGATTGGATGCTGTTGAAAGAAAGAAAGCGACATTCAAAATTGGAAATAAACTCTAGCTTGCTTTTCACAAGCATTGGTTCTAGAGAACTGTAATTGAATAAATGTTTCGGAATGAAAAATCAAATTACACTAGTAAAAGCTAACAATATATAAACATATATATATATATATATATATATATATATATATATATACATACATATATGTGTGTATATAAGGTGTTAAAATCGAAAAATGCTTAAATCTATTTTATAATAGAACATTTACATTTACTCTTGTCGTCTTTTTTTTTTTTTTTTTTCTGGAATTTCTTTAAACTCTCCTGATAACACAGTATACGTTTGTGGGGAAGAAACCGATATAGTAGGAGACAAACGATCACGCCACTGATTGAAGTGGCTTAAAATCGAGAAAAATCATGGGCGTTTCATATTGTGATCAACACTTCTGCAGTAACTTGCGTAGTAATATTAATGATAAATGTCGTTCAATGCTCTTTGCAACACTCATGATTTTGGGTGAAAATCTATAATTTATTCAACAGACTTTTATTTATTAATATATATATTTTTGTAAATTAAAAAGAAAAAAAAAAGTTCAAATTTTGTCGATAGAAGATCGATAGAAGGTAGAAATGTGCAAATCGAAATCCTATAAATTGCAAGATTTTACGATTAACAACTCATTTCTTATTTTTCTTCCTACTTGGGCACACCTGAAGTTTTGATTGCGATGCTAATTTGGTGAATTAATCATTCTTGGAAAAGATGTTTTTCATAAGCTAAAAATCGTCGACTGAAGCTGCAGTTCACGGTGTTGTAACTTAATTGCAAACTCTAAGTGCGGGCATGTAGATTATCATTCTTTTTGCACTGAAGACGGTACGTTTAAGGCTACCGAAAAAACTGTATGCATCTCAAATATTTTTCTTTGGCGTTTCTGACGTAGTAGTTTATTCGGGTTTTAATATTCCAACGCCAAGTCTCCACTTATTATCAGGAAATGCATGTAAACATTTCCATGCAAATAAAGAAATTGGGGGATTTGCTCACGTAGAAAGCAATCTATCTAAGAAAATTCTAACTATTACGTTTTTCTTTACCCGTCCCCCTCCCCCTACAAAATAAATAAATGAATATATAAATAGAAATAAATAAATAATAATAAATAAATAAATATCCTTAAGAGAATAACATTTCGGCAACCCTCATTCTATCTCACCAATTTCTTAAAATATGTACAGACAGGAGGTACCCGGTATATGCTTCTAACTAAATATTGCTCTAATACTCTTGTACAATGGATTACCCGACAAGGTTAATTCACGGACGGATAATTTCACAAACAGCATTTTTATTATTCATCCTTTTCCCTAAATATTGTTCTACTACTGTTAAGCAAAATATTAATGTGTTATATGGTACATGTAATTTTCAGACTTCATATTCACAATAAATTAAAATATTTAAAACACATCTCGATTGTAGATTCTAGAACTTTTCAATAGTAATGAAAGATTTCAAATATATTATTAAAAAAGAAATGTAAAATAAATGTAATCCTTGAATATGCTATATATATGTATATATATATATATTTATATTTGAGCATTTGCAAAAATACGAGGGGTGAACAGAAAAAAGGGTTAAAAGCCGCAGCATTTGAAAACTACATATTGGGGAGAAATTTTGTTTCCCCAGAGTGGAGACAGATGGCGCTACTTGTCATACAGCTGGTGTGCGGGTAGGTAGTGAAAGTTTCCAGATGGTTCAGGACGATTGAAATGGCAAGACGCTTAGAAAATTGGTAAGTGCGAGCCGTGATTCGATTTTTATGGGCAAAGAATGTGTCCGCATCTGACATTCACAGTCAAATTGTGGAAGTTTATGGTGAAGAAGCAATGAGCAGACAACATGTAGTGAAATGGAGTCGCTCTTTTCAATAAGGCAGACAGGATGTCGAAAACCGCAATATGGCAGGGTGCAGCCGGCCAAGCTCTTCAACGACAGCAATCAACACGGCACGAATTGAAGGAATGATTCAAAATGATCGACGTGTAACTCCGCGGGAAATCTCGTCAGAGCAGGGACTGAGCTATGGTAGCGTGCAGCATATCGTTTGTGATGTGTTGTGACATTCCAGAGTCTCACATTTCTTCAGCGTTACCATTCTGACGGCCAGCACTTCATCGATCACATCGTTACAGGGGACGAAATTTGGCTTCATCATTTTGCCCCCACAAGCAAAAAAGCAACTATGGAGTGGAAACACCTTGGATCACCAACAACAAAGAAATTTAAGGTCACACCCTCTGCCGGTAAAGTTATGGCAACCATATTCTGGGATTCGTGTGGTGTTTGCCTGATCGATTAGTTCGAGCGGGGACAGACCATCAACGCAGATAGTTATTGTGCCATTTTGACAAGGTTACGCGAAGCCATACGATGCAAACGGCCGGGCATGTTGAGTGAAGGTGTCATCCTCCTGATGTCAGACTCCATACTGCTCAAGCAACGCAGGAATTGTTGCGACGGTTCAGGTGGGAAATCTGGAGTCACCCCCATACAGCCCAGATTTTGCACCCACTGACTATTTCTTGTTTCCGAGGTTGAAGGAGCACTTATCCGGCACATGGTTCTCTTCAGACAGTGCTGTGAAAACATCTGCTGAGACCTGGCTCAATGGACAGGGACCTGATTTTTACCAAGACGTGTTAAACAAGTTGGTTCTGCGTTCTGTTAAATGCCTAAATAGACTTAGTGATTGTGTCGAAAAGTCATAGGCACGTATGCCTATTAATTCCCTTTCGTACTTTCTGCTTATTGTTAATAAATATTTCTTTATTCGACTTGTAAGCTTTTTTTTTTTTTTTAATCACCCCTCGTAAACATACACTGTTAAAAAAAAAAAAAAGAAAAGAAAAGAAAAAGAAAAAAAACCAAATCACAGAATTTGACCGTATAATTTTATGGGAAAGGACTGTTCTGTTCTTTCTGAAAGATAAACTATCAAAGCCCGTAAATTGATGTCACGAAAATGTAATTTTTGAATACTGCTTTTTTTACGGGCAAAAGCCGTTAATCTACGTAATTTCTTCAAATCTTCCATAAAACTGTATTTTTACCATCAAATTCCTTCCAATGTAAAATGGTAGCTTGTCAGTGACATCGTACAAGAATCCCTTTGCATTTAAAATTGAAAATAAAATTATAGTTTCATTGGTTGTGAGAGTTCATTTATACATTCATACAAATAGCGATTGATATAAAAGAGCTATTTTTTTTTTCTTTTTTTTAGTAATTTAATTCAAAGAATTTAATTCAAAGTTGTGTGTTTGTCACAACATAAAATTACGGGGAAACACATCATTTATCGTCGAAATGTTTTTTTACGGGCTTTGCCAGGAATCTCTGCTGCCGAGTGTTGCCCGTGATCTGACTGGAATTTTTTAGACTAGCTGACATAAAAATTTAAAATAAATAGCTGAATTTAACAATTTTTTTTTTTTTTTTTATGTTTTAAGAAAGTGTTTAAAAGTTAATGGATAGACACGTGGATTTTTTAGTTCTCTACCATACTATAGGTATGGGGAACTTAGGTAATCGTGAAAATTTTCGACTTCGGCTTTTTTACTTTTTTACACGTTTCCAGGTGTGAGGGATCCTAAAATGACAAAATTTGTATGATGTCCATATGTAGGGTGTCTGTTAGTTTATTAGTCCGTTAGTGAGTCTGTTAGTCCGTTAGTGAGTTTGTTAGTCTGTGTACACGATACCTCAAGAACAAATAGTCGCAGAGAAGTCAGATCAGTTTTAAAATATTACTTTCGACACTGGCAAGAACCCTATACATTTGAAACATTCGAATTTAAAAACTTCGTAAGTTATTATAAATTTACGATTTTTTTAACGTCGGAGAATAGGGAAAATTTTCACGTAAACATCCATTAAGTAGAAAATTTTTATTGTAAAGATGTCAGGACAGTTTTAAAATATCAGTTTTGAATTCGGAATAAACACCATTAACTATAAACTAACTATGAACATGCTACTTTGAAAGTTTCGCAAGTTATTTGGAATTTACGAATTTCTTAACATGGCAGAATAGGGAAACATTTCATATAAACGTCAATTTTGAGAGATATTTTCACCGTAAGGATGTCAGACCACTTTGAAATATTATTTAGGACACTGCCATGAATATTATTTACTATTAATTTTCTAAAATAAAAATTTCGTAAGTTATTGGAAATTTACTAATTTCGTAACATGGCAGAATAGAGCAAAGTTTCACATAAACGTCAATCTTGAGGAATATTTTCATCTTAAAGATGTCAAACCACTTTTGAAATATTATTTAGGATATTGGCATGAATATCATAGACTATTATTTTTCCAATTTAAAAAATACGTAAGTTATTTGGATTTTACGATTTACTTAACATGGAAGAATAGGGCAATATTGCGCATAAATGTCCCTTTTGAGGATCATAAAGATATCAGACAACTTCAAAATAACATTTATGATACTCGTTTGAACATGATTGACTACAAATATTCTAATAGGAAAATTTCGTAAGTTATTTGTAATTTAAGATTTTATCAATATAGCGAAATTGAACATTTTTCATATAAATGGGAATTTTCAGGATTACTGCATTTGAAATAGTAGCAGGAAAACTAAACAACGGAATTGACCCTGATAAAATAAATTAATAGATTAGTATAACATAAATATATCGAAATGAACGGTGGGTAGTCTATTAGGCGGGAATTTCATTCTGTCACTGTGTCAAGCTTTGGTCAAATTAATTTCTCTTAAGATGATTATAATGTGTTTAGCACTAGAAATTTATGAGAACATAAATATGATGGGGTACTGAGCAGAGTCCTCCTATGCCAAGTAATTTTAAACATATTTGTGTATTTAATTTTCATATGAATAAATGTGATTATTTAGACATGTACATGTTACATTAAGAAATGTTGTAACATATTGTCCTCTTTCTTGTAAGGCTACTTATACATTAAAAATACTGATGTATCTGTAATAAATTTAATACATCAAATTGTGCAATGCTTATTAATTTTAATCTTACAGTAAATGTATATTAAACTTTACAATTACTTTTTTTTTGTACTTGGAAATTATGTTTGTTTTCAATGTGAATTCAATAGTTATTGAAAAAATATATATATACTACAGAAAAGAAAAAAACATTTGTCATTTTGTAATCAGGAAAAAAAATATATAAATTATCTTTAAAAAATTATTTAAAATCATCATTGATTATTTTTTTCATATTTTTGAGAGCAAAGGAATTGTGATTATTATAGATTCCACAATTATTATAAAAGCTTTAAATAATTTTTATAAGGCTGTTAGCAAAATCAATTAAGCGTAAAAAACACTAAGAAAAAATAAGAAAAATTTTTCAGGTATAATATTTTCTCTTATATAGATAAAAAATAATGAAGACTCATTTATTTTTAAGAATGAATGCAAATAATCAGTGGTTAAAGAAAAACGCCATTCATGCATCTTAATTATTCCCTTATTAGAAGAAAATCCCCTATCTAACATTTGCTATTTAAAGCAAAATAATTAGCTTTACTGAGAAAACCTTTTGAAAGAGATACATTTTCAGATGAATTAAAAATTGAATAGGAAAAAATCTGCATTAAATAATAAAATAGATATAAACATAATTTTCATTGCACAACAAACATTTTACAGGTTAAATCCGTGATATGATGAGAATAATTTCGTATTTTCAAAACATTTTTATATTGTTTAATTAATGCTTTTATCTGCTTCGTATGACCAATCATATGAAGCTTTCTCATATATGACCAATATTAATATCCTTAACGAGAACTGTATAAGATCACAGTAAAATGTTGAAGAACTAATGTTGGATAATAAATAATAATAATAATAATAATAATAATAATAATAACAAGGTGTAAAAATAAGGTGTAATGTTAATACACAACAGTTATTTTAAGTCAAAATCTTTAGACAAGAAAAAGTAGCAGGAATGCAGTATGTAAACAACAACATTCTGCAAAAGAGTTATGTATGATAAAGATCCGTGCCTAATAATTTTGCAACTATTTTTGGTGTGTGGTTTTTAAGTTCGTGCGTATTTGATTTTTTCTTTATGTATGAGTATTGTACCTGAAGTTTTTGCCATAAAATTAAATGTTCATCCAAGTTTTTTTTTTTTTTTTTTTTTTTTTTTTTTGTGTGTGTGTGTGTGTGTGTGCTTGGTTACAAGGATTGTGTAGAAGAAAACGAAAATTTTATCTAAGAAGGTTTCATAAAAAATTAAACTTTCCCTAGACATTTGCATTCTTTTTATTTTTTATTTATTTATTTATTTTTATGAATTTTTATGTAAAATCCATAATGAGCTTACAATGAGTTCAACGGTAGCTTATGATTTTCTTTAACAGTTTTTAAAAAAGTAGATAGATTTATTGTATTTGCAGGAAGATAATAGTGAATATCGCTACACTGGTTTGGCGATTAATGACAACTTTACAACAAATTTAGAACTTAAACCCACAAATTGAGTACTTTTAATAACACTTTTCCAAAACAATGTCAAGTAATAAAAAAACATAACAATAATAGGATATTATATAAAACAGACTATTTCATTGTATGTGTTATTAGATAGAATATGCTTCATTCTTTTCTCATTTTAAATCTATGATTATCTGGAATATTTATAGATACAAAAGTATTTTCGTCAAAAATCTTGTTTAGTTTATACGAAAAATAGTTCTTATTTTACCGAAGAATAGTAAGTCCTTTGTTTTATTTTTTATATTTCGGTATTGGTTTGGAGAGAGTTATTTCTTTAGAATCTCGAGGAAAATAGTGAATAGCTTTGCGGTAAGATTTATGCGACTATAAAAGTTCTCGAATGTTGAAAAATATTCATAACTTATGAAGTGGGATTGTACTGAGATTTTGCTAGCGGCATGAATAGATTTTATAGAATATTACATAATAAAATAAAATTTCGTTTTCTACACTGGATTTATAGTTTAAAATATTATTTGATTTATTAAATGAATTTACGTATGTGAATTAAGAAAATTTGCTTATATTTTGCAGCTTTCACTTATTGGACATTCCTGACTTTGTACCGAAATATTTGCTTCATTTGATAACAAAGAATTTGGAATTGATGAAAATACTTTTTCGTAAATGTCGCTATTGGAAATTTTAAAGTGTTTGCTATAAAATTATTTTCGGTAGGAAACTACAAATTACCTTCAAGTAACTAATGTTTTATTCTAAAGAAGCACCACAGGATTAGCGTTTATATGTAATAAGTAAAATAGTTTGAACAAACACTATAATTGCAAAAAACAAAACAAGAAGTTTCTTCATTCGGGAAAATTCTAAGAACTATCTGGAATCTGATTCTGAATTCTAAGAACTATCTACAACTCAACTTATGTGAAGTTATGGGGGAATATGTATCCATATTTACTAAAATATCATGTCATAATGATGATAAAAGCATAAAACAAGTTCTTTTTCTTTTCTTTTTTTTTTTTTTTTTGATGATACATATAAGGTAAGAATATAAAATGTAAAGAACAAAAGTGCACATTAAGGCTTCTTAAAATAGAAATATTTTTAATAATCTGGGCAGGTATGCAACTTCAAAAACTCTTTCAGATTTAGCACAATATATCAGAAAAAACAGAGAAACTTTAAGCATTCCAGAAAAATATTAGAAATGCATAAAAATTTTAATCAAAACACATACTAGAAAATTTAATATTCGGAGGTTGTCAAAAGATTTAAAAATTAATTTGACGTTAGAAAATCCTTAGCCTTCCTCTATTTGCTATGCTGGAAAGGGAAGTAATGGTTTAAAGAAAATATATTTGATTAATGAGGAAGTAAACATATAGATTTATATAAATGGGAATGGATTATTCTCTTCCTTATTAATTATAAAGAAACTAGAAAAGAAAATTAAAAATATGGAAATAATACATTTTATATTTGTTTTATTAAACTGAAATTGAAATTGAAAATTTCATATAAATTATCTTAAAACATGTGTGTATCTTAAAACGTATGTATATTGTAAAACACATGTGTTAATATATATATATGATATCCAAGTATGCAACTAGTCCCCTCACCCCTCCCGGACACACCACGAAAAAGCATAGTTTCATCGGGGAAAGTTATTTTCGGTGCAGGCGTCATAGCGGATGACAGAACATTCTGGGAAAGATGTCAATTACTACTCGAAAATACTAAGACGCAGTCCTTGAAAATAGATAACACTCGCTAATTTGAAAGCGGTACGTGTCCTGGTTTCCTGTCAATAATAATAACGAGTCTCCTCCCAAATATTTTTGATATATGCTATCTATGAAACAGAAGATAATCACACATCTTAACTCCGAATATATATGGTTGGGATGGTAAATGGTTGGGACAAGATTCGAAGATTTCTAACAGCTATCGAACCATCCATCAAGCTCTATATGTACTACATTCAAAAAAAAAAAAAAAAAAAAAAAACTGTTAAAAGTGCAGAAAAATCTGGCAGCTGGAGTGCCAGTATTTCTCCGTCAAATATACAGTTTAAAACCGTAAAATTGTATCACTGACATATATTTTACACAGGAATCCTGTAAATCAAACAGTTCTTTTTTTTTTTTTTTTTTTGATGTTAAAAGTACAGTTTTGTACTGTATATTTGACGGAGAAATACTGGCACCTCAGCTGCCAGATTTTCCCTGTACTTTTAACAGTTTTTTTTTTTTTTTTCAGTGTATAATTAAAAACTGCATTATGGGCTATTTTCAATGTTTTGAGTACATAATTTATCTAACATATGGCGGATCATCCTCTATGCTTAATTACTCGAGATTAACCTGCATCGCAATAAATTGCAGTATTACAATGTTTAAATACTCTGATTCAATGAAATTAAAAACTCCATCGTGACTTTTAGAAAGCATTTCTCTGAATAATAAAATTATTATTATTGTCACGCAAAGATTTTTTTTTTCATTTATTTCTTTATTATGCTGGCATTAAGTGTTTCTGTTAATTCTGATGAAAGTTTTCTGAATTTTTTTCGCAAGCAAAAACTATGCTCAGTTTTTTTGGCAGCAGTGTGGTTTTGACCATGTACTAAAATTCTTAAAGAAAAATATTTTAAAATACAAAATATGTTTCCATTTTTAAATATATATACTGTTTGCATCAGGAAACCAAATATGTTTTGAATTGTAAATATATATATTGATTTAAATGCCTTGATAACTTATATTTAATATATATAGGGAAGACCCGTGTACCTAGGTCCACCCCACTTCATTTGAATAATATTTAGTATTAAGTTTTAACACTCAATTGGGTGATTAACAACACCAATTGCTACCTTTACAACTACTTTGGTACCTTTGAGGAGAAAGTTTTGACAAGAATTTACATAGTTTGAAGTAAAATTTCGCAGCTCATCTCATTTGCTATTTTACAAAGGTAAGTTAAATATTTTTTTTTATTTCTAATTTTGCTTGTTATATTGAGTAATAAATGAGATATTTAATTAGTCCTCTCTGCCTGTGGATTTTTTAGTGGAAGGCATTTTGAATCAAGTTACCAAAACTTGTACCTAGGGCCATGAGTGCCTCTACGTACAATTGCAATCATATTCTTCATGTTGTTATAATTTAATTGAAAATTTTTATAAATAAATGAAGTATATTGTTTTATGAGGGATATTGCTTCAACCCTCCATCAGTCATAATCTTCAACCGTTGGACATAGGTATGTTTGGACCTTTTAAGAAATACTACAGTACAGCCTGTAGTAATTGTATGCTGGCAAGCCCAAAACCAATCATTATATGTGACGTTGCTAAAACTGCTGGCAAGTCTTATCCGTTGGCCTTTACTTCTGTAAAGATTTTATCAGTCTTTCGTGTATCTGGCATATTACCAGTGAATGAAAACATATTCACTGAGGATGAATATTTAAGTTCAAATGTGACCGACTGTTAATATCCCTCCATAAATTTCCGAAAAAAGGGTTTCCAGGAAGAAATTAAACCAACAGTGATAGAACTGAATGTCTCTGTTTCATGTCCTGTTGAAATTTCGAAACTTTCAACATCTAACATCTTTTCGTGTGTCATGCTTGAACAGGTACGAACCTAAGCAAAACCTTTACCTAAAACAAAACCTCATGCATCAAAGAAAAGATGTGACCGAAAACCAGGGAGATCTAAAAATCCAAAAGACACTCCAGAAAAAAAAAAGAACGGAAAAAGCATTCTGTCAGAATATCCCAAAGAAAAAAAAAGAGTGAAAAATTTTGTGTTTCAAATTATGGCAACAACATAATAATTATTGTATGATAAATAAATATTACTTGATATCGTTTCTCTTATAAAATACATGTTTATATGCTTATTTTCTATTCATTACAAAGTGAAATCTAATTTTGAGAGAATGGCCCTAGGCAAACTGAGGCCCTAGGTACATTGAGGTCTGGCCCTAGGTACAATGTGGTCTGACCCTAGGTACAATGAGCGTGTTGTACCTAGGGCATTGTGTGAAGTTTACTTGAAAACTTTCTATTTGTCGGAATTTATTATTTTAAGTATTTATATTAATCTCAATTAAAAGAAATTCATCCAAAAGATATCTACATATCAGTTTCATGATTTTTAACAGTTCAGGGGCTTTATTTTTTAGCACTGAAAACACATGGCTGTAGGTAAAATGAGGTCTGGCCCCAGGTACAGGTAGGGTGTTGTACCTAGGGCCATGAGTGAAGTTTTTTTTTAAACCTTCTGTTTGTCGGAATTTATTATTGTTAAATATTTATATTTATCCCAATTGGAAGTAATTAGTCCTAAAGATATGTACATATCTGCTTGATAATTTTAATCTGGTCAAGGGCTTCGTTTTTGGGTACACAGGTCTGCCCTACATAGATATATATAAATGTTTGTTGAAGTAGTGAAAATAAATTCATGCAAATTGGTAACAAAAGATAGGTTTACGCTAATCGGATAATTACTGTTATCTCTTAGTACATACATACATACACATCAAATTCATAATGCATTAATTGCGAAGCACATAGTAATGCTTTTTAGTGAAAGGTAAGCTTCTATGAATTCAGAAATACAAGTCTAAATACTCAGATTTAGAATGTACGCGATTTGAAATTTTAGGCAAACTAATAGAAGATTTGGTTTCTGTAATGTGTTTTATCGAAAACGGATGTTCTAAACTCTATTCAGGGAGAGTTGTCGTAAATTTTATTAATTTATTACCACAAAGTTTTGACTTATTTCACTAAAGATATGCGTGTTATTATTATTACTTTTTTATATTTTAATTTTTTTTTTCGTGTAAAAATAGTTGTTTGCAAACATTAACACATAAAATTCGATTTATCAATATATTAGATTTTTCTGAAATTCATTTTGCATTAGTGAAATTAAACGATTGAAAATATGTTTATTTTAGAACACTGTATCTCTGCAAGAGTTTTAGATAAATGTTTAAAACTGAAGTTATTTTAAGAAGTAATTTTAAAAAATCTATTATAAGAGAATATATCTGAAAATAGTAATAAAAGAGAGAAAAGGTTCCAGGACAAATTGAAAAGTTTTTCTGAACTATTCAAATGTAAAACCATAAATACTTTGAATTCAAAAGATTATTACTTCCACTACCATACTTCCATAGGCAATGAAAATATTTTATTCAGTAAAAAATTTCGATATCGAATTTTCACCTGATTTACATGATTAAGGTCTCCTTAGTAGGGTCCGATTATGCTTTTTAAAAACCCCGAGGCACAGTTGCTAATTAGAGGTCTTCCCGGGTCCATTTAAAATAACAAATTCTAAATTTTTTCATCAATTTGAAGCAAATTATATTGTGTTTGGCATGTTTTTAAATTTTTCATATGGTTAAAACAATTATTTCCGTAGTTTTCAACAACCTATAATAAAATCATTAGTTTTAGGCACAAGATAATCAAAAAACTAAAACACACATTGGTCAGTCAATAGAAAGGTTATTTTATTTTAGGATATTAGTGACAAAATATAAGATTTTTTTAAGCTGATTAACGTAATTTAGAAAGAGATTTTTAATAGTTTTAATCAATTTTTGTTTTTACTACACATATCGTATTCAAATTTGTAGAATTATTTTTCAGATTTAGGAAGTGAGGCCCCTAACGTATGAAGGTCCTGGGTCAGAGCCCTGTAGGCCCATGCCATACACTCGCCCTGCTCCTGAGTACTAAAACGTAATTTTTCGCAATTGGCTAGTGTATATGTTTGCATATGTTTGGGGAATATTCCGATTTCATAACTCTAAAACTAATAAAGATACACAGACGAAACTTCAGAATTAATACAGGTCTACTATGTACAGATGATTTTCCAACTGTGGGTGAAAATACGAAAACGGAAAGGGGACTGTAAGTTCGTATCTCAAAAAACGCTCAAACAATTTTCTTTAAATTTCATATACAATCTAAGACAAAAAAAAAAAGACGCTCTAAGAAAGAGTTTTTCGAATGGTACGAAAATTGGTACATGTGGAGAAAAACAAATGATTACAGTTTCAAAAAATTTGGATGATTTAATCAAGAGCAAAGGTTTCACAAAGTAAACAAGTCAATAACGCGTTAGTCCACTTCTTGCCCTTATGTAAGCAGTTATTGGACTTGGCATCAATTGATAGAGTTGGTAGATGTGCTCCAGCGAAATATCGTGCCAAATTCTGTCCAATTGGTGGGTTAGATTGTCGAAATTCCGAGCTGGTTGTTGGACTCTTTTTCCCGATGCTCTAAACGTCCTCAGTAGGAGAGAGATCCGGCGACTTTTCTGGCCAAAATAATGTTGGATAAGCAAGAAAACAAACAGTAGAAACTATCTCTGTGCGCGAGCGGGCGTTATCATTCTGAAATATACGATCAGGATTGCCTGATGTGAAAGGAAACACAATGGGACGTAGAATGTCGTTCACGTACCGCTGTGCTGTACATATGCCACGGATGACAACCAAAAGTGTCCTGCTATGAAAGGAAATGACACCCCAGACCATCACTCCTGGCTATCGGACTGTATGGCTGGCGACAATCAAGTTGGAATCCTCTTTTTTTTTCGAGACGTCTCCAGACGCGTCTTCGCTGGTAGTCGGGGCTCAAATCGGAGTGGTACTTATCAGTGAAGACAATTCTACTCCATTCAAAGACATTCCAGCTCGAACGATCCCGATATGACAGCAAACGGGCTTGTCAGCGTACAAAGTTTAGTAGTAGTCTATACAAGGGACTCCGTGTGCTCAACCCCATTTCTCTGAGCCTCCTATTAATGATCTTTGAAGTCGCTGAAGTACCAGTTGCTCGTAGGATCGATGATAATGATACATTTGAGGCTTTGAGTACCGCTCAGACGATTGATCGGTTCTCATATTCTGTCCCTCTCTCTTGGTAGACCGCTTCCTCCCTGACACTGTGTTCAGCCATGGTTCAAACATTCCTGCCAATATCATCTAATAATGGCATCGCCCATTTCCAATTGTCAAAGAATTCGATAGTTAGACTAACCGGCTTCTTTGATCCCAACTTACACACCTCTCTCAAATGCTGACATCTCCGCATATTGTATCCCTAACAGCACAAAATGTTTCAGAAAATTAACAATCATATAACATTGAAACATTATAAACATTTCAGAAATGTTTAAAAACGTTCAGATTGCTTTCCGATTAGTTTCAAAAACGTAGAAATGTCCGCGATCGTAACAAAAAATCAGATACGTAACATAAACGTTACAATCACTTAATAGATAGAAAATCAAAAATCGAATGTTTCAGAAAGGTATCAGAGAGCATACTTAAATGCGTTACGTTTTTGAAAGATTGCAAGCTTTTTGCAACATAACTGAAACATTCTGTGCTGTATGGATGTGCACCTGTAAGTGAGGCATAGTTACTGTCTATCTGAATAGATGGAATAAAATTATCAAATAATTTATGACCTGGTATCAAAATTTCTCCTTTTTAAAATTCTGCCATTTCCGCAGTTAAGATTCACTGGAGCTTCACATGCTCATTCGATGGCTGCCAAACTTTTTTCTTTTTCTATAGAAACCTGTATGCATGTCAATTTATATCCAGTTTGCATTACTCCTTTTTGGTGCATCATTTTTCCATTTGTCCTAGAGTGTATAAACACCGTTTTAGATATCCGTCTGTATGTATTAGTAGGTTAGTTAAGGGAAACTTATAAACGTCCTTTATAAATAGGTCTCTTAAGTGCACTCTTCAAAAAATTGGTTTACGAAATTTCTTGGAATTCCTTTCAGATGGAATTGTTAATTTCAGTAAGCAGATGAGCTTGTTAAGTTTTGGTGAAAAACGGCAAAAAAAAAAAAAAAAAATCAGAAAATGCTCTAACCACTGATCTACCCTGGCTGATAACCAGCTCGGCACTTCTCACATAATTTACTGCAGACTCGGTGACCTTGCCAACGTAATTTATGTGAGAAGTGCCGAGCTGGTTATCAGCCAGGGTAGCTCAGTGGTTAGAGCATCTACTGCGCGTTAAGCTTAAGGCCCGAGGTTCGATTCCCGGCTCTGGTATTTTTCACATAGTTGGTAAAAATCAGCCTTCTACTCCATTCTATAAGAAGTCTTTCTCATTTGTTTCATCGGCCGACTTCCTTCGGATTGACGCGTCTTAACGTTGAGCCGTTTACTTGGAGCTTCGCACATGTATTTACCATCTTATCATTTCTTTACTCTGCGATCAATATTTGATTTTGGATATCGAGGAATATAGTATATTAGCTACTGAACAGGCTGACTTCCGAAGGAATAGGTCAACGAGTGACCAGGTGACAAAATTTAGCCAATTTGTTAAAGATGCATTGTATAACAAAAACATTTTAACAGCTATTTATGTTGACTTTAAGGGGGCATATGATTCTGCCTGGAGAGAAAGGCTTTACCAGAAGCTCTTGAATATTGGAATTTCTTCCAGGTTATTTCGCTGCATTAGATCTTTCACAAACCAGAAAACATGTAGGGTAAAATTCTGTGACTCTTTCTCCAAAAGCATCTACAAACTGGGCTCCCTCAGGGAGCAGTTAATAGTTGTACTTTGTTTAATATATATGCCAATGATTTCATTCATCACTTAAATCAATACCTGGTATTAAATGTTTATTATTTGCTGATCATTTGGCAATCTGGACCCAGGCACCAAAAAATATTGCTAAAAATGTTAATGAAAATCGTTTTAATAAAGTCCTGCACGTGCTCTGAAGTGGTGTGATGAAAATAATATGGCTATAAATTTAGGAAAGACAGCTTCACATTCTTTTTCTCTAAACCATGAGACTTTCTGGCCATAGTTAAAGTAACAAGGCTCTTCGATCACCAACACAGACAGCTTTACCTATCTGGGAGTGACTTTTTATAATAAATTAAGTTGGAAGCTCCATGTTGAAAAGCTTACCGAGCGTATTTCAAATAGAATGAGTATTCTTAAGCGCTTAGCAGGATGCACTTGGGGATGCGCTCGGTCCACTATTAACACTTCTTTTAAAACTTTTATACAGCCTTTAGTGTTGTATTGCTGTGAAGCTCTGATCACAGCCCCACAAATTGTAGTCAATAAACTGGAATGTTGTAAAACCAGGCTTTACGTTTGATCACAGGAGCTGTGAAGTCCAACCTATCGATGCGATGTTATTGTTGACAGGGTATATACACTTCAAAGATATTCGGAAAATGAAAGCCTTATGTCTCTGTGAAAAGCTACTGCGGATAGAGGATCCCTACTGGAGGGACTATGTGACAAGCCAAGAAATTTAAAAACCCAAAATGGATTTATTCAAAAAATCCTGGATATTAACAAAAATCTTGTAATTCCAGGTGCTATTCAACCACTTTTGACACTCAGAAATCCCTTGGAAGTGACAAATGTCGATATGAGGCTGGATCTAGTTGAAACTATCCATAGAAAGAGAGATAAAGCACCAAGTGTGTTGAAATGTCTTGCCTTAGAGACCATTTCGGCCAGATATCCACCATCTCAGTGGCTGCACATTTTTACTGATGGTTCGCAGTTTGATTTTCATCTTAAAGTAGGGGCTGGTGTGTTCTCAGATCTTTTTTCATTCTATGCTCCTGCGGGCTATATTGGTACCTCATTTGATAGTGATGTTGTGGCGATACGTAAAGCCTTAAAGCAACAATTAGCTGTCCATTGCAAATTTGAAAGGGCAGTCATTCTTTCTGATTCTCAGGCAGCCATCCAGTCCATTAGCGCTGTTGATCACCTATTAACACCTGAAATATGCCAATGTCAAGGATCCTTGAGAACTCTCACTTTAAAGGGGAAACAAATTGTTCTCCAGTGGGTGCCCGGCCGTTGTGGGCTTTGGGACAATGGACAAGTGGACTTCCTTGCAAAAAGAGGTGCCGCTTTACTGGAACATCCCAATACAGCCATTTGTTGTGATCTCTTTAAGGACCAGAATTTTTCCATTATCCGTTACAAGCAAGCGTTTAATTTGGTAATATTTTTTTATATTTACATGTGTATTATAAGAAGTTTAAAATAAATAAATAAATAAATCTCTCTATATTTAATCGTTCTTCCTGACTGACTGACTGACTGATTGACTGAGGGGGTGATTCATCATCGCCCAGACCAAACCCCTGGACCTAGAAGCATGAAATTTTGTGACAATGTTCGTTCTATGACGTAGGCATCCACTAAGAAGCGATTTTACAAAATTCGCCCACCAAGGGGGGGAGGGGGGCAAAACGTGATTTCACAAAATCCTTCGTATCTCAAACAAAAAAACAGATATCCGTAAAATTTTTGATTTAAAATATAGCTAATACAAATGTCTAAAAACCGATTTCTGGAATTTTGAAAATTCAATCCCCAAGGGGGGCGGGGGGGGGGGCAAAACGTGATTTCACATGCGTAAAACGTGATTTCGCATAATCCTATATATCTCAAACAAAAAAATAGATATACGTGAAATTTTTGCAAATATCTAATGCAAATATCTAAAAACCAATTTCTGGAATTTTAGAAATTCAGCCCCCAAGTGGGGCAGCAGGGGAGGGAGCTATAGGGCAAAAACAAATAGAAATACAGTTAGGCCGTTCAAAATTGATACAGATAGGTTTTAGAGGCCTGCAAGTCCAATGAGGATATTTTCGAAAGTGTAAAGTTATTAGGAGGGGCAGGAAGGGGGAGGGGAGAGGGGGGGGCAAAAAATAAAAATAGAGTTAGATCGTTCAAAATTGGTATATAGAGGTTTTCGATACTTACAAATCGATTGCGAATATTTTCGAATTTGTAAAATTATTAGGAATGGCGGGAAGGGGGAGCTATGGGCAAAAACAAATAAAAATACAGTTAGGCCGTTCAAAATTGATACAGATAGGTTTCAGATGCCTGCAAGTCGAATGGGGATATTTTCGAAAGTGTAAAGTTATTAGGAGGGCCGGGAAAGGGATAGGGGGAGGGGAGAGGAAGGGCAAAAAATGAAAATAGAGTTAGATCGTTCAAAATTGGTATATAGAGGTTTTCGATACCTACAAATCGATTGCGGATATTTTCGAATTTGTAAAATTATTAGGAGGGGCGGTAAGGGGGGGCTATGGGGCAAAAACGAATAGAAATACAGTTAGGGCGTTCAAAATTGGTACAGATAGGTTTCAGAGGCCTGCAAGTCGAATGGGGATATTTTCGAAAGTGTAAAGTTATTAGGAGGGCCGGGAAAGGTGGTGGGGAAAGGGGGGCAAAAAAATAAAAATAGAGTTAGATCGTTCAAAATTGGTATATAAAGGTTTTCGATACTTACAAATCGATTGCGGATATTTTCGAATTTGTAAAATTATTAGGTGGGGCGGGAAGGGGGGGGTGGTAAGGGGGGGGGCTATGGGCAAAAACAAATAGAAATACAGTTAGGCCGTTCAAAATTAGTACAGATAGGTTTTAGAGGCCTGCAAGTCGAATGAGGATATTTTCGAAAGTGTAAAGTTAATAGGAGGGTCGGGAAGGGGGGCAGAGGGGCAAAAAAATAAAATAGAGTTAGATCATTCATAATTGGTACATAGAGGTTTCCAATACCTACAAATCGATTGCGGATATTTTCGAATTTTTAAAATTATTGGGAAGGGGGGGGAGCAGAGGGACAAAAAAATAAAAATAGAGATAGATCGTTCAAAACTGGTGCATAAAGGTTTTTGATACTTACAAATCGATTGCGGATACTTTAAAATTTGTAAAATTATTAGGATAGACAGGAGGGGGGGGGGCGAAGGGGGAAAATAATAGAAATAAGATTTACAGCATTTTGGGAATTTTTTCCGAAGGCAGTGAGAACACTGTGCGACATTTTTCCTAATCAGATTTTGTTTCTCTTTTTTTTTTTTTTTGTTTCACGTGATAAAAATTAATGCAATTTTGAGAACTCAGTAATTATAGTGATTTTTTTAAAAATAGGGACCAGCGAAGCGGGCGTTGCCTGCTAGTAAATAATAAAGTAACTGAATTTAGGCTTGGAAATTTCATCTCTAAAATAGCATTGCTTATGAATCGGATTATTTACTCAGATTATTTACTTAGGTTACTTAAAATTGCAATCCTTGTAAGCGTTCTCTAGCACTATTTTGCAGAAATGTCAAACAAAAATTTATATTTAACTTTTCTTGAGAAAAAGTTTCTAATACCTTAATATTTTGAAAAAAAAGGGAAAAAAAATTAAATTAAATAATTCCTGTATAATTGACTACATTCCTTTTTACTTTCCGAACACTATAGTGAGGAAAGTATTGTTATCGTGTCAAAAATCCGAATTTGAGATTTTGATGTTTCTATACGTTTTGAGTTATCCTGAGTCCGTTTTCACTATTTTTACGATGATGTATGTATGTATGTGTGTGTGTATGTATATATGTGTGTGTGTGTATGTGAGTGAACACGCTAGCGTCTAATCGCTTTGTTCCAATAAGCTGAAAGTAGGTACGTATATTGTAAGTCACCACAGTACGAACCCTATTGATTTTAGTGAATCTAGCACTTATAGTTTTTTTACAGGGACACCCGGAAAAATTCTTTATCATTATGGCCTATGGGGCCAAATTTTAAAAAATGCGATAGCGTCTAAACGCTTTATTAATCCGAGCAAAAAATTTCTACACATGTTATAGGTCACAGTTGCACGAACTGTATAGATTTTGGTGAATTTAGCACTTACAGTTTTTTTACAGCAACACAAAGAAAAATTCTTTATCATTAACTATAAGCATTTTGGTGGACACAAAGAAGAATTCTTTATCATTATTATCTATGGGCTCAAAGTTCAGTAGCGTTAAATAAAACATCGTGTAATATATGGAGAAAAATACTCAAACATTCTATTATGATTTTCTCTCTTTTGTTTGTTTGACAACTCCTCCTCCTTTATTTTATCTACGAAACTGTTCAATGTTCGGAAAGTCGAGTGGAGTCACTCCAGATTTTTTAGTTTAAACCGTGTTTATCTTTTTTTATTTTAAAACATATTTAAAAATACTACGGATATATTTTGACATAATAAAATAATTTATAGTCAAATTCAAACTCATTTATAAGTGAGAGAATCTTCTATTTTCCCATTGATAAGCTTTACCATTACTGAATTAAATATTTCTGTGATACATTTCATATTTCGAATTATTGGAGTTTGCAGACGATAAATTTCTTCTTTACCAATAACAACATTGACATTTATTTTGTTTTATTTTTGTTTTAATTTATCTTATTTTATTTTATTTTATTTTTTTAACACCATTGATAACATTTTAATTGCCCTGTGGAAAATGGCGTAATAACTGAAATTATTTGAGAGTTGGCAAATAGAATATTTTATAAACCAGAAGTTTTTAATTAATAACTTCGTTAACTAAAATTATTGAAATTTTTAATTATCTGAAATGTCTTCTTTGGAGTATTCGGCACTCAATATCCCTCATGATGCAAAGGATTTTTTTCCTCCGTGACGAGATGCGGTAGCAGGCAAAAAAAAAAATTTGACGTCAGCGACAGTAACTTCTTTTTAATATGTGATTATAATTAAAGTTACGATTTTAAAACTACCCATCAGAGCAATTTGATATTTTACCACAGCAATCGTGAGGCAATGCAATATTGTTTGGAAGAGGAAAAAAGTAGTTCCAACATGTTCCTTTAGATGGCGCTGTCAGGGTAATATCAGGGGAAACGTTTAAATGAACTCATTAAACCGAATGTTAGCAACACAATGGAATAGCAGGAAGCAATAGACTTCAAGGGTTTACAACAATTTTTTTAGAAAAAATACAAGAATACGTATTTACAGCGGAAACAGTCATAGTGAAAAGAGAAGAAGCGGTGCTTCATGAAACAAATAATTTACGGATAATTAACGGCGCATTTTGGAACTATTTTTTATTTTCTTTTGCCAAACAAAATTTCATTGCCTCACGATTGCTCTGGTAAAATATCAGATCGTTCTAATGGGTAATTTTAAAATTATAGCGATTTATAGCGATTATAATCATCCTGTATAGAGATATGTTACAAGAATTTTACTCGGGTACAGGAAAACCATTCTAAATATTTAAACTATTAACGAAATCAAATGTAGTGTCTTAATATACCAATTAAATATTACGAAAAATAAATAAATCTATTTATGTATATTGAGATAGCATACATTCTATAATTATTTATTCAGTATTATTAAAACTTCCTAATTCTTTTAATTTGTTTTTTACTGGTCAGTTAATTTTTACGAAAGGAAAATGTTAATTAGAGTCATTAAAAAAGAATGTTAAATTTACTGCAGGATGTGTATTGAGTGATTTAAAGGGAATGTTCCATTGTCGATGTAAATAATTTAATTACTACTCATTAATAAAGGTGATCTTCTGCGGGAAATGAAGAGCAATTTAAGTTTAACTTTCTTAATTTTAAGTCGATTCTTCTCATTACTTTCTTTTACTTTTGAATAACTAAAAGTGAAGGTAAATTAAATTTACATGTCACTTTGAAAACAATTTAAATGCTATTTAAGAAATTTTAATGGTATTTGCTTTAGATGCATATCGAAGGAAAGTAGCTATTGTATTTTTTTATATTTGCATGAATGAAGACGCATCCAATAAGAATGGTGAAGTAATTATTAAAATTAAAGCCCTATTACAGATTTTGGCGTTTAATTTTAGTTTACTGCAGCAAAATATTAGCATTAGTGGAATAAATCTAATAAAAGTAACTAATAAAACAAAATAAATCTATAAGCGTTAATATATTGATAAAGCGAAGAAATTTTATTACGTTTACACTTATGTAACTTATATGTAATGGTATTTCGAACACAAAATAAATAAATAAACGAAAAAGTAAAGAATATATATACATAATGACATTTAAGAGTGTTTTTCAAAATTTGCGTATATTTCATACGTATTAAAAATTACAGAGTTGTAGAGAGTAAGTTCCACTTTTAATAATGTCTTATAGATAAAGGAAATCCATTTTCATAGATAAAAGAAATTCATTAATTCAGAATATTTTTATAAAAAATGAAATACATTTTTTATAAAATAATTTAAAATAGTTATCAGGATGTTATTAAACGTTTTTTATCATGTTTTACTTTCATTGATCATGTAGAAGTCGAAATAATCTTCATGCAATTCAACACATTAAATAATTAATTAATTTTATATGTTTAACAAACTGTTAAACTTTAGTCTGTCTTTTACTTTTTCTTCGTAATAATATTTCATAAAAATATATATTTCATTTTTCCTTTATAATCCTAACTAGCTGGAACCCGTCGAATTGGACGGTCACTTTATTGACCCGTAATGTTTCAAAAATCATCGCATCATTATTTAAATGTATTTCAAGTTAAAACATCTAATGTAATTTACTACATTTCGCTTAAAAAAAAGAAAATCGGAAAAATGCTTATAAATAGAAATACTATATATGACATCACTATCTACAAAGTTTCGACAATATGACGTCAAACTGACTCCAAATAAACAGTTGCTATCTTTTATTTTCTATTTCGTTTAATACTAAGACTACATGTTAGGTGACCCGCCCGGCGCTTCCTGGCCCTATGAAAATACCTTAAATGAACCTTAAATTTGTATGATTTTATATCTTAAACTGGATTTTGTTTGAATTTCTATTTTTAAGTAAAAGCATCGCGAAAAAAATAATCAACTGTAACAAAAAAATTACCTCGAACCGAACGAAACTCTGCCTTGTGACCCCGGTGCCTGCGGAAGTGCATACGCGGGCCGCTAATAACATAAAAAAAATTACCAAAAATTAACCTGGAACCGAACGAACCCGACTGGCGTTGCCCGCGCCAATGATAATAACCTTAAGTGAACCTTAAATGTGTATGATTTTATATTTTTAACTCTGTTTTGTTTAAATTTCTATTTTTTAAGGAAAGCACATTAAATAATTAATTAATTTTATATGTTTAACAAACTGTTAAACTTTAGTCTGTCTTTTACTTTTTCTTCGTAATAATATTTCATAAAAATATATATTTCATTTTTCCTTTATAATCCTAACTAGCTGGAACCCGTCGAATTCGACGGTCACTTTATTGACCCGTAATGTTTCAAAAATCATCGCACCATTATTTAAATGTATTTCAAGTTAAAACATCTAATGTAATTTACTACATTTCGCTTAAAAAAAAGAAAATCGGAAAAATGCTTATAAATAGAAATACTATATATGACATCACTTTCTACAAAGTTTCGACAATATGACGTCAAACTGACTCCAAATAAACAGTTGCTATCTTTTATTTTCTATTTCGTTTAATACTAAGACTACATGTTAGGTGACCCGCCCGGCGCTTCCTGGCCCTATGAAAATACCTTAAATGAACCTTAAATTTGTATGATTTTATATCTTAAACTGGATTTTGTTTGAATTTCTATTTTTAAGTAAAAGCATCGCGAAAAAAATAATCAACTGTAACAAAAAAATTACCTCGAACCGAACGAAACTCTGCCTTGTGACCCCGGTGCCTGCGGAAGTGCATACGCGGGCCGCTAATAACATAAAAAAAATTACCAAAAATTAACCTGGAACCGAACGAACCCGACTGGCGTTGCCCGCGCCAATGATAATAACCTTAAGTGAACCTTAAATGTGTATGATTTTATATTTTTAACTCTGTTTTGTTTAAATTTCTATTTTTTAAGGAAAGCATCGCGAAAATAAAAATCATCTGTAACAAAAAAAAATTACCTCAAACCGAACGGAACTCGGGCTCGTGATCCCGGTGCCTGCGGCAGCGTATATGCGGGCCGCTAATAACATGAAAAAATTCTCAAAAATTAACCTTGAACCGAATGAACCTCTGACTCGTGTGTCCGCTGCCTGTGTCTGCGGCATCGTATAGCAGGCATGCTACGAACGCGCTGCAAAATCCGCTTTCCTCCACCAAAGGGCGCAGTATGTTGTATACGAACACCACCAATCGTCTTGAATTTCCAAGACTTTTCAAATAAAGTGTCACATGGTGGTGTCAACAGCAAAATTCTTTAGTTGCACTTTACACCACCAGGGGGCACAGTGTGTTCTGTACGAACATCACCAACGGTCAGGAAATACCAAGACCTTTAAAATAAGGTGTAACATGATACGGCCTACTACAAAATCACCTAGTTCCATATTCACCACCAGGGGGCACCCTATATTGTATACAAACATGCCCAATCAACATGAAATTTCAAGATCTTTGAAATGAGGTGCTACATGTGTGGGTCTAGAACGGATTTCCCCCTCAAACTAATTTCCCCCTTCCCCCCCTTCAAATCTACTTTCCCCCTCCCCCCCTTATTCAAAATCCCAAAATCGGAGATATCGATTTTTTAGTATTCGAGTCTAGTCCCCCCATGTACAATTTCTTCACCGTGTAGTAATTTGGAGCTGAGTTAATCTCGCAAACGTGTTTTGAAACTCTGCCCCCTCGGGGGGTGGGGGTGGAGAACCGTTCGACTTTTTTTATTTTTCTCTTTTCATAACACATCTACAGACCCAGACCTTTTTTTAGACACCTCAGCCAAATTTTTACACTTAGCCGTTCTCTCAGTTTAATGGAGACAGACAAAACACGTTTCAAATTAATATATAGATCTCTGATGAGAAATGTTTAGGATTTAAAATAAGTTATCTCTTTTTTTTTTTTTGAATCTACTAGAATATACTGATTTAAGAGTATGCATAAACGCCTTCATTTTGAAGGATTTTTTTTTTTTTTTTTTTTTTTTTTCAACGTGAAATTTAAATACAGAAAATTTATTCCAATAAATTGATAAAAAAAAAAAATATTAGAGCCGAATTTTCGTGTTAAAATCGACATAATGTCAGATGGTGATCGATGATAAAGACCAGTCTGAAAAATAGCACAGGTAAGCAAAAATATGATTTAGATATCTTTTTCCAGAAAGTTGCGTATATAGTACAAGCAGTAAAATTACGAAACTTTAGTTAGTATATTCATTATTTAAAGGTATAATATCAAACATTTTAGATTTGTTTATAGAAACAAGATAAAAAAAATCTACAATTCATGATGTTTTCGAAAGAACAAAATATATTTTCATAATTTTTTTTTTCTATTTAATATAAAATGTGCTATTGATTCAGCTAATATAGTAGTAAAAAGAAAACTTTGTATTAAAAAAAAAAAAAAAAAAAAAAAAAAAAAAAAAAAACTCTTTATGTAAAAATTTAGGTGAAATTTATTTTATTGAAATAAAAAACTTAAATTTTTGCTCGTTTTTTTACTATTTCAAATTACTTTAAATTTTAAAATAATATATATATATATTTTTTTTTATTCAGATTCCTTTTCTGTTAAAATATTTTGTATAATATTTTTTCTTAGTTTATAGCATATTTATTATATATATATATATATATATATGTTCTTAATAATCCTTTTCTTTTTTACGAAATATTAATTTTGAATTGTTTGAAATGCTGTTTAATTCCAAGTAAGGAAAACCAATAATGGTTCATACAGTGTTATAGTGTGTTTACGGTATATTTTAGTAGTATTACTTTTAAAAAAAAATCTTATAAAGTAGTTCTATTGAAAATCCGTCATTTTACTGTTAATCGCTTAACACCTTTCAAAAGAAATTTCAAATAGAATAAAACTAATGTCTAGGTAAATTAATTCGCACTATTTTTGGTCTGTCTGTTGTTTGTGTGCGTGTGGAACCCTTCTCCTCGAACAGATGGACGTTTAAAGAACATCTTTGATTTTGTTGACCTTGTATAATAGCAATAAGTATTTAGTAAATATATTATGTACAGTACATATATAGTACAGTATATATATAGTAAAGTACAAGTATTTAGTAAATATATTTAGTAAATATATTATGTTACCAGACCACTAACTTAGTACATTTATCACGCATCAGTGCCATGGTAAACATTATTTAAAAATTTAAAGACAATTCTTAACGAATTTCTTCACATATTTTGGTTTTATTTACATTTTCAAATAAATTTGATGATTAAATATTACATTTTCAATAAATGAAATTTCTATTAAAATATCTTAACGAAATCATAAATTATCTTTTATATTTAATCACATTTGTCTCTCTATAAATAAATAAGTTAATTTTAATAATATTTTATCAGTTAATCTATTACATAAATCTTTCAAAAAATCGAAGCTTGTTCTTTAAAATAATAAAGTATTTCTAGAATTCCAAATGAATTTTTATCAAATTAACGGTCTTTTAGAATTTTATTCTTCCAAAGCTAAATCTATCTATATATATAAAATCGTTCTTCCTGAGTGGGTGAGGGGGTGATTCATCATCGCCCAGACCAAACCGTGGACCTAGAAGCATGAAATTTTGTGACAATGTTCGTTCTATGACGTAGGCATTCACTAAGAAGCGATTTTAGAAAATTCGCCCCTCAAGGGGGGGAGGGGGGCAAAATGTGATTTCACAAAATCCTTCGTATCTAAAAAAAAACAGATATCCGTAAAATTTTTGCTTTAAAATATAGCTAATACAAATGTCTAAAAAGCAATTTCTGGTATTTTCAAAATTCGGTTCCCAAGGGGGGCGGGGGGGGGGGGACAAAACATGTTTTCACATGCGTAAAATGTTATTTCGCATAATCCTATATATCTCAAACAAAGAAACAGATATACATGAAATTTTTGCTCTAAAATATAGCTAATACAAATATCTAAAAACGAATTTCTGGAATTTTAAAAATTCAGCCCCCAGGTGGGCAGCAAGTGGGGGCTATGGGGCAAAAACAATTAGAAATGCAGTTAGGCCTTTGAAAATTGATACAGATAGGTTTTAATAGTCTGCAAGTCGAATGGGGATATTTTCGAAAGTGTAAAGTTATTAGGAGGGGCGAGAAGGGGGAGGGGAGAGGGGGTGGGAAATAAATAAAAATAGAGTTAGATCGTTCAAAATTGGTATATAGAGGGTTTCGATACTTACAAATCGATTGTGGATATTTTCGAATTTGTAAAATTATTAGGAGGGGCGGGAAGGGGGTGGGACGGTAAGGGAGGGCTATGGGCAAAAACAGATAGAAATACAGTTAGGCTATTCAAAATTGGTACAGATAGGTTTTAATGGCCTGCAAGTCGAATGGGGATATTTTCGAAAGTGTAAAGTTATTAGGAGGGCCGGGAAAGGGATAGGGGGAGGGGAGAGGAAGGGCAAAAAATGAAAATAGAGTTAGATCGTTCAAAATTGGTATATAGAGGTTTTCGATACCTACAAATCGATTGCGGATATTTTCGAATTTTTTAAATTATTGGGAGGGGCGGGAAGGGGGCGGGAGCGGAGAGGCAAAAAAATAAAAATAGAGATAGATCGTTCAAAACTGGTGCCTAGAGGTTTTTGATACTTAGAAATCGATTGCGGATATTTTTGAATTTGTAAAATTATTAGGATAGACGGGAGGGGGGCGAAGGGGAAAAATAATAGAAATAAGAGTTAGAGCATTTTGGGAATTTTTTCCGAAGGCAGTGAGAACCCGATGCGACATTCTTCCTAATCAGATTTTGTTTTCACGTGAAAAAAATTAATGCAATTTTGAGAATTCAGTAATTATAGTGATTCATTTAAAAATAGGGACCAGCGAAGCGGGCGTCGCCTGCTAGTCGTTTTATAAAATAAAATAAAAATATTATTTCCATGTATTAACCGCTTTTTATCCAGAAATTTCAATTCATTCGTTTAAATTGCGCAAGTTTATTTATTATAGCTAAATTGAGCAATAATTGTTCATTGAAATATCATTAAAGGGTGACATTATCCTGTCATTATGTCTTAATGACAGGATGTCGTAATAATTCCTAGTCTTTTCGTCTCCCCTGTGAAGACGATTTTCGAAGCGAAATGTTGGTTTAAGTGATTAGCATAAATTTTTAAAACGAACTCTCTAAATTCAAAGTCTTTGTATTAATTTATAGAGAGACAAAGGAGTGTTTTTGGCTATGAAATTGGCGATTTTTTTTTTTTTTAATTCTTGGCGTATTTCACCCAGTCTGCTTGAGACTATCATCAAGCGAACTACACACTTCGCTCCTAACCACTGGTGTAGTTATACGATTTCCAAAGCTCTCTCTTACATTATGTGCCTAAATGAAACCCTCTGAATGACTATAAGACTTTTTAAAAATATTGATATTATCTAAAGAAAATGTTTTGTTTCCATGATGATTGAAAAGCTCTTCAAATAAGAATGTTTAGTAATGAGGGTGCAGTTCCTTTTTTATGACGGCAGTTGTTATTATCTTACCTGGAGTTCTGTTGCTGACTTTATTAATTACAGTCTGCTTTATAGATAGCACTGATGCAGTTATCAGTGAAAAGCTTGCATGTCAGCTACAAATGGTGACATAATTTTTCCATTTAGCTCCCATTACGGATAACAAACTTGCACCAGCGCGAAACAAGGTTTTTCATGCCGTCAGCGAAGAATTGTGGTGGCTGCTGGTGACACTATTGCCAAACTTACGCTTCCATCTCCACGTGACAACTGTAACGTTGGCCTTTAAGGTGATCCTTAAGTTTGGGGATGAGTCAAAAGTCACAGGGTGCAAGATTTATGATACAGGCAGGAAGAGGCAGAATGTCCGTGAAACTCAAGCACTGAAGTGCTTCTTGAGTTTTGGCGCTTGTATGCGGACGAACATTGTTGTGGTGCGGAATTGCTTGTTTATCTTTGCAAGTGGGTTGTAATTTAGTTCACAGTCATTTTAGAGTGTGAACGTTCATGAACCTCATCAGAGACAGTTACGGGACGTCCACTTCAACGCTGATCTTGGATATTTGATGCCACTGGGTTTTGTTTTTCACAGTTCTTGCCTCTGAACAGTGCTTATGACAACACATGCATCCCTGTAAGCTGTAATCAGATGGCAATGAATATTAATAGGCACAAAACCTTCCGCAATTAGAAATTTAATTAGAACCTGTTCATTCAACCGGACGTCACCTTGCCGCGGAACCTAGTTTTGTGCGTTTTCAGATTCATGCACAGCGAGGAAGGGGTGTCCAGTGATGTTTTTTGGTTTTAACATTCGTGATATTGATTGCCGCGGAATCGAGTTTCGTGTGTTCTGAGATTCATGCACAGCAATGTAGAGCTGTCCAGTGTTTTTTTTTTTTTTTTTTTTTTTTTCATGTGCGTGAAGCGTATATACGTGCGTTATAGTGATTGCTGCGAAAACGACTTACGTGCGTTCTCTGATTCGACCTTTTATCGAATAGTGACTTTTACTGTACGAGTAACAGCTTCAACTGTTTCCAGAATATTCGAAGAATTACCATTTCTAATTGACTGTTTTCGAGAATATTCGTTTTAATAATAGTTTCGTTGCACAGATTCGAGAAGTTCGAAAAATGTTTGATATTGTCAAGAAGATCCCATACTAAAACTGTGAAGAAAATAGTCGCTCATCGAAAATATTTATTTAAACGTTTCAATTATTCAATTAAAAAGAAATCCTTTAAATATAGTGCCCAGCGAAGCGGGCGAAGCCTGTTTATAAATATATATATATATGTGTGTGTGTGTGTGTGTGTGTGTGTATTAAGAAAAGCATATCTTAGAACAAAATTTTTCTAAGAGCAAAAGTATTAGATATAATACTTCATGTATAAAATACAATTTTTGTTTTTATTTATTTATTTTTTTTTTAAGGAAAAAAAAAGTCATATTTTATAGTGATGATTCATTGTTTGGTTTTTTAAATTATTCTCTGGAATGAAAAATATGTATAAAAAATAAAATAAAATAATACTCTGTACAGAATGTTATTTGCCGTTAATGATTTAAAATAATGAACAGACTTTTTCCTTTGCGGTAAGATAGAAAATAAATAACATTAGAAGAAAACTATTTATGTATCTAAATTACTCCACTGTTAATAGAAATTCTGAACAATACATTTTGCCTAAAGGTAAAGGAAATCTTATTAAAGTAAACGTTATCATGAAACAAAATAACTACTAAATAAAAGAGCAGAATAATATAAATAAAATTAGTAAAATAACCCGATCAACTAATGCAATAGATTTTAAACGAAAAATCTGCTACTATTATTTAAACAGATATGCTTGAATTACATTCTTTATTAATCTCGTTCGACATTTTTTTAAAGTTCTCTATTTATTTCAAAATTTTTTTACAGTTATTATGATTTGTGTAGATAATTTTCTCTGCTAAATAAAATAATTCTCAAAAGTATTTTTCGTCATGTTAGATTGTATGTTTATTGGATAATATAAAATAGCAATTTTTATGAGATTCGTTTTAAACAATATTAATTCTAATGTACAGAAGTTCAGATTTTAAGCTGATTGATTTAATTAGTGAGTTAATTGATTAATTATATTTGATTATTATTAAATATTATGTATGTTTAATGCAAATTTAATGCATACTAAATTAATATGCATTTAAAGTATATCTAACCCTATTACTTTGACTTGGAATCCATGCAGACCCCAAGCACATTTAACTTGTTCCAAAAATATATATATCGTTATCTGAGAGGTCATAAGCTGTGACATCTTATTTCAATATGTGTTTAACTCAGGAAAAAAATTTTATAGTAAAATTATGAGATAATATTTAGATTTATTTCATCTGAAATGCATATGTAATATTTTTGTGTCCTGGGGTCCAAACGGAACCCAGGATTTAGGCGCTTTAGAAAAGGGTAAAAAAGAAAAAGAAAAGAAAAGAAAAAATACATTAAACCATAAGCCAAGAATATAAAGCCTAAATTAAGATATTTAGGCAGACATTTAAACCATTTTTAAGATAACCTATTTAACATTTTAAAGATATTTAAAATTTTTTAGTGGCCAAATTCAAATCCTGGTATTCAAATCCGTTTTTTTGACTATTTTGCCTTCTAATGCTTTAGTTTAAAAAACTCTATCATTAATATGTGTAAAAAAAAAATTATATATAACTTAATATTATAATTAATAGTATTATATTTTAATACTATAAATTTTATTTTAATAAACTTTAATATTATTATATGTTAATATTATTTTATTTTATTTTAATAATGTGACTTGAATTAAGCTTGACAATCCATTTTTAAATGCATTTGATTCTTTTTTGAATTTATGTGAATTTTTAAATTTTGGGGTAAAAGAGAAAATGGTAAAATAGGCCATTTTTTATGATTTTCTGTTCATTCCCCTTTTTATGATTGAAATGTAATTTTTATTTCAAAAAATTAAGTCATCTTTCTATCATATCTGATATTTTTTTCAAGTCAGCATTCATGGAGCTTAATTTTTAAATGTAATTTTAATTCGATGTCTCCAAATGGGAACATTGGCCTGTAAAAAGGTAAACTATATTAATTTTTTTTTTTTTTTAGTGTGGGGTCCATGTAAATCACAGGCCACAACAGGCTATATTACGATAGGATATGGTTATAGTGTTTAACAGTGTTACAATTTAGTTTTTTTAACTATTTATATTTTTATTTTATAACTCTCCCCTTTTTTTTTTTTTTTAATTAACACTTTAAGTTCATTTAAGAAGACAATTTTAAGCATTTTTAAAACAGGTAAACCATATTAAATAGGTGTTTTAGAGTATGGGGTTCATTTCTACCTTAGTTCATAGCAGAGTATATTTTGCCAGGATACACTGATAGGGTTAGTGGTTAAATTTTGCTTTATATAATGTTTTTAATGTATAAAAGTTCAAAAGATTGCGTTAATTGATTAATTTTTTATGTGTAACGATTGTTGAACTTAATATATATTTAATGCAGATGTAACTTAATACATGTTTAATGATTGAGTTATTGTATAATTTTTACATCATGTAAATTAAAAATAAAATTGTGGAATTTGTTTATTGCTTGAAACAAAATTAATTCTTATGTACAAAGCTCAAATGATTAAGTTAGCAATCAATATTTCAACAGCATTTCTAAACAGTTTATTATTTTATTGGGAAATACATTTTATAAAATTCCATTTCGCAACTAAATACATTTAAAGGTTTTTAACCGAGTTTAATTTTTCCAGCAAAGACGGAAACTTTGTTAAATTTGGATCATTTATGTATTTGTTTACGCTCTAATTTCTGTAAAATTCTTAGAATACGTTGAAACTAATTTATCATGTTCCCCGTAGCTTGTTTTAAGTGTATAAATAGCAGTGCTAATCTGTATACAGGAAATCACAAATCAAAACACATACATTACCGACTAGAAGACGTATTTTTTTAAAGCATTTATTTCTATTGTCCTGCTGTACGAATTTTTAAAAATATTAATATATGTTATTCAAACAAATAAAATCCTGGTTGTATAATTTGGTGTGATTATCATTAGTGATTTGATTCCAGGGCAATGCAAAATCATTCTTGTACTTCGTGGGGATATAAATTTAAAATGCTAGAAGTAAATTTTCCTTGTGTATTTCAACATTCTTCGCCAAAGTTGAAAATTTTAATAAAATCGTAAAAAAAGGGATAAACAATATGGCGGTTGAAAATATACATGTATATTTGAGTCTTGTATCATCTATGAGAACGTTTTATATTTTATCTTATTTTATTTTATTTTTACTTATTTTATTTTACTCTTTTTCGTACGACAGGTCGTACTATTTCTTTCAGACAGCGAACTTATATTGTTATCAATTTGCTGCCCATCACCTTCAATGAGCATCTGAGCTTTTTTTTTTTCTTTTATATATATATATATATATATATATATATAAATGTATGGTTTTTAAAGTTGAAAGTCTGGATCTGTCCAGACTTTTAGTTCACTATACAAAGTTACACCATTCAACCGATCGTTAAAAAAATTGGTACACATTAATCAAGACAAAATCTAGCTAACGCCACATTTTTTTTATTACAATCGGTAAACTGGTTAAAAAAAAATATTAAATAAAAACAACATTTTAACTTTAAAATAATTAAAAAGGTAAAACGAACTTATGCTAAATATAAATAAAGAAATAAACTAGAGAAAAAAAATTAAATTGTTTAAATGAAGAAAAAGAACAAAATAAGAGAAAGAGTAGAAAAAATAATGCTAAAGAAATTGAACAACTTCAGTATAGAACTCCTTGGCGGAATTTAAAATTTCGTAGCTGGGACGTTTCTTGCCAAGATCTTTGCTTACGCAATTGCGATAGCCATTTTAACTCTTTGCCAAAAAGACGGCAAAATTTTAAAAAGCTGACGAGGAGCTCCTAATCTAAAGCTATAGCAAAAAAAAAAAAAAAAAAAAAAAAAAATAAGATTTGAATATAGTAACCGAAAGCTAGGTTATGAAACTCGGATACTGCGTGCCTTTATTCGAAAGAATAGATTAAAATAAATCTTCTCTATACTAAATTTAATTCTGTTTTGAATAGAAAACAAGAATAGTGTTAGGGGTTTTTTCTTTCCATCTTTTAACAATTATCAGCCTTTTACAATTTTTTTTTCTGGAAAAAGCATCGAATCTACATACAATTTAATATTTTCATATAAGTATTTTTATGCCGAAATTGAAGTATATCTGTATAATTTTTTAGTGGAAAAACTTTTATATTTAAATAGAAAAATTACAAGACATTTTTGTATCTCTGCATCCAGTAAAATTCCGTAATATATATTTCTCAAATATTGAGTTGCTTATATGCAACCACAGAAAAGTTCAACCGTTACAATCGTTTTCTTATGACAGTATTCTCCTTAAATATATAAAAATATGTTTGGTGTTAAGGGAATGGGGCCATTAGACATGTTATGAATAAAAAAAATATCGAACGTATATATCTTGGTTTAAAAAAAAAAAAAAAAAAAAAAAAAAAAAAAAAAAAAAAGTCGAAATATTTTATTTTTATTTTAAAGCTTTGTTGCACAACGTGTTCCTCACATTGCTTTGATATTCACATTTAAATTTAAATATTCAAATGCAGTTTACCAGACATTAAATCCGGCAATGACTAAAATAAGGCATTTTTCTGTACTAAAGACATACATTCCACAAAATGTTTTATATTTTATGTATTTTGTATGAAAATACAGTTGACTTGTTAAAAAAAAATGTATGCTTCATTTAAATTTGAAATAAATGTAAATCGCACTTAATCTACAAGATGCAGCATAAAAAAGAAGTAAAATGTATTTATGGGGATAAATATATAAGAACTGAAGATTTAATTATGAAATAAAGTACGAATTACAGATGGTTAATAATTTTTATGTACATAGTACAAAATGAGTAATAATGCGTGGTATTCAAAACTATATAGCTTTTAGTGTCATAGTACAAATGTTACAAAATTTTGTATACATGTGTAGCAGGGAGTATATAGTTTCGATTTCAAAAGGAAAGAAAACTAATATTAAATGATGCCAATAGGGTAATTTTTAGCGATGCATGCGTAATACCCGGGAAATGAATACATGACCTTCAATTAAAATAGTAAATAGCAATTTATATATTTATAATCACAACGATAATTGATGCTTATAAATTTAACTCCATTCAATTACCATTATGATGTTTCAATAGTTTCATATGGTATACGACGTTTTAAACGAAAGATCGAAGCAAATATTCTTGTGAAATTTACAGATATGGTCTGTGATACACAACATTTTTCACATATTTCCATAATCAATAGTCACAGCTGTTGAGATTAGGTGATTTTTTTTACCCTGTTATAGTCAATGTACGACTAATTATTCTGCTGTCCGACGAAATGCTGCCACAAACTTTTCTTCATCTAGCATCCGATATTTTGAGGCACATCATTTAACATAAACAAATCAGAATGAGACAATTAATTTTGTTGCAATTGTAGTATCACATAATTTTCATGAGCTGTCATTGTTGCTTCGCTGATAAAACAGTTTAACTAAAGCAGCCTTCCATCGAAGGACAATTCATCTATGAATGATGATAATTCTCCAACCGTTTTCTTTGATCTTTATGATTCCTCTACAAGAAAAGTGTTTATGCATATTTCTTATGTTTTTCTTGACCACAGCGCCAAATATACCCTATTGGCGAAAATTGGAACAAATTATTTGTTTTAGAAATCAAAACCGTGGAAGTACGCAAAATGCCTGTTGTGGAAGTACGCAAAATTTCATTACATTTCGCCCATTACACTATAGGGCTCTAAATATCTTACGTTATTTTTCGCCCGTATTGTGTATTAAAGAACTTAGAATCCACTTTTATATTTTATACTAAAAATTCTTGATTTTATTCTGTCAGAATAATTTAACTTATTCCATTTACACTTTTGTAGAATATTTTTATTATTATATATAACAGTTTTAAATTAATTTTCACTTTAAAATATAATTGTTGTTGGGGGAAAGTTTATGTTCTGTCATCTGGAAATATATCGTAATTAAATATGACTATTATAGTCTATGAATGCATCTTATTCGAGAAACATTCTCGAAACAAATCAATCAATGTTTTAATGAAGCAACAAAAGTTACGCAAACAGCATTAAATAAATGTACAGGGTGGGCTGAAAGTAGCTCCGTATTTTGAATTTGAAATAGCTATTAATGTTATGTGTAGATTGCAATGAAAGTTACCTTTTTTTGTACACTGTAGTGTGGCATTATTTGTAATATTTTTTTTCTTTTTCCATATGTTTAATATATGGTAGTGGCTTGATTAGTGATTTACTGGACGCTGGATAGGCCACCGAGGCTCTACAGGATGGCCTGCGCGTAGTCCAGACCTCACCCCATGCGATGCGATTACTTTTTAAGGGCGTGGGCTAAGGGAGAAGTGTGCCGCAGCAAACCTCAAACTCTTGGTAACCTTGAGAACAAAATCCGTGAGATTATAATTGGTGTTCCCGATGAGTTCTTGCGGAAGGTCGTAGCAAGCATACATATTCGTTTAAGACAGTGTATAGAAAATATTGGGGCACACATTGAATTGGAACTTTTCTAATTATCGTGCCACACAATAAACTAAATGTGTACAAAAAATTGCCTTCATACCTACATTCGTTTAGGAGAAAAACATTATTTCCAGTGGGGAGTTACTTCCTCCTACCCTGTAGAACAAAAATGCTACTTGTTTAGGAACAACAATCATTATTTGTTCTCACAGTCGCATAACCACAGTTCATAGGACTCAATAAAGATGATTTAATTGAGCACTGAGGACTTTTTCTATAGTCGTTGGCTAGAGTTAAAACTAGGAATCGATAGCTTGTTCCAGAAAAACCTAGATGACTCAGTTTCTAAAATGTTACAGGGGTCCTAGATTTTAACAAACCTATTACTTTTTAACAATTTTACTGCCCAGTACTGTTCATTAAGCAAATAGATAGATGTTATCCAATTTTCTATCTGTACATTCATTTTCACTGCAATCGCAATTCAAATAAAAGAAAAACAGTTTATTCTTTGTAACAATATAGTATACACGTATTTATAAATGCTATAAAACAAGTGATTTCATTTATAAATATATATAGAGAGAATATTGGCGAAGTTCTACTTTTTCAATCGTTTTCTGGTATGAATTTTTAACAACTGAGTATCCTGGCAATTAAGATCACGCGGTCACTAATGGAAGATTTGTAGTCCGTGTGGGAATTGCAAAAGACTTCGCAGTACACTTCGCTTTTGGAAGAAATTTTATTATTCAAATTTTAATGAACTAATTTAAGGAATTGTTATTCATTTTAAATGAAAATGAAAAATTTGAAAATAGCAAAATTTCAAAGATAAATCGATTTGTCAAAATGTAAAGAAATTTTGTAATTTTTAAATGAGAAATGGAAACACAATTTCTCATTTCTAATTTCTCGGGAGACCTTTGAAATCTTGAGGTAATCTCATTGATTATAGAACAATTAAAGAGAGCGAGTTGAAAAGAAAATGCAAGTAGGGTAATCTTTTCCGATAGAAATCATTGGCAAAAAACGGTGAAACCAGGCGTTTCTTTATAATTTGAAGGACGATCTATGTGTTTATAGTGATTTTTTTTTTTTTTTTTTTTTTTTTTTTACGTCCAACTTAAATGTAAAAAAAAAATTATATAAGTTGGATTAAATATGAAATTAAAAAAAAAAAATCTGTCACAGTTCTATGTATTAAAAGTTCCGTATACATTATAAGATACAGGGTGATTATAATTAAAGTTGCTATTTCAAACCACTATAATTTGAAAACTATCCATCAGAGCAATTTGATACTTTACCAGATCAATCGTGAGACAGTGAAATTTTATTTGGGGGAGGAAAAAATAGTTCCAACATGTTCCTGTAGATGGCGCTGTCAGGGTAATGTAAGGGAAAACGCCTAAAGGGACACATTAAACACAGGAATGTTGTTAGCAACACAATGGAATAGCAGGAAACAATAGACTTCAAAGGTTTACTACATTTTTTTAAGCAAAAATACAAGAATACGTGTTTACAGCGAAAACAGTTACAGTGAAAAGAGAAAAAGAGGAACTGCATGAAACAAATACTTTACGGATAATTAACGGCACATTTTGGAGCCATTTTGTTTTCAATTTCTTTTGCTAAACAAAATTTCATTGCCTCACGATTGCTCTGGTAAAATATCAAACCGCCTTGATGGGTAGTTTTAAAATTATATCGTTTTGAAATTGTAACTTTAATTATAATCACCCTGTATATGAATTTAACGATCTATATAATTGAGTAAGCTGGTAGATTGATATATACGTTGATTAATCATTGCTCTCATAAAAAGATGGGTTGGTTATCATATTAGCAGTTTCATATAATAAAATATGTTAGAACCTCTGTATTTTGACTAAATTAAACCCATTAAGACTATTTTAGTTCGATACATTTATTTTATTTTAGTTATAATTCTTAACAATTTGAAATCAGAGTGATACATCACATTAAAAAAATTATCCATTTTCTTTTAGAATGTAATTTCGAATGCTTTTTGTTTTCCTGATACTATATAAAATATCTACAAATTAATTATATATATATATATATATACATATATAAGAATTATGATAAAAATATATGCATATTTTAATAATAAAAATGTAAATAAAAATAAACATATAATAATTTCTGAGTGAATTCAAAATATCAATTTCAAATCTTGGCTTTTGCATTTAAAAAATACTCTAAATTTAACTATAATAATCATTTTGTGTTAATAAACAAATGCAAAAGATAACGATTGCAACTATTTTTAGCACCAGGCAATGTTACCCTCGTTAAAAAATACTCATTTTAAAACTCTCATTATCTCACAATAGGAATTTAACAAAAGCACTTTTTAAAAAGCACTTCTATAGCATTACATTACATGTCTGCGTGTATAGTAATGAACTGTTTCTATGTTTTTTTAATTATAATACATAACAAGCTGTTTTTCGGTATTATTTTTAAAAATATTCGGAAAAATTCTGTAATTTCTGAATTTATCTTATAAGTAGGTTATATCAGTGTATAAAAAACATAAATCTGTTCTTATTTTAGTTTCGAAAAGTTTAGTAAGTTATCTTAAAGGGATAGTTTAGAAGGTTAGTTATAAAAGAAAAAAATTACAAATACTTTAAATGTGAATGTTAATTGTAATAATAAAAGTGCAATTTTGTTTTGGTTAAATAACATTTAAAACCGTCAAAACTCTAATATTCTTCGTAGTACAAAATTATTTAATTGTTAAGAACTTTAAACTTTTGAAAAATATTTCATTTTTATATACATTATCCCATTATTTTAAATCTTAATTGTTTAAGTATAATATTAATTAATATTAAAATTATTTTGATAAATAACTAAAATATTATTTATACAAATGGTTAATTGTTTTGGGAAATTATTAACCCCGAATAATATTTCTAATAAAATTAAACTATAGAAAAATCAATAATTACAAACACATTTTTTTTTATTCAGTATTAAATTACTTTAAACGGAAAATACTCTTTTTTTTTAATATTTTAACAGTTACATATAATTTTATAGTAAATTACGTTAATGAGAAAAAAAAAATCTGATTATCGAAACATGGAATCAGATCAGTACAATGCAAAAAGAAAAAGGAAAGAAGAAAAAAAAAATATATATATATATTTAATAGAAAATACACATTACTATTATTTGTAAGGCATTTTTGGATATAATTTTACAAATGTACTATTCTCACGTTTAAGGTAATGAGATATATTTCTAACATAGAATGTTGCTTCGAATGATATGTAAAGAGTCTATGTTTTATAGTCTGAAACAAATAGAATCCAAGGATATTCTGTCATTGACGAATGGGAGACGTTTCCCTTCGACGTTTCACAGATGAGATAAAGTATGAGTTTCACCAGAAGAAAAAGCTTTTGACATCAGAAGACGCTTTGGAATATTTGGTAGATTATTTACCATGACATTGAAAAATTTTATCAATACCTTTTCCCATAAAACTAAGTAGAAAGCAGAAGTTTACGAAAAAATTAGAAAAAAAGTTACACTAATCTTTTTCATCTGATTATTAACATGTAGAATTAATATAATTTTGAAAATAGTAAAAGAAAAAAGAATATATTAATTTCAATTTTCTATTAGAATTCTAAAGATAAAATACAAATTTTACTATGATTCTAAACTTACAAATATTTGGGTATCCGATATGTTTTATAAGTATTTTTGCGGATACGTATATATATATATATAGATATATATATGATTACATATTATGGTTGCTCTTAAATGAGGGAGAATTTTTGTTTATTTCTTTTTCTATTTTTTGAAATCCGGTAGGCATACCCTCTAACTTTTTTCTGTTTAAACCTAAACACCTTTTAGCAAAATATCAGCTCTCTGGGATAATGTTAACACGTGCTAAATTGACTAATATATATATTGCTGAATCCTAATATCTATATTAGGATTTTGCGTGCATACGGCATGTGTTAACATTATCCCAGAGAGCTGATATTTTGCTAAAAGGTGTTTAAAGTCAAATAGAAAAAAAAAGAGTGTATGCGTATCGAATTTCAAAAAAGAAGAAAACAAAATGTCCCCCATATTTAAGGGACACCCTAATAGATAAACACACACATATATATATATATATATATATGTGTTTATATATATATTTCTTCCAATTTATTCTAGTGGATTATAAACTTTTTTTTTTTTAATTAAACGCTCTACTTATGATCCCTAGCAGTTCTGAATTTATTATTTCAATCGATTCAAAATAACTTTGCAAATTAACATTATACGTGATAAAAATAAATAAATAAATATTGTTCTGTTTTTGCTTTGTCTTAGGTGTATATGAAACAAAGAAGTACTGTTTAAAAATCAATTTTTCTAAGTTTCTTTTCTTTTTTCTTTTTAAATGCATTTTGTGGTACTTTTAATCCTCGATATCAGGTTTTTAGTGGTTAGTCAATTTTGTCCTTTTCTAAGTCTGCAATCAACATAAATCGAAAACAGATATTTCTAATAAGTCCAAACTTGGTGTTCTAAATCTTAATCATATGAGATGCTATTTGAAACATTTAATTGAAATCGGACAAATAGTTCGTGAACAAAAACACAAAATGTATTAAATATATTACATCTACAGGCTTAAACTTCTATTAACACATTTGTATACTGTGCTAAAATAATAATTAAAATAAATATTATGTTTCTTATTTGCCCAAAATTTTACTTCACAGGGATCATTGTACGGAAACCATTAGCTATTCTTTTACAGTGTCACACAAAATAATTCAAAATATTAGAGGTTGTATCTAGAAGATACTCAAAGTGAATTTAAATGGTATTATGCGTTTTTATTACTGCACTAAACTTAAATACACATTATGTCGTGCGTATATAATTTATAGACAGTATAGAGACCTATTCAAAATTAAACTAACCCCCCCCCTTTTTTTTTTAACATTGTCTGTATTTTGAGAAAGTGCTTTAGCAAATTATACCATGCCTAGGGAAAGTGCTTAGGAGTAATAATCGTTTTCTCTTATTAATATAGTAAATAAAACATTGTTTTGAAGAACATTTTTCATCGTTGCGTTTTTGCTATAGTTAGGCGTTTTGAACTACTTTAAATATGGATATGAAATTTTTAAAGTGTTTTGTCAATGTATCTGTTAAGTTCATAACTTAAAAACAAATAAATGAAGGAATTTCAATTTTGGTGTCTTGAAGATCAGGTGATGACACTTTAAAATTTTCAGTATGTAAGATTAGAGAATTTAAAAAAGTTGTGTAAATAAAAGTTGGAGGAATTTGAAATACATATATATATTATTTGATTAATATTAACTTAATATTTTATAAATGTAGATGCAATATTCAAACAGTGGATTAAAGAACGCCGTAGTCCCCTCTTCACACTAAAATATATATTAAATAAAATAGTTTTTAAAATTACTTATTATATAAAAGTGCTTATAGTGCTATTACTCACGACAATTTTTTTGCGCACCTTTCATTTAAGTCAATTTTTCCTCCACTTTTTCAAGTCCAAAATCCAAAAGAGGGATGCAAATGTTGAGTCAAAGGTCAAACAAAAAACTAATTTTGACAAATTTGAACATATACCAAAGTGTTCCTGTAAATTGCTCTTTTCATGGTGTGCATAAAGATCTTTATTCTCATTGTTAGCTGTAGGAGAAATATTTGCTCGTAGAAATTTTTTATGACTAGCCTGACAAAAATTTTCGTACTCCCAGTACAATGGGTATTGAGAAGATTTAAGCCAGCAACCTTGAATTACCAATCGGCTCAAAATGTTGCCGTGTATAATAGCACCCTTACACAAATACACATAGAAGCAAATTGATTTTGAAATTAGAAGTATATCTGTGGCGTTTTATGATATTTTGTAGTATTGGATGTAAGATGCATTTCTTTAAATTTAGTGCTTAGGCATGTGGTAGTCTTTTTTTTTTTTTTTTACAATAAAATCCTTTTTTCTCAAATCTATACTGTCGATAGAAATAGCTTAAACTTGAAAAAATAAGGCTTTAAATATTACTTCAAACATGCAATTTTAAAAGTATTTTGGCTAAGAATAATGCTTTAAACATAGAAATATATAAAGATTAAGAAAAACAAACAAAATAATTTATGTACAACAAAATGAGTTAATAAAATAACGCATTTTCTTTCCTTACATGTATAATTTATGTGATTTAAATATTTAAATCGATAGGTAAAAAGACTTACTGTTGAAAGGTCATAACCACCTGTTAAATTTGAACGCGCAGATAATAAACCACATTTCACTGTCTGTATGGTTTTTAACCGATATTTCAAATAAGAAAAAAAAAAGGTTTTATGGTTTCTAATACTAGTTAATTTACTAATACTTTAAGAACTTAATTTCTACTCCCTACATTTCACATTAAATATAAGATAGTTTAAAAACTGTTGATTATCACTGAACATGCCATAAAAAAAAAAAAAAAAAATGGAAAACCTCATTTAGAATATGATACATTTTTCCCTAAATAAACATTTCATCTTGTCATTTTTTTTTTCTTAAATAAACTGAAAATAATTTTTCTCACGCATTCCATTAATCCAAACTTTATTCATTTTGCTTAAAACTATAGCATAAAAAAAAAACTTTTTTTTTCGATAATAGATACATGATTAAATTCTAGAACATGACATCCTTTCATGCATCTAGAATTTATGCTCGATTAAAGCTTATTTCTCTATTTTTTTTTTTTTTTTTTTTTTTTTACCCTTAGTCTTCCAACAGACAGATTTTTCCTTTTTTTTTTCAGCTTTTTGTAACAATTACTGTAAAAAATATTTTATTGTGTGGTTTTTGATTTCCTGTTGTTACTCAAGCAAATTTTATTAAATTATCAGACTACGAGTACTGGATGGTAAATTACAAAACGTTTCATTAGGTCTTTAAGAAGAAGAAACAAATTTAGCTTAATGGAGGATAAAAAATTCCGACTAATCATAGTCATTTGTCTTCATTAATAGTTTTCTTTTGCTTAAATTTTATAGACAATCTAGAAAATTAAATGCTTGAAAAGCATTTCTTATGTACGTCATGATTTCCACTCAGTAAAAAAATATTATTTACGAGGTTTAAAAAAAATATACATATATATTTATGAATTTTTTTTTTTTTTATGTCATGCCACATTAAAGTGGATTCAAAGAAATAAATACTTTTAAACATGATATAATTCTCGAATTAGAAACAAAGAGTGTTAGCTAAATTCTAACACAACTTAACTTTTAAAAGGCCCGCCTATTTCCAAAAAGACAATGTCTTGGTACAGTAAAGTGGATACACGCTACAAGGTGAAATTAGCGCTACGTGGCAGAGAATAGTGGCGTTAGCATTCCTATGTCGAAAATGATAAAAGTTGTGAAAAATAAGTTAATGGCAAAATTGTAAAGGTCCTTGATTTAGTACTGAAAGATACTTAATCACAATATTTCCAAAAAACGCAGACGAAAGATTAAAACACTTTTATTTCGACCAAAATCTGACTGGCATTTTAAGTCAGAGATACGGCACATCACCAAAATGCAAATAATTTTCGCTCATTCTCATGTCCGTGCTTTTTACTGTCATGGATTTAGGAAATATTAACCTAACAAACGCATGTTTCGCACGTTTTGTTCTTTGAATTACTGTACGCAAATTATGGTACAGATAAATATTTTTCAAGTGGAAATTATTGATACATGTGCAGTTTTGCGTGGTTTGTTTGAAATAGATTATTTAATAATTCTCAATTGATATATATATAGTAGAACATAACGACTTTTATGATTAATAA
Organism: Salticus scenicus; assembly: GCA_963930645.1. Taxonomy (NCBI): domain Eukaryota; kingdom Metazoa; phylum Arthropoda; class Arachnida; order Araneae; family Salticidae; genus Salticus; species Salticus scenicus. Next base: position 211,192,049 of record OZ005652.1, on the reverse strand, counting down.
ATGGTTTAATTTAATTTTTTTTCCAATTGAAAAGCATGCATTGTTTTAATAATGAATAAAATATGTAATTCTTAATAAACATTTGCATTTATCTAAATACAATTTAAATATTTATTTTTCAAATTGCGAATCTTTAAAGTAAAATACGAATTCATTCCGTATAAGTTACTGAATTCATATAGAGTTATGCATGATTTATGAGTAGCAGTTATCAAACTAAGAACAACCTTTTGAAAGTTTTCTTTTATACTTTGTTGCTTCCATTATATCTTGAAATTTTAAATTACATTTAGAAAGTACAAATTCTGTGTTAAGAAATATAAATTTATATTGTAAAATTTCTCTGGTGTTTATATTAATCATGATTTTTCATAAAATTCACGTAAAATATTAAAACAACAATTTAAAAGAGTTTAGGGAACAATAATATTGTAAAATGTAATTTCTTGAATAAATGAAGGGATTATTGGGTACAGTAACATAATTTAAGTTTCTCTTAGACGTGTTAGTTTTAATGATTAGCTTATATTAGTTCTTTAACGAATTAAATATTAAGTTCTGTGTCTGTAAATTATGTAACCTTAAATACAAACGCAATACACATAATAAAAGTTTTCTTAATTAAGTGTTTATGCAAAGAATATTTTAATGAAATTTTATAAGATAAACGCTAAATACAATGACGCATTTTCATATCTCGAGCATAAATTTTAGAGATCTTCACAATTAATCCCTGCAGAATTCCATTAACTAAACATATGTACTACATTGTTAAGCAGACTGCAGAATATAAAATTGGAATAAATTAAGGAAATAAAATGTCGGTTGCTAGAAACCATGTATAAAAATGTATAATTATATTTGGGAAAAGATTGAAAACCTAAGGTGATTTTTAAATTTTAAGTATAACAGAATTATGAAAAATTAAATAAGATCAAATAACTGTTAAATAAGTTAAAATAATGTCATATAAGTTAAAATAATTGTTTATAGACAAAGCAAATATTTGAAGGATAGTTAAATTAACCGATTTGATATATGTATATGTATGAATCATCAATCGATCCAGGTGTTAGATTTTGAAGAACTTTATTTTTGTAAAAAAAATATTTTTGAGTTTTTTTTTTTATTTATTTTAATGAAAAACCATTTTTATGTAAATAGTTCCATTTTAACATTCACTCTATATAATGAATATAAAGTTAGCAGAATTTAATGAGCCAAATATAAAAATCATTGAAAATATCACTGAAAAATGTGGGAAAAAATCATAATAGGATACTTTTTGTAAAGCGATATTTTATGAAAGGGCTGTTTTTGTGAATCTGAATTTTGTGAAGGGACACATTTATGAAATGGAATTTTGTGAAGTGGCAGATAAAGACTGAAACTTTCTCCTGCATCTCTCCCTCTAAATATTTCTTTACGTACGTGAATGAATACTTTTTGAACGCATTCATATCGAAAAAAAAAGTTTTGTTAGAGCTACAATTATTTTGTTAAATTATTTTATGCATATATATATATATCCAATAAAAAAATTGTTAATCATAACTAAATTATTTTGTCGTTTTAAACCAATATCTTTTTTTATTCACGAAAGACGTCATGCAAGAACTTTATGAGAGTGACACTTCAAGATTTTAAATCTCCGATAACTAACACCAGAGATTTTTATTAAAATACGGTTGTATTAAACTTTTTTTTAAATGGTTGGCACAGGAGGACTCTGTTCAGTTCCTCACCACACATTTATTCCCTTAAATTTTTACTATGCAGCATAGCACGTTTGGCGTAAGAGAAATGAACTTGGATGACCTCTCAAAATGGTCCAGACTGAATTTCCACTGAACCCAGCAAAACCTCAGATGACGGCCAGCATGAGGCCAAGTGCTGGTTGCCAGCAGTAGCTGCAGCTGGCCCGTCGGTGGCAAAAGTTAACGTTGCCGCAGGGAATATGTTACGCCGGCCGTCAGTAGGCTATATTCAATCGATCCACTGTTGGCAGCCTGCAGTAAGTTAAAAATAAGTTAGTGGGCCAGTGAATGGATCGCTGCTGGCAGCTAGCAGTATGATGAAAATAGGTAATGGGCCACTGTTGGTAACCGACATTAGGTTGGAAATTGTTAGTGGGCCAGTGTTGGGCTACCTGGTGGCAAACATAATTTTTCTATGTTATTGCTGGAAGCCTGCAGTGGGCCAGTTGTGGCAAACATAAAAAATTATATTACTGCCGGCAGTCTTCATTGGTCCTTTATATTTTCCCATTAAAGGCCCGCTTCACTCATCGTCGCCGGAAGCCGAAGCCAATGTTATTCTATGGGAAATTTTCTTTACAAATAACTTATTAACTAATACATATTTTTAAATTCTGTTTTCATATTCTGAAAATTCCCAACTGTTAAATTGACGGACTTTTTTTTTTTTTTTTTAATATTTTTTTATTTTTTTAATATTTTATTTTGAAGCTGCAAAATACGAATTTTCAATGTGTGAAATATTTCATTTTGCAAATTCTAAATAAAATATTAAAAATTAAAAAAATACATTTTAAAAAGGTCCGTCAATTTAACAGTTGGGAATTTTCTGAATGTGAAAGCAGAATTTAAAAATATGTATTAGTTAATAGGTTATTTGTAAAGAAAATTTCCCATAGAATAACATTGCCTCGGACTTCTGGAGACGGTAAGTGAAGAGGGCCGTTAATAGGCCAGCAGTGATTTAGTTATAGCTAATATATTTATTTTATTAGTGATACCTTTAATTTTATTCGTGCTTTTTTCTTTTACTTTCTTTTTTTTTTCCTCTCTCTTTTTTCTGATGAAGTAGCAGGCAGTTTTTTCTATGCATCCAATATTTAATTTGATTTTGTACATATTCATTTTTAAATACTATTAACAAGTATTTGATTCATACAGTATGGTTGTAAATTCAGGATTTCTAGTGCAGCATATAGGAAATAGTCAGTTGATCCATTTCCCTTATGATAAAAGTTTAATTTTTTGTTTTCAGTGCAAATATTTCTCTATATTACATTTTTTGGAATAAAGGAGATTATGTCTTTTTTTTTTTTTTTTTTTTTTTTTTTTAAGTGTTCAAATTTCAATATGTTTAACTTTGTTACGCTATTTGATATAAATAAATGTAACTTTACATGTGAAAATTATAGAATATTGAAACAAAAATTGTTATAAAGTGAGCACTGTAAAAAACACCATAAACTAAAAAAAATAATAATAATAAATAAATAATAAAAAATTGCAGCAATTGTTTCCGGTTGAAATAGCACGAAGACCCTTCATCAGGCGAAACACAGTGGGCACGAGTGCAGCAAAAGTAATTTGCTGCAATCGTGCTTTTTGTTAAACTCACAAAGGGATGTGTTATTATTTCAACCTAAAAGAACTGATGCATTTTTTTTTTTTTTTTTTTTTTTTTGGGGGGGGGGGGGGGGGCAATGATTATGTTTATTTACAAATTTTTCTATTTATTACTACAGTACAAAGTTTCAAATCCGGAATCGTCCGGACCGTGGCCTTTCCGGATTTCGGACTTTTCCGGATTTTAGGTCACTTTCTGATTTACGGCAATAAAAAAACGGACATCTCCATTCCGAACGTCCTTTTAGTTAATAACTAGCTTACGCCGCCCGAGGGTGCGATTTCTTAAGAAATTGGAGTATACTCTCAAGTAACATGTACAATACTTTGAATAAACACCATAAAATTCTGCAAACAAAACGTAGGCAGCAACGCTTGCGTTTTGTTTGCCGCACTCGTGCCTACTTCGTTTGCCTGATGAAGGATCATGTTTTCTTTCCATCCGAAACGATTGTTGCGAGCTCTTACATTTTATTGTGTTTACTCTTATTACTTTTAAACACCAATTCTGTGGTGCTTTTTTATTATAACTCTCAACTATCCAGAAAATCTTGAATATTTTTCTTTTCCCCTACATCATATGGTACCCAATTGATAATTTTTTTCCCCTTCTTTTTAAAACAGAGCAGGCAGATGATCAAGCTTCCTTTTTTTCTCTCTGTGCTTATCTTTAAAGTCGCACATTTGAAACCACATGAATTATCACTGAAAAATGTAATCGGCTATTTAGAATTAATTATCACAGCTGTCACTCTTAACCAGGCCGCCACAAAGAACTTTTTCGCGTTCTTGATATAGTCCAATGGGATCATTACTCTCTCCCCAACTCTCTTCAAAGTCCTTGAGGGAATAATTTTCGATACGTGCGATACCGAAAGATGATTTTGCAGTTTTATACAGATGACGTTATTTAAACTTTAAGCGAATATTCAGCATTTGACCTGTGCCAATTAATTTTCATTAGGTTTGGAAAGCAGATTCTTCAGCTGAAAAAAAAAATATATATATATATCGTTCGGTTGAGTAAAGAGATAACGGAATTAGGGAGAAAAAGGAGATTGCGTTTGTCTTTGTAGCTGTAAATATTTGATAAATTTATCCGCGATTACCTATTTTAAAAATATTTTTAGAATTCCATAAAACTCATATATGTTATACAGGTTTTCGAGATTTACTATAGGACGCTTGTCATAAAAAGTTGTACAGGTAACCCAAATGGTTTCAGTATAAAAATTCATAAAATAATTTGGATACATTACAGTCAAAGAGACATTTCTTATCAGCGCACGTAAAAATCTTTATACAACGCTAAAATACAGATCAACATAAATTTTATAGATGCAATAAGAAATGGTTCCGATCAAAAATGATAAAATAAATATTTGTGGTACATTTAATAATGATGCTCAAAAATATTCTTATACGTTACGGGAAATTGAGGGGGGAAGTATTTCAGTTTCGTAAAAGTGAAATTATTTTTCTCACTTGCATTTAAAAAATAATAATAAATAAATAAATAAAATAAAACAGTTTGTTATGGCTACCACTTTTTTTTTTTTTTTTTTTTTTTTTTTTTTCGTTTCCTATAATAGTTTATAGAAATTACATATTAAAATTATTATTTATGAAAATTATTTTCTGTGATGGAGGGTTTTGAGATTCCTGAACACGATTTGACCATTTTTAGAAAGTTTCACTCTGTAAGTGTGTATAAAAAAATAAAAAAAAAATTGTGGACGCTGTATCTCACGAACCAATGGACGAAATTGAACCAAATTTGTTATTTAACCAAACTTGATTAAAATCGTTCCCGATTACATTTGTGGATCATTCACTCGACACATGGCTCTATATTTCTACTTCTTCGTAATTTTCAATATGACACAGATAAGAAGAAATTTTACATAAATGATTTCAAATAAATGATAATTATTTTTTTAATTTTTATTATGAATTAAAAAACAAATATTTAAATAACTAACAACAAACCATGAAAATTTTTTTGTATACGTTGAAGAATCGCTCGCCCTTCCCCATGAGGGGATAAATTTTCAATGCTGGTATTTTTCAAAAGAAACTCATTAATAACTTTCAAGTAAATGACTGAATTAAATTTGTGGAAAATTAAAGCAAAGTTATAAATTATTAAAAAAAAAAAAAAAAAAAAAAACAAGAAGAAGAAGAAGAAGAAGAAGAAAGCATTTTTTCAGAAGTTGGCACAAAATTTATTTTATTATTATTATTATTATTATTATTATTATTGAGAAACACTGTTCTAAAATGAAAATCGTTTGCATGCATTCAGGAAAATGATTTTAACAAATTATTTGCCCTACGCGAATTTGCATAATAAAAAATATAGAAGAAAGTTTTGTGGTGCCACATCATACTAGTTTTTTGTCAAAAATTAAAAAATCAATAAATAATAATAATAAATAATAATAACAATAATAAAATACTAGAAAGTTAGCGGCTATCATAATTTACTAAAACGGGTCAATTGGATATTTGTTATTTAATTCTAGAAATCCTTTTGTTACAACAATAGTTTTAGAGTCAAACATTTAAAAAAAATAGTATTTAAAAAATAATACAAAAACAAATTAATAATTGAATTACTTACTCATATATTCTTTTTACGAGATTTTCAATCTCGCACCCGCAGACAACAACAACGAACAAGAACTTCGTATGAAATGGCGGACAGCGAGGGAATTTCAAATCAACAGAAAAAGAATCACAGCGCCCTCTATGCATACAAATTGGTTATGGCCTAATAATTTGTGGCCACAACATGAAAAACATGATGTTGGGCGTGTGGTGATAGCCTGCATAAGGCCAACTGTGTTTATGCCACTTCTGGGCCACCGACCATTTTTCTTTAGGCTTCCATCACAGCTGGCAGCCACAAACGGCCCGCTGCTGGAGTTATATGGGGCAACCGGCAACTGATGGCAAGTGCAGGATGCCAGCAGTAGGCCATAACGAGCCCACCAGTATAAGTTTTGCTGGGAAATTGCTCCCTACCTCTGATCCGATGAATTTACCTAATCATATTTCGCCTATGCAATTAAGGTTAATTTCTTTCGTATTTTAGTTTTCATGTAATTATGTATAATAAAAAAAAAAAAAAAAAAAAAAACTCAGAATTCTCGCTTATACGAAATTTTGCCCTTTTCTCCCATCTTTATAAAATCTTAAAATTTAAATAAATTATGATTTTTTTAACTAAAATATTAAAAGTCAGTGATGTTTATGACAACACTATAAATGATATTTTAAAACTGATTCAACCTTTTTGCGAGGAAATTATTCCTTATAGTCACCTTTATGCAAAATTTTTCCTTAACTCTCATTTTAAGAAAAAATAGTAAATTTTCAATAAACTATGAAGTTTTCAAGATAGAATATTTATAGTTATTGATATTTATGCTCGTATCATAAATGATACTCTAAATGCTATCCAACATTTTTACAATGAAACGTAATGGATCATTAACGTAATGGGTGATAATTTTATGTGAATCTCACATGTTAAAAATTCATAAAAATAAAATAAAATAAAATAATTACATTATTTTCATATTAGAAACTTAAATATTGATAGGATTCTTGGAACTATTATCAGAATTTTTTTTTTATTATTGGTCTGACTACTTTACGATAATTCTTTCTTGAAATATATCCACAGAATAACTTACTAACGAACTATTGTAACTCCACACGAACGAACTATTGTAACTACAGACGCCCTTATTTTGGATTCCTTACACTTTAAAAGTGCTAAAATCGTCATAAAACCAAATTAGAAAGTTTCATGAATGCCTAAAAATAACACATCTGTACTATGATTGGGAACTAATTGTATAAATACTGTTAATCATGAGTTCTTAGTCATTTCTGAACTCATCTTCTTTCACTGTCAGCTTTTCGTGCCGAAATCTTATGTTTTCAGCGGTCTTAACTTAATTTAAAAATTGTTGATATTGCCGAAGATCGTCACTAACCATCAGTACTTTATAAGAATATCATAGGACACTGATTTTCTTTAAAATATTTAGAATTACCACTTGGACCACTTACTGATGGTAAGGAAATCTGGATTTATTCAGACATTAGAAGCTCTATTGAACACTGACCAATTGGCACAGTGTCAGAGATGATATTGGAGTTACAGTTAGCAGCAAAATTATTCAAGCACACATCCACACTTTTCATATATATATATATTTATTTATCGCTATTTATTTTCATATATATATATATATATATTTATCACTAATTTAATTTTTTTTAAAACAATATAAGACTAAGATACTAACTCGACAAATATTTACTTAACAAAACATTATTAGATGCCTATCTTTAAAGTAAGAATTATTGCAAGTGCTTCAATAATTTTGCTGCCGACTGTAATATTCTTACAAAGTTGAAGCGCCTTTACTTGTCTCATCAGAATCACCTGCAGTGGGTTGCTGATACCGCACCTACAGTACCCTGCTGATATCAGGGGTAACGAGATTGCTGGCACCCTACCCAAGGCCGGTGCTAGGGAAGACTGCTTGTCTTCATTGCCTCTCACCTATATGGAACTTTTTTCAGTGGTCAAAAACCAAAATACATCCTCTTGGCTTGTTCCACGTGTACACCATTGGTATCGGAATCACCGGCCGGTTTGCTCTCTGGCACTTGTTTATAACAGACAAGATCAAACCACCTTCACTCGTTTCCTCAGAGGTCATCTGAGATCTTTGATAATTTTGGGTGGTTTTGAAGTCAGTGCCAAATGTTCTATTGAACAGGCTTCCCCAGATCATATTCACGAGAGCCTGGGGCTTTCTAGGCAGAATATTACTAACAATCCTCTATTAGTTCTAGATTTATTTAGGTTGCACAATTTCATGGACCTGATATAGCCCTGCTAGTTTTGGGGGATGAGCAACAACAACACGACAGAATTATATCTTGTCTTTTTTTTCTTTCAAATTATTAAACAAAAATCAAATTATCGCCTGGTTGGTATAACTCCAAGCCATTTATCCACATGGATTGACGTTAGAAGGATGGAATATGACAATTAAGAAAACCATCATTCATCTTTACTATGTTATTAAAATATCATACAGCACGCCGATTTCCTTTAAAAATTTCTACATTTCAGCATGATCATTTTATTGCCAAAACATCAGCGGAAGCCTCCCTGTTGAGACTCAAAAAGATTTTGAGTTCCGTCTGTGTGTTTTTTTGTCTATGTTTGTCTATCGCGCGATAACCGCCGCAAAAAACACGCTATTTCCTTGGTACATTTGGTACACATGTTCATGAGCCCCACGGAATCAGCTGTATAGTTTTGGGTGTGTATTACATTTGTAGTTCGTTTACAGGGACACGCCAAAGTTTTTCTTATCAATACGGCCAACAGGAAGAATTTGTATGTACCGCGATAGTAGCCGCAAAAATCACGCTATTAACTTGCAATTGGTACGCATATTCATGAGCCCAACGAAATTAGCTGTATAGTTTTAGACGTGTATTCCATTTGAAGTTCGTGTACAGGGACACGCCAAAGTTTTACTTATCATTACGGCCCATGGAAAGAATTTGTATGTACCGCAAAACTCACGCTATTGACTTGCTTGGCACACATATTTATGAGCCACACGGAACTTTAGCTGTATAGTTTCGGGTGTGTATTTCATTTGTAGTTCTGTGCAGAGACACACCTAAATTTTTCTTATCATTACGGCCTATGGCCAGAATTTGTATGTCCGCAGTAGCGACCTCAAAAATCCTCCGATTGACTTGCAAATTGGCACACTTGTTCAGGCTCTGTATAGAAAGAGCTGTATAATTTTTTATGTCTATATATTTTAAGGATTGTGTACAGACACATGTCGAAATTCTTATCATTATGGCATATGCAGTGAATTTCGTTTGAACGCATTTTGACATCATTATTTTGCGATCAACAAAATGAAAAATGCGTACATTAGTGAGATGCTTAAACTTATATTTTCTGCAGAAAATATGTGCTCCTAGACTTCATAATTTATGTACAGGGCCTTACAAAAATCTTCTGACAATCTAACGTAATCATCCAAATTATATCAAATTTCGAACAATTATTCATGAAAAACGTAAAATAAGCTGAATAGATTTTACTGGTGTATACAATGTATATTGTTCGTTTACGGAGACACACAAAAGAATTTCGTGACATTAGAGTCTATGAACAAATTTTAATTAAGCTCACTTTAAAGCTTTTATGCTACATTCAACATAATGGAATTAACATACATTATAAAGATGATTAAAAGCATGTTTACTCTAGAAAAAGGCTATGTATAGTCTAAATAATTTATTTACGAGACCACACAAAATGAATTCCGTTGATGTACTGTAATCATCCAAATGATGTCAAATTAGGTTGAAATATTAATGAGTTATAATTAATTAAATGAGTTATAATTAATTAATTCTTTTTAGTGTATATAATTATTGTGGCTTCTTTTCCGGACACATAAAAAAATTTCGTAGAATTACGGTCTATAGTCAGTATTTCTCAAAAGTGTATTTTAACATTGTTACACCTCGTTATAATAAAATTTTATTAGAATTTTAAAAGAGTATTTTTGAGTGGAGAAGTGTAGGCATAAAATTGGTGATTCATTTACAGGGTCATACAAAATAATTTCGATATGTTAGGTTATCATTTTCCATGAAATTTGGTACAAGTATTTATAAATTACAGAGGATTAATAAAGATAATCATTTATTAGGAATACATATATATATATATATATATATATAGCTATAAGAAGAGAGATACAGCGGGGGATTGAGGGGGGCAACAGTCCTCCTCAGAAACGTTTTTTGTTTATGTAGCAAATCAATCGAAACAATATACATATATATATATTATATAGTAAAAAATAAATAAAAATAATCTGTTGCATAATGCTTGAGGCACATAGGACGTTGAGGCTCCTGATCTGCTCTGCAGATCCACTAGTATATTCAGTATGATTATGTAAGAAATGATTATGTAAGGATTTATGTATGATTATGCAAGAAGATGATTATGTAAGAAATTTTGGCGATTCATGATCAAATCCTTCTTTGAATTTGAACCCCGAACAAAAAATAAAATAAAATAAATGTTTTCTGCCTGATCCGATTTCAAGCCTTTTTATCCAGATAGGCGATATAATTGCCGAAACGTCAGTGGAGGCGTCCCTGTTGAGATTCAAAAAGATTTTGGGTTCCGCCTGTGTGTTTGGTCATCTGTCTGTCTATCTGTCGCGCGACAGTGGCCGCAAAAATCACGCTACCGACTTGAAATTTGGTACACCTGTTCGTGAGCCCCACGGAATCAGCTGTATAGTTTTGAGTGTGCATTCCATTTGTAACTCGTTTACAGGGACAAGTCAGAGTTTTTCTTATCATCACGACCTATGGTAAAAATTTGTATGTAACACAATAGCAGCCGCAAACATCACGCTATTCACTTGCAATTAGGTACACATGTTCATGAGCCCAAAGAACAAGCTGCATAATTTTAGGTGCGTATTCTATTTCTAGTTCATGTTTAGGGACACGCTAAAGTTTTCCTTATCATTACGGCCTATGGAAAGAATTTGTATGTATTTGTATAGCGACCGCAAAAATCACGCTATTGACATGCAATTTGGTACACAAGTTTTTAAGCGACACGGAATTATAGTTTTATACGGTATAATTATGGGTGTGTATTCCCTTTGTAGTTTCGTGTACACACGAAAATTTAGGGACACACCAAAATTAGGAACACACCATAAATTAGGGACACACCAAAATTTTTCATAACATTACGACTTATGGTCAGAATTTGTATGTACCGCAATAGCGGCTGCAAAAATCCTCCGAATGACTTGCAAATCGGCACACACGTTTAGACTTTGTATAGAAATAGCTGTATATTTTCTTATGCCTATATTGTTGATGAATTGTGTACAGGGACACGCTAAAATTCTTATCATTATAGCATATGGGGTGAATTTCGTTTAAACGAATTTTAACATCATTACTTTGCAATCAACAAAATTAAATTAGCGTACACTACTGAAATGCTTAAACTTATGTTTTCTGAGCAAAATATATGTGCTCTTAGTTTAATGTACAGGACATTACAAAAGTGTTTTGGTGTGACAACATCATGTAATCATCCAAATTATGTGAAATTTCGAACAGCTATTATGGAGAAACGTAGAATAAACTGAATGGTTTTTCCTGGTGCATACAATGTTTATGGTTCATTTACAGAGACACACAAAAGTATTTCGTGGCATTAGAGCCTATGGTCAAATTTTTATTTAAGCGCACTTTAATGCGTTTCTGCTGCATTGAACCTAATGGAATTAATATACATTGTAAAAATGCTTAAAATCATGTTTACCCTTAAAAAGAGGTATATGAAGACTAAATAATTTATTTATAGGACCACACAGAAGAATTCCGATTACGTACTGTAATCATCCAAATGATGTCAAATTAGTTTGAAAATCTAATGACTTATACTTATTTAGGTTATTTTCTTATTATTCGCATATATAATAACTGTGGTTCCTTTACCGGGATACATAATTATATTTCGTAATATTATGGTCTATAGTCGGTATTTCTTAAAAGTGTAATATTTTAACATGGTTACACCCCATTAAATATAATGGAATTTTATTAGAATTTTAAAAGCATGTTTTTCTGTTGCAAAGTTTGATCATGGAATTTATAATTATTTTACAGGCTTACACAAAATAATTCTGATATGCTATTTAATCTTTTTGCTTGAAATTTGGAAGAAACATTTATGAATTTCAAGGAAATAATACAAGACTGTCAGTTATTAAGAATTCTTATATATGATTTAGAGATGTAAAAAGACATATACAGTGGGGATTAGAGTGGGCGGCAGGCCCGTCTGGAACGTATCTGTTTGAGTAGCAAGTAAATCAAATTATATTATATAATAAGGAATAAATAAAAATGACCTGTTGATTATTGTTTGATGCAAATAAGGCGTTGAGATTCCTTATCTGCAAATCCACTAGTATAAATTGCATGCGGTTTGTTTAGCTTTTAAAGTACCAATTAGCCCTATAGCGGCCATTTTCCAGTAATTCTATTTAAATTTTTTATTTATGTATAGTGACTTGTTATAATACAGCAATTGCACAAACAGGAAAATAATTTTAACTATAGAAAAAAAATCTATCTATGTATTTGTATATTTATTTATTTACTTTATTTTATTTACTTTATTTATTTTTATTATTCCCTGCATTAATGAAACACTTAATGAGGCTTTGTTGTTACAAAGAGGGGGGGGGGAGCATGCGGGTATGTGAACGTGGGCTGTCAGTATAGAAAACCAATCTAAACATGTGGCGTTAGCCTTTTAAATGCAGTGGTCGTTACATCATAAAATCTTTGTATAGAAGTCTTCTTTTGATTTGCATCAAACTCACAGTTAAAGATACTAGATCCTTTACTTACAAACAAACAAGCTTTAGCCATATTATATATATATATATATGTATTTCTGAAATTTTTAGAAAAATACATTAAAACATTATTTATTTACAACATGCCAAATCTTCTGTATTCATCTACATCAATTATTGGATAACTATGCCTATAAATTTAAAATACAAAGTAAAATAATGATAATAATAATAATAATAATAACCACTAACTTTTACTCAGACAAAAGAAAAATATATTGCATTCAAAACTGAATAAGCTAATGAATAAAATTCGTATTAATATTTGTTACTGAAATATATTTGTTACTATTTTTTGTTTGTTGCTGAAAAATAAAACTACTTTAGATATAGAAAAGTATTCTTAGAACCAGAAACTGCACAAAACAAAAAGAAAATTTCCAAACGATAATCACTTTTTTAATGACGTTCAATTTGTCGTCTTTTAATCAATAATGGAACGCGTTAAAATATCAATGTCATTTTTAAAAACGGATAAAATTCTATCTTTTAAATTACTGAAGAAAAATAATCAATCATTTATCATTACATTTTATAAAAATTATATCTTGAAATATCACACCGAAATATGATACCCTTTTCAAATTAACCTCAATATTTCAAAAAAGAAGCTTGCTTTAAATAACCTCATACAAAAATAATTAACATTCATTAAAATGAATTTTTTATGATCAGAAAATATTTTTAATTAATACGCCTCCTTAATGTGTTAATTAAAGTGGAAATTAAAATCTTAATATCTAATTGAGTTTTAATTAACCTTTCAGAATAAAGGTTAAGAACAAACGCTGGAACCGAATAAGGAAATAAGTAAAAACTGATACGTAAATGTTTCTTTTTTTCTCATTTTAAGTTGCATCTGATTATCAATGTTGTTATATGAGAACGCACTTTTTATCGTAATTCATATTACATGATATCTTTCGAAATAAGATTGAATTATTTCTTATTATCAATCTTGATAACAGTCATAAAAAAATCAACTTTTAGCATTAAATTTATCTATTAATTTGAAATTTTATAGATTACCATTAGAAATATCTAATAAAAGCAATGAAAAAAAAATTTTTATACATTAAAAGTTCATATAGGCTGAAATATATGTGAATAATTAAAGTATATCACATTTTGTCAATAAAAAATATATTGTAATAATATTCCAGGACAGAACTGGAAGAGAGTACTCCAGGATGATTATTTTTTATTTTTTATTAGCAAGAAAATCACAGACGACATCCAAACATACGAATAAAATATTTACATTATGTACAAACCCCTTTTGGGTTTTCGTGCGCATTAAAAATGAACATTATAGAATTCTTAATTAAACACCGGCTGCAACATCTCGCAGCTAATAACTTGCAATCTACTAAAAAATAATTTTTTTCACTTCACTTTATAAATTGGCAAAATATCTAATGGTATTTTGCCAAGAATGGCGACAGCGCCCTCTATTTTTTTTAAAAAAAATAGGGAAAATGGCACAATATGATAAGCTATTTATCATATGTGTAGGTGTCAGGATTTAGCGAGTTATAATATATAAAACAACAATTACAACACTAGAGTACTGCTTTTATATTTCATTTTATGCTTTAGAATACCTGAATGCGCTTTTAATCTTTCATTGCGAACTTACTTAATAGAAAAAAAGAAAAATAAATACACATTTTTTATTAATATTGTTTGCAGTGCAGAAATAACCAAATGAAAACACAGAGCAAAAGTGACTGAACGTGCTTATACGTTATGAAAACGTATGAGCATATGAAAATAACCCAAAAGCAAAAGCACTAAAATATCTATAACAATCGCCATGTTTTTGACATTTTTAAATGGGAACTATTACGCTTAATAGGCATGCATCTTACTTTCACATTTAAAAAATATAATATAGTTATATATATAATATGAAGTAATAAACTATTTATTATAATATTTAAAAACTTGCTTTTCCCGCGCAACATGTATGCTACCTACAAACCTAACATGATTCTCTGAAAAATCTCAAAAATAAAATCATTGAAAAATTTCTGTTTCTTTTTTTTTTCCATAAAAGTCTTTTTTTTTTTTTAATTTTTTCCATAAAATAGTTTTAGAAAATATTTTTTTTTTCCGGTGCTATATTAAAAAGTCTTAATTAAATTAAATTACTAAAAACAATTGTTTCCTAAAATTTGATGAAATTAAATGACCACATAACCATACATAACAGAATTTCTATAATCAATAAATGTATTTGTAAAATAAATAAAGAAGTAAAAAAGAAATAACGTTCATTTTATAAACGAAAAAAAAAAAAAATCTAAATTATATATATATATATATTTATGTGTATGTGTGTGTGTATTATATTGGCTTTAAAAAATTATTTAGAATATCATTTTAAAAATGTTTCTTATTATGATAATTTCGATTTCGAATAACATATGGTGATGCCACCGCCCATCTGATTCCGAAAACACAATACTGGCTAAAAAATCTTCCTAAAAATCTTCCTAAATATGACATTTTAAGCTTATGTTTTAACACAAAAAGTTAATATCTTTTCAATTCCTTTAATAAGATGTGTATTTCAATTGTATTAGATTATTGTTGCGTCGTTAAAAGGCAACGGAATTCTTTCTCACTGCATCTTAATTTTTATAAAGTCATAAACACATATATATCTGAAAAAAAGATTAATACAACTGTTGGTGTGGAATTTTAAAGCATTAAAATTTGGTAATACAAAAAACACTCAATAAATGTTTTGGGAGCAAAAAATAAATTAAGACACTTTATTAATGTTATGATTTTCATGCTGCACTTGTGCATCTTTTTATTTATTTTACTTTATTTTATTTTTTATTTATTTATTTGCTTATTTTCATGAAAGATTCTGCTTATTTATTTGACGCTAAACAATTGTTTCGCGATTTTACATACTTTCAGATTTGCTTAGAAATTCTTTTTTAATTTAAAATAAATAAAACTGGATGGTCCACCAGTGACAGATATATTCTGTTCTCAAAACTGGTTGATATAATGTGGCGGGTGGCAAATACAGACCTAGCAATTAGTATAGAGATTTCGTGGTTTTCTCCCAATCTCGCGTGAATACTGGATAAGATCACCTCGAAAGATCCCCCTTCCCCCCAGACACACACTAGGGGCATTCCATCGTGTTCTATGCATTTTGTGTAGACAATCAGACTAAATCGATGCTCAATCCAACAATCTTCAATTTGTATTTGATAATAAAATAACTCAAAACATTAGGCAGAAATTAGTTTTTAGTTTTAGCATTTAGACATTTGAACTGAGCAAAAACTTATTTAGAACAATAGTTGTATGTATGCGAAAACAAATCAAAACAAAACAAATAATTATTATAATAATAAAATTTTTCTTTCCTTTCGAAAGATTTTATGTTAAAAATCTTTTAAAAACATTATTTTATGAACAGTACATAATTAAGTATCTTTTTGTACTGATTTAAAGATTCTATATTAAGCTTATAAATTAACTTTTGCAATGAATTATTAAAGAATTCGTAAATTGAAAAAAAAAAAAAATGGATAAATAAAACTTTTAAAAGGAAAAGAAAAAAAGAGACAAAATTTATGTATGTGTCAAAAACCCATTTAAGTTTTACCATGCGTGTAATTAAAAGTCTAGTTAATCATTTTCTAAATTACGGGCAAAAAATTATTTTCCAGTTACTGGTATTTTCAATGTAAATTTAGTGTTTTTCAAAATACATTTAAAATTTGCAATATTTGAAAGACCTATTAAATATTTTAAATCATATAATTTAAACTCACACAAGTACATTATTTTTTGTAAAACTATATATATCATTGATAATATTTAAAAATTCGATAATTTAAAAATTAATTTTAATCAATTACATTCTAAAAAATTCACCGTTACATTACACGTAAAAATAAAGTTATGTCCGTTAAAGTTATGAATTACACTTCAAATAAAGGACCCATTAATAAGGGATCAATGCTCAGAATTTTGCTGCAATTTGTTACAAATACCGATACTAAACATTTTTATCGAAGAAGGTAGCTGCTCGTATAATTTATGCTAAACTCCCCGAATATTACTCTTTTTTTTTTTTACAGAGTGTACCTATTCTTCATTTCTCTACGCTTTTCATTAAGAAAATTCAATCATTTGTAAGATCCATTCCACCAATCATTCGAAATTATCATTACTACTAATAATAGCAGGAGACTTGGCGTTGGAATATTAAAACAGGAATAAACTACTACGTCAGAAACGCCAAAGAAAAATTATTGAGGTGCATACAGCTGTTTCGGTAGCCTAAAGCGTACCGTCATCAGTGCAAAAAAATAATTCTGAATCTGGAGAAGTACTCGTATATATAGGAGAGGGACCGGATTTAGTTCAACCAATAGGATTACGGAAGAGGTGGGGAGTGTGGCCAATAGGAATTAAGGAATGTGTAGCTGTGTAAACAGTAGAAAAATTAAGGAAATGTGGACTGAATGTAAAATTTCCAACAATCAGACAAATAGGGAACAGCGAAATCACAATTTACAAGGTTTTTAAAATTTTTATAAATATGAAAAGCTTCAAAGAAATCGAGTTCATGAATGGATTTAGGTCTGCAAATTATTTTAGCTGAATTAAATTTAAAATTATGATTTTCCTCCCAGCAATGTTTAGAAATAGCCGATTTATTGGTTTCTTGTTTCGCTGTTCCCTATTTGTCTGATTGTTGGAAATTTTACATTCAGTCCACATTTCCTTAATTTTTCTACTGTTTACACAGCTACACATTCCTTAATTCCTATTGGCCACACTCCCCACCTCTTCCGTAATCCTATTGGTTGAACTAAATCCGGTCCCTCTCCTATATATACGAGTACTTCTCCAGATTCAGAATTATTTTTTTGCACTGATGACGGTACGCTTTAGGCTACCGAAACAGCTGTATGCACCTCAATAATTTTTCTTTGGCGTTTCTGACGTAGTAGTTTATTCCTGTTTTAATATCATTACTACTCTTTATTGCAACAAAATATAACCTTTTCATCGACTTACTGTTCTTGTAATAATAAATAAATAAATGAGGGGCAAGCATTTAAACCGTGTTTTCTCAAAAAGAAAAAAAAAAAGTATACATATCTTCCTAAATTTTTTGTAATAGATTGCAGCACAATGTGCTGGTAAAAGTATTGCCTACTCACTGTGCTGTAATTTTACAATGTGCAGTAAAATAAATTTGCTGCGATTACTACCCACGTGTGCTGTAATTTTCACAGTATGCTTTAAAAATATTTCCTGCAATTATTATACATGCGTGCAAGGAGTAATCCACTAAATATCTTCTTTTTCTTTTTTTTTTTTTTTTTTTTTCCATATATAATTTACTTTACTTATTTTTTCAGGCGGAGCAAACTGTCTTGGATAGCCTGGGATTCGAACTCATAATCTCCTATTTTAGAGGCCAGCACTTTGCCAATAGTACCGTTGGGCTCACAATGACTTTTTTTTTTTTTTACAAAAACAGATAAGGTCAATATCAGCACTGATTGGTTTGTAAATCATGTCATATGCACCAAAAATTTTATACCGATTTACAGCACAATGGGAAGTAACCAGTCTTCAATTATTTTTACAGAATTAGCTATAAAAATATACAGCAACTTATGCTGTATTTATGTTAAAAAAGTGCTGTAAGAGTGCTAATAATACATCTAAACAATTAAAAAAGTTCTAATAATACATCTAAACAAACGATAATTAGGTTTTAAACTTAGTCATTTCTTAATTTCTTAGTTTTCGTGTTGTCTGGAAAATTGTCGCCGAAGGAGAAAACACGGTTTGAATGTTTGCACCTCAAATAAGGCAGTTGAGATGAGTTAAGTGGGTTTTATGTCACACCGGATTCATATAGGATTCACTCATAAGAATGGTCGGGAGACATACCACCACAAGTTTGATACTCCACGGAAGGGATAACTCCCCCGGTCTCAGTGTATCAGAGCATATTTCTTGTGTGATGTTTATCTTCATAAACCTTCTATTCTAACCAATCTTAAAATGGAATTTCATTTTTAAAAAAATCAACATTTTATTTGTTGTAAAGATATTTAGAAAATATGCGATCTGATGTCCAATAAATAATCCCTGAAATTTCACAAATGAATTTTGTCGCAGATTTTTATTTGAATAAGCTTGTCTTTAGATATTCTAAATAAAAACAGATATTGCTTAGTGAAAAATAGAAATTTCATTTTTTTTTTCTTTTTTTTTTACTATACATGAACCTTGGTGAAGATATCCAAGTCTTTTTTATATAAAATAATACTTTAAAAAATACAAATTTTAAAATAACCAGAAATAATTAAATTTTGTAACATTTTATTTCATTTGTTTATATATCTGTTTATAATTTTGTTTTTATTTTCATTTATTTACTTATTTGTAATATTTGGCCAATTATGCAATCTAAAGGCGTTACGTTTTTAAATACATTTTTAATTAAGAATTCCTTTCTATCAATGTGGTATTTTTGTGCTTGATACAAGTAAAAAAATTAAATAATTTAAAATGGATCGTTTTACTTTTATACTTTACACATAATATTTATAACTGAATTTTTAAGAAGAAAATCATGTTATACTCGTAATGAGTAATTTGTAACCTTGATATTTAAAAAAATATTTTTGTATAGTTATTTCTAATGAGAGATATGGGATCTTACTTTTATTTTCTTTTTTGTATTCTTATAAAGCAACAGAAGTGTTGTAATTACAATATACATTATGTCAGCCAATTTTGGTCAATACCTCCACTTTAGAATATTACAAAGTTATTTCGTAACGCTCGTATGCATTCGTATTATATTTAACTCACATATTTCAAGTTAAAAAAAATTAGCTGTAGTTTGTTGATTTTTTTAAAAACAATAATGGTTATAATATCTAAATGTGCACCTCTTGTTTTGGTCATTATAATAGTTTCCATTTTAGAAAAATCGCAGAAAATAAAATTTGCGTTCATCATAAAGTCGTCTGGTTCAGAGATTTCAACAGAATCTAATAAAGGAAATTTAAACACAATAAATTAATAAAACTTAAATAACAGTAATGTTACAAAGGATAAAATCTTTGTTTACGTTAACAGATTGTTGCATTGAAAATACATGTTAAGTCACTGGAAAAATAATTGTAAACTGTTTGCTTAGGAGAGTCACAATGATCCTTATCTGGTAAACGACTTTGGAAACATAAACTGACAAATAATAGTAATTTAAGGTTGATAAATTATAGAAGTTTAATTTCAGATAAAATAGGTTTAATAAGCCTTTTATAAAATAACTTATCAGTTTTTACCAATACGCTTTACTAAGATTATCAAAGAATCTATATGTTCCCGAATGATTTTAATTGAAATCATCACTTTGAACCGTTTATTACGGAAAGACGGCGAGACAAGTTGTTGATTACTGTTCCTGAACAAGCGATACTCGTCATTTGCATGGTATATAACATTATTTTCTTAACATTTTTGGTCCGAATAAAATTTTGTTTGGAGGATATTCATCGAACAAAGTGCATTCATCGTCTAGAAACTGTCGGCTTATTTACGAACTGTTTACCACAGGTGTGTGTAGGGATGGGCGGGCGGATTTTGGGGTTAAAGGTGATTGATTCTGCTAGAGTCTTAGAAGCGAAATGTGGTGGGATCAATCTAGGTGGTCCCTAACTATAATCCTGCGAGTTTTGATAAACGAAGCACAAAAAACTTCAAACAGCAAAGCGAACGAACGCAACCCGAGTCTGCATTAATTCGACATTTCTTGTCTACCAGCTTTGTAGATAGTACCTCTCAGATATTGGTGTGGATTAATCACAGACCTACACTTATGTTTGTGAAAATTGCAACACCATTGAGGGATTATGCAAATTGAACCAAACTTACAGAAAATGTAAAGAATTACGCAGCGATTGCGCATGGGTAGAACGAGAACCGACTCCTTATCAGTCGCTTGTTCCAGGTATATAAAGGTTTGTAAAGGCACGTTGAAATCTGTTTATCGTCCTCTGTCTGCGGTAAACGTTTCATTGGTGGTCAATATTTCTCGTCAAAAGCGGACAGTGTCATACCAACAACTAACGGAGTTCGTACGAGGCCGCATCGTTAGAATGCGAGATGGTAGATTTTCATATCGAGAAATCTAAGCCCGCACGCAGTAAATGCCACATCAGTGATGAGTGTTTGGAAGAAATGGACAGAGTAAAATCAAACAAGCCGAAAACAGGGCAGTGGGGCACGAAATAGAACAAAACGGCACGAGGTGACAGACATCTCATCCGCATGGCTGTGACAGACCGTACAGCCTCCTCTCGTGTATTAGCATAACGTTGGAGCACGGCTACATGTGTTTTGTTGTCTAGCTCAACGGTTCTTCGCCGTTTTCTGCAGTATGACCTGCGTGCAAGGGTTCTTCTACGCAGGATTCTCCTCTCGCTTAATCGCAGGCGCCTCCGACTTTAATGGGATCAGTAACACAGCACGTGGCGTGCCCAGTGGCAACAAATTGTTTTCTCTGATGAATCACGCTACAGTCTGGAGTACAATCATAGGAGAGTACGCGTCACATATTACAGGGAGGAACGTCTGCTCCCACAGTGTGTAATTCAGCGTCATACTGCACAAAAGCCTAGCATCATGTTGTGGGTATAATTGTCGATCCAATCTAATGCATATTGCGGGTAACCTCAACAGTGATCGCTACATAAGGGAAATTTTGCAGCCACCAGTCCTTCCTATTCTTAGACGCATTCCGGATGATGTATTTCAGCAGAATAATGCCCGTGCACATGTTTTTTAGGCTGCACAAGCCTTCTTCAGTGCACAACAGGTTTCGCTTCTTCCATGGCTTGCTTATTCCCCGGATATATCGCCCGTCGAGCATCTCTGGGATTTCATTGGTCAGCGACTCGCTCGTACAACTGGTGGGGCGCACAGTAAGATTGAACTTTGGCGTCAAGTCGAAGCCATCTGGAATGTTATTCCCCAGGATTACATTCAGAACCTGTATGATTCAATGTCACGACGCGTACACACTCTCATCGCTAAGCGTGGTGGACACGCAAAGTATTGATTTCAGACATTTTTTTTTTTTTTTTTGGTCTTGTACATTTGATCGTTAATTTGTGCTACTATCAGCAATATGTGGAATAAATTTCATTAATTTCTGGCAATTCTTTCATGGTGTTGCAATTTTCCGAATATGAGTGTATTATAACAGTGGACGGAACAATGGCAACCTTTTTTGTGTAGCAAAGATTACTCATAAAAAACTCACGTGACACAATGACTACGGTTACATTGACTACAGTAAGCCAAACTGGCCAATACTGAAATTTTCTCGCCAAGCTCTAAACTCCACTTTCTTCCTCTTATTGACAACGTCTTTCCTTATTTTTGAAAGTTCATTATTTTATTAAGATTTTTATTAAAATTTGTATAAAACGGATTTTATTACAAGCAATGGTTGTTAGATATTTTGTAAAATGTTTTGTAAAATGTTTTGTAAAAGGAGGAGCTAAAACATTTCACTGATAAGATTTTTTATATTTTACTAGTATATAACCCCGTCAAAAATGACGGAATGTGAGCGATAAATCTTAAAAACAATGTTTAGACCATGATGGGGAACAACTATAGTATTTCCCCACAGCTGAATTTGGCGATTTATTTTTGGCGATTATGGCTAAACCATAAATCTAAAAATTATAAATCATATAGCATAAATGATAAAATCATAAGCTAAATCATAAATCATAAAATCATAAATTCAAAATAAATAGCATGCAGACTGCCATATTATATCGCAAACAGTTCAGAACGACATCGTTATCGTTCAAATCGGCGCCAAAGAAAAATCGCCAAATTCTGCTGTGGGGAAATATTATAGTTGTACCAATTTTCGTTCTGAAATTTAAAAAAAAAAAACAAAAAAAAAAAAAAAACATTTGCACTCCGGAAGTGCAGACAGAAGTGAAAACGCGAACAATTACGTTTGTATTTCTTGAATCGTAAGGAAATATTTTATTGTGCAGGAAATACTTTTAAATGCAGTGTTTTTTTATTCATTAATATAAACTACTACTACAAAAATTATATTACAATTTCATTTAATGCGCTAACGGCAATAGAGACAGTGTCCGGAGATGAGAGAAGTTGTGTAGAGTCGCACCAGATTGTAAAAACGTGAGAAAAATGGTGGCTTTGACCTTTCTCACGGTTTTGTGAGGTCTAACTGCAACGTTTCCGGCTGCAATCTTTAAGAGACAGTGTCCGGAGATGAGAGAAGTCGTGTAGAGCCGCACCAGATTGTAAAAACGTGAGAAAAATGGCAGCTTTGGGCTTTCTCACAGTTTTGTGAGGTCTCACTGCAATAGAGACAGTGCCCGGAGATGAGAGAAGTCGTGTAGAGCCGCACCAGATTGTAAAAACGTGAGAAAAATGGCGGCTTTGGCCTTTCTCACTGTATTGTGAGGTCTAACTGCAACGTTTCCGGATGCAATCTTTAAGAGACAGCGTCCGGCGATGAGAGAAGTCGTGTAGAGCCGCACCAGATTGTAAAAACTTGAGAAAAATGGCGGCTTTGGCCTTTCTCACGGTTTTGTGAGGTCTAACTGCAATAGAGACAGTGTCCGGAGATGAGAGAAGTCGTGTAGAGCCGCACCAGATTGTAAAAACGTGAGAAAAATTGGCGGCTTTGGCCTTTCTCACTGTTTTGTGAGGTCTAACTGCAACGTTTCCGGCTGCAATCTTTAAGAGACAGTGTCCGGAGATGAGAGAAGTCGTGTAGAGCCGCACCAGATTGTAAAAACGTGAGAAAAATGGCGGCTTTGGAATTTCTCACGGTTTTATAAGGTCTAACTGCAATAGAAACAGTCTCCGGAGATGAGAGAAGTCGTGTAGAGCCGCACCAGATTGTAAAAACGTGAGAAAAAGGGCAGCTTTGGGCTTTCTCACGGTTTTGTGAGGTCTAACTGCAGTAGAGACAGTGTCCGGAGATGAGAGAAGTCGTGTAGAGCCGCACCAGATTTTAAAACAATATACAGTATATAATTATTAACACGTCACATTAGCAAGTTAATTGTAGGATACATTATTTGTATCATACAAGGATGGAAAGCGTCAGGTGACGGTGACGTGAGTTCAATGATTTTTGTTCACCCAAAAGTTTTCACTTCAAATGGAAAGCATCAGGTGACGATGACGGGAATTCAATGATTTTTGTTCGCCCAAAAGTTTTTACTTCAAATGGAAAGCGTCAGGTGACGATGACGGGAATTCAATGATTTTTATTCACCCAAAAGTGCTCAACGCGCTTAAAGAAGTTTTCACTTCAAAAATTGTACCCGTTCAATAAATATCAATGACAATAAAAAAACTGCTGGTTGACAAAAAATATAGGCCCGACAACGCAACAGCAACAACACATCCCAGTGCTCTATTAAATGCTCTATACGCAGCGAAATATGACGTCACTGACCATCCGTGGATGCAAGAAAATTATTTCCTATGTTAATCGCCCATTGGATTTTTTTTCTTTAATTATTAAAAATCGAGGATAATTATTTCCCGATTTTAATCCTCATATTTGGGTATATATATGTATTAGTTATAATGTGCATGTGTTAGATTGAGTTATTTTGCTGTCAAATTGACAAAATTTTAATTTTAAATTTCAAAACTCTGTTGTCCTTGACGTTTTTGTATTTGGCGATCAAAAACGTACTACGAAAATATACATGCCAGATGTATATTTTCGTAATATGTATTGTACGAAATATTGTTTCATATTATTCATTACTCTCGTAATATAAGTTTTAAAAATAACTATGATTTTTGAAAGGAATTAAATTATATTCGCCAGGTAATTTGGCGATATATTAATAGGCAAGCATAAAATTTGTTGTCCCTTTTTAACATATAAATTATGGGAGTAGAGATTTGAGAATGGTATCATTCGAAAGGTATGGTTAGCCGGAAGGTGCGAATACAAATATTATTTTCTTACGATGTCAAGAAGGTATTTAAAAATACATTTATTTTTTATGCATTTTCCCCCATTTTTCCCTTTTATACACGTATTCACGGAGTAATATTAATAGGAGTTGAAGGTCCAATGGGAAAAAGCTACGAAACTGTGATCTAAATTTTTGGTAAATATTGAGGGCGCCACTTGTCATTCCTCCCTACCTCGGCGCGGATATACTGTTGTTTTCAATAGAATTTTGCTAGAGTACATTTAAATTTTTTTTTTTAAGCAATTTAATTTCTTTGTAAGTTCTTAAAACTGCATAATTCAGATGTTTCAAATAAATGCTTCATTCCTAGTTGTAAAACAGGCTACGATATTGCTAAGAAAAAAAAAAAAAAAAAAAGCCCTAGGAGAAAAATAAAGTTCGAGTTCGTGTTTTCTGCACCTAAAGTAAGTTTATTATTTTTTTCTTTACAAAATTTCATCCATTCTCCTTCCTCCCAATTCTCTGTTTTAGCTAGCTTCGGTTCATAAGAATCGTCATTTTTTAAAAGCTTTCTTTCAAAGTAAAATTAGTATAAAATGGCTCTTAAAAAAAACATGTTGGTTAGAATACTCTATTTAATGAAATTTGCTTTCAATCGAAATTTTTTCAGCTTGACATTATTTTTAAAAAAATAATTAAAGCGAGACATTTCCCCATTGAATAACATTGCGGAAGCTGGAGAGAAGGAAGGATTGCACGCTGGCGCCATCTGTAAACATTAGAAAACAACATCACAAAATTTCAGCGTTACTTTCTTCTCCTGTCTTTTTACTCCGTGCACGTATTCCTTTACATTAAAAAATACCTAAAAGAAGAAAGTTGTTGAATCTGGCAATTTCATAAAGCTCAAATAAAACCATAGACACAGTAATTTGTATAATGTAGCATCACTATACGCAAGCGAAGTGATGACGTCACTGTCTGTCCATGGAGCCATGAAAAATATTTTCTATGTTAATTGTCCATCGGATTTTTTGTAAAAAATTATTAAAAAATAACGGAAATTATCTGCCGATTTTAATTCCGATATTTGGGTATAGTTCTATATAAGTTACTGTCTACATGTGTTTGATTGAGTTATTTTTTCCGTAAAATTGATAAAATTTTAATTTAAAATCACAAAAATCCAGAAAAAAAAAATGGAAAACTTCCAGTTTCGAATGTAAACATAAACATTTCATTTCAAAGGGTGTTATTTAAACAATAAATATTCAACTAATATACTAAATAAAAGGAAAATGGATTTGTTACTAACTGCTGCATGTATAAGTAGACGATACGGAAAAAATTCCGATTTCCGTTTTTTGATGAATTTACATGTTTTGAGCTTTCTTTACGTTTCAATTGACTGAAATTGGCTACTTATTTTTTAAAAAATGTCTTTATTGCTAGATTTTGTGGGTAGAAGAAGCAAGTAGAAGATACACAAAAACTTCTGATTTCCGGTTTTCGATGAATTTACACGTTTTGAGATTTCCTTGCATTTTAATTAAGTGAAATTGACTACTTATTTTTATTTTTTAAAAAGTGGATTTATTATTCTTTCCTCTGCATATATAAGTAGAAAATATAAGATTCAGAAAAGTTTTAGATTTTCGGTTTTCGATAAAGTTACACGTTTTGAAATCTCCCGAACTCAATTCGACCATTTTTGAAAAATATCTTTTTTTTTTTTTTTTTTTTTCCTTTTTTTGTTCAAACACTGTACTTTATGAACCAATCGAATTAATTTAACAGAATTTTATACTTGGTTGGGCCTTGGTTTGACATGGTATCTATTAGCTTCTGGGCTGTATCACACAACAAGGGGCGTTTTCGCGTTGCGATTTTCTCTCATTTCAGGAAAGGCTAACATCTACAAAGAGAAATAGTTATATTAAGTAAAACTCTGCTGATTCAGTTAGAGTGAATATCGGCAAACAATTATCGCAGCTGTGTTGCAATTGCATTCCGTTTAGGACAAGGCAATAACTTTGCTTTGCCTCGCTTTGCAAAAAATATGGTCGAGTTTCGACCACTGGGCGATACTAGTATATATAAATATATATATATATATATATTTTTTTTCTTTTCTTTTTTTTCCGCCAAGGATGACCGATATCAAATCTATTCCGCTGCAACATATTAGTATCTTATATCAGATACTTTATTTAGACATTTGAAAACAAATTTCACTTCAAATTATGATAGAATATTTATCATTTTCCTTTTAATTAGTATATTAGTTGGATATTTATTGTGTAAATATCATCCTTTGAAATGAAATGTTTATGTTTTCAATGGAATATGGAAGTTTTTTTTTTTTTTTCTTTTTTTTTTTTTTTTATCTAGAGTTTTGAAATTTAAAATTCAAATTTTATCAATTTTAGAACAAAAACTACTTAATCTAACGCATGCACATGATAACTAATACATATCTAAACTTAAATATGGGGATTAAAATCGGAAAATAATTTCCCTCGATTTTTAATAATTTTTTACGAAAAATCCATTGGGCGTTTAACATAGGAAATATTTTTCTTGTATCCACGAGCGGCAAGTGACGCCATCACTTCGCTTGCGTATTTAAAGTCCTCATAATAAGAAAAAACGATTCACTTCATTTTACCAAAATACTCTTTTTTAAGACTATCGTAGATCCTGTTTTCAAATTTTCTAACTAACTATCCGATAACTACAGACACTCCATGCTAACCCAAATTCACCTCTACTCGATACCTCCAACCAGCTATCTCACCCACAACATCGCCAAAATATCCAGGATCCAGCTAGGGACTTTCTCATTCTCAACCGAACATTTTACCTTGACTCGACATTATCACCTTAAACTACTCTACTTTCAATACTCATTTCAACTGGTGACTTTTAGTTGCCCAACCAAACATTCTATCCAAACTATCATTTTACACTAATTTCAAAACTAAAATCAACTGGCGGCATTTACGTACTAAACTCGACGTCAATCATACCTTACAATGTAAACAAACAATAAAGTTTGATAAAAATATTTAAAGGCTTTAATGCGTTTTTACAAATATTTTAAGATTTTTAAGGCTTTAATATGTTTTAGAAATATTTTAAGCGTTTTTTTTTAATGAAACAGTCAAAGAGTCGTTCATTCGGAATTAAAAAGTTGTCCATTTGGAATTTGTATTTTCTGAATGCAACAGTTTTGGTTTGTTTTTATTTGATATTGCATTGTTTATAATCGTGAAGTTACATTATTCTATTTATAGGTTCTTGTTTATAATAGCCAGTGATCCGTTATATTTAATTTAGACATTTAAACATTACAATTGAATAGTTTTTCAAGGTTTTATAGGAAATAAATAAGAATATGTGCGATACAAAACATGTATGAAAATGATATGTATGTTTCCAAAGTTGAATTAAACAAACGGAAAAAAATGGCTGCCAAAAGTTTCTGTTTTGAAGCGGTACTAACCGGATTCGTTCATGACAGATGAGGGTCTTTATATATATTAATTATTTCGTATTTATTATTTAAAAGCTGGTGTTTATTATTTAAATACTGAAAATGCAATGTTTTACACAAATTTTGCTTGCTATATCTTTTAATAATAATAATTATTATTATTATTATATTCCAAACAAGTTAACGCCAATAGTGAGATAAATGCCAAAAAAATTAACCTTTTCAATATACTCAGCTGTTTCATTTTTGCCACACTTTCATATATTTCAGTAATAAAATAATGCTCTGTTCATTGTTATAATAAGACTATTGGTTTAATACGCAGGGAAATATCAACACTATCGTAACAATATGTACGGTTTAGTAGTTGTAAAAAAAAAAAAAAATAAATAAATAAAAAAAATCATACAGGGTTTACAGCAGATAGTTTATTTTCCTTTGGAAATCAGTTCGAGCAAAAATTACAGTTTATTACTTGAACGATGCTAGGATGCAGACTTTTAAATTGCATCCACATTTTTATTGATCCCTATGTAAAATTTTAAATATATAGCTTACGAAATTTCTTATATGTAATTTAATTTATAAACTAATCAACTGCATCATTCAGAAATCTTCTTCACTAACACTTTACAAAACAATTTGTTTAACAAATAACATTATATAAATAAATAAATAAATAAAACCAAATAAAATAATATTCAGCAAATTTAATCACTTTTCCCATTATATTATTTGGAATTAAACAATTTCTTGTCTTCTTTTTTCTCCTCTTCATTCTTTTTAAATATTCAGGTATCTCAGTTACAAAATGTAACTCATGTATAAAGAAATTCTAACAATTTCGCGGGGGGGGGGGGGGGAGGTGGGGATCAAGCATGAAAAAAAAAATTAAACGTTGGTGTTCATGTAATATTTTTCAGTTTATTAAAAGTTTAATTTTAGTCGCTCAGTATGTATCTAGATAAATAAATTTCATAAACGCTTTAAACATAATAACGTCTGCAAAACAGATTATCACTTTATCGTCCGGGGCAATCAATTAACATTTCTAATGCGTATACGCATTTCAAGTAGCCGCTGTTTATCTGTAAGATGCTTGTACAATAAATTGATATAATACTGAGATGTCTATCGACACAAGAGAGCTTCGCGAATCTCTTTAACGATAAATCTCTAGATTAAGTCTAGTTAATGAGATTCTATATGTATGAGGTTTCAACGTCTTTAGTAAAACTATGGTAGAGGATTTTGACATTTATATGGGAGATTGATGTAAATTGATACACTAAGCTAGATTCAATTACATATTCTGAAAGCTCAAATTTAATTATTTTCCACAATGCATCTAGACATATCATTTAATAGTCAGGTGATTCTTACGTATCTAATAACTGAAAACTGTACATTTACATACAATATTTATGTTTTAAATTTTGTAAAGTACTTAGAAAATTAACTCCAATTTCCACGAGTATAAAATTATATTTCCTAGACACACAAGAATATCAACTGTTAAACTATTTAATATAAATACGGAAATGGCAAGATAAAATTTAATTATTTCAATTAAATATCTTTTACAAGTTTCAGCATGAAAATGACCTCTGACACCATTTCAGCATATTCTTATGTAAAATGATCTCCTGAATCCGAATATGACGCTCATTTTTCCCTATCATCCATCGTTTTTTCGGAATGGCCCCTATTTTATCATTTTTTGGTGATTTATGGCTATAAATTTCATTTTTAGGAAGAAAGAGTATTATTTTTACCTTTAAATATCTTCTGAGGGGCTACAGAGTTGGACAATTCTTAAACATGGACATTTGCGCCAAAGGAAAAATTTTTGGGGGTATTTACCACTGAAATTATGTATTTTTTTATAATTCTTATAATTTTTAAATCTGTTATTAAAGTTTTTTTTTTTTAACTTTATATATATATATATTTATTTATTTATTTATTTATTTATTTATTAGGTGTTAAATTAATTATTTTTCATTCTTCAAATCAAATTCATGGTCATAAAATTATGGAACAGGGAAAGAAATTGAAGTAGGGGGTGGTGTATCTTTAAATCTGAGGGTGGCTGAGCAAAATGGGAGTCATATTCGGATCCAGGAGGTCGTTTTACATAAGAATCAGTAAGAATTGTATCAGATCCCGATTTTTTTTTTTTTTTTTTTGCAGAGCGGTGCTATTAATATAGGTAAAGCACATATTGAATGCATCATCGTTAAACTGTATATTTACGAAAGAACTAAAGAAAAATGTTTAGATATATATTCATATGAAAGTAAAAAAAAATCAGAGTGATTTAAGAAAAAAAAGTATTAAAGTTTAAACACATTGTGTTTCGTTTGGTCCCCTAATATCTTAAATGAATATGAACAAAAACGTAGGTAACTAAGGTAATAATACAAGCTTTCTCTTCATTAAAAGTATAAATTTTGTTTATACGTGTCTCTATTTGAATAATGATAATATATTTTTATTTATTTTGTTAAACACGATTTAGTTACCGAAATCATCCTATATTCTATTAACGAGACTCGTCCATTTTTTTTTTTTGTCTTTTTAATAAATATTTTTGCTGTTGTCTTCTTGAAAATATATTTTAAATACAGGACATCTTGCTCTATATTTTGGGATACCGTTTAGTAGAAGTGACATTATTTTTGAAAATCAAAATGTAAGAATAACAAATTTTTGTTTTTACGTTACAGGGTAATTAATTAACGAAATAAAGATCAACTATTAGTAAAATATTTTTAATCTTACTTAATCTAAATAATTATTTTTTATTTTAAACACATTGTGTTTCGTTTGGTTCCCTAAGATCTTAAATGAATATGAACGAAAACATAGGTAACTAAAATAATAATACAAGCTTTCTCTTCATTAAAAGTATAAATTTTGTTTATGCGTTTCTCTATTTGAATAATGATAACATATTTTTATTTATTTATTTTGTTAAACACGATTTAGTTTCCGAAATTATCCTACATTCTATTAAAGACACTTGTTCATTTTTCTGTCTTTTTAATAAATAATTTTGCTGTTGACTTCTTGAAAATAAATTTTAAATACAGAATATCTTGCTCTATGTTTTGGGATACCGTTGAGTAGAAGTGACAGTATATTTGAAAATCAAAATTTAAGAATTAAATTTTTTATTCTTATGTTACAGTGTAAATAATTAACGAAATAGTTATTTAAAGATTAACTATTAGTAAAATATTTTTAATTTTAATTTAAGTTTTTCATCGATATTAACACAATTTAGAAATATCTAATACTTTTCAAAATGCACGTCACGAGGCATTGTAGAATGAGTACATACACAAAACTTTAACAAGGTGTTACATGCCATTCGATCGATTTTTAAACTAGTGGATCTGCAGATCAGGAGCCTCAACGTCCTATTTGCATCAGACATTTTTCAATAGGTCATTTTTATTTATTTCTTATTATATAATAGTATATATTGATTCGATCGACTTATTACCATAATCAGATACATTCCTGAGGGGGACTGCCGCCCCCCTCAACCCCCAGCTGTATCTCTCTTTCTATACCTATTTATATATCATGTAAAGTGTTACGGAATTGTAAATAATTGCATTTATTTTTGTATAAATTTTTTCAAAGAGGCTTAGTAAGTCGATAAAATGCTAATTTTGTGCATTTCTAGTCGTTTTAGCGTTAAAATAACCTAATTTTCCTTTAAAAACGAATTGAAAAGCTTCAATAAGGGAAGAAATGGATTTGGCGCCAAATTTGGCGACTGTTTCCCTCCTTGGCGATTTTTTCCTTGGCGAGAAAATCCTTATTAGGGATATACCAAATATGGAAGCTCTAATCTCATTGGCTGATGAGATACGATAATTTTCCAGAACAGTCTGTGTTCGATAGAATAGTATAAAAGGAGCATTTTTTCAGCCAAGGCTTCCAATCTCAGACCTGTGTCGGTTTCGTCAAATGCTTGCTTTGCTTTGAGCCTCTTTGAATGAGACTTGCTTTATGTGTTATTGCTAAACAGTTTGTACTGTTGTTTAGCTGTTAACGGCTGTTGTTTAAGCTATGTTTACTGGTTGAATTGAAGCTGATACTTGGTTTATAGACCTGTATTCTTCTGGAATTTCTGTGAATAAATCACTGAATTTTTGCAAGTTTCGCCTTTCATTCTCGGACAACTTACAAACCCCCAAGTACGCAACAATATGCATTCTTATTAAACGACGGTTTTGTATTATTTCCCGGAAATTCATAAATACCGAATTTCATACAAAAAAAATTACATAGCATATCGGAAATATTTTGCGAAGCCTTTAAACTAATTATCAATTCTATGCCCACAATTTTCAACATGAAAACAGGCTTTTAAAATTCTAATAAAATTTCATTATATTTGATGGGGTGTAACCATGTTAAAATACACTTTTAAGAAATACCGACTATACACCATAAAAGTACGAAATTCCTTTATGTATCCCGGAAAAGTAGCCACAGTCATTATAAACGCCAATAATAAGAATAAATCTAATAAATTATAACTCATTAATCTTTCAAACTAATTTGACATCATTTGGATGATTACAGTACATACTCGGAATTATTTTGTGTGGTCCCATAAATTATTTAGTCTATACATAATCTTTTTTTAGAGTAAACATGATTTTAAGCATCTTTATAATGTATGTTAACTTTATTAAGTTCAATTCAGCATAAACGCATTAAAGTGCGCGCTTAAATTAAAAATTCGTCCATATGCTCTAATGTTACGAAATTCTTTCGTGTGTCTTTGTAAACGAACCATAAACATTGTATACACCAGTAAAAACTATTCAGCTTATTTTGCGTTTAAAATTAATAATTGTTCCAAATTTAACATCGTTTGGATGACTAAATGACATTGTGAGAACACTTTTGTAAGGTCCTGTACATTAATTAGAAAGCTTAAGAGCACATATTTTCTTCAAGCAACATAAGTTTAAGCATCTTACTCACGTACTCTAGTTTCATTTTCTTCATTGCAAAGTAATGATATTAAAATGCGTTTAAGCGAAATTCACCCCATACGCCGTAATGTTAAGAATTTTGGCGTGTCCCTGTACACAGTTTATAAAAAATATAGCAATGAAAATTATACAGCTACTTATATGGAAAGCTGGAATGTGTGCGCCAATTTGCAAGTCAATCGAAGGATTTTTGCGGCCGCTATTGCGGTACATACAAATTCTTCCCATAGGCCGTAAGGATAAGAAAAATTTTGGCGTGTCCCTGTACACGAACAACAAAGGGAATACACACCTAACACTATACTGCTAATTCCGTTGGGCTCGTGAATATGTGTACCAAATTGCAAGTCTATAGCGTTATTTTTGGGGCCGCTATCGCGGTACATACAAAGTCTTCCCATAGGCCGTAATCATAAACAAAACTTTGGCGTGTCCCTGTACACGAACTACAAATGGACTGCACACCCAAAACTATACAGCTAATTTCGTGGGGATCATGAACATGTGTACAAAGTTTCAAGTCAATAGCGTGGTTTTTACGGCCGTTATCGCACGACAGACAGACAGACAGACGGACCGACGGAACCCAAAATCCTTTTGAGTCTCAACAGAGGGCCTCCACTGACGTTTCGGGAAAAATTGAAGTCAATAGCTTGATTTTTGCGGCGGCTATCGCGGTACATACAGATTCTTCCCATAGGCCGTAATGATAGAAAATCTTTGGCGTGTCCCTGTACACGAACTACAAATGGAATACACACCTAAAACTATACAGCTGATTCCGTTGGGCTTATGAACATGTGTACCAAATTGCAAGTCAAAAGCGTGATTTTTGTGGCTGCTATCGCGGTACATACGTACAAATTCCTCCCATAGGTCGTAATGATAAGAAAAACTTTGGCGTGTCCCTGTATACGAACTACAAATGGAGTACATACCAAAAACTATACAGCTGATTTCGTGGGGCTCATGAACACGTGTACCAAATTTCAAGTCAATAGCGCTATTTGTGCGGCCGCTATCGCGCGACAGACAGACACAGCCCAAAACCGTTTTGAGTCTCATAGTAGGGCCTCCAATGACGTTTCGGCAATAACCGGGTGTACCTAGTACTTATGAATAAGTTGTAAAAAGCTATTTTTTTTTATTTTATTGTATATTTTAACGTTTGATGCACTTCTTTAAATTAGTTGTATAACAGCATTTTAATACGTCGTTCCATGTGTTTAAATATGTATGAACGTTATGATCTTTAAAATATAATACACTTCGTAAATGCCAAAATACATTATAATGGCCAGTAATTGAAAATGTTACAATATATATATATATATATATATATTTTTTTTTTTTTACTTAGATCTATACAAAAGATTTTCTAGCTACTATCAAAAAGCATTTCTATGAAAAGTTTTTCAAAACACGAAAATTTTAGATTTTTACCTAAAAAACTTAAATATTAACTTAAATGAGTCTGTGCCACTTTTTTCTGAAATGTGTTATACAACCTTTGAAATGCACAAACAATCATTAATTTCACAGGAGTCGTACTCTCTGCCCTTTTTTTCAGGACACTCTCAAATATAAGAAATTTCTGCCTTTTTAGCCACCACTAATTTAATGCAGAAATTCTTCTGGATATATGTATAATAATGTGCCATGATTATACAGGTTAGAGTTTATTGCATAAAAACAGTGGTAGCAATAAATAAATAAATAAATAAACATTCCTGAGAGTGTCCTGAAAAATTGGCGGAGAGTACGACCCCTGATTTTGAGATTTAGAAACTTATCTTCAAATATTATGGTGGATGCTAGAAAAATGCCCCAATTGCATGATTTTTGTTCACATCTGCATGATCTTCAACCCTTAATGTTTATTTGTTAGCATCTTACTGTTGCTGAGGTATTTTATTCTGGCAAACTGAAAATTAAAGAAAAAAAATTAGAGAACAATTTCTCAAGCAAAATATAAAATGTATTTCTTTCCATAGCAGTTCAATGCACAGATTATTATACAGGTAGGACACTCCTGTATACACAATGGTAACCTAAAACGCGACTACGCTGACATTGTTGGCACCAGCTGTAAGTTTCTCGAGCTCTCCAGCTTACGCAGTCGCCTTTCTTATTTTTATTGTATCTATGTTTTCGTTCGGCAAATTTATTAATGTTTACAAACTTGATTGTAAAAAGCAATTTATTTTAAGAAGCAAGTACTAAATATTAAACAAATAAATTTTGAAAATATACATATACCAAAAATATTTTATTCATTTTAAAATATTTTGTATTATTTAAACCTTTCAGCGTTAAATATTTAACGATTTCATACTGTTATTTCAGAATTACAGTTTGTAATTTTATTTTGTTCTTGAATATGAATGTGTTTGGCAAAGTGTATTTTTAAACATTATACAAATTAATTTTATTTCTTAGAGGAATATCTACGAATGTTTTGAGTAGGATTTTGTGAATTCAAAAATAATATAGAAAGTGAAGAAAAGAAAACTTCACATACTAACCTGCTACTAACTACTCGCTAAAACATTTTGTATTATTTAAATCTAGCAATGTTAAATATTTAACGATTCCACACTGCTATTTCAGAAGTACAGTTTGTGATTTTATTTTGTACTTGAATATGAATGTGTTTGGCAAAATATATTTTTAAACATTATAAAAATTAATTTTACTTCTTAGAAGAATATCTATGAATGTTTTG
The DNA here is from genome assembly GCA_963930645.1 of Salticus scenicus. NCBI lineage: Eukaryota > Metazoa > Arthropoda > Arachnida > Araneae > Salticidae > Salticus > Salticus scenicus. Next base: position 211,155,868 of record OZ005652.1, on the reverse strand, counting down.
AATAGGACTTTGTGAATTCAAAAATAATAGAAAGCAAAGAAAAGATAATTTCGCATACTAACCTGCTACTAACTACTCGCAAAACAGCGAAACAATTTTCGATCAAAGATGCTATTTATGTAGAACTAACACATGAAAAAATTCCTAGTTAACCTCTGTTGACAGAAGTGGTGCTACTATCGCCTCGGTTCGCGTTTTAGCTTCACTGTCCTATCTGTATGATAATCTGGGGTTCAGTGCTATCTCGTGAATAAGAATTTCGGTTCCTAGAAGATGCCATGGAAGGTAGTAATGAATTACTGAAATTATACTTTATACTACGTGTAATCAATAAATCAATACAAATAACAACAGTACTGTAAGATAATGTATCATTATAATTGCCTAGATATTATGAAAGAGGTTCAGATGATGAATACATGGAAACATATGTTCAAACATAGACTGATTTTACATTAAGAACAGTAGGTTCATGCCCAGGGAGCACCAGGGTATCACTAACATTGTATGTACTTATATATATATATATATATATATATAGTATCATGTTTCAATAAGATTGGAGAAAATATAATTATAAATTTGTCAGTCTCAAGAAATTGTTACACTTAATTTCTTTTATATACTTTTATAATAAAATGTTATTCTATTGTATTGATATATAAATCTTCTGTATCTATATCTTTATAAAATTTATGAATGTATATGCACCTACATATTATATAATGGAATCTTTGATAGTTTCATCAAATCCCGCGACTCCGTTGGTTTTAATTTAAAAGAGACCAATTTAAATTAAAAAAATATACAGGCCCATGCTAGTCCGTGCTGACAGGAAGACTTATTTCTCCCAGAGAGACGCTTTCCATCGGCTATTTAAATTACGAAGTTTAACTGTACTATTCAAAAATTTAACTTAATTTACAAGACATTTGTTTAAATACATGAGCATTTAGATTTTAAATAAATATTTTTGATCGTTTCATGTACGATATTTGTACCCATGCAGAGCTGTATACTACTCAGTATGAAGGTGCCTTAGGGACCCTCTGCCCATCGCCCCACATGACCCTGGAAGTATAAACTGAGGAAAACAAATTTGAACGGTCTTTTTGCAATAGGACAAATTTTGTGAAATTCCTAAATTTGTCCTAAATAGATTACTAGATTATGATAAAAGGGTAATCATATCAGAGAAACTTTACATAACAAAAAAGAGCGTTAAAAGTTTTTGCAACTGCATAATTATGGAGATACTTTTTGATTTATTTTAATATTCAGGAAACTTAGTGTTTACTGTTTATTCCCCCCATTGCTAAATATGGCAGAAAGTAGGTTCTCTGGGGAACAGCTCTAAGGATTTTAATAAAAAATTAGTGTTAAAGCTTTTTAGATGACAAATCCTTTTCACTGATCCTCATTTTCACGAAGCCAAGTGTCCACTTTTTTTACCCGTACTTAGCCGGTTGCAACATACGTAAGGAATCGGGCTTACATGGAAATGATTCTAATGTTTTTAATAAAAACTTAGGTTAACAATTTTTACAGATGACAGAACTATCTGATGTATTTTCAAGAAAATTGGCATTCACAGTCAACCCCAACACCGCCCGTTTCAAACAATGGCAGAAACTTGTTTTTTCCTGAAATGAATCAAATAATTTTAGTAAAAGTTTAGCATTAAATGTTTTTGAGACAGAAAAATCCCTCAAACTTCTCCCGATCTCAAAAATTAGCGGTCGCTATTAATACTCACACTGCCCGTGGCAAAATATGGGTGGAACTAAATTTACAAGAAACTATTTAAATGATTTTGATAAAAATTTAGATTTACAGGCTTTTCGAACTTAAAATTAAATATTAATTGCACTCCCTTTCAGCCCAATTAGCATTTAATCAGCTTTGTCCAGAACAAAAAAAAAAAAAAAAAAAAAAAAAAAAGAAGCATAAACTTCATTTTCTTTAAAATTACTCGAATATTTCATAAAAATTTAAAATTAACATATTTTTGAGATATTATTTTGATGTAAAATACCCTCTTCTCCAGGATAACTAGCGTTTATTGGTAACTTCTACTCCATCCAGGGAAAATAACACAAAAACGTAGTTTTATTGGAAATTGACTAAACGGTTTAGAAATCGATGTTTTACTTCGTTATACAAAGTATAAGGAAGTATAGAAATCCCGATTTGCGAAATGAATTTTATATCTTGCATAGCTCAAAAACAAAGGATCGTAGAATGCTGCAAATTTGTATGTGTGACTGTCATGATGCTTAGTTGTACACCTGCAACTTTCGTTTTAATACGAGATCCTATTTCAGAGATATCAACGACTTTATACCAATTTTCGTGACGTCTGTAGGTAAGTATGTGCGTGCGTGTGTATCTCGCATAACTCAAAAACGGTTACGTAGAATGTTGCAAATTGGTATATAGGTTTGTTATAACATCTAGTTGTGCACCTCCTTTTTTGGATTTTCTATGACTTTCCAATTTGGAGGTATTTAGGAAAATTATATTTATAATGACCAAAAATACAAAGTTTTTGTCCATTATATGACCTTCCATCATAGACATTGCAAAGGAAGCTATAGATAGAGCCAGTAATGATATTGTTATGAAATTTGATGATATTGTTGTGTGTAGAAAGTTATGTTTAAAGACATAAGCAGGTTCTAATCGACGGATACACTTTATTTAATGAATATTCAGCGCTTAGATAGAGCCCGTAATGATATTGTTATGAAAGTTGTTGACAATTTTTTGTGCACAAAGTAATTCTTAAGACATGTTTAAATTCTAATCGACGAATATACTTCAATTAATGAATATTCAGTCTGTAGATAGAGACTGTAATTATATACTTAAAAAACGTTTTTGACATTTTAGCGTGTAAAAAGTAATTCTTAAAGAAATAAGCAGGTTCTAGCCGACAAATGCCCTTAATTGAATTAATATTCAGTAAACAGTTGAAACAGTTATACAGTTTAATTCAGTTTAACTCTTTTTTGTGCTTAAAAGGTCAATAATCAATTAATATTCTTGAAACAATCCAATGAAATGGTCATTTTTACTACAGAAATCAAATAAACATTGTTAAATACAGTACAGAGCACAAGTTTCGGTAAATCGGGAACAACCGAATATTTCGAAGTCTGAATGAATTTGAATATTGTGAGTGTTTTATGCAATTTTCAATTTACTTCTGTGTGAAAAAACAATGGATCATTACAAAATTTTTAGAACTAGACTCCTATTGATGTTTTAGAGCTTGCAAATTTTGTGAATCCTGTACTACCACTTTTCACCACATTTGAATGCCTAATTTGAGTTTCAGTCAACGTTCACCTTCGTGTAAATGAAAAAACTTTCATCTGTTTCCACTTTTACTTCGTATAGAAAATAGCACATGAAGATATAGGCAAATTCTAGCCTGCAATCATCAACAATCACTCTTTTTTTATTTTTTTAATAGTTCTTGTGAGTCATTTATAGAACTTTTGAAAAATTTAGTTCTGCTTCGAAATTTATACATAATTTTAAAAAATTGATTTTAACTAAATAGAATTATTTTAATTGAAGTGTTTCTATAAATAGTCTATGACATGCGGTTTTTAACATTATCTCTTTTACGTGATAGTTTATATTAGTAACAATGTTCGTTTTCAAATAAAATAAAGAGAATTTTCTGAGATATTTTCAATGAAAAAAATTAATTTAGGATTGTAATTTGTCGTTTGCAGATATTTTTTTTTCCCTTACTTTTAGAAAATATTTTTTCGTACTGAAAATCTCATATGTTGTTTATAAATTTCATTATAAGTTATTTTTCTGTTTTTCCTTTTTTTTTTTATTCTGTGAAGAATGAAATAATGTCATGTCGGTATAATTGACTGCCTTTCTTTTTGCCTTTAAAGTGTGCGTATATATATGCGGAAAGTTCTGTGGAAAACTCTGTGGAAAGTAATTTCTTCTACCACTCAACAGATGGCGCTGCCGTCGATGCACATCTTTCAACTAGATGTCGAACGGAAAAATTATTTAGCATCCTGCTACCATGGAAAACTGTTGAGACCGTCAGCGCGAAGGCTGATATGGTCATTTTCTTCTAATTAGAGCTTGAAGTGCTCTGAGTAGTTGTGTAGAGTCATGGAGGGATCAATACTTCAATCTAACATACTTGATATAGTACGCGTATTGTGAATTATAAGAGCAAGTAGGTGCTCATATGTTGCTTTGTGATAGTCATTTAATGAAGTGAACTTCTGATGTTCTGTGTATCATGCCCGAGAACCCGTTGTTGGTTAATAATGAGATTCTGCTGTTATAATAATATTTATGTGTAATTTGTGTTTTGTGCGTCTTCAAATAAATGTGTCGTTATATAATCTGCATCTCATCATTTCCCCACCTCTAGACGCCCAGCCAAGATCCTACATATATATATATATATATCTATATATATATAAAAATTACGTGTCACGATGTTTGTCCGCGATAAACTCCTAAACTAAGGAACCGATTTTAATGAAATTTTGCACACTGTGTGCAGTTTGGTCTAACTTGAGAGATAGGATAGTTTTTATCTCAATTTATTGTCACACTATTGTTTTATTGTAATTATTTGTTAATTATAGACCTTTGTTACAGTTGCTCCAAAATATCTGTGAATTTCATAAGTTTAATTGTTGCCAAAAAGAAAAAATACGAGTTCATTTTCTTTCGACATAAAAAAAAATACATTTAATCAAACGTGAACGTTAAAAAATTATAAAAAGTTAAATTATGCATCTCACGAAAATTGACGTAATAATCAATTTAAAGATTTTATTCGCATTGATAAAGTATGTAGTTATACACAAGCGAAGTGTGACATCACTGACCGTCTATGAAATCAAGAAAAAGATTTCTTATGTTAATCGCCCATTGTATTTTTTGTAAAAAATTATTAAAAAACGAGGAAAATTATTTCCGGATTTTAATCCCCATATTTTTGTATAGATATGTATTATTTATCATGCGTATACGTTAGATTGAGTTATTTTGCTGTCAAATTGACAAAATTTTAATTTTAAATTTCAAAGCTCTGTCGTCCTTGGAGTTTTTCGCATTTGGCGATCAAAAACGTAACACGAAAATATACAAGCTAGATGTATATTTTCGTAATATGTATTGTGCGAAATATTGTTTCATATTATTCATTACTCTCTTAATATAAGTTGTTAAAATAACCATGATTTTTGAAAGGAATTAAATGTGTGCGCCAGATAATTTGGCGATATTATTTTTTTTCCGCCAAGGATGATAGATATGAAATTTATTCCGCTGCAACATGTTAATATCTTATATCAGATACATTATGTATATGCTACAATTTATTTCACGTGACACGTGTGTTAAAAATTTATTTACGACATAACCTTGCTGTTTCAATTTTTGTTGCATTATTCTAATCTGTATCACTTCGTTTTCTTTAAGAAATTTGTGATCTATACATAGCGTTCTAAATAAAAAGTAACCATTTCAATATTTTAAAACTTATTTAAAAGTCTGTTTTATTTAACATTAAATTCTAAAACTTTATTTAAAACTTATTTAAAAGTCTGGAAGAGTTTAAGTCTGTTTATTTGTTTTGTAACGCTAATCTATATGATCGATGTTCGAAACTTTAATTAATTATTTATCTTATTTTTCTTTACTTTTTCTTTAATAACTTACCAATTTAACGTTCCTGATTAAATTTGTGATTTACATATGTATTTTGCATTAAATTTTGACTCATATTTATTGCTGAAAATGCGATTTTAAAATCTTGCAATTTTCTTATCTTAATCCTCAATGCTTTCCTTCTTGATTAACTTGAATTTACTATTACTCAGAATCTTCTCACCACTTCGTTAAAATATATTAATCTTTTCACTAATATATTAATCAGTATATCCCCACAACGATATTTGTCGACTTTTTGTTGGCGATTATGGCTAAATCATAAATCTATAAATCATAAATCATAAATGATAATCTAAATCATAAATCAAAAACATAAAATAATAAATCCAAAATAAACAACATAGGCTGCCATATTATATCACAAACAGTCCAGAGCGACATCGTTATCGTTCAAAACGGCGCCAAAGAAAAATTGCCAAATACAGCTGTGGGGATATACTGAAGTTATAATTATCCGAATATAATTACTGAAGTTATATTATAAGTTATAGTTGTGGGCAACAACTATAGTATTTCCCCATAACTGGATTTGGCGATTATGGCTAAATCATAAATCTAAAAATCATAAATGATAAAATCATAAGCTAAATCATAAATCTAAAATAAAAGCATGCAGGTTACCATATTTTATTGCAAAGAATCCAGAATGACTTCGTTATCGTTCAAAAAGGCGCCAAAAAAAAATCGCCAAATCCAGTTGTGGGGAAATACTATATACCTTATAAATTACCAACGTATTACTTAGCCGCAGCAACGCGTGGCCGGATCTGCTAGTATATATATATATATATATATATATATATATATAATTTCATTTTATTTTATTTTATTTAAAAACATATTTGGAAATACTTTGAAAATATTTTGGCATAAAAAAATAGAGTTAAATTCATACTCAATTCATACTCATTGTTCAATACTTATTCATATTAATCTTACTCTAAATGTATATTAAATACTAATATAATGTATACTCTTTTTTTGTTCTTGGAAATTTGTATTTTTCTTTTACATGTAAGCACATTATGATATTTATTAAATGGGAATTGAATAGTTATTAAAAAAAAAAAAAAAAAAAATCATACTAGCGAAGGGAAATAAACATTTGTCCTTTTGAAATCAGGAAAATAAAAGTATATATAAACACTCTTGTAAAAATACTTTAAAGTCATCATTAATTATTTTTTCGCATTTTTGAGAGCGTAAGAATTATGATTACTAAAGATTCATCAATTATTGTAAAAACTTGAAATAATTTTTATGAAGCTCATAAAAAAAATCATTTAAGCGTAAAAAAAGAAAAGAAAAAATAAGATTTTTTTTTTTTTTTTTTTTTTTTTGTATAATATTTTCTCTTATGTAGATAAAAAAAATAATGAAGACTCATTTGCTTTTCGGGTTGAATGAAAATAATCAGTGGTTAAAGAAAATCGCCATTCATGCATCTTAATTATTCCTTTATTAAAAGAAAATCCCCTATCTAACATTTGCTATTTAAAGAAAAATAATTAGCTTTACTGAGAAAAGCTTTTGAAAGAGATACATTTCCAGATGAATTAAAAATTGAGCAAGAAAAAAAATCTGCACTAGGTTGTAAAATAGATATACACGTAATTTCCATTGCACTACAAACATTTTACAGGTCAAATTCCTTCATATGATAGCAATCCTTTCGTAGTTTTAAAATAGTTTTATAATGTTCGCATAATGATTTTAACTGCTTCGCATCATATATCGCCAATATTAATATTCTTGAATAAGAACTGTATCAGTTCTAGTAAAATGCTGAAGAACTAATGTTGGATGAAGAAAAATAAAATAATAGAAATATGACAGGTTAGCATGAAAACAATAACATTCTACGGAAGAGTTATACATAATAAAGATCCGTGCCTACTTATTTTCCGAGTTCATCTGGTGCGTGTTTTTTAAGTTTGTGGTAGTTATATTTTCTTTATGTATGAGTGTTGTACCTGAAGGTTTTGCCGAAAAATTAAATGTTCATTCTTTTTCGTTTCTTTTTCTTTTTTCTTTGTGTGTGTGTGTGTGTGTGTGTGTGTGTGTGTGTGTGTGTGTGTGTGTGTTTGGTTTCAATGATTCTGTCTGAAGAGGAAAACGAAAATTTTGCCAAAGAAAGTTACATAAAAAGGAAATTTTTTTCTAGACGTTTGCAGTTTCTTTAAGATGAATTTTTATACAAAAACCAAAATTAGCTTATAATGAGTTCATCGGTAGCTTGTAATTTTTTTAACGGATTTTGTAAACGAAAATAGACTGTATTTCTAGAAAGAAAAAGCATAGTGAATATCACTGTAGTGGTTTGGCGATTAATGACAACCTTGTGACGACCGATAGGTTGTCATGTTCCTTTAACTTAGGATTTTAGCTTAATTACTTAATGAAATTATGAAGTAATGACAAAGTCAGATATATAAAATAAACAAAGAGCTTTTATTTTGAGCTTATTGAAAAAGGTGAGCGTTGGACTATAATCACCTTTATAAACTTAAGGGGGCAGCCTTCGTAAATTCTTTTAACTTTAAATAGATAACCACAAATAATCTCAACTACTTCGTTTAACTTCGTTAACTCTCCCGACTGCACTCGTCTTTCGTAAGTGGGAGGATTCCCTTACGCCACTATACTACTCGACTTACTATATCCTACTATAGCCGCTCGCTACTACTTCTCTCTAAGCCGCTAACAACTAACCTCCTAGCCGCTAACAACTAACTTCCAAAAAAAATCTTCCTTCTCCTTTTATACAATTCACTTTCCAAAATATTAGCATATTACAATTTCGTTTATTATAGGAACTAACTCCATTAATCAACTGAATCCTAAATTCTGCACATTCACGTGTTATTCGTAAAGTGCGAACTTCATTTGCAGCATTACGCTAACTGTGCTATACCTCACAACCTTACAACAAATTTAGAATTTAAACCAACAAACTTAATATTTTTAATAATATTTTTCCAATATCAAGTAACATAAAATACAACATTAATCGGACATTATATAAAGCAGATTATTTCATTCTATGTGTTATTAGGTAGAATATGCTTTATACTTTTCTCACTTTAAATATAGGATTATCTGGAATTTTTATAGATACGATAGTATTTTTGTCAAAAATCTTGTTTACTTTCTACAAAAAAATAGTTTTCATTTTACCAAAGGATAGTAAGTCCTTTGTTTTATTTTTTATATTTTGGTATTGATTTGGAGAGAGTTATTACATTAGAATCTCCAGGAAAATATTGAATAGCTTTACGTTAATATTACATTAGAATCTCCAGGAAAATATTGAATAGCTTTGCGTTAAGATTTGTGCTATTATAAAAATTCTCGAATGTTGAAAAATATTCATAACTTATGAAGTGGGATTGTACTGACATTTTGCTTGCGGCATGAAAATATTTTAGTGAAAATAACAAAATAAAATAAGATTTCATTTTCTGAACTGAATTTATAGTTTAAACTATTTTTTGATTCATTAAATGAATTTACGTATGTAAATTTTAAAAACTTTGCTCATCTTCTGCAGCTTTCACTTTTTGGTCATTCCTGATTTTGTACCAAATTATTTGCTTCATTTAAAACAAAAAATAATTGGAATTGATGAATATAATGTTTCGTAAATGTTGCTATTGAAAAATTTAATCTGTTTCCCTTAATATTATGTTCGTTAGGAAACTACAAATGACCTTCAAATAATTAGTGTTTCTATTATAAAAAAACACCATAGTACTGGCGTTTATACGTAATAAGTAAAGTAACACAGGTCGACATGTAAAGTTTTGATTTTATAATTTTGGCTGATCTTTATAATTTGTGGTGTGCTAAAACCGAAAATGAAGCCATTTTTTCTCTATCACGTATAGATTTTTGTTAATACAGGGTGCTTACCTATACATATTCTTCCATTGCTCTTTCACCAATATAATTTTATGGTAAGTTTTATAGTATGTTTCCATGATGAATTAATCATGGATACTTATTGCTGTAATATTACAGCAATGTTGTGACGTAAAACCATACCAACCACCCAACCAACCTACTGTTATAGTGGTATATGTAAGTAATTTTGTCGGTAATTTTGACAAAAATCTATACGTGATAGAGAAAAATGGACTGCATTTTCGGTTTCAGCACATCGGAAAACATAAAGATCAGCTAAAATCATGAAATCAAATTTTGTCAACTTCATTTTTGTCGACCTGTGTAATTTTGAATAAACATCATAAATGCAAAAAGCAATACAAGGAATTTGTTCAACTGGGGAAATTATTCCTAGAATCTAAGAACTATTAACAACTTAGTTTCAGGGAATTTATGTAGGAATATGTGTCCACATGTACTTCTTAAGTATCGTGACACAATGATGATAAAAATATACAATAAATCTTTTTTAACACTTTTTTTAACAAGGTTGAAGAGTGTTAGTGACTTCGGTTTGTCTGTCTGTCAACGCTCTAACTTCCATAAATATTCATGGAATTTTCTTGAAACTTATATATGTTATTCAATTTCACTATTGAATGTTCCTTATTGAAAATGAAGTGGATACCTCTTCTAGTTTGTGTACAGGGACATACGAAAGTATACACGAGCATTGTGTTCTATGAGAGATATTTCTATAAACCATATTTTAAAACATTTACTTTACACAAATTTTTAAAAATTGAAATATGTTATTCAAGTTCACTATCGCATATTTTCTATTGGAAACGGAAAAATACCACCACTGGTTTGTTTACAAAGATAGCTGAAAGTATTCCAAAGCAATATAACGGGTATTTCTATAAACCAAGTTTTAATAACTTTACTTTGCATAAATCTTACTGAATTTGAAATATGTTTTTTGTATGCACAAAAGAATGCTTTCTGTGAAATATACTAAAATTAGCAGTAGATTTTCAGGGCCACACAAAAATATTCAGATACATTAAGGGCTGCTATTTGAAATTAGCTGGAATTGCATTTTCGTTTACATTAAGAATTTTTGAAACTTTTAACAATTTTTAAGTGTGAATATGATTTTAATTTTTGTATCTATCTATCTGACTATCCGACTATCCATCTGATTATATGCCCGTCTATCCGCCCCCAGCGTCCACCCCCCCCCCCCGAAAAAAAAATGCATTGCGATTTAGGACAGACAATTTTATAAATCACATTTAAAAAACTTTCTACTACAAATATAATAAAAACTTGCAATTATTGTTAATGTGCTAAAATAATATTTTGTATAAAATATGCTATAGTTAAACTTCAGATTTTAAGGGATACACTAAAATATTCAAATACATTAAGGGCTGCAATTAGAATCTAAGGATTGAATTTTCTTTTGCGTTAAACATTTGTAGTAACACTTTCCAACAATGTTTAAGAGTGATTATGACTTCAAGTAGTCTATCTGTATGCCTTTCACATTTTAAAGCAAGAATCTTATATACATCTTGTATTTATTTATTTTATTTTATATCATTTTATTTTATTTTGAAATATGGAGGAATATCTGAAGTTAAAGTGTTGATACCACACCATTTTATGCTTGGACACGGAATTTTTTAAAGTCCTTTTTTAATGCGTGTCTACGTTATAGATAGGACTCTTTTACCAAATTTTAAGCTTGCAGTTACAAGGTTTGGTAGAATTAATGAATGAGTGAATTAGTGATGAATTAATAAGTCCGTAAATGTAAATATTAGCCTGGACAAACTTATATATATATGTGAAGATATATTTTGGGTGATTTAAGTTTGTAATCTAGACTTCTCATCTGAATTCAAAAGATAAATCTTAGAGGTTTTAAAAGTTTGAGTGTGTGGGCAGGGATTAAAAAGTGAATCATTATTAGTGTTGCTATAAGCAAATATTTAATAGATGCCATTGAATTTAGAAAAATAAATGAACTGAAAAAATTAATTAATCAACTAACTGAAAAAATAAACTAAAAAATAAACCTGTTTGCTACGACAAAACTTTTTTCTATATCATTTTATATAAAACACGAAGCTCTTGGTTAATGTTCACTAACTTTAAATACGATATCGTACATTTTACGCACCCAGTTAATGATATTTTATCCAATAGATACGGGGATATAGCCATTCACAAAATTTGAGTAATAGCAACGCTACTTCTTATGTGATAGGTGCCAAAGTAAAATTATGACAATTCTGCAAAATATATATTTTTTATTCGAGTAAACAATTCAAAGAAATGTCGGTCTTGTTAAATGGTAGTTGAAAATTTATGAAAAATTCTGCAAGCAATTTTTCGGGCGATATGCACCAAAATTTAATCACCGTGTATTTTTATAATATGCATTCTACATATCATTATTGCTTTCTACATACATTTTATGATTAAGTAGTTAATACCAAGCACATCATGAAAAATACGATGAGAAAATCGACACCAGTCGGCCGATATTCACTTAAATTCAATCCGCTCAGCTTTTTGAAGTATCCGTTTCATGTATAAAATTTTTCGGTTTACAGTTTATAAAACCTGGGGTATAGCCTTCCTCTAAATTCTGAAATATGTAATCAACTTCACTTGCTTGTCGATACATGCAACATCTAATCTGCAAATTTTATATAACATAAATATGTGTGACAATTTTACAATCAGAATTTCTAAATCAGTCAAAACATATAAAACTATCCAAATTTTTATCACTAAAGAATATTTCTTATGTAAGACGAACGTAATAAACCGAAAAAATATGTTTTCAATATTTTCTGAAAGGAAGGATATGGTTGAAATCAGTTGAAAAATTAATTTAAAAAAAAAATTATTCTCTATGGCTAATTAAAAATTACGTGATACACAGAAAATTATAGAGAGAATTGTAATTTAAAATTTGAAAATAGAAATAAGGACAAAAGTCTTTGTAGAAACTTAAATTATTAGGAAAATAGTACCGAAGTTTTAAGAAAACTGGGTGACAATAATGCTACCAGTTTACATTATAACGAAAAACTCAGCTTAAGATTGAGTAATTGGAAAAATCTAGATGCAAATGACTACGACTCAAGAATCATAAAACACAAAATCTGTGAAACTATGAACTTATGTTCAAATATGTTCAAATACACAAGTACGCAAGGTTTTACTTAAAATCACTATGGAAACCAAATTGATAAACCAAATAGTAAACATTTGGTATTCCCTTAAAAAATTGTTTAACAAATTATGTAACTATAAACAAACGTATATAGCGCTTTATTATTGTACCAGGTGATCTAAAAGTCACAGAAAAAAAAAGCCCACCAGCGGCCGAGCGGTTCTGCGCTCAAAGCTGGTAGATGGGAGGTGCCGGGTTCGATCCCAGGTCGCGCTCATCGACCTAGCCGTTCGGAGTTTTCCGTGGTTTCCTCCGAAACTCGCGTAAATACGGGCTAGGACCCCTTAGAAAGACCCCCACGGAGGGCATTCCCCCCTAGGCCTAGGACACATCAGGAGTCAATCGGCCTTAACTCCTACAACCAACCAACCACAGAAAAAAAAATATAAATATATATATTATTCAAAAAGCACTGACTGTTGCTCTATGTGGTTTTTAATAAAATGTACAGAAAAATATGGGATTTTTATATAATATAGAAAGAAAAATATTAGTTACTTTTTTCCATATCGCGCTGCATTCATTTTACCCTCTCATATTTTAAACGGATACGCCCGATCAAATGACGCCATATTGCGAATTCTGAAGCTTTTCTAGCCAAATTTCCGATTGCGTAATGTCTGACGTTCGTTATAATGAATGACAACCGTCAAGTTGAACATTTATAGTCCTAGCTACATTCTTGAAGGTACTGCGCCACTGTAAAAAAATAATTTTACAACTAAAGCGTCTGCTGGAGAAGGATATTTAAACTGATTTTTTAATAATACATTTGTTACCTAAAAAAAATTCCCTTGCGTTTCTGCGCATTTCAGTGAAAACTGCATTTTGCTACGGTCAATACTTTTTGAATAATATATTTTTTGATTTTTCTCTATGACTTTCGGATTACCCTATATATAATATATATATATAGTAAATGCAAATGGGGTATGTAAATTATATAACAAAAAACAAAAACCAGAATATATTGCTATGACTAATTATTATTATTATTATTATTATTATTATTCATGTGTTATCGTGACGAATTATTTCCTTTTTTTATAGAAACTAATTTTCTGAATATAAATATTTCCCCCGCTTTATATTTTTAAAATTTAATTAGTAACATTCCTTACAAGAATTTTACTCAAATACAGTTCGTTATAAGATCGTTAATATTAAAAGTATTAACAAAATCAAATACGTTAATATTTCAATTAAAAACAAATAGATATATTTAGATAACGTACATTCTATAAAATCATTATTATTAGAACTTCCTAGTTCTTTTAATTTACCTTTACAGCTTAGTTAATCTTTACGAAATGCAAATGTTAATTTGATTCATAAAAAAAAAATGTTAAATTTACTGCAGGATGTGTATTGAGTGAAAGGGAATTTTCCATTGTCGATGTAAATAATTTAATTACTACTCATTAATAAAGGTAATCTTCTGGGAATTGAAAAGCAATTTAACTTTAATTTTCTTAATTTTAAATTGCTTCTTCTCATTATTTTCTTTTTCTTGTATGATAAAGAAAAGTGAAGAGAAATTAAATTTAAATGTCAGTTTGAAAACAATTTAAATGCTATTTAAGGAATTTTAATGACATTTGTTTTAGATGTATCGAAGGAAAGTAGATCTTGTATTTTATTTTCGGACGAACGGAATATCATTGAATAAGAATGTCCATGTAAGTTTAAAATAGAAACCATATTACAGATTTTTGTATAATATTTTCATTTATTGTGGCAAAATATTACCATCAGAGTAATAAACGAAGGTAGTTTTTCTAAGATACATTGACAAAAGGCCGAAAACTGATTATCTTTACACTTACGTAACTTATTTATACTTATGTAATGTAATTTTGAACAAATATATATATCAAGAGTGGAAATATAAGATGAAATGAGTATATTGTATTAAAAACAATGTAACATCTAACACGAGATAAAGAATACAAAAATTTTTAAATCTTTAAAATACATTTTAATTAAAAACATTAAAATACACGACAGACGTTTTGGCTAGAACACTAGCCCTCCTCAGTGTCAAACATACAAGCACATCATTTACAAAATATATCATAACACATCCTAACAAAATTATATTTTCAGGAGGAATGGCTTGAGCCTCGTTCAAGGCAGAATGTTGCATTTTAGTAAAAGCGCCCTCTAGAAAAATACGGGATTCATATAAATTTACATTAGAGGCTAGAATTTTAAAGTTGTCAAAATCAGGAATATGATCACTATTGTGGGAATGTATTACGAGTTTCGATCTTAAATCACCCGTTTCATATGAGCGTTTATTTTCCTTTAATCTAATTTCACCTGTTCTGCCAGTTTCACCGATATATGTAGAATCACAATTTTTACAGGGGATATAATATGTTATACCTAGACGTTTAAGAGGGGGGACAGCGGGTTTAAAGTTTGAGAGAAAGTTACTAATACGGAGCTAGTAGAGATATTAACTGTTTTGCGATTTAGCGATATTTTCGGAAATACCTTTATAATAAGGGTTAGTAGTACGGTGAATAGAATTTTTAACATTAATATAAACTGATTTAGATGAAAATAGAACTAGTCTTTATAAATTCTTTTAATAAAACGAGGGAGGTAACCATTATTTTTTAAATCAGAAAAAAAATTAGATAGTTCAATATTTAAAAATTCAGAATTTCTACAATAATGCTTTGCACGATGTAAAAGAGTACGAATGACTGCAAGTTTATGAGATAAAGGATTAGCAGAATTAAAATTAAGATATTGACCAGAGAAGGTAGGTTTTTTATAAACTGAAGTAGAAAAATGTAAGAAATCGTTCACATAAAACAGTCAATGCATAAAACAGTCTTCTATTTTATTATTATTTTTTCATTAATATACTCTTTACTCCCTCTCCACCTAAATGTTCCTTCTTTTTAATCAAATGTTTGCAAATATTTTTTTCAAAACTTGGAGAGCAATGCACAATTTTTTCTTTAATTTTTATTATTTCATTAAATTTTTCCTTAATATAGTATAATATTTTCTGTTTTCTTTCCCGTTATATATTTCAACTTTTGACCAAAGTGCTCCATTACTTTATGTATACACGGTTTTTGACAAATCAGAATAATTGCAAACCTTTTAGCGTTTATAGAATATATATGGCGATATAATAAGTAAAGATTTAAGAAAAGAACCACAGAACTGGCGTTTAAATAATAAATAAAAAACGTTGAATGAACACAAAAAAATGCAAGAACTCGTAATGAGGTCTACGGGTCGAAAGAACACGCGACTCTTCGTCAGGAGAACAAAGTACGCACGAGCATTGCTGCCAGATTTGAGGGACATTTCTATTCAATGACCACCGTTAAATTTTACTTGTAACGGTTACCTAATAACATCGAAAATTTCTTTAAAAGGTGTTTTGAAACAATTAAGATACCAACTATGTGAAAAATACCAGAGCCGGGAATCGAACCCGGGCCTTCCGCATAACGCGCGGATGCTCTAACCACTGAGCTACCCTGGCTGATAACCAGCTCGGCACTTCTCACATAATTTACGTTGGCAAGGTCACACAGTTTTTCACATAGTTGGTAAAAAAATCAGCCTTCTACTCCATTCTATCTAAAATTAATTTCCAGGTTGATGAATAAGTTTTCTGAATTGAAATTTCGTGGCCGTTTGGAGTGATGCCATGTTTAAAAATTTGTCCCTTGATATAGCTGCTTTAATGCAGATTCGGTGACCTTGCCAACGTAAATTATGTGAAAAGTGCCGAGCTGGTTATCAGCCAGGGTAGCTCAGTGGTTAGAGCATCCGCGCGTTATGCGGAAGGCCCGGTTTCGATTCCCGGCTCTGGTATTTTTCACATAGTTGATAAAAAAATCAGCCTTCTACTCCATTCTATCTAAAATTCCAGGTTGATGAATAAATTTTCTGAATTAAAATTAAGATACCGTTTCAATTAAAATTTAATGGTCGCTGTTAAATAAAAATTTTCCTCAATCTGGCAGCACTGCGCACGAGTGCTGCAAACAAAGCAACAACGCACCAACGGAATTAGATTTAAGAAGATAATTGATATCTTATTCAAGGTTGTTTAATGACAAAAGAACGGGAACGCAACGTATGCGAAATTTCTTTTCTCGAAAGAAGAGAAATCATGCGCGGAGTTACTAAGAAACAGATGTGACGAATATAATTCAGACTCAATAGGTGAGAAATACTGCCTAATATCCTGAATAACAGCCCTAAGAATGGCAATTTTACTCCTTTTTTAAAGCGAAAAGAAGCGGAAAGACTGTACTTAATGTCTAAAAAACTTAGGAATTATCCGAGTATGTTTGTATCTAAGAAGAAAATTTAAGTGATTAAGAATGCGAGAGTTGAAACTATCAATCTCAGACGAACTCACGAACAAACACACACAAAAATGGGAAAAAGGAAAGTAAAAATCCAAAGTAGCGGAGTTACAAACCAAAAAAAGGAGAGAACAAAACCAAAGAAGGCGGAGTTAAGCAATTAAAAAACAAACGGTAAAATAAAAATAAAAATTTGAAATGAAACACACACAAAATAAGAAAAATAGAGGAAAAATTAACAAAAAACAAACACTCGCAAAACTACTTTTTTGGTGCAAGAAGCTCAAAGAAGAAACAATAATTATAGAAAAGCACCACAGAACTGACGTTTATAGGTAATAAGTACAAAAGTTTGAATAAATATCATAAAATACAAGAACTCGTAATAAGTGTTTTGGATCGAAAGAGCACAGGACGCTTCGTCAGCCGAACAAAGCCGGTCCGAGTGTTGAAAACAATGTCTGTAGCACAATGTTTGCAGCCGAAACAATTGTTTGCAAATTCTTGCATTGTATGGTGTTTATTCAAAATTTCGTACTTATTATAATAAGCGAAGTTCATTTAGTTCTTAGGTGATATTAAGATTTAACGCTTTTATTAACGCTTTAACAAAGGAAGTTGATCGTTATAAAACAATTAATTTTTCTTTTTTCTTTTTTAAGGGATGCTTGTAAAGATGTTATATTCATACTATATTTTCTTCGGCTTAAATTATCTTGCAAATATGAAAATAATCTCCAATGAAGAAATACAATGAATAAATATGTTCTTTAACTAGTTGGCATAGGTAGACTCTGCTCAGTTCCCCTCATATGTATGTTCTCATAAATTTCTAGTGCAGGACATATTATATTTCTGTCAAGAGAAATGAATTTCATCATAACGCTTAACACAGTGATAGAATGAAATCCCCACTTAATAGGCTACCCACCGTTCAGTTTGATATATTTATCTAATTCTAATCTATTAATTTATTTTATTGGAGTCAATTTCGTAGTTCAGTTTTCATGCTACTATCTCCAATACAACAATTCCTAAAATGTATATTTATATGGAATATCACCCAATTATGCTATGTTGATAAAATCTTAAATTTCTAATAATTTACGAAATTTTCCTATTAGAATATGTGTAGTCAATGATATTCAAACAAGTATCATAAATATTACTTTAAAGTTGTCTGATATATTTATGATCCTCAAAATGGACGTTTATGCGAAATTTTGCCTTATTCTGCCATGTTAAATAAATCGTAAATTCCAAAAAACTTACGAAATCATTAAATTAAGAAAATCATAGTAAATAATCTTCATGTCAGTATCCTAAATGATATTTTAAAAGTATTCTGGCATCTTCACGATGAAAATATCCCTCAAAATGGACGTTTATGCAAAATTTTGCCCTATTCTGCAATATTAAGTAAATCGTTAATTTCCAATGGCTTACGAAATTTTTAGATAAGAAAATTTCTATTCAAGAATGTTTATGCCAGTATCTTATATAATATTTTAAAAGTAGTCTGACATCTTTATGAGGAAAATATCCCTTAAGAGGTTTATGCGAAATTTTGCCGTATTTTGCGAAATTTTGCCCATGTTAAAAAATTCGTAAATCTCGAATAATTTGCGAAATTTTCAATGTAGCATGTTTATAGTTAATGATGTTCTCCCGGCATCAAAACTGATATTTAAAAGCTGTTCTTACATCTTTACAATAAAAATATTTCTTTTCATGCACGTTTAAGTGAAATTTTGCCCTTTTTTCCCATATTAAGAAAATCGTAAATTTCGAATAACGACTGAAATTTGTTAATTAGAATGCTGCAAATGAATAGGGTTTTTACCAGTGTCATAAATAATATTTTAAAAGTGGTCCGACCTCTCTGTCATAATTTCTTGGTAAGATACAGTGCATTCGAAAATGATTGGTTCACCCGTAATTTCTAAGTCTGGCAACAGCAAAATAAATATTATATGTGTATTTTACAAGACTGTGTGTAATATATTATTTCTAATACACCATGACGCAAAATAAAATGAAAAAATGTTATTTAATTAATATTTAACTTGATTTTTAATTAAAACACTGTTTCAAAATGATAGGTTCATTTTCAAAATTGTTTTTTTTTTAAAGGAATTATGCAAATTTTTGTAATTCACATGTTAAATGACGTTTTGAAAGTTTATTCTTTATAAACTGTTGTTGTTTCAAATCGGAATTCTTATAAAAGCTCGTTACTGGGTAGATATGGGTCGTAAAAGTCGTCTGTCATTATTAGAGCAGGGACAAATACTTGCCTATAAACAATCTGGAAAGTCTGGAAGAAAAATTGCTAGAATACTAAAGAGATCGTACAATGTTGTGAATTAAGTTTTGAGATTAGGAAGTGAATACGGAAAGAAGAAATCTACCGGACGGCCATCAAAAGTGACAAATCGTATGCAGAGATTTTTTTTTTTTTTTTTTTAAGCAGTTGAAAAGTGGGAATGTGAGTTTGTCTGCTTTAGCTCAACAATACGATCCTCCGTTGTCAAAGTCTACAGTGCATAAAGCAGTAAAAAATTACGGAAAGTTGGCGAATATTAAAAGAAAGCTGCTCCTAAATTAATATCTGAGCACAAAGAAAAGTGCTTGAAATTTGCCCAAAAAATTATGACATGGAAAGATGAATGGCATCGAGTAGTATATAGTGATGAAAAAAAAAAAATCAGTTTGGATGGGCCAGATGTCGTAATGAAAAATAAGCCTATGTAATGAAAAAGAAATATTTTCTAAAGGAAAAGTAGGAGGTGGATCGGTCATGGTGTGGGTGGGGTTTGGATGGAATGGTAAAACAGACGTAGCATTCATAAGAACAAGTTAGAATGCTGTAGGGTACCAGGAAGTACTTGACAAACATTTTCTACCAATTGTAGAAGATACTGGAGGACCATTTTTTATATTGCAGCAAGACAATGCTTCCATTCACGCTGCGAATTCTACTTTTGATTTTTGAGTGGTTATGGAATGATCGTATCCAGGTTTTCGACTATCCTGCTTGTAGGCCAGACCTCAGCCCGATGGAAAACGCATGGGATAAACTCGCTAAAGAAGTTTATGGAGGTGAAAGAATTTATAATTCTCTGATAGACCCAAAAACAGCTATTTCGTCCAAATCGGCCGAAATAAGCAAAAATTATACGCGAAAAGTTATAAGAAGCATGCTGAAGAGAATTTATAAACTTATTCTGCATAAAGGTGGGAAAATTTCTTACTAAAATACCTTTTCATAATATTTTTAGTTCTGTGAATCTATCTTTTTGAAACGGCGATTTCTGTAAATTTTATGTTTTTGTTATTTAATTTTAAGTTGTTTTATGTCATTTTTTTTCCTTTTGTAAATAAGAGTTTATTAAAACAAAATTAAGAATTTGTGCTTGTTATTTTTAGAGATTTCATACTTTTATAAGATGAACCTATCATTTTCGAACGCACTGTATTGTGTACACAGACTAACAAACTAACACACTAACACACTAATGGACTAACGGACTAACGAATTAACAGACACCCTACAGACGGAAACCATACTCATTTTGATATTTTCGGATTCCTCACACCTGAAAACGTGTAAAAAAGTCAAAATTCAAGGTGGAAAATTTTCACAATCACCTAAGTTCCCTGTACCTACAGTATGATGGGGGAACTAAAAAAGTTAGCAAATTAATTAATACTTAACAAATCTTATTTTTATTTCCTATTAATATGTCTTATTTTTACTCTTCAAGGACTTTTTGTAAGTATACATTGCTTGAGTGGATATGCTTGAAGTGGATATGCATTGCTTTTTTCATTTGTATTATTATTGTTTTTTGTTTTTTTTTTTTCCTTTTTAATAATATTTTAGTTTTTTCATTTTAAATGTATAGAATTGAGTAAAATGCATAAAAAGTTTCTTAATTTAAAATATTTTTTTAAGAAGCATTAAATTTATGAAATAAAAAATTGGTTCCAATAAATTAATAAGATCAAATCATCAGTTTCTGGAGGGGGGAAATACAACTGAATTTTAATGTTAAATGGCGATAATAATCAGGCGGTGATTGTTGATAGAGACCTGCCTGAAAAATAGGGGAGGTAATCAAAGATATAGTGCGACCACGTTTCCTACGACTAGCAGTGAGGTCGAGTCCAAAAGTTTGGAGGGATGCAAAATTGCCCGAGAGATAGTTATTTGGCAAACATCCAGTTATTCGGTGTTCCCTTATCGCTTGATTTCTCTCACTCACCCCTATTTTAACACTGGACTCGTTCGATCCGCACTTGCGCAGAGGCTTCCATGGTCGCAAGAAATGTGGTTAAAGAATATGATTTAGGTTTGTTTTTCTTAACTTGCGTAAATAGTATAAGCATAAATCTTATAGAATTACAGTCAGCAGTTTTTAGTTGTAAAAATGTTTGTTATTCTTGTAGAAAATTCTTTTACTTTACAATATTTTGATAGAAATTAAATTTACTTCTTACAAAATAATTTAACAATATTTATATAAGAGGAATGCAAACATTTTTTTCTTTTACTTTTAATGATCTTTGAAAAGTTGAAACCATTTCATGGAAAACAACATCATTGAATAATTGATTAGTTTAATTATGTTATATGTTATTTTATTAATTGTGTTTTCACAAATATTTTTATTTTAATCTGTCCTTTACTTTTTCTTCGTAACAATATTTCATAAAAAAGTATGCATTTTATTTTTCATTTATAATCCTAATCTCTGATGAAAAATATTTAGGATTTAAAATTATTTATCCTTTTTTTTTTTTTTTTTTTTTTTTTTTTTTTGAAGCTCTTGAAATTTACTGAATCGAAGAGAATGCATCAAAAGCTCTTATTTTAAGAGAATTCATTTCAGCACGAAATTCAACAACTAAATAATTTGATCCAATATTCTGATAAAACAAAACCAAAGCAGAAAATATCGATTTTAGGGGGGGGGGGAAATACAGCGGAATTTTCATGTTAAATCGACATAATGTCAGACGGTGATTGATGATAAAGACCTGTCTGAAAAATAGCACAGGTAAGCAAAGATATGATTTAGATCTTTTTTTCCAGAATGTTGCGTATATAGTATATGCAATAAAATTACGAAATTTCAGTCAGCATATTCTTGCTTTGAACGTATTATATTAAAGGTTTTAGGTTTGTTTATCAGTACAAAAAAAATTTCATCAGTTTATGATCTTTTTGAAGGAATAAGTCATAGATCTTATAAAATAATTTTTTACTCAATATACAATGCGATATTTATTGAACTAATATAATCATAAGAGAAAAATAATTCAAAATAGTTTACTGTATATGTTAAAATTCAGATAAAATTTATTTTATTGAAATTATAAATTTTATTTTTGATGTTTCTTTCTTTTTTTTTTTTATTCAATTTTCTTTTTAAAGTATTATTATTTTTTTTTTTTATTCAGATCTTTTTATTTATTTATTTATTTATTTAACCCTTAACTGCTGTCATCGGTCTGACAGACCGCTCACCATTTTCTAGCCCTCATTAACACCCCTCAAAATAGCTAATGATCAAGACCCTCTTTTCTACCTTCCTAAAACGATTGGCCAAGGTCACATTCCACTTGTCGTTCAGCGAACGGGGTTTAGTTATTTTTTTTTCTACTTTTCTTTTTTCTAGCGGTATGTGAGACCGCTGACTGCAGATACGAGTCTGTTTTTGTCCGATGAGTAGTATTGTTTCTGTAGATATATTTATGATATTTTTTGTAATTTTATGAAAAAAAAGGGCTTCGACTAGTTCAAGAAAACGTCCGGTGTATCTCACACAGAATGGAATTTTGGAACTTGTAAATTTATATAAAAAAAATAAAAAAATGTGTATGCTAGTTTCATTTTATTTACTGTTTTATTTAAATACGGATGCCAACTACTCCGGATGTTGACTACCACTATTTTTTTTTTTTTTTAATTTCAAGATATATACATTATATTTGCGTATTTTGAAAAATTTTCAACTGAGAAGTTTTGTTAGCTATAATCCGGAGTAGTTTGCAACTATGTATTTTGAATGGAACTAATAATATTCTTTTATAGAGCAATATTTTCCACAATTATTAATACTTTTTTACTATATCTATAATTTTTTGTTACACTATCGAGTTTAAAATTATATAATTCATGCTCATTGATGCAATGTTGTCCCATCGGTATTCTCTTGTACGTTCATATGTCGGGATACCCGTTTAAGTTCTCCAAAATTGCCTTTAAAAAAAATAATAATAATAAAAAGATAAATTAAATAAACAATTTAGTAGATAAATAATAGCATACAATCAATAGCTTACTATTTATTCGACGTTTTAAATAAGTTTTAATCAAGCGGTCTGAGAGACCGCTCACAGTAATTGTGAGAGAATTTTAGTCACAGTAGTTAAGGGTTAATTTTTATATAACATTTTGATTTCGAATCGTTCGAAATGCTGTCTAATTCCAAGTAAGAAAACCAAAATTTTCTTATAGTATTATATTTAATTTTACTTTATATTTCAGTAGTTTTAC
Organism: Salticus scenicus; assembly: GCA_963930645.1. Taxonomy (NCBI): domain Eukaryota; kingdom Metazoa; phylum Arthropoda; class Arachnida; order Araneae; family Salticidae; genus Salticus; species Salticus scenicus. The sequence goes on along the minus strand of OZ005652.1, from coordinate 211,132,080 downwards.
TTGAAAAAAAAAAAAAAAAAAAAAAGGACGGATTTATGTTTAAAATCCGTCATTTTACTATAATTGTTTAACATATTTCAAAACAGTTTTAAAATAATTTAAAACTAATATCAATGTAAATGAACTCGAGGTATTTTTTACCATGTTTTTTTTTTTTTTTTTTTTTTTTTTTTAATTAACTTCGATTCTTGTGTGTTTGTTTGTGTGTTTGTCAGGGACAAATCTTGCAATCGATTTTTAACTAACTTCCCGACTAGCTAGATATTTGAAATTTTCAGGACAGCTCACAACACGGTGACAATACATTTTTCTAATAATTTTAATCAACTGCTTCAAGTTCCGCTGCCTTCGGCAGCGTTTATATGATTCGCCAGAAAATTTATTTAACTAACTTCCCGACTAGCTAGACATTTGAAACTTTCAGAATAGTTCAGAATAAGGTTAAAATGCATATTTTTAATACCTTTAGCCAACTGTTTCGGGTTCCCGCTGCCTTCGGCAGCGTTATCAGTACAGAGATTGCAATCGATTTTTTCCTAACTTTCCGACTAGCTAGACATTTGAAACTTTCAGGATAGCTCAAAACACGGTGACAAAACATTTTTTTAATACTTTTAGTCAACTTTTTCAGGTCCCGACTGCCTTCGGCAGCTTTTATATGATTCAACAGAAAATTTATTTAACTAACTTCCCGACTAGCTAGACATTGGAAACTTTCAGAATAGTTCAGAACACGGTGAAAATGCATTTTTAAAATATTTTTAACCAACTACTCCGGGTTCCTGCTGCCTTCGGCAGCGGTACCAGTACAAAGCTTGTAATCGATTTTTCACTAACTTCTCGACTAGCTAGACATTTGAAAACTTCATGATAGCTCAATATACAGTGACAATACATTTTTTTATACTTTTAGCCAATTGTTTCGTGTCACTGCTGCCTTCGGCAGCGTTTATATTGTTCAACAGAAAATTTATTTAACTAACTTCCCGACTAGCTAGACATTTGAAACTTTCAGAATAGTTCAGAATACGGTTAAAATGCATTTTTTTAATACCTTTAGCCAAATGTTTCGGGTTCCTGCTGCCTTCGGCAGCGTTATCAGTACAAAGATTGCAATCGATTTTTCCGTAACTTCTCGACTAGCTAGACATTTGAAACTTTCAGGATAGCTCAGAATACAGTGACTACATTTTTTTTTTTTTTTTTTATAGTTTTAGTCAACTGTTTCAGGTCCCTACTGCCTTCAGCAGCGTTTATATGATTCAACAGAAAATTTATTAAACTAACTTCCTGACTAGCTAGACATTTGAAACTTTCAGAATAGTTCAGAATACGGTGAAAATGCATTTTTTAAATATTTGTAACCAAATGTTTCGGGTTCCTGCTGCCTTCGGCAGCGTTACCAGTACAAAGCTTGCAATCGATTTTTCACTAACTTCCCAACTAGCTAGACATTTGAAACTTTTATAATAGCTCAAAACACGAGAGCAATGAATTTTTTTAAAAATTTATCCAATTGCTCCGGGTTTCCGCTGCCTTCGGTAGCGTTTATATGATTGAACAGAAAATTTAAAAACATGGTATATAAAAAGATCTTTTTATCTTGTAATTATTATTTGCTTATTTATTTCTCTCTGTGTGTGTGGAAATTTTCTTTATGGAACAATTGGGTGTTTTAAGGACATCTCTGATTTTGTTGACCCTGTATTATAACATGCATTTAGTAAATACATTATAATGATAGCAAAATAACCCCTGTTAGTAAATTGCACATTTCATACTTGAAACGTTTTCAGAAAAAAAAAAAATGCGTCAAAAATTATTATATAGCTGATAAATTAATTATATAGCATAGTTAACTTAACAGCTTTTGTTAATTTCATTTATGATAACTCCGGCACAATACCTAACTGGGATAAAGAAAATAATTTCAATTTCACAAAGTCTTAAATAACTAATTATTTCCGCAGCTGTTAATATTATAAAATGTCGAAACGCAATTAAATACAAAGATTCAGCATTTTTACCAAAAATCTGGCATTATCCTATAGAACCAGATATTTAATTATTATTTTTTTTATTTTCTATATTTTTAGAAGCCAAGAATCTTTTTACAAGACATTTTAACTCCATACCTGAAACGTTACAAACTTTCTGCAATTTTTCTACGAACTCTTCGACGTCTACTCTACAAGTTCTTCGTCAATTGTTACCGCCTGGCCGACCTATCCATTTTCCAACCACTAGATTCTCCGAATCTCTGCTCCTTGCAACTTGTGACCCAACAAAACTCCAACTTCAACTTATCTAATCCTGAGATTCGTCCAGAACTGACTTTTGAATGCCATTTTCAATTTTTCCCCATATACAGTCGCTAACAAAAGTGTCCGAACACTAGCAAAAATTCCTATGTAAAAAAAGTACAAGTACACTTCATACGGTTTTGTTAAATAAATCCTTGTCGAATCATGTTCTTACACTGACTAAGAAAAGGATTCGATAAGGATTTATTTAACAAAATCGTATGAAGTGTATTTTTTTTTTTTCAAAGTAATTTTTGCTAGTGTTCGGACACTTTTGTTACCGACTGTACATAGAGTTTAACTGCATCTATAACTAGAAAATATTGTGATATATATTCAGCTGCACTTTGGAAACGCAACTGTAAAAATGTTTTTCTTGATGATGCCTTGATATCAAAACGAAAAATTTCGAAATGTATTTAAATAGTACAATTAATAAAAGCCTATCATATTACATGTTACAAATAGAGAAAGACTTATAACAGTAACAAAAATCTAAAAGAAGCTTTTGGAAAATGTTGAATGCTTCATCGCTAATGCTAAATCAAAGTTGTTTCAAGTTATAGCATGTAAATGCACAATCACCTTTACGAACTTTGACGTTTAACTAGAGTTTCAGTAACTGCCCTGTAAACATTGATTGTAAATGTTTAAAATATATACCTTACCGTATAAAATTAAAATTTTTGTATGACAACAAACTACTAGAAACACACTAGTAACCTAGACAGGAAAGAAACATAAAGTTTTAGAAAGAAGTTACATAGAAAATTACTAGTCCAAAAAAAAAAAAAAATAATAATAATAATTAGTTCTTCTGACGATCCAGTTATAAATACATATCTTAAAAAGAACTTTAAAGAAACAAAAGAAGTTTATTTTTCTTCAAAATTAAAAGCCAAATGAGAATTAAATAACCTGCTTCCATTGTTATGAGTGGCAGGTTTAGAATTTTTGATAGAACAATAGCTTCTACAACGTCTAGCGTGTTAAAATATGTTGGACTGATTAGTGAGGGAATGCTTACTTTTCCTAAACCTGAGAACTTATTATTGGACATATGGCAGTTTACGACAAGCAACACACAAGGGAGTTGGCTTACAGAAGAATACAAAAGGCAAGAGATTAATCGTCAGAACACATTCCTGTTTCTTTCAGATAATTTCTTTCACCAATTTTAAAGTTTCAAGTTTCGAACTATGAAGAGTTGAATGGTTGGTGAATGTGTTTACTTTCTCCGCCTCCAATGACAGAAAATGTGACAAATAAGGATATTTTGTCATTTCTATAATCTAAACAATTGCCAAAATTTGAATTCATAAAATTCTTATGTCACATTCAGGTTGGTTGGTTGGTTGGGTTTTACGTCGCACTAGTGTTGCGCAGATGGGCAATTGGCGACGGTCTGGGACTCACCCCTAGAGATGTTCCGGAGACACGCCATCGCAATTTTGATCCTCCACGGAAGGGATGGCTCTCCCGCTTCGGTGACCCCCAGAGGTATAATTTTTTATGGGAACATAGAGGACATTGCGGCCACGACAAATTTTACGTGCACCAGCCACCATTAGTGTACACGATGATCTTTGGCCGGCTCGAGTACCGAACCCGCAATCTTCCAATTACGAGGCCGGCGCTTTACCCACTGTATTCGCGATTATCAATGCCAAAACTAAGTAATAAGACCTACTTCAAATCTTAATCTAAAGGTAAAAAATTCTTTAAAATTATATAGTAACTGTAAATTCAAGTATATTGTAAATATGTAAATACTGTATATATGTAAATATTATAAATGACGTATTGTATATAGCTGTCTTTTATGGTTGGGTGAATGGGAAGGACAGGGTGGAAATTCAAGTGCAGCCACAATCCTGTGGTGCGTTTTGAATTGTTAAAGTAATAAATTATGTCTACACAACGAGAGAAAGGACTGCACAGTGTATATTTATTTCGAAAAGTGTAAAACTGGACTTTAAAAGATAAAATACTAAAATTTGTGAAAAAAAAAAAAATTAATCAAATTTTTATTAATTTCACGAAACTTTACGGCTTATGCGCGACCTAAGAACTGTAAAGGAAGAAATATATTTTTAAAGGTACTTGAAAAATGCATTAAAAGGAAACAAATGAATGATATTAAAAAAATAATAATAATAATATTTATTTTCCAATAAAATTCTTTTGGAATTTGACCTGTTTTACCTTTTTTTTTTTTTTTTTTTTTTTGAAATTTGAAGCTCATGCATGAATTAAAGACATTATAATATTTATTTATTTTTTCCATGCTTTTTCCAAATTGAGGATACTAAAATCCTTTTATTTTTTTTATTTTTTTGCTATTAGCGTTTATCTAAAATATCTATTTTCTAGTGATATACAAAGTATTTCTGTTTTTTACAATTATTTCTTGAATTGCCCCTCTGCATTTTTTTTCTGTATAAATTGAAAATATATTCATCCTATTTTTTTTTTTTTTTTTTTTTCATTTCTCTTTTTCTTTAACATGTTTAGAATGCATGAGGGGAAACTGAATTTCGCTTGTAAATGGCCTGTTACATAAAATCGTCTAAAAGCAAAAGAAGAAACAAGCAAAATATCTTAAATTACTCCATTCAGCGAAATCCTATGATAAATGTTCCTAAAATATTCCGTCGCTGACTTTCTGTAACCGCAGAAAAGTTCAACAGTTTCACCGTATTTTTATGGAAGAATTTTTATTGAATGCATAAAATGCGTCGGGAATAGCACCGTTAGATATGCTTAGATATGCCCTATGAATGGAAAAGAAAGGTATTGGAGACATATATATATATATATATATTGATTTTTAAAACCATATTGTGTTTCTTCGACAAACTTTATTAACCTTATAAAAATATTCTAACTAGATTTGAATAATCAAATACAAAGAGAATCATGCTTGAAAAAGTTTTAATAAAAAATCAATATTCGTATAATGAGAATATTTCATTGTTTCTATTATTATTATTTTTTTTTCCCATTCTGAAGTATAATAACAAGATTAAACAAAAATAAAGATATTTCAAAAATAAATCTTCATGAATTATTGAGGCTTCTGTTTGCATATACACACATATATAGGTATACATAAAACACTTACAAAAATTAAAATATATGTTGAGGAAAATACCATAGTTAACACATTCTAACCTGTATGACATTTTGCAAAAAATAACTTAACACATCTTTTCTGAATATAATTAATTATGGAAGCCTAATTACAGAATATTAAAATTTCGATAATGACACTTGACAGAAAAGCGAGTTAAAAGTATATATATATAGCGAGACAATAACAATTCCATTAAAATATACATTTAAAATGAATTAAAAATATAGACGTTTCAAAACTTATCCGAGTTTCATCATCAGTATTAAAACAACATATTTTGTAAAAATTACATACGTACTCAAAGAATTTATAATAGGATGGAATACTGAACTGCTACTGCGCATGCTTCATTAATAGTGCGAAGATGGCTAGCACTATGTCAACCCTCAAGGAAAATACGAAACTTATAATTTTTACATCCACAGTTTAAAAGATTTATGTTATCAAAATTAAGGTTGTATATCGGTTGCCAGTCATCTCAACACTATGAATGAAGCATGCGCATTAGCACCTCAGTATTCCATCCTATTATAAATTCTTTGAGTGTGTATGTAATTTTTGCAAAATATATTGTTTTAATACTACTGATGAAACTTGGATGAGTTTCGGAGCGTCTATATTTTTAATTATTTTTAAATAAATATTTTAATTGATTTTTTACTGTCTCGTAATAAAAAAAGTTTTAATTTTAATGTGCATAATTGAGACGATGTGATGTTTGTGTACTATTCAATGTTTAATGTTAAAAAAATTTAAAAAATTAAAATTAAATAAAATAAAAGTTAATGTTATATTTCTGTAATATATATTATTATTTTTATTATTTCTTTGCTTTCTTTCATTGTTTCTTAATAAAATTTCACAATGGGCTACATTATTTATATTGTGGTAAAATTTTAATTGCTTAGGATTATGAAGATCTTAATTACAACATTATATTCAATTACAGAATAATTTGTAATTATAAGATATACATTCATCATGGCAGAATTATAATAAAATTTTTGAAACTGATGAAAAAAAAAATCACAGAAAAATTATAGATCTTGGAAGAAGTCAACACTTTCAATATATTTTAATAAAATTCACCACTGTCTGAATTTATATTTTGAATTAGACAAAGGATAACTGTTACATACTCCATAAGAAAAAAAAAAAAAAGATTGCAGCATTGTTTATTAACACATGATTCACTAACTATACTGTTTAAGATGAAAATTATTTTTTATCGATAAGATGGGCAAACTGTATTTTGTCATATGACCTCTGATTTTCCAGTATAACATAATCTTATTGCTTGCCGGAGTTAAAATTAACGGGTATGTGTTCAAAAGTTTTGCTTGACGGGAAAGAAAAATGATAATTTTTGAACCAGAACAGATGTAGCTAGTGGACTATCATAAAGGCAGTGTTAGTAGAGTTCGAAATTCCATATCATTTACGTATCGAAAACGAACACGAGCTACACTTTAATTTTAACCAAGAGACCGAAAAGTCGGTTAAAATAAAGACAAGAATGAAAAAAGCACCATGTTAGTGCAAAATTAACAATTTTAATGACAAGCTTTACATTGATATAAAGATTGATATATATATATATATATATATATATATATATATATATATATATACGAGCTCGACTACAAATTAGACCGCCAGTAGTAGTAGAGGCTTCGCATCTACATCGAAAATACTCTCTAAAATTTCTGAAGATGGTGTTGGTGTTAGGGATTAAGGCCGATTGACAACACTGGGGTCCTAGGCCTGAGGGGGAGTGCCTTCCGTGGAGGTCTTTCTAAGGGGTCCTAGCCCGTATTTACGCAAGTTTCGGAGGAAACCACGGAAAACTCCGAACGGCTAGGCCGACGAGCGCGACCGGGGATCGAACCCGGCACCTCACGTCTACCAGCTTTGAGCGCAGAACCGCTCAGCCGCAATTTCTGAAGATTCCGGCCATGTAAGCCAATGAATCAGACAACGACGACCATTCCTGCAATATCCAAATGTAATTTTTAAGTGTTACCGGACTTTTTGGTGTAATAGTGAAACTAAGCATCACAACGGTTAAACAACAACATCTTTATTCCAATAACATTAACAGGAAAATTGTTTCTTAGATCAGTTTCTGAACCGGTTGAGTGGACATTCAAGGGGTGGTGGGATTCAACAGAATAACACTTGTAATCACAACATCTGTCACTCAATGTGTTTCACAGAGTCTACATGTAGTTTCTGTCTGCAAGACACTCTTTTATCGATAAGACTGGTCGCTTATCGATAATCGATTTAAATAGGATTGGTTTGTAAATCAGAATGCAATGCGCGTTTGCTTACCTTTCGTTAAAATCGTGACTTCTACTACGGTTATCAATGTACCGCCATTACAAATTTAAAATAGCTCTTTTCTCGATTAGTTTAAGTTATGATTTAAAACTTTAGTGAATTAGGTATGTTACCTGAGTGATTCCTTTGCTTAAAGTCTTTAAAACTAATATCTCCTTGGTGTAGGAATATTTTATCCGCCAGTATATATTTAAAATACAGAATATTTAAAAATTATCTGTTTAGTAAGGACTACTTCAAATTATACATTAAAGTTACTAATCAGAAGACCCAATAGCAAAGAAAAAAAACTACAGAAATAACATCTAATATGTTCTGGCCATCACAAAACTTTCTTCTCTATTTTCCCATACAAATTCACACAGTGCAAAATGTTTATAAATTTTTTTATTTACCAAAACTATTTTCAATGGTGAGTCAAACAATTTTCTTAACTATAATTATCTAATGAAAATCAATTCTGTACCATATACGACACCTCAGGAAATGCATTTTTTCAGGATTTTTCTTTTCTTTCTTTTTTTTTTATGTTAAAAATAAAAATAAATAAGATCATTATGAATAATTGCGACGTAGTTTTGGGTAAGTTTATCGCATTTATGAAATTTATGATGTTTTATTAAATAAATAAAAAAGAAAGAAAAAAATGGTTGAGCATTATATTCTTAGTTTTAACTTGTGTTTTGTGCCTTTTTTTTTTTTTTTTCAAGAAATTGAATTATTGTTTGCAATCCAAGATAAAAAATAAATAAATAAATAAATAAAAGCAGCGTCGCATTTAAAGTATTAAAGCACAATAAAATTTTTAAACTTCCTAAATGCGAAAATGCTTTAATGCGTGGAAGTTACTTTAATGTTATTTTTTATCAATTTATAAAATACTTTATACCACATAATTATTGAAAGATAACGCTGTAAGTAACTATATGTGTAATTACGCGTAACTCTGCTTTCTTGAACTATGTGTGTAATTCTGTAAGTAATTCTGTATGTATTTTTTTTTTATCTCTGTCTTTTTACTAATAAGTGTGTAACTCTGTGTGTAATTTTAACTAACTGTGTGTAACTATGTGTGTAACAAGTAAATTGTGTGTAATTCTGTCTTTTTACAAACAGTGTGTGTGTAACACTTTCTTTTTCTTTTTACTAACTGAGGGTGTGTAACTCTGCCTTTTTACTAACAGTGCATGTAACTCTCTGTTGAAGTCTGTGTGTATTTTTTACAAACTCTGTGCATAACTCTGTCTTTTTACTAATAGTGTATAACTCTGTATGTACTTTTTACTAACTGTGTTTATAACTCTGCTTTTTTACTAACAATATGTGTGTAACTAACAGTGTGTGTATATAATTCTTTGTGTAACTCTGCCTTTTACTAACAGTGTGTGTAACTCTGTGTGTGTAACTCTGCATTTTTAATAATAGTGTGTGTGTGTAACTCTGTGTGTAACTCAGTGTACAACCTTTACTAACAGTGTGCCTGTGACTCTGTGTTAATGACTTTCAAATTAATGTAACCTTTATTAAAGTCAAAGTGTTGAAGATAAAAGAAAGACATGCACAGAATAAAATGGGTGAGTACAAAATAATAATAATAATAATAATAATAAATAAAGCTGAAAATAGTAAGCAAAAATGTGGCTTTGAAAAAGTTCTATGACTTTTCTAGCAAGTTCTTTAAGTTTTCTAGTAAGCTCTTTAAGTTTTTTAGAAATTTCTATGACTTTTCTAGGTTAACAAAAGTTTTAAGTTGCAAATAAACTGTGCTTTATTTGTAACTAAAACGCACATTTTATTTTTTATTTTTATTAAACATTAGAAGCTCTTTATTGCGGAGCTCTAGAAAGAATAAAATAAAAATTTATTCTTTCAAAGACATGCTATAAAGAAATGAAAATTTCAACAGCAAAAAAATTTTAGAGAAAAATATAGATATTTCACTTTTGCGGTAGAGGAAAATTTATAATATTAAAAATATTTTAAATTTTTTTGAAATTTTTTAAAAGGCGAAATTTTAATGAAAAGTAAATGAAAGAAAGCACACACTAATACTTCAAAACAAAAAGTTGATTAAAGTTGTTGTTTTTTAATTTTTCCTGAACTATCATCGAAGTATTCAAAGAAAAAAAAAAGACTAAATATCTGGGGACGAGTTTTCCAGAGATGTTATTTCCAGGGTATATATTGTAAGTAACTGTTTGGTATTTTTTAATGTGGCATATATTTTTGCCCCTTCAGTATAAGCCCGCCAGTGGCCGAGCAGTTGTGCGCTCAAAGCTGGTAGACATGAGGGGCCGGGTTCGATCCCAGGTCACGCTCGTCGGCCTACCCTTTCGGAGTGTTTCGTGGTTTTCTCTGAAACTTGCATAAATACAGTCTAGGACTCCTTAGAAAGACCTCCACGGAAGACACTTCCCCTCAGACCCTAGAGCAGTCAATCGGCTTTATTCCCAAACACCAACACCCTCCAGTATACATAAAAGACGTTTCATGCAAGGCTGCCCCTTTAATTCAAAGAAAGGATATTTTACACATAATATCTACTTAAAATAATATTGTAATAATTCTTAATTTATTTTAATTACAATTGTACTGCATATAAAATACTTATGTAATCGTCTACAGAAAATTTTAAGACTTTAATTAAAAATTACGTTTCTTCATTATTTACGCACGTAAACTCTGATATTATATAAATGATGATAAAAACTCGGATACCTACCCTCCCAATACAAGCACACTCACACACATCCAGAAAAACTTTTCTGCATTTGATTGTCTCCTCAAAAAATATTTTAAAATGTGATTTTTTTCTATTCAGTTCAAATCAAAATTAATTATTTTTGTTTATCATTAAAAACGTAAGTATATTTAGTTTATTACCACCTTATACTTCAATTGAAAAGAAAAAATCACTTCAAATTTTTATCATATCTGTATTTAGAAATAACATAAATATTTAATAAACATTATAAAGCTGTTATTAAAATAAGAGTCATGATATTTTATTACGTCCACATGCACACCATTGCATAATGACAGCCTCTGAATATTTTCTAATGTTACTGCCCTCCCTCCTAATATTTTAAATCCAGGCATGTATATATGACAATCAATTGTTTTTTTTTTTTTTTTTTTTTTTTTTTAAGGAATGAATTTTGCCAATTCCACCCTGTGTGAATATATTCACACATATGTTTTATGAAGGTTAATTTAATTTTTCAAATGAGTAAAAACAAAGAAAAGAGATTAATATAATTAAAGAATAAAAAATATTTTTTTGAATTTAAATAATTCACTTAATTAAGTCGCGTTTCCCAGTGTCTTTCCAAGTCAAAACTGATTCATAAATCATTTCGTTTTCTTTTATTAAAAGCATTCGGTTCTACTTTTAAAATAAAGCATTTTTTATATAGGAGTTTTGAAAAGTAATTTTAGTTCATAATCTTTCCCTTAAAGAATTAAACCGTTATAACTATAATTTATTTATTTAAAAATGTGTTCTTTCAGAATTATTACCAACAGATTTCTGACAGAGTTCAGTATAAATAAAACAAAAAATAAGAATATCTGTTAGCAACTATAATGCGTATATATATATATATATATATATATTAACATTTTCGATCAAACGATTATAGTTCCAAAAATAGACTTTTAATGGATTAATCACGACAGACTGTCGCGGGTGTATGATTTCAGTTTTTATCGTCTGCGTCCGTTTGTTTGATTGACAGTTGGCATGTATGTTTTACGCCAAATTAGTTTTACTTTTTATAACGGCAAATTATTTTCAAAATTTTTGTACTAAAATATACGGGAACAAAGAAACTGTTTGGCATTCTTTTTGGCTTAATTTTAACTACGCCAGATTTTTCAGTTGGCGATTTTTGCCTAGAGACGGGTCAAATTCTTGACACTTCTCCACTGGCTATGGTTGCATAAAGAACCATTCTGAGAGCCGTCCTCTTATAAATTTACATTAACAAATAATGTTAATAGTTAATCCCAATGTCAATATTTTACTCATATTGAAAAAAATGATACAATCCTCATGAATAAAAAATAACGACACGGCCTTGCTTGAAATGAACCTGGTGCTGTACACACACTATTAAACAGTAACCCTGCTGTTACTAATTAATATAACTATACGGAAATTTCTGTTTTGTACGTGATGATCACTTATGTTCAATGACATTCAGTTATTGACAATTTCTATCTTTAATCTTATCTCAAATATGTTTAATTTAAAATTAATAATAAAAAAAAAAAAATAAAAAAAAAATAAATAAAAAAACCTTAAACTTAAAAGAGGAAAAAATGATTAAAATTACCTGTTGCATAAAATTACTCTATCAGTTGAATGTCTCTCCGCATCTAAGGGATCCAATTTGTCGCAAATCGGTCTATGTAGTAAACAGACGCCTACATGCGATAAATATTATTAAACACCTCTAATTCAAAATAAGTAGTATTTTATTTAATATGTTTCTGGTAGATGTAAAGAGTATTCAAGGACATGACATAACAGTGGTTATTTGACACGGAAAGATAAAAAGACAAAATTACAATCGCTATTTGAAGATATTTCATTGGTATCTTCATCAGAATGGTCAGGGGAGTAGCAGAATGAACAATGCGTTTAGCAAGAGAAAATTCTACTAGAAGAAACCTTTACAATGCAATAAAAAGTTTCGCAGATGAATTTTGAAACGTGGATGTTTCATTACGAATTATGCATTAAGAGTTTCTGTAAAAGGATATGTTATATTTATTTGGTAGGGAGTGTGAATTCTTTCTTTATAACAGCCGTGAAGATAATCAGAAGAAGCGTTATGTCCCACAACTAACGCAGGCAAGCGAAATCTTTAATACAATCATTTAATAGAATTCAAAATCATCATATGTCTTGCAATTTCAATAACACATAAATTCCTTTGAAGAAATTGACAGTACAAATAGTCACCCGAAACATCCAGAATAAAGTTTTTTATGTATAATATATGGAAGGATGAATATGAATTAACATTACAGGGACGGAAAGGACACGGGGAGAGACGCAAATCAAGAGACGTCTTTACAGGAACAGCGAAGAGGCAGAAGTGATCAAATTGTTGGCTGGATACATTACACAAAACCACAGAAAAAAATGAAGCCAAGACAACACCCAACTTTTTCAGTTACAGCTAATTTAGTGTAACTTTTTAAAATATATTGGCGATTGATTTCTTAGCCAAAAAATCCGTTATCAGTTCGTGAGAATCTGGCAAACCAACCTTAACTCTTGACCACAAGAATTTTATCGTTAACTTTTTACACATAGAGTTTAGTCTAAAAAGAATACGCGATTTCTATTTTTAAGTCGCAGATGTGAGATCTGTTCAATGTTCAAAAATGACATCAGGAAACATTTTATTCTGTTTTATTTAATTGAGATGAAACGAATTGTTCTCCACAGAATTAAGCGATTGAAAGATCATCTCTTACTTTTATTATTATTTTTTTTTTAAATGAAAGGAATAGTATGGCTTGCTCTTTTTGTAAGAAGGAATAAAGAATGAAACCGCATATATTAACTCGCTTTTTATACAGATAGAAAATGAATTGGGAAAGAATTAAATTTATCAGAAATGTAATTACATAATTTAGAATATGTGATTTTCGATATCACATATTTCTCCCCTTCGTCTGAAAAAGAAAGAGGTGATGCCCAGGGTTATCATATACAACACATATTCTACATATAGAACAGAAAAATTATATATATGTATAAGATATCAAAAGAAATATATATGTAAACAGTTGTACAACTTTGTATGAAATATATAGAGTAGCTACCATTACATTTTTTTTTTTTTAATATGTGCACATTTTCACTCATGTCCATGAGAATATTCTTCAGTCATCTTATTTTTCTTAAATACATGCTTCATAGTCCACTGCATATACGATTTGTTGATATATCTATGTGAATCACTGTCAGTCATAATGAAATAGCAGTAATATTGGATATCATGTATTTTTCTTACTATTTCTTCTGCTAAATTCATAACTATACTTTGTTTGCAAACATAATAGTACTTTGTGGAAATAGTATTCATTACAATAGAAAATAATATATATAAATGCAAAAATGAAATATAAAGAAGGAAAATTATCTAAAACTAAATATACAATACACCAAATGATGTGTAAGAAACATCAGAAAAAATTGTCAAAATAAAAATATGAAGAAAAAATATGATGTGTGAATAACACCATAAAATATAAGCAAAAATGTGTTTTGGCCAATTCCAGCCAGGAAAGCTGTTCAATTGTGTTAGGCATCCACCGTAACACGAACAACCCACCTTACTCTTGTGTGAGACACAAGTATATGACTGAGGCTTAGGGCCTTCGTCCTAGATGAATAGGGCATGTAAAAAACAGCTCCACCACGCCATTAAGAAAAATGTACGATCGGGAGCACCTCAAAAACAGGGACGGGAGATTTTCAAATGAATAAATAGAGAATTACTAGTTTAATACATACTATAATTCTCAAAATTGGATGCTCTCAATTGAGTTGATGATTCTTGGGGCAATAATTTTGAACGAATCATCTTCTCAAGGAGGGATAATTATAAAAAAAAAAATAAAAAAAGGTGTAGATTCAATGACTTGATATCTACAAAAATCATAAAAAAATTCATTCCAAGAAAATTGAGAGCATAAAAAAAGTCACGATCGGTAATATTCACACATTGACACATTTATGGAAATACATGTTACTAGCAAAACGTTCAAATTATTCAAAAATGGGAAAATTCAAAATTTTAAACGATATATTATGACATTATGTGTTCAATGAAATGGCATAAGATATTATGCTTTTTTTTTTTTTTTTATTGAACTTATTTATTTATTTATGAATTCTAAACAATGTGTAATTTAAGTTTTTGACAAGTGTCTAAGATGCAAATGTGTAGAAATTGTAATTCTTATGTTCTTAAATAAATGTAAATATAACGTAAGATTATATTTTTATAATTTTGTTTTGTCATAATTCCTTTTTTTTTTTTTTTTTTTTTTTTTTTAGAAAATATGTCAAATATATCGATTTGAATAAAAGAATATGCAAAATTTTAGAGTAATACTGTTATGTCAATTGCACCCTTGAACATGCAAAAAGTGGGCCCGCCAATAATCGCATGCAATGATGCAGTAAGCACAACAAAGTTCCCTTGGCCATCGGGAATTGCAGCAAAATATTTACATATTCCTTTTTTTTTTTTTTTTTTTTTTTTTTTTTAACTATGTAATATAAATGCTGTTAAGAATATCTTTTGAGAAACTGATATATTGATTGTAAAATAAAATTTCAAATTATAAATATTAAATAAATAAAGTGTAAAGGTCATTTATGAGTATATGATTTTTATCACAATAAGTTTACCCCTGCAGTGGTACCCCTGCAATGGTAACTCGTTCCACTTTTTTTTTTTTTTTTTTAAGGATTTACCTTATTTTTTCTTGGACGCAAATTATATGAGTGTGTAGATTTTGGAATAGCATTGAAATTATTTGGTGTGCATTTTTGTCTTGGACGTAGATTATATGAGTGTGTAGGTGTTGATATGTTTTGAAAAGTGTTTTGATCATTTGTAGCACAGTTATCAACTAAATGTGTGTTTCTGGGTCGAGCTAGCAACAGTCTATCCACATGTACCTTAAATGCAGACTCATCAGGGTAGTTTATTCTTTTTATTGAAAATACAACTGGTGAATGCTTTTTAAATACAATAAAAGGACCATAATATTTAAGTCTAAATCTGCCAGTAGATTTTAAATATACTATATCTTATTCGAAAATGTTTCTTAACTTTGTTTTTCTTTGAAAATAGTTATAGCTTCTTTCTTGAGACATTTTAATATTATTGTAAGCATTATGATAAATTTTATCAAGGTCATGCATTAGTTTATAAACATCAACATTTCTATCAAGGAATGGTTGGTTGCACTGAGAATCATATGTATCAAAAATTAACGATAATTCTCTGCCAAAGTGTAGGAAATTTGGTGAAAATTGTGTAGACGAATGTTTTGATCCATTATACAAAGATTTATGAATATTGATAGCATTTGGAAATGTGTGTCCTTCTTGTAGGAGTGTTTTTATGGAATATTTTATGCTTTTGTTTATTCTTTCAGAAATAGCGTTGCTTTGTGGATGAGCAACAGAAGAGTGTAAAATTTTGATACCTAGTGTGTCGTTGAAATTGTTATAAACATGTGACGTGAATTTGGGTCCAAGATCTGAAACAATTACAGATGGACGACCATGTGTGGATATGTAAGAAAATAAACATTTAACAACTTTTTGTGCAGATGTATCCATTAAGGGATAAAGTTCTGCATGCCTTGAAAAATGGTCAATTTTGGTCAATATGGATTGACCATTTTCGAAAAGACCTAACAAATCAGTAGATATAGTATGTCCAGGAAATTTCGGTGTGTAGGTTGGCTGTAAAGGTGCATTAAGTATACGATGATGTTTCGATTGTAAACAATTTGTACAAGATGCAAGAAAATTTAATGTATCGTTGTACATTCCTCTCCAAAAATATCTAGATGATAAAAATTCGTAAGTTTTTGTGAATCCGAAATGTGATAAATGAGAAATAGTTAATGTCTTAGCTTTTAATTTTTCTGGCACAACAATACAGTAAGTATATGTGTCATTGCAAGTGTCATACTTTTTTATCATTAGAACTTTAGTATCAGGATGTATAAAAAAATCAGAAAACTTTTTAGACGATCCTTTTCTTAAAATTTCATTATATATAGGAGATAATTTATCATCTTTTTTCTGCTCAAACACAAAAGTGTTATTTGATATTTCCAGGAGGGGATCTTTATTGCCATTTTGGCCAGAAATAAGAAAGTTTAATTGATAATTATTTTTACCTTTTTCATAATTTTCATGACCATTTGTACTCACCTTATCAGGATCATTTTGAATGACAGGAAGATTTTCTTCAAAAACAATCTTCGGATTAGTAGACAGGTTTTCTTGGTTTTGATCTAAGTTACATCTGGACAAATAATCAGCTAAAATATTGCTAGAACCAGGAATATGTTCAAAAGAATAAGAATATTCAGAAAGGTCCATAAGCCATCTAGTAGTAATGTCTGCAGGATTTGTTGTTTTCTTATATTTTTTTAAAGGTGCACTGTCCGAAAGAATTACAAAATTTCGATTATATAAATAGTACTTAAATGCAAGTACAGATCTATGTATGGCCATTAATTCTAGTTTCAATGAAGGATATTTTTGTTCAGAGGGTTTTAATGATTTTGAAAAATATGCAATGGGCAATAGTCTATCGCCAAATTTTTGCATAAGTACACCTGAAATTGCAACTTTTGATGCGTCTGTGTTTACGAAAAATTTTTTGTTCCAATCAGGTAATCTAACAATTGGAGGTTTGAAAATTAATTGTTGCAAATTTTCAAAAATTTCTTGATGTTTCTGTGTCCACTTAAAGGTGACTTTAGGTTTGGTTAAGTCAATTAATGGCTGGACGATTTGAGAAAAAGTTGGTAATAATGATTTATAATAAGTAGCAAGTCCTAAAAATATTTTCACCTGTTTTTTAGTAGTGGGTACAGGAAATGAATTAATTTTAATAATATTAGCCTGCACCGGAGAAATTGTATGATTTTGAATGTGAAAACCTAAATAATCTACTTCTGTTTTGTGAAATGAACATTTGTTAGGAGTTAAATTGTACTTTTTTAAAATATCGAATACCTTCCTTAATTTAAACATTGTTTCTTCAAATGAGTTAGCACCTAAAATTAAGTCATCTTGATAGGAATAGATTTCATCTTCCTGAATTTCATCTAAAAGACTATCCATGAGTGATTGAAAAATAGAGCTAGCTGTTTTAAGACCAAAACATAAACGTTTATATTTATATGAACCAAACATTGATGTAAAAGTAACATAATCTTGAAATTTTTCCGGTAAATCGATTTGATGATATGCTTGTTGAAAATCCAATGACGTAAAATATTTATATGATGATAAATTTGAAATAATAGTTTGAATTTTTGGTAAAGGGTAAGAAGAACCCTGAATTACCGTGTTTAGCATTCTTAGATCTAAAGCTAGTCTGAATCTTTGTTTTCCTGATCCATCTGGTTTCTTTTTTACCAAAAGGATGGGACAGGCCCATTCGGAGCAACTACGCTCAATGATATTAGCATCTGCAAGTTCTCTAATTTGATTGAGAGCTTCATTTTGCAGAGCTTGAGGTATTGGGAAAGGAAGAGTTTTTATTGGAAAATCATTTGTGAGCTTTAAATTTGGAATAACTTTATCAGTATGCCCTAAGGTTGCTAAAGATTTTGAAAAGCAGCAAAATTTTCGAATAGTAATTTTTGCAACTGCTCTTTTTCTTCTTCACATAAATGATCAAGTTTGAAGTCAGAATGAGTTAAATCTGTTTTTCTTTTGTTTAAAATTTGTTCAGATGGTTGAATTAAATTGACAGAGTGTTCAGTTTTGTTTTTAAATTCCGTGTGATTGCCATCATTCAAAATAATTTCACTTACATCAAAATTTTTGATTTGTTGAACCAAAGCAATTTTACCTATATTCATGTTTTTGTTAAGATGAACACTCTTTTCAGAATTATTTGATACATAAATCTAGAAATTATAAATTTCTTTTATATGATTTTTCCTATTGTAACTTTTTTGGAAGTCCTTGAATGATATAAGAGAATCGTAAAAATTTATCTGTTTATCTTCATTTCCCTCAAACATATATTCAGTAGGATCAGGTTTTAATTTGGTGAATACCTTAATTGCTTTTGTTTCATAAGGGTTGAGAATACATTTAGAATGTAAATATGCAGGAATGCAATTTTTTTTTATGTGCACGGTCAGCAGGGGCGTAGCTTGAGGGGGGGGGAGGGGGGGAGTCTCCCCCCCCCAATGTTTTGAAAAATAGGGCGGCATACTGAAGCTTCTGGGGGCGCTGTTTTGCGACTTAAAGTTCATTTGAAAGTGGATCATAATTTTGTTAATTATCGTTAGTTACCAAAAACACTTAAGAGTTTTATGTATCACAAGCTAACCAACTGGTTCACCGACCAGCAAAAAAGGTTGTGTCTGACTGTAGCAAACCCACGTTTGGTGCCGCCTGCGGCGCCCTCTAAATTAATTAGATGCCTAAAACAGCCTGTTTTCCTATCGTGAAGACGACCCTTGAAAATTCTCATCGTATTCATCACGCTTAAAAAAATCTTATCTTAACAAATTCCTGTTTCGGGGTGCCTAGGGCATGATTTCCCGTTTTGTTCACTTACAATAGCCTGTTTGCGTCCCGTACCAAAGACAGTTGAAAATTCTAATCGTATTCGGGACCCTTTAAGAGTAGCAAACTCCAGCTGAGCCTTCCCTGCTCAGGCACCTTCAAAGGCATAATGAGGTTTCTGGGGCGCTGTTTTGCGCCTTGAAGTTCATTTGAAAGTGGATCATAATTTTGTTGATTATCATAAGTTACCAAAAACACTTAAGATTTTTATGCATCAGAAGCTGCCTTCGGCGACCAACTGGTTCTCCGACCAGCAAAAAAAGTTCGCATTAAAATGTCTGACTGTAGCAAACTCCCGTTAGGTGGCGCCCTCTTAACTAATTAGACGCCTAAAAGAAGCCTTTTAAACGTGTATAACAACCTATTTTCCTACTGTGCAAACAATCCTTGAAAATTCTCTTCGTATTCACGACCCTTAAAAAAATCTGATTATAACAAATTCCTGTTTGGGGGGCGCCTATTGCATGATTTCCCATTTCAGACACTTACAATAGTCTGTTCGCTTACCGTGCAAAAAGCTATTGAAAACTTTGATCGTATTCAGGACACTTTAAGAATAAGTTTGCAGCAAACTCCAGCTGAGTGACGCCCTTCCCTGTTCAAGCACCTACAACAGCATGTTCACTTACCATGCAACGACCCTTGAAAATTCTGACCTTAGCAAATTCGCGCTCTGCGGCGACTTTGGCGCCCTTCTCCCATTTCAGATACTTACAACTGTCTCGTAAGTATGCACAATCGCTTTCTCACCTCCAAAAACTTAAAATTATGATTTTTCAAGACCTTAACTCGGAAAAAAAAAAACAGTTTATTGTACGTTATGTCTATTGTATAAAAACGAAATTAGATGAGGTTTGATTTGGTTGTAAAACGGTTTCTCACTAACAATTTTTGATTCTAAGTTATCTTTTAAGCAAATTTTTTATTTTAGTTTCATCGCTTACCGGGTTTTGAAATATTTATAAGTCTATAGAATTGTCTATAGAATTCAACTAGTGTTTCTTGACATGAAATAGTGCGAGGAAGCTGATTTAGTGTCGCATTAATAGGCACATATTGGGCAATTGGCGACGGTTTGGGATTAACGCCCCAGTGGCGATCCGAAGACAAGCCATCACAATTTTTATCTTCTGCGGAAGAGGGTTCCCCCGCTTCAGTATCTCCCAGAAATATTATTTGCACGGAGCATGGAGGTAATTGCAGCTACGACAGAGTTTACGTGCACCAGAGACTGACTTTCATGATAGTCTTCAATTGGCTCGATTATTGAATCCGCAATCTTTCTGTCAAGCTGGTAGACGTGAGGTGCCGGGTACGATCCCAGATTGCGCTTGTCGGCCTAGTCGTTCGGAATTTTCCATGGTTTTCTCCGAAACTTGCATAAATACGGGCTAGAATCCCTTAGAAATACCTCCACAGAAGAAAATTCCCCCTCAGGCCTAGGACCCTAGGGCAGTCACTCGGCCTTTTTCCAAAACACCGACACCAACACCTAAGTAAGATATAAATTTCTATATAAAAAAGATTTAATTTGGACAATGGGACTCTTTTTTAGTTTGTTGATCCACTTAAAGGCATGCGGTAATTCTGTCGCGTTCCTTAGCAATGACTACAGCAATAATTACAAAACTATGAAGAAACACCATAAAATTCAATAAACTAGCAATAATTGATTCGGTTCGAAAGAACACACGATCCTTCGTAAGGCGAAAAAAGTAGGCACAAGTGCTGCAGTCAAAGCAGCAACGCACAAAACCGTTTTAAGTGAACAGCAAAAATATATACAGATGAATGTAAACATAAACACTGGTGTGAGGAGAATAGTGCTGACTCTAAAATAAAAGGGCCGCCTGGGGGAATTCAATAAAAAGGGGCATTATTTGCATAATTTGCGGTGTTCTATGTTATGCTTTTCGTACGCAACAAAATTTTCCTTGTATAGGCTGTATGCATTTGTTATTCCAGGAATGCTGAAGAACTATTGCTAAGAAAGTTTAAAAGTCAGGGGAAAAAAATTCTAAAGGCCTCTAAACATTTAAAATGTTAGAAAAGGCTACATTGTACCAAAATGTTTTTAAAAGGGCCGCCAGGTGCTAAAATATGTTGAAAAAAGGCCACTGGGTGCTAAAAACTGTTTAAAAGGGCACCCTGCCAAATTAGCCTAGAGTCAGCCCTACATAATTATGAAATAAAAGAAGAAAATAAATAAATAAATAAATTAGATTTAAAAATGTAACAAAATCTAAAAATTTCAAAATTAAACGAAAATTGAACTTATGTGAGAAATTTCATAGCATCAGACAAGAATGGAGTGGAACAAATATCATTAACAAGATTTTTCGAATTTTTAAATATGTAAAAATCTTCATGGATATTCAAATGGGAAGAGAAGACAGGAGATGAAACTATGTCAGTTTTAGAAAAATCAAAATGATGACCATAAGCCCAGCAGTGGGAAGCAATAGAAAATTCAGAGATCTCTTCATTACAAACATTTCGACGGTGCTCATTTATATATTTCAAACACCTTCTTGTTTCATCAATATAAACTAAATTGCACGACGAACATAAGACTAAATAAATGACAGAACGGTTTTCAGTAGGAATGGGATATTTAAGAGAAGATAATTTTGTTGATGGGTTTCTAAATGACTTTAAAACCAAACGGAGAGAGAATTTTAGAAGTTTTAAAAGAAAGTGATAAATAGAAAGGTAAAACAACTGGAATGAGACTGTGATCATTCAATTTGGTATCAGAACGTTTAGATTCTTGAATTTATATAAAGCTTTATTAATAACTAGCAGGCTACGCCCGCTTCGCTGGTCACTATTTTTAAATGAATCACAATAATTAATGAATTCTCAAAATTGCATTAATTTTTATCATGTGATGAAAAAAGAGAAAAAAAAATTCTGATCAGGAAGAATGTCGCACCGGGTCCCCACTGCCTTTAGCAGCGTAAACCCGTGCGCTGCGCGCACGTATTCCTTCACCATCCTTATGATTTCTCAAAATTCCATGTTATTACTCATAAACTTTCATTCTCAAGAAAAGGAATTAAAAAATATATCATTTAGCATCGGGTAAAAACTCACACCGGGACGCCACTGCCTTCGGCGCGCGCACGTTTGAGGATATACGTGCGCTGTACACGCATATTCCTTCTCAACTCAAACTTTTATTATTAAGAAAATAAAATTAAAAAAAAATCTTTTATCATCGGGTAAAAACTCGCACCGGGTCCCAAACCCACGCGCGCTGCGCGTCTATTCCTTCCCCACCGTTCCAGCCCCTCCTAATTAACTTGCATATACCAATTTTGAACGGTCTTACTCAATTAGCTGAGATGCAAAAGAAAACCTGATCAGGACACTTTAAATTGTAAATCAGGTGAAATCTCGAATTCCACTTTCGATAATGTAAAAGAACTTTAAAATATCTTTCGAATGATGTATTAGAAATAATTTAATCATAATTAGAATATGAAATATTGAAATTTAAAAATATTACAGCGCCATCTGGCGGTAGAAATTTCTGTAATCTATTGCTCCATTCCAGATCAACAAAGCTTTCAAATGATGCATTACTCATGAAATTATTTTAATTAGTAGATGAGATACAAAAGAAAACCTAATCAGGACACCTCAAAACGTGTAAATCGGGTGAAATCTCGAATTCCATTTTCGATAATGTAAAAGTACTTTAAAATGTGTATCAACTAAAATAAGCTTTCAAATGATGTATTACTTTTTTTAATTAATAACTGAGATACAAAAAAAACTGATTCAGGACACCTCAAAACGTGTAAATCTGGTGAAAACTTTTAATAATTTAAAAGAACTTTAAAATATCTTTCGAATGATGTATTAAAAATAATTTAATCATAATTAGAAATTGAAATTTTAAAATATTACAGCGCCATCTGGCGGTACAAATTTCTGTATTCCACTGTTCGATTCCAAATCAAAAAAGCTTTCTAATGATGTATTACTTATGAAATTATTTTAATTAGTAGCTGAGATACAAAAGAAAACTGATTCAGGACACCTCAAAACGTGTAAATCTGGTGAAAACTTTCGATTATTTAAAAGAACTTTAAAATATCTTTCGAATGATGTATTAAAAATAATTTAATCATAATTAGAAATTGAAATATTGAAATTTTAATATATTACAGCGCCATCTGGTGGTACAAATTTCTGTATTCCACTGTTCGATTCCAAATCAAAAAAGCTTTCTAATGATGTATTACTTACGCAAATATTTTAATTAGTAGCTGAGATACAAAAGAAAACTAATTGAGGAGACTTCAAAACGTGTAAATCTGGTGAAAACTGTCGATAATTTAAAAGAACTTTAAAATGTCTTTCGAATGATGCATTAAAAATAATTTAATCATAATTAGAAATTGAAATTTGAAAATATTACAGCGTCATCTGGCGGTAGAAATTTCTGTAATCCATTGTTCGATTCCAAATCAAAACAGCTTTCTAATGATGTATTACTTATAAAATTATTTTAATTAGTGGCTGAGATACAAAAGAAAACCTAATCAGGAAACCTCAAAACGTGTAAATCGCGTGAAATCTCGAATTCCATTTTCGATAATGTAAAAGTACTTTAAAATGTGTATCACGTCAACAAAGCTTTCAAATGATGTATTACTTATGAAATTTTTTTAATTAATTTCTGAGATACAAAAGAAAACTAATTCAGGAGACTTCAAAACGTGTAAATCTGGTGGGTACAAATTTCTGTATTCCACTGTTCGATTCCAAATCAAAAAAAGCTTTCAAATGATGTATTACTTATGAAATTATTTTAATTAGTAGCTGAGGTACAAAAGAAGACTAATTCAGGAAACCTCAAAACGTGTAAATCTGGTGAAAACTTTCGATAATTTAAAAGAACTTTAAAATGTCTTTCGAATGATGTATTAAAAATAATTTAATTGGAATTTGAAATATCGAAATTTTAGCTGAGATACAAAAGAAAACCTAATCAGGACATTCTAAAACATGTAAATCACGTGAAATCTCTAATTCCATTATCTACGGTAGTTTTATTAATGGAAGTAAAAAGAAAAATAAATATTTTTTATTTCCCCAAAACCTATATATACCACGGTAGTCGGGTAATGGAAGTAAAAAGAAAAAGAAAAAGTATTTTTTAGTTCCTTCAAATGTACGTATTTTGTTGCTATGGAAACTCCTATCGTGATGCCCAGGGTTATCATATACAACACATATTCTACATATAGAACAGAAAAATTATATATATGTATAAGATATCAAAAGAAATATATATGTAAACAGTTGTACAACTTTGTATGAAATATATAGAGTAGCTACCATTACATTTTTTTTTTTTTAATATGTGCACATTTTCACTCATGTCCATGAGAATATTCTTCAGTCATCTTATTTTTCTTAAATACATGCTTCATAGTCCACTGCATATACGATTTGTTGATATATCTATGTGAATCACTGTCAGTCATAATGAAATAGCAGTAATATTGGATATCATGTATTTTTCTTACTATTTCTTCTGCTAAATTCATAACTATACTTTGTTTGCAAACATAATAGTACTTTGTGGAAATAGTATTCATTACAATAGAAAATAATATATATAAATGCAAAAATGAAATATAAAGAAGGAAAATTATCTAAAACTAAATATACAATACACCAAATGATGTGTAAGAAACATCAGAAAAAATTGTCAAAATAAAAATATGAAGAAAAAATATGATGTGTGAATAACACCATAAAATATAAGCAAAAATGTGTTTTGGCCAATTCCAGCCAGGAAAGCTGTTCAATTGTGTTAGGCATCCACCGTAACACGAACAACCCACCTTACTCTTGTGTGAGACACAAGTATATGACTGAGGCTTAGGGCCTTCGTCCTAGATGAATAGGGCATGTAAAAAACAGCTCCACCACGCCATTAAGAAAAATGTACGATCGGGAGCACCTCAAAAACAGGGACGGGAGATTTTCAAATGAATAAATAGAGAATTACTAGTTTAATACATACTATAATTCTCAAAATTGGATGCTCTCAATTGAGTTGATGATTCTTGGGGCAATAATTTTGAACGAATCATCTTCTCAAGGAGGGATAATTATAAAAAAAAAAAATAAAAAAAGGTGTAGATTCAATGACTTGATATCTACAAAAATCATAAAAAAATTCATTCCAAGAAAATTGAGAGCATAAAAAAAGTCACGATCGGTAATATTCACACATTGACACATTTATGGAAATACATGTTACTAGCAAAACGTTCAAATTATTCAAAAATGGGAAAATTCAAAATTTTAAACGATATATTATGACATTATGTGTTCAATGAAATGGCATAAGATATTATGCTTTTTTTTTTTTTTTATTGAACTTATTTATTTATTTATGAATTCTAAACAATGTGTAATTTAAGTTTTTGACAAGTGTCTAAGATGCAAATGTGTAGAAATTGTAATTCTTATGTTCTTAAATAAATGTAAATATAACGTAAGATTATATTTTTATAATTTTGTTTTGTCATAATTCCTTTTTTTTTTTTTTTTTTTTTTTTTTAGAAAATATGTCAAATATATCGATTTGAATAAAAGAATATGCAAAATTTTAGAGTAATACTGTTATGTCAATTGCACCCTTGAACATGCAAAAAGTGGGCCCGCCAATAATCGCATGCAATGATGCAGTAAGCACAACAAAGTTCCATTGGCCATCGGGAATTGCAGCAAAATATTTACATATTCCTTTTTTTTTTTTTTTTTTTTTTTTTTTAACTCTGTAATATAAATGCTGTTAAGAATATCTTTTGAGAAACTGATATATTGATTGTAAAATAAAATTTCAAATTATAAATATTAAATAAATAAAGTGTAAAGGTCATTTATGAGTATATGATTTTTATCACAATAAGTTTACCCCTGCAGTGGTACCCCTGCAATGGTAACTCGTTCCACTTTTTTTTTTTTTTTTTTAAGGATTTACCTTATTTTTTCTTGGACGCAAATTATATGAGTGTGTAGATTTTGGAATAGCATTGAAATTATTTGGTGTGCATTTTTGTCTTGGACGTAGATTATATGAGTGTGTAGGTGTTGATATGTTTTGAAAAGTGTTTTGATCATTTGTAGCACAGTTATCAACTAAATGTGTGTTTCTGGGTCGAGCTAGCAACAGTCTATCCACATGTACCTTAAATGCAGACTCATCAGGGTAGTTTATTCTTTTTATTGAAAATACAACTGGTGAATGCTTTTTAAATACAATAAAAGGACCATAATATTTAAGTCTAAATCTACCAGTAGATTTTAAATATACTATATCTTATTCGAAAATGTTTCTTAACTTTGTTTTTCTTTGAAAATAGTTATAGCTTCTTTCTTGAGACATTTTAATATTATTGTAAGCATTATGATAAATTTTATCAAGGTCATGCATTAGTTTATAAACATCAACATTTCTATCAAGGAATGGTTGGTTGCACTGAGAATCATATGTATCAAAAATTAACGATAATTCTCTGCCAAAGTGTAGGAAATTTGGTGAAAATTGTGTAGACGAATGTTTTGATCCATTATACAAAGATTTATGAATATTGATAGCATTTGGAAATGTGTGTCCTTCTTGTAGGAGTGTTTTTATGGAATATTTTATGCTTTTGTTTATTCTTTCAGAAATAGCGTTGCTTTGTGGATGAGCAACAGAAGAGTGTAAAATTTTGATACCTAGTGTGTCGTTGAAATTGTTATAAACATGTGACGTGAATTTGGGTCCAAGATCTGAAACAATTACAGATGGACGACCATGTGTGGATATGTAAGAAAATAAACATTTAACAACTTTTTGTGCAGATGTATCCATTAAGGGATAAAGTTCTGCATGCCTTGAAAAATGGTCAATTTTGGTCAATATGGATTGACCATTTTCGAAAAGACCTAACAAATCAGTAGATATAGTATGTCCAGGAAATTTCGGTGTGTAGGTTGGCTGTAAAGGTGCATTAAGTATACGATGATGTTTCGATTGTAAACAATTTGTACAAGATGCAAGAAAATTTAATGTATCGTTGTACATTCCTCTCCAAAAATATCTAGATGATAAAAATTCGTAAGTTTTTGTGAATCCGAAATGTGATAAATGAGAAATAGTTAATGTCTTAGCTTTTAATTTTTCTGGCACAACAATACAGTAAGTATATGTGTCATTGCAAGTGTCATACTTTTTTATCATTAGAACTTTAGTATCAGGATGTATAAAAAAATCAGAAAACTTTTTAGACGATCCTTTTCTTAAAATTTCATTATATATAGGAGATAATTTATCATCTTTTTTCTGCTCAAACACAAAAGTGTTATTTGATATTTCCAGGAGGGGATCTTTATTGCCATTTTGGCCAGAAATAAGAAAGTTTAATTGATAATTATTTTTACCTTTTTCATAATTTTCATGACCATTTGTACTCACCTTATCAGGATCATTTTGAATGACAGGAAGATTTTCTTCAAAAACAATCTTCGGATTAGTAGACAGGTTTTCTTGGTTTTGATCTAAGTTACATCTGGACAAATAATCAGCTAAAATATTGCTAGAACCAGGAATATGTTCAAAAGAATAAGAATATTCAGAAAGGTCCATAAGCCATCTAGTAGTAATGTCTGCAGGATTTGTTGTTTTCTTATATTTTTTTAAAGGTGCACTGTCCGAAAGAATTACAAAATTTCGATTATATAAATAGTACTTAAATGCAAGTACAGATCTATGTATGGCCATTAATTCTAGTTTCAATGAAGGATATTTTTGTTCAGAGGGTTTTAATGATTTTGAAAAATATGCAATGGGCAATAGTCTATCGCCAAATTTTTGCATAAGTACACCTGAAATTGCAACTTTTGATGCGTCTGTGTTTACGAAAAATTTTTTGTTCCAATCAGGTAATCTAACAATTGGAGGTTTGAAAATTAATTGTTGCAAATTTTCAAAAATTTCTTGATGTTTCTGTGTCCACTTAAAGGTGACTTTAGGTTTGGTTAAGTCAATTAATGGCTGGACGATTTGAGAAAAAGTTGGTAATAATGATTTATAATAAGTAGCAAGTCCTAAAAATCTTTTCACCTGTTTTTTAGTAGTGGGTACAGGAAATGAATTAATTTTAATAATATTAGCCTGCACCGGAGAAATTGTATGATTTTGAATGTGAAAACCTAAATAATCTACTTCTGTTTTGTGAAATGAACATTTGTTAGGAGTTAAATTGTACTTTTTTAAAATATCGAATACCTTCCTTAATTTAAACATTGTTTCTTCAAATGAGTTAGCACCTAAAATTAAGTCATCTTGATAGGAATAGATTTCATCTTCCTGAATTTCATCTAAAAGACTATCCATGAGTGATTGAAAAATAGAGCTAGCTGTTTTAAGACCAAAACATAAACGTTTATATTTATATGAACCAAACATTGATGTAAAAGTAACATAATCTTGAAATTTTTCCGGTAAATCGATTTGATGATATGCTTGTTGAAAATCCAATGACGTAAAATATTTATATGATGATAAATTTGAAATAATAGTTTGAATTTTTGGTAAAGGGTAAGAAGAACCCTGAATTACCGTGTTTAGCATTCTTAGATCTAAAGCTAGTCTGAATCTTTGTTTTCCTGATCCATCTGGTTTCTTTTTTACCAAAAGGATGGGACAGGCCCATTCGGAGCAACTACGCTCAATGATATTAGCATCTGCAAGTTCTCTAATTTGATTGAGAGCTTCATTTTGCAGAGCTTGAGGTATTGGGAAAGGAAGAGTTTTTATTGGAAAATCATTTGTGAGCTTTAAATTTGGAATAACTTTATCAGTATGCCCTAAGGTTGCTAAAGATTTTGAAAAGCAGCAAAATTTTCGAATAGTAATTTTTGCAACTGCTCTTTTTCTTCTTCACATAAATGATCAAGTTTGAAGTCAGAATGAGTTAAATCTGTTTTTCTTTTGTTTAAAATTTGTTCAGATGGTTGAATTAAATTGACAGAGTGTTCAGTTTTGTTTTTAAATTCCGTGTGATTGCCATCATTCAAAATAATTTCACTTACATCAAAATTTTTGATTTGTTGAACCAAAGCAATTTTACCTATATTCATGTTTTTGTTAAGATGAACACTCTTTTCAGAATTATTTGATACATAAATCTAGAAATTATAAATTTCTTTTATATGATTTTTCCTATTGTAACTTTTTTGGAAGTCCTTGAATGATATAAGAGAATCGTAAAAATTTATCTGTTTATCTTCATTTCCCTCAAACATATATTCAGTAGGATCAGGTTTTAATTTGGTGAATACCTTAATTGCTTTTGTTTCATAAGGGTTGAGAATACATTTAGAATGTAAATATGCAGGAATGCAATTTTTTTTTATGTGCACGGTCAGCAGGGGCGTAGCTTGAGGGGGGGGGAGGGGGGGAGTCTCCCCCCCCAATGTTTTGAAAAATAGGGCGGCATACTGAAGCTTCTGGGGGCGCTGTTTTGCGACTTAAAGTTCATTTGAAAGTGGATCATAATTTTGTTAATTATCGTTAGTTACCAAAAACACTTAAGAGTTTTATGTATCACAAGCTAACCAACTGGTTCACCGACCAGCAAAAAAGGTTGTGTCTGACTGTAGCAAACCCACGTTTGGTGCCGCCTGCGGCGCCCTCTAAATTAATTAGATGCCTAAAACAGCCTGTTTTCCTATCGTGAAGACGACCCTTGAAAATTCTCATCGTATTCATCACGCTTAAAAAAATCTTATCTTAACAAATTCCTGTTTCGGGGTGCCTAGGGCATGATTTCCCGTTTTGTTCACTTACAATAGCCTGTTTGCGTCCCGTACCAAAGACAGTTGAAAATTCTAATCGTATTCGGGACCCTTTAAGAGTAGCAAACTCCAGCTGAGCCTTCCCTGCTCAGGCACCTTCAAAGGCATAATGAGGTTTCTGGGGCGCTGTTTTGCGCCTTGAAGTTCATTTGAAAGTGGATCATAATTTTGTTGATTATCATAAGTTACCAAAAACACTTAAGATTTTTATGCATCAGAAGCTGCCTTCGGCGACCAACTGGTTCTCCGACCAGCAAAAAAAGTTCGCATTAAAATGTCTGACTGTAGCAAACTCCCGTTAGGTGGCGCCCTCTTAACTAATTAGACGCCTAAAAGAAGCCTTTTAAACGTGTATAACAACCTATTTTCCTACTGTGCAAACAATCCTTGAAAATTCTCTTCGTATTCACGACCCTTAAAAAAATCTGATTATAACAAATTCCTGTTTGGGGGGCGCCTATTGCATGATTTCCCATTTCAGACACTTACAATAGTCTGTTCGCTTACCGTGCAAAAAGCTATTGAAAACTTTGATCGTATTCAGGACACTTTAAGAATAAGTTTGCAGCAAACTCCAGCTGAGTGACGCCCTTCCCTGTTCAAGCACCTACAACAGCATGTTCACTTACCATGCAACGACCCTTGAAAATTCTGACCTTAGCAAATTCGCGCTCTGCGGCGACTTTGGCGCCCTTCTCCCATTTCAGATACTTACAACTGTCTCGTAAGTATGCACAATCGCTTTCTCACCTCCAAAAACTTAAAATTATGATTTTTCAAGACCTTAACTCGGAAAAAAAAAAACAGTTTATTGTACGTTATGTCTATTGTATAAAAACGAAATTAGATGAGGTTTGATTTGGTTGTAAAACGGTTTCTCACTAACAATTTTTGATTCTAAGTTATCTTTTAAGCAAATTTTTTATTTTAGTTTCATCGCTTACCGGGTTTTGAAATATTTATAAGTCTATAGAATTGTCTATAGAATTCAACTAGTGTTTCTTGACATGAAATAGTGCGAGGAAGCTGATTTAGTGTCGCATTAATAGGCACATATTGGGCAATTGGCGACGGTTTGGGATTAACGCCCCAGTGGCGATCCGAAGACAAGCCATCACAATTTTTATCTTCTGCGGAAGAGGGTTCCCCCGCTTCAGTATCTCCCAGAAATATTATTTGCACGGAGCATGGAGGTAATTGCAGCTACGACAGAGTTTACGTGCACCAGAGACTGACTTTCATGATAGTCTTCAATTGGCTCGATTATTGAATCCGCAATCTTTCTGTCAAGCTGGTAGACGTGAGGTGCCGGGTACGATCCCAGATTGCGCTTGTCGGCCTAGTCGTTCGGAATTTTCCATGGTTTTCTCCGAAACTTGCATAAATACGGGCTAGAATCCCTTAGAAATACCTCCACAGAAGAAAATTCCCCCTCAGGCCTAGGACCCTAGGGCAGTCACTCGGCCTTTTTCCAAAACACCGACACCAACACCTAAGTAAGATATAAATTTCTATATAAAAAAGATTTAATTTGGACAATGGGACTCTTTTTTAGTTTGTTGATCCACTTAAAGGCATGCGGTAATTCTGTCGCGTTCCTTAGCAATGACTACAGCAATAATTACAAAACTATGAAGAAACACCATAAAATTCAATAAACTAGCAATAATTGATTCGGTTCGAAAGAACACACGATCCTTCGTAAGGCGAAAAAAGTAGGCACAAGTGCTGCAGTCAAAGCAGCAACGCACAAAACCGTTTTAAGTGAACAGCAAAAATATATACAGATGAATGTAAACATAAACACTGGTGTGAGGAGAATAGTGCTGACTCTAAAATAAAAGGGCCGCCTGGGGGAATTCAATAAAAAGGGGCATTATTTGCATAATTTGCGGTGTTCTATGTTATGCTTTTCGTACGCAACAAAATTTTCCTTGTATAGGCTGTATGCATTTGTTATTCCAGGAATGCTGAAGAACTATTGCTAAGAAAGTTTAAAAGTCAGGGGAAAAAAATTCTAAAGGCCTCTAAACATTTAAAATGTTAGAAAAGGCTACATTGTACCAAAATGTTTTTAAAAGGGCCGCCAGGTGCTAAAATATGTTGAAAAAAGGCCACTGGGTGCTAAAAACTGTTTAAAAGGGCACCCTGCCAAATTAGCCTAGAGTCAGCCCTACATAATTATGAAATAAAAGAAGAAAATAAATAAATAAATAAATTAGATTTAAAAATGTAACAAAATCTAAAAATTTCAAAATTAAACGAAAATTGAACTTATGTGAGAAATTTCATAGCATCAGACAAGAATGGAGTGGAACAAATATCATTAACAAGATTTTTCGAATTTTTAAATATGTAAAAATCTTCATGGATATTCAAATGGGAAGAGAAGACAGGAGATGAAACTATGTCAGTTTTAGAAAAATCAAAATGATGACCATAAGCCCAGCAGTGGGAAGCAATAGAAAATTCAGAGATCTCTTCATTACAAACATTTCGACGGTGCTCATTTATATATTTCAAACACCTTCTTGTTTCATCAATATAAACTAAATTGCACGACGAACATAAGACTAAATAAATGACAGAACGGTTTTCAGTAGGAATGGGATATTTAAGAGAAGATAATTTTGTTGATGGGTTTCTAAATGACTTTAAAACCAAACGGAGAGAGAATTTTAGAAGTTTTAAAAGAAAGTGATAAATAGAAAGGTAAAACAACTGGAATGAGACTGTGATCATTCAATTTGGTATCAGAACGTTTAGATTCTTGAATTTATATAAAGCTTTATTAATAACTAGCAGGCTACGCCCGCTTCGCTGGTCACTATTTTTAAATGAATCACAATAATTAATGAATTCTCAAAATTGCATTAATTTTTATCATGTGATGAAAAAAGAGAAAAAAAAATTCTGATCAGGAAGAATGTCGCACCGGGTCCCCACTGCCTTTAGCAGCGTAAACCCGTGCGCTGCGCGCACGTATTCCTTCACCATCCTTATGATTTCTCAAAATTCCATGTTATTACTCATAAACTTTCATTCTCAAGAAAAGGAATTAAAAAATATATCATTTAGCATCGGGTAAAAACTCACACCGGGACGCCACTGCCTTCGGCGCGCGCACGTTTGGGGATATACGTGCGCTGTACACGCATATTCCTTCTCAACTCAAACTTTTATTATTAAGAAAATAAAATTAAAAAAAAATCTTTTATCATCGGGTAAAAACTCGCACCGGGTCCCAAACCCACGCGCGCTGCGCGTCTATTCCTTCCCCACCGTTCCAGCCCCTCCTAATTAACTTGCATATACCAATTTTGAACGGTCTTACTCAATTAGCTGAGATGCAAAAGAAAACCTGATCAGGACACTTTAAATTGTAAATCAGGTGAAATCTCGAATTCCACTTTCGATAATGTAAAAGAACTTTAAAATATCTTTCGAATGATGTATTAGAAATAATTTAATCATAATTAGAATATGAAATATTGAAATTTAAAAATATTACAGCGCCATCTGGCGGTAGAAATTTCTGTAATCTATTGCTCCATTCCAGATCAACAAAGCTTTCAAATGATGCATTACTCATGAAATTATTTTAATTAGTAGATGAGATACAAAAGAAAACCTAATCAGGACACCTCAAAACGTGTAAATCGGGTGAAATCTCGAATTCCATTTTCGATAATGTAAAAGTACTTTAAAATGTGTATCAACTAAAATAAGCTTTCAAATGATGTATTACTTTTTTTAATTAATAACTGAGATACAAAAAAAACTGATTCAGGACACCTCAAAACGTGTAAATCTGGTGAAAACTTTTAATAATTTAAAAGAACTTTAAAATATCTTTCGAATGATGTATTAAAAATAATTTAATCATAATTAGAAATTGAAATTTTAAAATATTACAGCGCCATCTGGCGGTACAAATTTCTGTATTCCACTGTTCGATTCCAAATCAAAAAAGCTTTCTAATGATGTATTACTTATGAAATTATTTTAATTAGTAGCTGAGATACAAAAGAAAACTGATTCAGGACACCTCAAAACGTGTAAATCTGGTGAAAACTTTCGATTATTTAAAAGAACTTTAAAATATCTTTCGAATGATGTATTAAAAATAATTTAATCATAATTAGAAATTGAAATATTGAAATTTTAATATATTACAGCGCCATCTGGTGGTACAAATTTCTGTATTCCACTGTTCGATTCCAAATCAAAAAAGCTTTCTAATGATGTATTACTTACGCAAATATTTTAATTAGTAGCTGAGATACAAAAGAAAACTAATTGAGGAGACTTCAAAACGTGTAAATCTGGTGAAAACTGTCGATAATTTAAAAGAACTTTAAAATGTCTTTCGAATGATGCATTAAAAATAATTTAATCATAATTAGAAATTGAAATTTGAAAATATTACAGCGTCATCTGGCGGTAGAAATTTCTGTAATCCATTGTTCGATTCCAAATCAAAACAGCTTTCTAATGATGTATTACTTATAAAATTATTTTAATTAGTGGCTGAGATACAAAAGAAAACCTAATCAGGAAACCTCAAAACGTGTAAATCGCGTGAAATCTCGAATTCCATTTTCGATAATGTAAAAGTACTTTAAAATGTGTATCACGTCAACAAAGCTTTCAAATGATGTATTACTTATGAAATTTTTTTAATTAATTTCTGAGATACAAAAGAAAACTAATTCAGGAGACTTCAAAACGTGTAAATCTGGTGGGTACAAATTTCTGTATTCCACTGTTCGATTCCAAATCAAAAAAAGCTTTCAAATGATGTATTACTTATGAAATTATTTTAATTAGTAGCTGAGGTACAAAAGAAAACTAATTCAGGAAACCTCAAAACGTGTAAATCTGGTGAAAACTTTCGATAATTTAAAAGAACTTTAAAATGTCTTTCGAATGATGTATTAAAAATAATTTAATTGGAATTTGAAATATCGAAATTTTAGCTGAGATACAAAAGAAAACCTAATCAGGACATTCTAAAACATGTAAATCACGTGAAATCTCTAATTCCATTATCTACGGTAGTTTTATTAATGGAAGTAAAAAGAAAAATAAATATTTTTTATTTCCCCAAAACCTATATATACCACGGTAGTCGGGTAATGGAAGTAAAAAGAAAAAGAAAAAGTATTTTTTAGTTCCTTCAAATGTACGTATTTTGTTGCTATGGAAACTCCTATCGTCTATTGAAAGATAGATTACGTGTTAGTTTAAAATTTAATTTGCAATTAAAATGTAACTGCTTTGTTTATTAATGAAAATTGATGAAATTTTAACTGCAGGTTGGTTTTGTGCTGAATAGGTTGTATATTAAGTGTTGTGTACGAAAAAGAAAATTTGAAGCACTTTGAAATTTGCAATTTTTAACCCCAGTTAAAGATCATGTGACATTAATGACTTGCACATGTTTTGTTTCCGTTAGAGACAGCCGTTAAAATCGTCTGCTGAATGCTGATAGAATCAACGAGATATATAGAGTGATAAATGGTAACCCTTGAGAAGGTCCAAAATGAGTCATGTGACATGCTTTCCTTGCACATGCGTATTCGGTGGTTTCCTTGGTAACAGCTCATTTTCAGTACATTTCTATGGCAACGGTTTCAATGTTTTTGTTTACTTTACGTAGTTTAATATTCTTTTGTTCTAAACCATTTTGATTTTGATTTTACTTCTTTTTTATTTCGTGTAGTTGAACTTTAACCGATAAAATGCTTAAAAATAGTTGAAAAATTATTATTTGTTGTTAAATTTAGCTCTTTAAAAGTTTAAATTTTGTTTTATAAACACTTTTAAAGTTTGTTGAGAAACGATGAAAACAAAGGTATTTTATTATTTATTAAAATGTGAAATACGTGTAAAATTATTTTAAAAGCAATTTATTTCGGTCATAGGACTGTCATGTTACCTAATAATAATGATAATTTGTCGAACTGATATTTTAAATGCCAAAATAGCGATAAAGGGCCAAACACAGCAACCTATTCGAGCATATCACGTGATTCATCTTGAACCACGGAAAGTTAATCCTTCATCCATTGAATCAGCACTCTAATTTATATATCTCGTTGGATAGAATGCCTCTTTTTAAGCAATAAGGATTTTTGGTCATTGTTCGATCGACATGGGTCAACATTTTAATTAATATCTCCGAAACTAATTAAAATTTTTAAATTCTGTTTCGAAGAAAACATCGGAAAGGCTCCAGAGCATCCGTATGTCAATTCTTGTACTTCTGCGTTCAGTAGGGGCTGAACGTATAAAAGAACAGGCAGACAGACAGACAGACAAACCTTTCCATTTATTATTATAAGATACAGTGATTATAGCCTCGAGAAAGAGCAAGAGATTTTAAGTAATTAATTTCTTTCGAAAGACTAGACGGATCAGAACAAATGTGTAAGGCTTTTGTTTTTCTTACTCATTTTCCAAAAATTGATAAAATGTTAATATTTCATTTTGCGGTTTAAAAAAAAAAAAAAAGAAAAAAGAAAGAGAAAAATGCACATATTGAAAATTCAGATTTTTGAACTTAGAATTACATTAAAAATAAAAAACAAATACATAAATAAATGATTGTAAATTTTTTGAATGTGAAAACAGAATTTAAATATACATTATGTAATGAGTAATCATGAAATCAAACTTTCCCATAGAGTAACATGGGCCACGGCTGTCGGTGAGATTAGGTATTACCCACTCTAAAAATATAAAGTTGCTTTCCTTAGTAACAGTTACTACTTTCATTTCTTAAAATTCACTTTGAAAGTTTTATGTTTTACCTGAATTATAATGTAATATCTTTAAACTTGTTGGAAAAGGGGGAAAAAATCTTTTTCAATTGTTCTACTTTATCTCAAACCAATACTCTGGTTGTCCTAAGAAAGATGCTTTTGCTTAGTCTCATGCGAGAATATATATATATATGTATTTATTTCAGCAAAGCACATTAACCATATCTTTCGAACGATACTACTTGTAAGCCCTTCCTTTTATATGTAAGAAGAATTTCATGTCTGCGTATTAATATATAGATTCGCTGAAAAAATTTAGAATGCTCCAAAGATGTATTAAAAAAAGCTAAAAACAGCTTTTTTTTTTCCTTGGCAGATGTTAGGAATATGCCCCGAAGGAGAGCGGGGGGGGGGGCACGTATTAACTGACGAGAGGGCCTGTGCCCTCGATCCCAAAGCCCAAAGATGGCAACACTCTTGAAAGTATGTGGGTGGCATTTTCAGATGAGGAATACGAAAGGGCGCCAAACGTCGGGTCTCCCCCCCCAATCAAATTTTCACGCTACGTCCCTGACGGTCAGTATGTTTGTGATTACAAGTACCATCATCCTCCTCATTACAAGAGTAAAATGGAATTGATGTATCATTTATTTTTAGTAAGTCATGAGCAAAATCAATTTGGATGTTATTATGTTTAATGAAATCAATTCCAAGAATTCCTTGGAAGGACGAGGATGAAGGGATATCAACAATATAAAATGTATGGTGAAAATTCTTTTGTTCAATTTTAAAAGATGCACTTATACATGATGAGAAATTAACCTCAGAATTGACAGTCTTAATTGTAATATTAGAACCTTTTCTTTTATATTTCAAAGATGTTTTGATTTGATTAAACAATTTTTGTGAAAGTAGACTTAACGAACTGCCTGTGTCAATTAAAAAATTTACTTTTGATTGAGCCATCACTGCATTAATAAGTGGTAAGGAAGAAGCATTTTGATATACATTACAAATATATTTACTTCTTTGCTCCGTTTCTGTTTGAATAGCTACATTGTTTGAAATCGTAATGATAGAATTTGTTTGAGAGGC
Organism: Salticus scenicus; assembly: GCA_963930645.1. Classification (NCBI taxonomy): domain Eukaryota; kingdom Metazoa; phylum Arthropoda; class Arachnida; order Araneae; family Salticidae; genus Salticus; species Salticus scenicus. The sequence goes on along the minus strand of OZ005652.1, from coordinate 211,094,193 downwards.
AACAGAATTAACTAGCCTATGATTTGTTAATTTTGGTGTATCATTATTTTGCGTAGAAAATACTGGTGATTGTAGAGATTGAGAAATATTCTCACCAGTAGGAATAAATCTCTCTATCAGTTTAAATTCCTATCCTCTTTAAACTTTGTATTGTCTCGAAAATTTGCTTCAGAATTTTGTTGGTGTGAGTAGTGTCTATAATCTTGTTTTCTTAAATTTTGTCTCTTCCATCTGAAGCAATATTTAGCAGTGTGTCCATATTTCTCACAAATTTGGCAAATTCTAGAATTGAATTTGTTTCTACTTCGTCCATTTTGGAAGAAAGTTCTTTTATTTTTAAAGTGTGTTTGATTATCAGCAAATCCGTGCATTTTTGGAGAATATTTTCTTCTCTTGTTTTGCAATTGATGGTTCTGCTTATCATGATAGTCTTTTTTATTATCCTGTGTACATGATAAGTTGTTAACTTGTTCAGTCAAAAAATTGATTTTCTCCAAAATTATGTTAGTGTTTGTGTCTGTGTTTTCTGTGTTTTTTGTCATATCCTCTGTCACATGAATTTCAAAGAGTTTTTGTGCTCTATCAACAGCTTCTTTGTATTTATTAATACCTTCCTCTTGAAGCTTAATTCTAATGTTTGGTGGTATACACGAAATAAATTTAGAAAATTTTAGTGAATTCAATGCTTCCGTGTCATAAATATCAGGAAATGCTTTTGATGCGACACAATTTAATCTGTGTGCAAAATGTTTTGGCGACTCCGATTTTATCATTGTGAAGTTATTAAATGAATTAATGTTATATGTTGACGACGGTAAAGAAAAGAAATTAGTAAATTCTTTTTCGATAAATTCCAGATCAGTCGCATTATATAAAATTTCATTTTTTAACATGAATTTTTGTGCAGGACCGATCAACTTACTTTTTAGAATCAAAATGATTTCTTTAGATTTTATACCACCGATCTCTGCATACGATCTTAACTGATCAAAAAAGAATTTAAGAAAATTTGGATCCCCATCAAAAGTTGGAATCATAATATTGGTGGCCATTATTACTAAATAATTTAATTACCAAAATGGAAAACTGAATATTATGTATAGATACTATATATTGATTATGTATCTCATATAAATATCTATAAAACTTTCACTACCAAAAATAAAATATAAAAAAGATTGCACAAAATGTATTTTGACTTGAATAATTTCTTTTTGGAAATATATTAAATATATATATATATAAGATCTTAATATGTAAGATCAGTCATGGCAGAAATTAGCTGTTATAAAATACATGTTGTGCAATAAATGTAATAAATCAATATAAATTATAAATGTATAACCCACAAAACTTTATGAAAATATGTAAATTTTCTGTCGATTTATGATATAAAATGTATGCAACATATATATATACAAACGTTTGCTCAAATGTAAATTGTATGAGCAATAACTATTTAAAGAAATGAGTAAATAATACTTATTATTACTATTATTACTATTATTATTATTATTATTATTTATTATTATTATTATTTGCAAAAATATGAACAAAATTATATATATATTGCATAAATAAATAATTTAATAAATTCAATTGTTAAATAATAGAACGAATTAATGTTATTGTAAAAAAATATGATAAATATTAATTTTTCAATGTCATAATTTAATATTAAAAATATCAACATTTATATCACGTAAATTATGAAACCATATATCATATGAGCAAGTTTCCTTATAACAAGCAAAATTATTATGAAAAGAAAATAAATGAAATGAAATACAGAAATGTATTATAATGTTATTGTTAGTATTTAAATACTCACAATGTTATATATATATGTATTTTAACTATTTATTTCATGTATAGAAATTAAGAAATAGTTTACTTACTTGAACAGAAATATGTCTTTTCTTTTTTATTTTTTATAATTAATACGTAGAATTATTATTTTATTTATATATTTATTTACTTTCTTTTAAATATATATATATATTATATGTTGCGTTTTGTCCAACCTTACTGTTGTATATATTTTAATTGTTGTGATTCTTGCTTCAATAATAGTCACTAATAGTTAAAAATTTTGTAACTTCGTAAAAAAAAGTTATTTGAAAAATCGGATAGTCACAACACAAAACATTGAATAATTTTTCGTAGAGATCGTCTTCAAGCTGGATGCATTACGATCGAACTTGTAAATAGTGGCATTTGAAAAAAATACGATGATTCATTTTTTTTTTTTTTTTTTTTTTTTTTTTTAAGCGGCTTACGATTGACGATTTCAATAATTTTTCCACACACTCTTGAGAAAAAAAAAAAAAAAAAAAAAAAAAAAAAATACAGAAAGCGAACGGAATAGTCAGTATCGGACTGACTTTCGATAAAAATGCTTTGAAGAAGCTCACATGACGAAACAGCTGTTGAGGGTCATACAGTAACACAGGAAAACTAAACGAAACCTCTCCTGAAGAAGACGCTGTCACGTACGAAACATCTGTTGCACACCATCCAGTAACAGAGTGAAGAGAAATGGAGTTTCGCCGAGCATCGAACTTGAAGAGACAGGAGCCAACAATTTCAGAACAAGCGAGAGAGACATAGCGAGACAGCACCCTTCATGATTGCAGCGTATTAAAAATGCAAATGTTAATCAAGGCAGCACACAGAAAATTTTTAAAGTTTCAAGAAGGCTTTTCCTCCTCCCCGTGTCCATTTTTAAATTCTTGCATAAATTTTCTAAGATTTCGCCTGGTATGAAGCACCACATAATATGTGATATTTATTTGGTAGGTAGTGTGAATTCTTTCTTCATAACAGCCGTGAAGATAATCAGAAGAAGCGTTATGTCCCACAACTAACACAGGCAAGCGAAATCTTTAATGCAATCATTTAATAGAATTCAAAGTCATCATATGTCTTGCAATTTCAATAACACATAAATTCCTTTGAAGAAATTGACAGTACAAATAGTCACCCGAAACATCCAGAATAAAGTTTTTTATGTATAATATATGGAAGGATGAATATGAATTAACATTACAGGGACGGAATGGACACGGGGAGAGACGCAAATCAAGAGACGTCTTTACAGGAACAGCGAAGAGGCAGAAGTGATCAAATTGTTGGCTGGATACATTACACAAAACCACAGAAAAAAATGAAGCCAAGACAACACCCAACTTTTTCAGTTACAGCTAATTTAGTGTAACTTTTTAAAATATATTGGCGATTGATTTCTTAGCCAAAAAATCCGTTATCAGTTCGTGAGAATCTGGCAAACCAACCTTAACTCTTGACCACAAGAATTTTATCGTTAACTTTTTACACATAGAGTTTAGTCTAAAAAGAATACGCGATTTCTATTTTTAAGTCGCAGATGTGAGATCTGTTCAATGTTGAAAAATGACATCAGGAAACATTTTATTCTGTTTTATTTAATTGAGATGAAACGAATTGTTCTCCACAGAATTAAGCGATTGAAAGATCATCTCTTGCTTTTATTATTATTATTTTTTTTAATGAAAGGAATAGTATGGCTTGCTCTTTTTGTAAGAAGGAATAAAGAATGAAACCGCATATATTAACTCGCTTTTTATACAGATAGAAAATGAATTGGGAAAGAATTAAATTTATCAGAAATGTAATTACATAATTTAGAATATGTGATTTTCGATATCACAGGATATTGTTGCATTTATGGGTTATCGCATTTAGGCACACTGTTTGTAATAATTTTGTTTCAATTTTTTACAGCTTCAACAAAAGTTCATGAAAAATTATGCTCCTGCATTCATAAAAATTATCCTAGTTAACTATTAGTATTATGAAATTTTATCCACACAAAAATTGTTAAAGAATAATGATTATTCGGTACATTTATACGAAATTTCATGTTATGATGCCATAATAAAAAATTATTATACAACAGTACGACAAAACTGGTTATTACAATATGTACCAAAAATTTATGTGAAGTTGCAACTAAATATTTTTTTTATGAAACTCAGTGCAAGCGTTCTCTATTTAAAGGAGGCAGAAAAAAGTTGTCACGAGCAGACAGACTTTTTGCTATAAATTCATGTAATCGTCTTCGTGATATCTCGAAACGTATAAATCCATCAGAAACCGTTAAAGCAAAGATTTTACGAATCTAATATTTTTTTCTATTTATTATAAAAAAAAAAAAGTAAACAAGAAGTACCTATCGCAAATAGTACAGAATGCAATCATAATAAATAATCGCAGATTTATTATTAAAAAAAAATTTTTTTTTGGTCATAAGACCAAATTACATTGCTAGATTAAAACAAACTAATCTACATTTTATTTCGGTGGAATCTAAAAGCTTCATGCAACTTTTAACCCAAATAAATCTTTGTTATTAGAAGAAATACTGATTGAGTGAAAGCGTAATTTTCATCTACTGCATTTTTGGCTTACCCAGGAAATACGAAGAAATGGGAGACATTATTTTTCTCGGCAGAAAGCACTTTCAGTTTGAAACTTCCATAAAAGTATTTTTTCAGGAAAAGTTCCATTTCGGAAGAAGAATAAGGGATTGTCGCTAGTTAGATTGTTGCTTCCAAGTTATTATTTTATTATTGTCTGCTTTTATTCCCATATATTATGAGATGTAAGAACAATTTTATTATGTAAGTTTGATCGAATAATAATTTAAAAAAAAGTCCAGTCATACAATTTATTTTCAAATAGAATAAAGAATAAAAGTATATTTTATCAAAACCTGTTTTTTTTTATTTCATCTAGAGAATAGTTTTTTCTTAAGAATACCTCAAATACTTCAGTATAATGTTCATATATATATATATATATATATATATATATATATATATAATAGAACTTCTACTCACTAGCTGATTAACTCATCAACGTATAGAAAAATTTACTAGGGCCACTGTCTCAAAACTCGGTCAGATTACAGAACATAGGATAAGATGGGCTCTTTAGAAATTAGGCTCTTTTTCCTGGGTGAGAAACATATTTCACTTTCGCTAGCCTAGTTTTACCTCCAATGAACGCAGATCTTCGTTCTAAATACATTATTAAGAAGTAGTTGGCATAGGTGGACTTTGCTCAATTCCCCATCATATATTTATTCTCACAAATTTCTACTACAAGGCATACTATATTCATGTTGAGAGAAATGAATTTGACCGATCGCTTAAAACGATGACAGTCTGAAATGCCCCACGTAAGAGTTTAGTTTGATACATTTACCTTATTCTGGTTAATTAATTTTATTGAGGTTAGTTTCATAAATTCGTTTTTATGCAATTCCATACTATTTCCAATGCAATTATTCCCATAATTCAAGCTTATATGAAATTTTGTTACATTCTGCTATGTTAATGGAATCTTAAATTTCGAATAACTTATGAAATTTTTAAATTAGAATATTCGTAGTTACTTTGTTCAAGCAAGAACTATGAATGATACATTAAAAGTGATCTGACAACTTTAAAATAAAATATTTTTCAATACGGACTCTAATGCGAAATTTTGCCCTATTCTTTCGTGTTAAAAAATTCATAAATTTCGAATAACTTCAGATTTCTTTTAGTTATATAATTCATAGTAAAAGATGCCTGAGATATTTACGGTAAAAATATTCCAAAATGGATGTTTCTGCGAGATTTTTCCCTATTGTGCCATGTTAAGAAATTCTTAAATTATAATAACTTGCGAAGTTTTGAAAGTTGAATTTTCATCGTTAATTATATTCTTGCAAGCATCATAACTGGTATTTTAAAGCTGGTCTGACATATTTACGGTAAAAATATTCCTTTTAAAGCACATTTAAACGAAATTTTTCTCTATTCTACCATGGTAAGAAAATCGTAAATTTTGAACTGTTTACAAAATTTTTAAATTAGAATGTAGCAAATCAAAAGGGTTCTTTTCAGTGTCATAAGCGATATTTTAAGGTCTGTCCGATCTCTCGCAGGCATATTTTCTTGAGATATTGTGTACACAGACTAGAAACTAACAGATTAACATACTAACTCACTGATATCCTACAGACGGACACCACACCGTTTTTATGATTTTTGGATTCATCACCCCTCAAAACGTGTAAAATATATATAAAAAAAGAGGTCGAAAATTTTCACAATTACCTAAGTTTCCCATACCTATAGAACTATGGTAAATACATGAAGAATCATGGGGAACTAATAAAAGGGCTTGGTCCACCAGAAAAATTGTTCTTATTCATTTTCAACCAATATTTTGGTGCTTTGTTTCCCCATTTCAGTTGTGCCTTCTTAGCAGTAAGCAATACTACAATAAAGAAACACAGCACCAAATTATTGGTTGTAGCTAAATTGGAACCATTTTTCTGGTAAAGCATACCATTTTATTTTTAAGAATGCAGCAACACGAAATGTGGTTTCATGGATTAGTTTAACATCGTCGTCTCCTATGACATTGGTTCGATCCTGGCTGGTCGAAATCAATTTGTTTTGACCAGTTGTTGTTTAAGTTGTTAATTAGAAAAGTGTTCCGATTAAAAAAAAAAAAAAAAAATCTGTCATCGTATATTCTCTGTAGCATACAAACATTTTCTCGCAACGTTGTTACTAGAGATTTTGCATAATATATATATATATATATATATATATATTTAGAGAGAGAGAGAGAGAGAGAGAAAATACTTACGTTGAGAGAAAAAAATTAAGAATTGAAATACACGTATATTATTATTGAATAAATATATTTATTTATATTTATTGAATAATAATAAATATATTATTATTGAATAAATACAAATAAATTTCTTAAAATTGAAATATGTAGGTACGAGTATTATTATTGAATATACTGTATCTACCGGAATCAAATGGTAATATAGTAGAAAGGATTGAGCTTATTAAATTTTAAATTTAAGGAAAAAATTTTAACAATTAAATTTATTTATAATTTTTATGGTAAAATTAATACTTAATAAAAAACAATTAAAATTTTACTTTTACTCATAATTTTAATATCACAGAGCGAACGCTATGAAAACCGTGCTACTACGTTTTACAAGCATATGTTGCGAAAATTAGACAGTTCAGTAAATGCTGAGTTATGGATATCTGTAAATTCGTAGTTCTTGCAATAGATCAGCGCCACCTGTTATAGATAAATACCTAAACTGAAGTGGTATGGCACTGTCGTAAGCTTCGTGGACCAATATTCGACAGAATATAGAAGGTGAAGGGCTGAAACCGAAAGATTTCAATGATTATTATTATTATTATTATTATTATTATTATTTATTTATAAAATTTTATTTAATAGGTATTTTTATTATTATTATTATTCATTTAAATACATTTTTATTTATAAAATATTATTTAAAAAGTGTATTATTATTATTATTATTATTCATTTAAATATGACCAGTGAAGCGGGTGAAGCCTGCAAGTAAAATAAAAGCTCAATGTTTCACAATATTCTTTAAACATTTTCGAATACGGAATAATTCCCAACAATTCGTTAATTATTCGTTTCTTTTATAGCGAAATAAGTTATAGTTAATTTTTTTGCAAGCCACTTTATTGTAAAATTCATTAATCCTGTTTACTATTCAATTTATTACTTTCTTCTATATGTACTATAGAGAAAGTACTGGATTCGCGAAAATTTTCGACCTCCGTTTTTTGACGGATCTACACGTTTTGGAATGTCCTGAACACGAATTGATAGTTTTTAGAAAATGTCTGTCTGTGTCTGTCTGTGTGTCTGTCTGTGTGTCTGTCTGTGGTTTAGTGTTTTCACCATATCTCACGAACCAATGAATGAAATTCAACCAAACTTGGTATATAGTTGGACCCTGGCGGGGCATTGTGCTGATTAGATTTGGGGATCAATAGCCCAGCAGGTGGCGCTGTGATCGCATTTTATGTAAATTTTTAACATGGCAGTATAGGGCAAATTTTCGTATTTTTCACCGTATCTCACGAACCAATGAATGAAATTCAACCAAACTTGGTATATAGTTGGAATCTGACGGGGCATGGTGCTGATTAGATTTCGGGATCAATCGTCCAGCAGGTGGCGCTGTGATCGCAAAATTTCGTATTTTTCACCGTATCTCACGAATCGATGAAAGAAATTGAACCAAACTTGGTGTATAGTTGGACCCTGACATGGAAAGGGTCTGATTAGATTTTGGGATCAATCGCCCAGCAGATGGCGCTGTGATCGCATTTTATGCAAATTTTTAACATGGCAGTATAGGACAAAATTCCGTATAAATGGGCATAATGAAAGTTATTTTAAACTTGTGATTGTAAAATTAATATGAATTATTGATAATAGTAGTAGTTAACTAGGAAAAAATTTTTGTGCATGTGGGGGCATCGGTTACCCCCCCCCCCCTGGGGGGGAAGTACCCCTCCGGGGAAGTAAATTTTCAAGATGGGTATCTTTCGAAAGGTCTCGCTGATAATAGTAATAGTTAACTGGGAAAAAAATTTTGTGCATGTGGGGGCATCGGTTTCTCCCCCACACCGGGGGGGGGGGGCAAAGTTTCAAGATGGGTATCTTTCGAAAGGTCTCGTCAATACCTTTAAAACGAATGATTGAACCATAAATCTGTGATAATTTAAAACAAAGTTATCGATTTTTTTTACTTTTAACAAAAAAAAACTTTTAAGAAAACTTTTTTTTTACTTTTAACAAAAAAAATCGTTTTTTTTTTTTTTTTTTTTTTTTTTTTTTTTTAACGAAATTTTACCAAACTTAGTTATTAGTTGGTCCCCGACAGAAACTGGTGCTGATTATGTTTGGGGATCAATAGCTCAACAGGTGGCGCTGTGATAGCATTTTATCTAAATTTTTAACATGGCAGCATAGGACAAAAATTCGTATAAATGTGCATAATAAGAGTTGTTTTAAACTTGTGATGTAAAATTAATATGAATTATTTATAATAGTAGTATGTAACTAGGAAAAAAATTTTGTGCATGGGGGGGCATCGCTTCCCCCCCCTAGGGGTGAAATACCCCCCCAGGGGGGTAAATTTTCACAATGGGTATCTTTCGAAAGATCAGGTTGATAATAGTAGTAGTTAACTAGGAAAAAATTTTTGTGCATGTGGGGGCATCGGTTCCCCCCCCCCCGGTGGGGGGGGGAGTTTCAAGATGGGTATCTTTCGAAAGGTCTCGTCACATTTTTTCCAAATTTTTAACATTGCAGTATAGGACAAAATTTCGTATAAATGTACATAATGAGCGTTATATTAAACTTGTGATTGTAAAATTAATATGAAGTATTGATAATAGTAGTAGTTAACTAGGAATAAAATTTTGTGCATGTGGGGGCATCGGTTCCCCCCACACTGGGCCAAAGTTTCAAGATGGGTATCTTTCGAAAGGTC